>OZ018312.1:3718328-4318328 GCA_963969455.1 Arge pagana | reverse complement strand
AACGGCATCTTTATCACTCGCGTATAACGGGTGGATCGTTGTTGTCTTTACGGAGCGAATGAGAAAAACGATGAAAAAAAAATATATTCTTTACAGTCGCTGCTCGACGATCCGTTGTACATTGGGCACAGACACAGACGCGTCACGGGGGCGGAGTACGATGAATTTTTGGAAGAATTCATGCAAGCCGTCGTGAAACGATTTGGTCAGGATACTCTCATACAGTTCGAAGACTTTGGCAATTCCAACGCATTCAGGCTTCTCATCAAGTATCGCGATAGTTATTGCACGTTCAACGACGATATCCAAGGCACAGCCTCCGTGGCCGTCGCTGGACTTCTTGCATCGCTCAGGGTGACCCGAACCAAGCTATCCGAGAACACGATCGTGTTCCAAGGCGCCGGAGAGGTGAGTCGTGCCTCGCGACACGCGAGAGTCGTGGCGTATCGATATCCTGAAACTCGCAGCATCCGTTTACTTCAGTCGTTCGATACTTTTTGCGCATACAAACCAGAGAAAAACATATTTCTCTCGGGTTATTTGCAACCCGGAAGCGATTTAATCGTTGGAAGGCCCTGAAAAATATGAACTTTATCGTTTTTACGCGGAATTATGAGTCGCGTCGTTCGAAAACAGTAGGTGTATAAATATTCATACGTACATATACTTAAACGCGCGCGTGTAGCGGCAACTTCGTACTATTCAGTATTAAGTTTCGCGTCGCAATCGATCGAGCTCGTATCATATGTTAACGACGTGATGTGGAAACCGGAATACCAAACCGTAGAAACGGGAACTCCGGTACTAATTGGCATGCTCGTTTAAAAACTGGAACAAAAATGACGCGGACTTTTTACCGTGAAAGTAACGCGAGCGTTCAGCCTTCGATCTCAAGAATTCCAACCCAGTTAATTTTCGTGAACTACCTGATAATTTTTTAGAAGAAAACAAAATTACAATCCCAATGCGCAAAATACCACACGTCGTTTACGGTCCTCGTTAGGATCTAAATAGTTTGCTAAAAGTGTAAATACGAACGCGGTAGTAAAAATATTTAGGCATTTTTTTCTTACCTAAACTGTACCGAAGTTCGCGAACTAATCGTCGAATTAGCGAGATCCCGACTTTGCATGGCGTCAACGACGTTCGCCTCAGGTCCGCTGCCTCATTATTCTCACGCAATCATTCCAAACATACTTTGTCCACCGTAAAGAGGATTGTCAGTCTAGAAAAGATATCCGTGCGCCGAAGTCCGAAAAACAAACGTGTCAGAAATTAAAGAGTATAATATGTTTTCGCCGAAAATCGAGCACCGACAAAAGTTGCTCGCTTAGCAAGTAGATATAAAAATACTGAGATAAATGAAAATGTAAACGATTGAGAAAACGATAGTCATTAATTGTTTCATTGTTTATAGGCTGCCCTCGGTATCGCTGGACTATGCGTAATGGCCATGCAGAAAGAGGGAGTGAGCGCAGAAGACGCAAAGAAGAAAATATGGATGGTAGATTCGAAGGGATTGATCGTGAAAGATCGCCCCGAGGGTGGTTTGACGGAGCACAAACTGCATTACGCGAGACCGGACGCCCCGATAAAGACGTTGGCAGAAGTCGTGCGAACCGCAAAACCAACCGTACTGATAGGCGCCGCAGCCATCGGCGGTGCATTCACGACAGAAATTCTCGAAGAAATGGAAAGAAACAACGATAGACCCGTAATCTTTGCTCTGAGTAATCCTACGAGCAAGGCGGAATGCACGGCGGAAGAAGCGTACGTCGCAACCAAGGTAGCGCCGCGTGTTTCTACGCGAATTTTTATTTTGTGCGGTTCTTTCCAGAATTTAGTTTCCTTCGAAATTTTCTATTTTTTCAAATCAAAAAATCTGTAAGGTTCTGTAAAAAAATACCGTCTAATCCGGTGCGTAGGTATTAATCCGTGACTTGATTTTCTGACTCGCAGGGAAAATGCATCTTTGCTAGCGGTTCTCCGTTCGATCCGGTGACGTACGGCGGTAAGACTTTCCACCCTGGACAAGGTAACAACAGCTACATATTCCCTGGTATCGCTCTTGGTGCAATTTGCGCGGGGATGCGCACCATACCGGAGGAAACGTTCCTTATCGCTGCGAATACTTTGGCGGAAGTCGTGACGGAGGCTGATCTGGAAAGCGGAGGGCTGTACCCACCGCTGAAAGACATTCAAAAGTGCTCCACGAAGATCGCCGTGAAGATAATGGAGTACGCGTACAAAGATGGTAAGTCGGCGGTTCGGCGCAGCCTGTTTCTCATTTCTTCGAAGATACGAGAAATTTGCTTTGATTACGATGCTCTCTTCGTTGTACGTTCAACAGGTCTCGCAACGGTTCATCCAGAGCCGAAGAATTTCCAAGAATTCATCGAAGCACAATTGTATGACACGAGATACACGGCGTCGGTGCCTCCTATCTACCCTTGGCCCGCGCAATAATATTACACGGAAACGAACGGAAGAAATAAATTCACTGGGTATTTAACTGAAATCACTCCTCTTAAATTACTGTTATTAATTTTAGCAACGGATCGTTTTATCATTCTTCAATGTATATAAGGAAAAATAGATTATTAAGCCAATTATTGTTATGTGATTGATTATACTTGTGTACATTTCACGAGGAAATAACTTTGTTGTGATCGAATGAGCGCCTGAATTATAAAATTTTTCACCTGTGATCGTACGTTTCTCTTTCGTATCCAGATCCATTTCATGTTGGTTTCTTAGAAAACCCCAATCTTAGGTAAATATTTTATGACCTATTTCACAGTACCTCGTTAGCCGAATGGGTCTAGCCAATTATCTTTCAACGTGGTATTTCGACAAATATCAATAGTTAAGTTATACATTCAACGAGTACCGATGTATTGCTGACTTATCACAAAATTCATTTGTGTACAGTATTTGCTGCCTGTTGGTCATCGTTTGAGAATAACATGTACCTTTGATTCAGTCCTCTGACAACCTATATAAACTATTTTTTTTTTTTTTAAGTACACAGCATCGTTTAGGCACTATATAGATATAATTGATCGTCAACGCGACACAAACGCTGTCGCGAAACGATTGAGGGTGGAAATGAAGGTGATCATTTCTGCAATGAGTTATAATAATCTAGTTTATTGTGGAACGAAAACTTTCAACTGCATTCAGTTGATCGGTTGGCAAAAATATAGAATTATCAACAATTTCGGTCCGTTGGCCGTGAGAAACTTCGCGACGATTCGGAGAAACAATTATCCCTTAGCTGGATATAGCTGATTATATTATAACATTCTGCATTAAATTCTTGATCTACGATTGCGATTTACGCTTCGCTCAAATTTTAACGATATCTGTTTTCGTTTAAGACGTCGACGACGGGTATTATCACGGCCCGTCATCGCTGCAGCCCTGATATATCGCAACGAGCTCGTGTATGCAACGAACGTCAACTACCTAATTTTCGCAAACACCATGTTCATTCGTTCGTTTAATATTTTTTATTAGTCGTCTCGTTCCTCTTAATTATTTAAAATTCTCATTTCATACTCCGGAGTTGTTGTTTTTTGCTTATCCATAATTACATACCACCCGAGTTCTCACTTCCCTCGTTGAATAATTACCTAACATGTCAATTTAATAAATTTACAGCAAACGGTATACGATCTAGTTTCATCAGCGATGTAGATGGCGGAAATGTGAAATCAATCGAAGGGAGAAAAAAAAAAAAAAAGGAAAAGATACGGATGTTACTCTGTTACGTTTTGTATACGCGACATACACGTGGCGACCATGTCGTAATAAAATTAAAAGACAATAAAATGTACAGAAAGAGCATTATAAAATAAAATATTACAATCGCGGGATACCCTTAATACGCGGTCGACTAAACACGCGGAGACGCGTCCCAAGAATTGTTTGAGCGCAAGCACCGGTCATTAGCGAAGTCGCGTTTAATTTCCTCTCGTCGAAGTACGACTCTGAAATGAATTTCGAGGAAAAAAATCAGAGAATCAACGCCGATTTCGTCGGTGCTCGGACCGCTTGACCTTCGCAGGAGATAAGGCGTCCACGCGTATTAGCGTCCGGGTTTCCAGGTTGATCCCTTTTCTACCTTCATCGAGACAGGGAATGAGAGCGTTCGTGGGTAGGGACGGAGTGATCTCCACTGGCGCCTCTCGGGTCTGCGAGTAATCGTTGAGAATCTGGTAAAGCGTCGAAGAAGCGATGATTCAGCGCATCTTTCAGCGTGATGCGCTGAGTGGGCTCGTATTCGAGCATACGCCTGATCAAGTCGAAAAGCAGCTTGTGTTCTTCGTCGTTGGATAGTAAATAACGCTGAAATAGGATAAATGACAAATGATTCTCGTTTGGTCTTCTTCCTCCTGACACTCGGCACAAGCAAAGTTTCGAAGGCAAACTCGGAAGAACTTACTGGCAATGGTTTGCAGTTGTCTCGAACGTATCGTCCTCCTGAGCTCTTCTCATCCCAATCCAACTTTCCGTGATAAAAGTATTTCGTTTTGGTTTTACGCGCCATGCGATGCGGAATCGTACCCAATATTCGCTCCATCATCGCTAAATGTTCGCGATTGTCGTGTGTTTGGAACAGAGTGATGCCCAAATATAATTCGAACAGAATACATCCTATCGACCATACATCGCACGGTTGTGCCCATCCTAATTCTGCAGGAGGGACAAGTTCGGCGAATTATAGTAACAAGGCAGAATTGAAAGAGCGACGCTGTCGGAGCAAGAATATTCGTGAACGTTCCACCGCGCTTACCTAAAATGACTTCGGGAGCTCTGTAATGCCTTGTGCTCACGATCGTGCTGTGGTGTTCGTGATCGAATGTGGCACTGCCAAAATCAATCAACCTTATATCCGTTCGTTTAACACGTCTCTGAAACGTAAGAAATGGCGTAAGTATAAGAGTAACACACCGTAATCTTCAACTGTGTTTCGTACACCGTACGGAATCCTACCTCGGTGTTGTAAATATCATTTGAAGATTTGCGAAACTTACCTTTTTGCTGTTATAGGTTGGATCGGAATCAGAGTCTACGAAAAGTATGTTTTCGGGCTTGAGATCGGTGTGCGTGAGTTTGGTATCGTGGAGGAATTTTACAGCGTAACAGAGCTGGTATCCCATGTGTCTGACATGGTCCAAAGGATATGGCTGATAATCGTTGTCTTTCTGTAATTATAAAGTTCACGTGACGATCTATCGACGCCATTCACGTTTCTCATCTTCTTTTTCAAATATCCAACTGTACTTACCAAGAAATCGAACACGCTGCGTCCAAGTAGTTCAAAGGCAATACACATGTGACCATGATACTCGAACCAGTCTAACATTTTCACGCATAAACTGTAAAACGAGGTACGATTAGTCGAGTAAAGTCGAGGAAAGAGAGGACTGCGTCAACGCAAACGGATTCTACTCACTGTTGACAATCAGGATCTATGGAAGCAATCTTTTCCAGAGCATTGATCTCCAGTTTCGCAGCTTCCCTGTATTTGTCAACGTTCTTTATAATCTTCAGTGCCATCACGTGATCCCTGTGAACAAATAATTCAACAAGCGGTGAAGAACAGTTCTCGATTAAAGTTTCGAGCGCAGCGCGTTACCGCTGATACTGCAATTGTAGTATAAATTAGTGCAATGTTTTGCCAGCGAACAAAATCACTTCTGATCAGAGTGATTAAGAGAGAAACTGAATTTCACATGTATTTATAGAAATTTTATAACAGTTGTAGTTTAACTATAACTGCCGACCATCCAGCTCCGTCTAATTTTGAAACGCGTTTCCGTACTGAAAGATCATCCTTGCCAAATTTCAATGGCTGATTCGAGTAAATGGAAACAGTTCGGCGCAACGCGTCGAAATGTTGGCTACACGATACATGACATCGACATCGGCGTCGACTGTAGTTTAAATCGAGGAAAAACTTACATTTCCATATCTTTAACCTTGACAACCTTTCCAAAGGTACCCTCGCCCAGGGTGGCCAGTACTTTATCTGTAAAGTAAAAGGAAGAGGATAAGTATCGGGCATAAACGGACTAATCGGCGCGACGAGTTCTCGACGTCGCGTCTCGGGTGTCAATTTTCTCGCTCACCTCGAGAATCACCCTCTGACAATCGCACCTAACTCTTCCGTTCCGAGGGAGGTGTTAGGCGCGACCGTGCATCGGCGACAGACGAGTCTGATCGATCGCCGATTAGCCACGTGAGGCAAAGAAACGTAGCTTTTTTTCTCTTCGACCGCGACTCGAAATGGACTGACAATGAGAAAAAATTGCATTCATTAAATCTCAATGTCGAGAAAGCCCGTTTGCTTTTTTTTAAACTGATTTCTTTTTTCTCATTACTTTTTTCATTTTTTTCAAATTTCTTTACTGCATTCCGCAAACGATCTCCGAGCCAGTTTGAAACCGCGACGAAACCCAATGGAAAGAAAAAAATCAATGAAAAACTGCACGAATACGTGGATAACGAAAAAAAAATGGCGACTGAACGGAACAATAAAGAGAAACAGAACAATAAGTATACGACTGCTCGAAGAAAGGAGTCGCAAATGTGACGTGAGAAAATGGCTCGGAGGATCGTTACGGAGAAGTGAACAAAAGCGCGCGAGATCTTCTTCGCGTAATCTGAAAGAAGGGATACTGCATCTGAAAAGGAATCCTGTGACACGTGGCATTACCGCTGACTATTTGAATGAAGAATAAAAGGCGCGGGTGCCGGATGAAGTTTGATCGAAAGTTGACGACGTGTCGAGCGTAACCAGTTTTCAAGGGTTACGAGTTCACACGGCGCCACAGACGATCATTATCATCGTCGCGATACGTCGAAACCTTCTATCCATATTCCGTTTTCGATATATATATATATATATATATATATATATATATATATATATATATATATATATATATATGTATATATATATATATGTATACATATGCATTTATATATAAATAAATGTATAGCATTCAACGACAGTACTCGTCGTCGGTAGCGGTTGGCTAGATCTCTCTCTACGTCAACGAAAGGTGAGGACGAAACGTGGAAATCGAAGGGAAACGGAAATATAAAAAAACGCGGGTGAAACAAGTTTGACGGAAATGGAAAGATAGGCGGGTGATACAATCGAAAAGTTAGGTCAAATGATAAATAGCTACCGACGTCGATTGTCCGAGCGCATATAGATATTTACGTATATATATATACACACATATATATATATATATATCGAAGTACATGTATATGTACATAGATAGGCGTGAAGAGATACGTGTTCGAACCGGATTTTCCTTAAGATCTACTACAATTAGTGTATTCACGTATTTAACGAACATCTATTTGCCAGGATGTCGCCGGATCGGTAAACAAGATGGCCGTCTGCATCGTCCTCGACGGAGGGCGGTCGAGGGCTCTATAGTCGGTGCAGGTGGAACGTAGACGAAGTAGAGCGGCGGTTGGTCGGAGCGGAACGTTGGATGATCGTGAGAGAGATTGGTCGTCGGATCCAGCGCAGAGCGATCGTCCACATCCATCCATCGGAATTCGTATCGAGTCACGTGATCGGACCATCGTAGATGAGAGAGAATGACAAGGGAACCGTCGCAAGATAATCGAGTAACGGTTCACGTACGGTTCCGTTGCGACGACGGGTGATCGTGCGATGTTTTTGGTGTAAGGGTCGGTGACCAAGAGGACAGGGATCGGCGCATCGACGCGACGACGATGCGTCGTCACGATGTCGCACGTGCGTAAGAAGCAGGTATCGAGTAAAGTGCGTATGCGGTGCGTGCGTGCGTGTGTGTGTGTCGTAGGTACGTATGGGGGGGGGGGAAGGGTGTGCGCATGGGTGTGTGCGTGTGATGGTTTCGAGTGTCGTCGTGCGTTCGTCGAGGGTTGAACGAGTGTGGATTGCGTGTTGCGAGGGGTGTTCGGGATGGGGATGAGTATCAACCGATCCGTGACCAAATCCGGAAGAAAGAATTCACCGTGTCGCCGTCGTAATCATCATCATCATCATCATCGTCATCGCCATCATCATCATCCAATATCATCATCATCATCATCATCCAATATCATCATCGGCATCATCATCATCGTCGTTGTCAACACCATCATCATATCACCATCACCATCATCGTTATCATCATCAACATCATCATCGTAGTAGTAGCAGTAGCAGTAGCAGTAGCAGTAGCAGCAGTAGTAGTAGTAGTCATCATCATCGTAGAGATCATCAATTAACATCCACATCATTATCATCACCACCACAATTATCATCATCATCATGGCCATCGTCATCATCATCATCATCATCATCATCATCATCATCATCGCCATCATGATCATCGTCATGGACGTGAAAGCCATCGTCAGCCAGCCACCAAGTTCCATTCCAATACAACGGAGATGTAACCCAACAATCAGACAAAGAGGGGATAGGGCAAAATGGTTTGCCAAGTCAGATACTTGCGGGTACGAACGTTACCATCGGCACAAAAGTATAAAAGCAAATTCTAATTATATGTATGACTGATACTTTTTTTCCAATTTCTATGGAACGAGAGTGTCGCAATATATACGTATGCGGACAATATATGTGCACGCGTATACTCGACCAGTAGCTGGTATACGCATGTACATATATTCACGTATACATTGCATATGTATGTATGTACGTGAGATCGTGAAACGCATTCGGTATTTAATCTAAAGAAGAGATACTCGCGTACTTGCATACATACGAAGCTTCTTTCTTGCGTTTATATACAAGTACCGTAACGTGATCGGATCGAGAAAACTAGGACGGATTCGCGTAATTGAACGTATTTTTTTTTTCTCTTTTCATTTTAACCAACCGATTTCGTAACTTTGAACGCGACACGTTTTTGTCGAATGAATCATTTGATCACGAATCGCAACGTGAAACGTTATTCGCGAATAATGACCCGAGACTCGAGCCATTCTCTTCGCGTTGCCGCGAATGCTCGACTACAATTCCATACGATCGCTGCTCCAACATCACCTAGGTTATTACGAGTCAAAATTTGAGAGTTAAGAGAAGAAAAAATGGGCTTTTTTCGTTATCGCAGTCGCAGGTTACGAATTTTACGAATTAGGCCAAGGTCTCGTTTACGGTCGGGTAAGAATGTACCAAAACTCTGCTACGGGAACACGGCAACAACGCAGCCCTAGAGGAGAGAAGGGGACGTAGCTACGCGCTCGTTATTTTTCTTTCGACTTTCATCTCCCATTTTTTTAATGCAGAGCAAAATATTCGCGTGGGCGTAGGACACATTTAGCGATACAAAAATAAATAAAATGTAACAACGCCAAGCTTTGCTACGCCACTATGACTGTGGCGAAAAAAAATTAAGTTTGTTTCCATTTTTTAGCCATTGATAAGCGAACAAAAGGTATAATATTATTTTTTCTCTCGCGCAACTCGTATTCGAACTTTGACCGGGGGAGTTTAGCCGTGATCACAACTCGCCCTTCAATTTATTAGAGACGCTATCCGGAAAATCGTATATTCGGATTATAATTGTCGCTAATAATCGGCAAACAGGGATCGTTATTAGAAAATACTGATGGAAATTCGTAAACGTAATTCGTAAGTATCGATCTGAATAAAGGTGGAGAAATGTTGGAAAATGGGTGAAAATTCGTAACCTGCGACGAGGCGATAATTCGTTTGAAAATATCATCGAAACGTGGCGTACAGGATGAGTTTAATTTCAAACGGACTCATCGAACAGTCACGAGGAGCGTGTTAACAAAACGAAAGTAGTTTGTTCGAATACCGAAAGATATTCGTATTCGAAGCTTTTTCCAGTTCAAAAAACACCAACACCCTGTACACGCGAATCGAATGATGCTTACTGTACGTACGAATGAGAAAAATACAAACTGTCACAGCAAACGCAGGCAGAGGCGTCGTTTATAGGGAAGGTTCGTTAGTTCCAGCTTGTTGACTGTGAGACGTGCGAACGGGGCGTTACGATATTATAACGAGGAACGCGAGGTGGTTTTTTCCTTGGTTTATTCACGGATTCGAATTAAACGAGGGGATGAAAATCAGCTGAGCACTCGTGCGGAACGGGAGGTGTGGGATAGCAGCGATATAACGGAGATAAAGAAAAAACGTAGTAAACAATGTAGCAAGAGTATGTATATCGGCGTATCGCGTGGCAGACAACTTACAGTCGCCGCCAAGAGATTTTCTTTCGATAACAGACCACCACCACCACCACCACCACCACCACCACCACCACGACGAACACTACCACTGACACCACCGACCCCCCGTTGATATTTACTGGCAATCAAGTCCGCCATGCTCGGTTGACAGGGTCGCGATTTCGCGGCAGCTCCTTTGTTAATGATACTCTCGACCCCGTCGGTTATACTTTTCCCGAGTTTGGCAAACGTCGTCGGTATTCCAGTCGCCGTAGGTGTCGGGGACCCCGCGTCCAGGGAACGATCGTCGAGAGCCGCGTACTTCATTATCAGACTTTGAATCTCTTTCCGTTTGGCTTCCCTCTCCGAGACAGCGAGATCCATCGACGAAACGTCGTCGACGACGGCGATCGGTGTTCGGTCGGGATCCCGATGATTATCGTTGTGCCCTTGAATAGATCTCGGATCGATCTCCACGGGGCGAAGTCGGCGCATCGTCGTCGCATGATCCACCTGTTCGCTTTGATTCGTTCGATGAGGTCGCACTTTCCGAGATCGGCTCTCCGCGTGCCCGCTCTTGTGTCGCCCGTACCGTCGAAACGACTCCGACGACAGCAGCGACTTTCTGTCACCCGTCGCAGACTTGTACGCGGGCGTCTTCTCCCGGTAGACGGACGAGCCGACCGAACTCACGTAAGGGTACGCCTTTTCCGCGAGAAGTACGGAGCTGCTGGTCTTGGAAATGGGAATCGGTGGCGAGGGTTCCAAAGTCTTGTCGTCGCGCCGATAACTACCGTCGCGGCGGTAGTAACAACTGTGGTCCCTGTCGAGTCTGTGGGAATAACTGTCGTCCCGTTTCTTCGACGAGTATCGACGATCCAGCACGGACGAGTATTTGTCCTCCAGGCGACTCCTCGTGTAACCCAGCGTCGTGGTGGCGGCGTTGTTGGCTTGCGGTTCCGCAACGGCGGACGGTCCTCGAACGCGGGTGGTCAATCGTTGAAGGAGGCTGGAACAGGAGTCGCTGAGGAGCTGGGTAACGCTGGTCGTTGAAGATCTGGAGTAACGACTCCTCCTAGTCGATCCTTGCCTCGAGTTCGACGACATCCCTGCGACTGATCGGGCTCCTGCCGATTTTTAGCTCTTTTCTTTTTTACTTATAGACACGGACGATTCCGCAACAGAGGTCGTTCAAGGTCGTAGTAGGCCGTGACACGGATTCGCAATCCACACCGAAGTGGATTCGTTCCGATTTCGAAGAAAGAATACGGTTACCGTTAGGCGCGGGGATGAGGTAGGTGTCCACCTCGAAGAATGCTCCAAGGTCGCGCGATGCTCGAGACTCGGAAGCTTTACGAAATCCGGAAAAGTGAATCAACTTCGTTTTCCTCGTTGGCAAGTTGGAGGAGGATCTTCCGCATAGTAACTCGTGATTGTTTCGAGGAAATTACTAGCAATCGATCGCGTAACTAACCCACACTTTTACTTTGTCTCTTCCTCCTCTTCCTCCTCGTCCTCTTCTTCCCCTCTTCGCCCGACTTTTCCGCGCTGCTTTTTTTATCCACTCGCCTTTTTTCCCCTCTTCTCTTTGCTGACACGCGTTTCTCTTTCCGTGCGTTAACGACCTTTCGAAGAAGCCGACGACGTAACACCGATGGCCACTGACTTCGCCGCCGCCAGCGACCAGGACGACGGAAATGATAATGAAAATATGAAAAAGAGCTCGAGTTTGGTGTCGCGTGAGTGAGATGCACTCAAGATACTACTACCTACTCTTGGGGCGCGGAGCCCGCACCCCGCCAAATACTGTCGCGCACTAAAAATACCGGCCAGCAGAATCGTTCCAACAAATAACACGTCCACTAGGCGGCAGCGCGACGGTCGACTCGGAAGGCCACGGGACCGGATTACGTAAAATTGTCTTTGCGCCTCGTAGAGCGAGCAAAGCTCGTTTCAAAAACGATGGGTTCGATTCTTGCTCCTAGACGGATCGAATTTTCCACATTCCCAATGCTTTTTCATCCCTTTGCTTCCTCGTTGCAATTATCGCTTGTCCCCTCTCTCTCTCTCTCTCTCTCTCTCTCTCCTCGTACCTCGCCTCATCTGAAAGCTCGCGAAAAGGCATGAATATCTCTTCGAAAACGAGTCGTTTCCCACGGCCCCGTTTTTCATGTTCGGTCATTCGATTCTTCTCCTTCTGGAGCTTGGCAAACGATGGGTTAGGATATCTCCTCCCAAATAAAGTTCTTCCAAGCCTCTCTCTCTCTCTTCTCTCTCTCCTCCGCGTCACATTTCGTTTCTTTCTCTGCGATCTCAGCGCTCTTTTTCGGATCAATGGAAAAACAAACGTTTCGCCCGAGTTATAGAAACTTTCCGCAAACGCTAGAAAAACGCAGTTGGCGCTCGGATGACACGTCGAGTGGGAAAAACGACTATTTATAGGCACGCGCACACGCGCACGCGAATTTTCATCGCGTCATCAAGGTCACGTGACCGGTTCGCTGTTACCCTTCGCGTGAGACGCGAGCGACTAGGTTCGAAAGGTTTGCCGGTGTCAAAAACGAAACGGAACGTGAAAAAAACGAGAAAAAAAAACACACAGCCGGCGGAGAAGGTCGGAGACCGACGTTTCGCGAAGAGAGAAAATTTGGAAAACGTTTCCCGAAAAACGTCGTTGAGCGGTTGTCAAATCTTTCAAACATCTTCCGCATACAGGAGCGCAGACTCGCGACCAGGAAGCGCGAAAACGTTACGAAGTCCACTGAAGATGTCACCGCCCATCAGACGCGAGCTCGTTCCCCAAACGTGAAGTTACGGATCTCGTTTATGCCGAGCGAGCAAAATTTTTGGAAATCAACGCGTACATTTTCAAGGTATTGGAAAACTCTCTAAATTCGGTATCTCTGAGCATAGCGGGGCGAACTTTCGGCTGGTCTTTGGAAATTTGAAAATTGAATTTTGATGACTCGACGAGCTGTGAAATCGGTCGCGGCTTCGCGTGTGAATTGTTGGCGATGTTCAATTCGAAGATAGTTGTAGAATTTGAAGTGCGTGCTACGTCGAGGACCAGATCAGATCCTGGTCCCGAGATTCTTCGACGCGTACGCGTGTACGAAGAGCGTTCGTGGAAATAATGACGAACGTTATTGGATCATGGAAATTCTATCGGCCGCCATTTCAGTCGAACCTAATCATTCTAAATTTAAATCGACGAGAACGACGCGTGGTACGCCTCGCGAATGCAACATCTAACGAACAAAACGAAAGAAATACGCGCAGATCGATCAGAACGGAAAAAACAAGAAGAGCGAAACGAGAAGAGTTACATCAGCATGGAGTAACGATATCAGCAGCAGAGACGGCATATCTTCGACTACCGCGCAAATCGAAATCCCTTTCCGTTCGACAAAACCGAAATTATTCGATAAATAAAAAACACCAGATGAAACGCTGGCCAATTATATCATTAAAAAAAATTCCTGATGCAAAATTGACGAAGGAAAGGCGATACGAGTTTTCCAATGTTCTAGAAAACTTCCCGTTTGGAATCCAAGAATGTAAAGAAACGGGTGTATGGGGTAAAATTTGTGCATTCGACAAGTTTCAAAACGGATACCTATGGATTTCGCGAAA
The DNA here is from genome assembly GCA_963969455.1 of Arge pagana. Classification (NCBI taxonomy): domain Eukaryota; kingdom Metazoa; phylum Arthropoda; class Insecta; order Hymenoptera; family Argidae; genus Arge; species Arge pagana. The sequence continues at coordinate 4,304,474 of OZ018312.1, read as the reverse complement.
CGCGTCTTGTTTTTTGAGGGAGGAAATGAAAAAGCGTCGAACGCGGTGGATGGAAAAGGAAATGCGCAGCGACGTGCAGGTTTTTGAAAAAGCAAGCGTGTTAGTCATAGGTACGAATGCTACCTCTGAATTCGAAATGTCGGATTCGGGAGTCACGTCTAGTTTCGTTTCGATATTGCTATTCGGCTTCCCGATACCGTCGTGACGAGGATGCTTCGGTTTCCACGGAGGCACGCCACTATCGCCACCATTGACACCGCCACAACCACCACCGACACCGACACCACCTCCTAGATTGGGGATCCAAGGCACCGTCAATGCCGGAGATTGGGAAGGCCACCAAGAAATCGTGGATACTTCCGTTCGCGTCGACGGATCTCTTCCTATATCCGCGGACTGCTTGCCAATCGGGTTTGACAGTCCGTTTCCAAAAGTGGTCCATCTGTTTTCCATTTTCCTACTCGTCTTCGCGCAACCGTTATCCTCTTTACCGTGACGAGCGAATAAGATACTCGTCTGTCATTTTCCTCCCTCGAGAAACCGTTTTCCTTCCGATTTTTCTTTTTTTTTTTAGGTTTTTTCTTCTTCCAATTATCTTTCGTTGAATATTCGTTTCGTTTTGTTTATCCTGCGCCGTCTGTTTACGCGCGTTTATTTATCTTCGAGGCGAGATTTTTGTCGATTCCTCGGTGATTTGCCCGTGGTAGACGAGCTGAGAAGTCGCGATCGAGTCGTTGCGCGACGAAGACGGCGACGAGAATCGGGCTTCCTGGTGCGACGAAAACACGAACGCTGATCGGATCGGTCAGCCTTCGCCGAGCCGGCTCGCCGGTAAGATCTTCGTAAACGCTGCTCCGGTCATCTGGCACAGGCAGCTCGCACTGAGAGCTGCGAAACTGCTCGCGGGCTTCTCTTTGAAAATAGACGCGGTTCAAAAATAACTTGGACAAGAAAGAAACGCGCGAGGATTGATACCGGCAACGTCGCATCGTCGTCGTAGTTCCCTAAAACGAATTCCCCCATAAACCCCGAGAAGAATAATTCCCATCGTTAGTATTACGACGGATTGCCCACCACCTGACAAGCATCGCTCGCCACCTCCTCCGTGTCTCACAGTCGCGGGATCGTGGAAGTATTTCCCCGCTATATGATCGATGCATACCCAGGTGCGGGGAAATTGAAAGGGATCTGCCCCTACTACCGGGCGGGTTTTTTTATCGGGAGTCGAAATGGTCCCATGAAATTTCTTCCTCCGACGCGTCGTTCCCGAGTAAAACGAAAACGCGTCATTTTTTGACACGCCGATCGAGATAGCGGTCGCGATACTATCGGTAGAAGAAAGTGCCAAGGGAACTTTTCCTTCCCCGTCACACGGAGCGGACGATAGTAGGTACAGATACAAAAAAAAAAATAGCTCGCCACCCGGTATACTTTTACACCTGTTGTGCTGGAGCAACGCGAACGCGTGTCGTTCGACCCGTGCGATTCGCAAACGAATGATCGTTCGACAATTTTTTTCGAATTCCGATTGTAACTCGCGAACGCCGGAACCGCGGATTTAATGACGCGCAAAGGAAAAGGTGTAGAAAACGGACGAGATCTTTCGACTGACCTGACTCCTGAATGCTGGCGACGACCTGTGCTGCCGATGCCGAGACGAGGGTGGCTCGTCGTGAGTTGGCGGCGACAGCGCAGCGTAGGGACGACGAGCACGCGTTCGTCGCGGTGGCTGTGCTGCATGGTGTTGTCTCTCTCTGTGCTGTTGTTGCTGCGTACCGTGCTGGGTATGCTGGCTATGCTGAGTGTGCTGAGTGTGCTGACGACCGCTGGACGGCGATCGTCTGTGGCTTCGTTTGTACCGACGTTCGACGCTCGTCCCGCGTTCGTGCTGACGAGACCTCAGGACTCTCTCGTCACTGAAACATCCGGGAACGATATGATGAAAACGACGATAGAATTGTCTCGCGACATCGAGTCGAAAAAAAAGAAAAATATTAATTTTGCATGACTCGCGTCGTTTTTCAGACGCTCGGTTCATTTCACGCGCGTATACGCGAATTGGGGAAAACGTAGAAAGAGGTAGTTCGCTATAAACAATTTCACGCCGTCGGAAATAGAGTCGAGAATTATTTGGACGACTTCTAAAATTACATTGCGACGAGTTTACGTGCCACGTAATAATTTCAGATTAAGTCATACGCATTTATAACTCGTAGGGTAGGAAGAACGGCCGTCGCCACGATTCGTATTCTCGTCTGGGCTTAAGTATATTTTTTCGGACTTCTTTCGACCGAACGAGCGTTACTCTGCAAAAATTGATAAGCCACAAAGAGATAACCTCAGAATGTCGCGAACGCGATGACGATGTTAGCTCGTCGCGTAGAAAAGCGAAGGCAAAGTCTACACAAGCTATAATTATACTCCGTGAAGAAAACTGCAGTTGAGCAGGGTTGCCGCTTGGCCACTGATTTCGCCAATTTTCCATGCGAATCCGACCAAATTTCCTCGCAGCGTGGTAAATTCATATCTGAATTCGACGACCAGCGAAATTAAATTTCCTCCCTCCAACACTAATTCATTTATCACGAGTTAAATATTTTCCTGCGTTTTCCAATCGACGACATTTTTTTTTTCACGAAGAAATATCGAAGAGCGATGTGAAAGAATATATTGTAACGCGGAGGTGGCGGCAGCAGCCGTGCAGTCGAGAGGATAGCGCGTGCCTGGAGAGAAAATAACGAGCGATAAACACGTATTTATATGAATAATTTATGTGAAAGAGTAGGAGAGAGATTTATTGTTACAGTTGATCGCACCCGAAGGTTGTGAATCTGAATCGGTCTCGTAACGAGGCGGAAATCTTCTCGGGGAGAAATACGTCGGAAATGCGAAACACAAAAGGCAGATCGAAGACATCGTTCGCGTTTGCGTCATTTTTAGAATATCATCATAATCATCAACATCATCATTCAGACCTTAAATGGAGACTCGAGGCTGATAAAACGTCGGAAACGAATCATTTTCCAAGGATGCGATCTAACGCGTATTAATACACCCCGTGAGTCACGTATGACACGGCGCACGTGGCTTCGATTCCGAAAAATACTCCATTCCGTCGCATTTAAATTGCAACAAAAAAAAATCCAGACGCGCATTCGAAATAAATTTCAAGGTCAAATTCACACGCGTCGTTTACGTCGATCCGAGGATTTCAAATTTATGATCAACGAAATGAAGCATTTCCACGACTATCTCGTCAGTTTCCTGCTTTCGCTTTGCCCAATTTTCCACAATTTCATCTACCATTGTCGACGAAATGGAATCGCTCGGTAATTCATTAACGTTGGTGTTTATTTTTTTTTCGACTGTACCAAATTTATTTACTCTCTTGTTCGTTAGCCAATATTTTCACAAGTGGAATTGCCGAAATCTGGTTCTGATGAACACGCGCGAAAAATTCCTGATCTACGACGCTACAGAGAATTCAGGTCAGGCGAAGAGACGTGATCGGTATGAACGAGCATCGAGAGAACTAACATTGCCATTGTAGTAAAAATCAGCAAGCCAGCGTTTATTTATCGCGTTTTTAAATTTCGAAGTATTCTTTCCGAAAATCTGTCCAACGTTTATAACATTCCCGTCGAATAATCGAAACTCGACGAAAATGCAGTCACGTGAAACGAGGGAGAAGAATCACGATTCGTGAGACTCCTAATTTTTGTTCCGCAGTCCATCCCAATTAATTGCCCAAAACAGACACCTTTCAGTCGAGCTTTTCGTCGACGTTAGTCGATCCGGTTGCCAACTATCTATCACGTTTTCCCCGATGTTATCAAAATATCTCGGACAAAATTGTAGATTCGTTATTCGAAGGATGAAACTAAGTTACTTCGGCGCTGTTTTACAATTTCCGGTTACAGAGCTAACAAGAAGAAGAAGAACATTTCCGCCTCCTATCGTGTTTGACTTTTTTCCCCTTTTTCTTCACAATAAAACAACGGCGAGTAAAAAAAAATTGCCAGTCTTCGAAACAGTAATTGAAGCTGGAATCCGATCGCGAGGCGTGGTTTGGCGTGGGCTGTTGTCTCTAATGATACGAGATTCTTGCGATAAGCATATTAGTAATCGCGGGAGATAAATGTGATCGGTGTTCGATAATCAGGAAACTTTCACCGCTGCAGTCGCGGAAGATGGGGACAGGGTCAGATTTGGACAGTGGCCAACGGCCTTGGAAACTCCTTTGAGAATACGGAATAGACTTAGCGTTTGCAGTTTATAAACGTAATATGGGTCAGAGAATGTGCCTGCAGAAGCGTTTTGCGCATAAGCGGTACGACGGCGATGCAGTTTTAGCATCAACAAAAATGTAACAAAAGTAATTCTACGTTTTAGATTTTCAACACAAGCGCGCATTTTTGGCGGATCATTTTATTCCAGCCCTCGAATTTTGGTTGCGAAATGACGTTTCGATTTTCTTATTTTTCAACGAAACTCTGAATTTCTAATTAGGTACCGTGCACGTTTCGGCAATAAAATGTCACGAAATATGGGTCGAATCGACGAAACGCGAAGATAACGATGGGAACGGGTGTCCCTTTGTCTGGTGTTGGCGAGATTGGAGAACGGAGCGGTGGAAAGAGGATTGGGCTCGTTGCAACAGTTAATTCGATTAATTAAAATAGTGAAATCGTCGAATAAATATACTGTACCTCGGCATCCAGGAAGCAAGAGCGACGTACAATACGGGCATTATATTCCGTTTCCACTCGTCGCGAATCGACGATCGCACCTTTCCTTCTGGATTATTTTCTTGAAACTCTATCAACGCGTCGATAACCAATATCGATCGTTGTACTTGAAAAGACAATTTCTAAACGTGTTCGACTGAAAAACGACGAGATATTTAGTTGACCTCCAAAAAGCACGGCCGACTAAAACATTTCGCCACGATTCATCGGCGTCAAAAACCCCGAATTCGAACGACATCGCGAGTCCCGACGAAGAGGTGAGAGAAGAACTAAATATCGAGTACAAAAAGAACTCGTGGAATTGCGGGAGAACGAGGAAAAAATAAATCGGACATGGCTAAATGGCAAAAACTACAAAGTTTGAAGAAGAAAAAATGTATCGTATTAATTTGAAAACGGCTCTTAGATTCGTTGAAATGTAATTAATAAGTTGGAAGTTTCGGCCATGAAAGTGGACGATAAATCCGTAAAAAAATAACCTCGCGTCGCAAGAATAAAAAAAACTTGGTAAATTTAATTAAATCGTAATCGCCCGATCTCTAATGGATAAATTTCTCATTTTTTTGCCGATAATTGGATAATAAATTGCCAGCAGGAGAATGAAAAAAAAATAGTATGGAGGGTATAACGACGTTGAATAAAGTATAAAATCGTGGATTGTAGCGAAGCGAGTTTGAAATGTTCGGGTAACTACGAAATTCGTACCAGATCAATTATTCGGCGATATCGTCCGTATTTAGAACGCGCTTGTAATTGGCACTCTCGGAGTAAACGCGCGTCGTCGTTTCAACGCGGTCGGAGTCTCGTTGAACTGGAATCATTCGGATGTGCCAAACGACTGGTACTCGCCTCGATATGTTGCGGAGCGAGTTCCAGGTCGCAGACTTTATTCCGGTGAGACTGGTTGCCGACTGTATTCATCCCCGCGCCTAACGGTAGTGAACCAAGGATTAGAAACGTCATCGTCGCCTCCAACCCGTTCGTGAAACGTGCAAAGTTCAGTCGTAACGAGACGGATGTGACGCACGAGGAGCCGGAAGTCTCGACGTCGATAAAAAAAAATTCGAAACAATCCGATCAAAATCCACGAGCCGACAAGCCGAAATGAAACGTGGATTTTGAATCTGCGCAAGATAGAAATAAGTGCAACGACGGCGCGGATAAAACGTGATCTGACCAGAGGAAACTTTCTCGACGCGTCCGGAACCGAGAAGAAATGGTAATACATCCGACACGAAAGTGTAACCCTCAATACCGACGTTCGAAGACCGCGTGGCGTGAAACCCTGGTAAAAATGACGCGACTACAAACATCTACTTCTTTCACTTCCAGCTAGAGAAATTTATTATTGCTCCCGCAAGATTTTTTACTCTTCATAATTGGTAATGGGCAGTGAGAGCAAAGCAAAGTCGCATTCCAGACATCGATTTTCTATTTGCATCGGCTTGCATATTTGATCGACGAAGACCCTGAGCAGTCCGTACGCGATATGTGTACTTTGCATCGATATGGAGCCGATTTCTCCCACGTCGAAGATACGGCGAATCAGTTCGATGAATTTTTTTTTTATGCATACTTCGCCACGCGCAGGATTACAATGTTCTACAATTTTCAAATGCAAAATGAACATTTTCCTTACTTTACTAGATTGGCAAAATCACGTTTGCAGATGCGACGCGAAGATGCGTTCTACTTTCCCGCGAACGTTTCTCTCTTTACGGGCACAAATCTACGATCTTTCGCGAGAATCTGATCTAGTTGCAATTCCGTTGTTCGTTGAAAAAATAATACGAGGCTGAGGCTTGATGAAAACTTGGGGAGAAATTGGAAATAGTTTTCTCGTACGGAGTCGGAGTGGATTTATCGACTTTGTTTGTTTGAATTTCCTGGTTGATGCGCTCGAGACGCAGAAGAATGAAATTGGACGGCAATTGAGGTCGCGACACATTTATATCAATGTTTTTACAACTCGTTTCATTTCGTTTGGAACGTTGATACGATTCCGCTTGGCGAATCTCGCACGATGCTTTTTACTCGCGGTTGATTGATATATTTGTAACGACCATAAATCATCGCCAATACAAACGCGATTTTTTCAACGTACTTTCGACGATAATTTATCAGCGATAAGCTGAAAATGATACGTAATTACTGAATACACTGGAACGGCGAACAACTGCACGTGACGAACTATCATTTATTCCAGCCAGACACAGATTACGAGAACAATCGACGTTCTACCGTATTTTTCATTCCAACTTGTTTTCTCGCGTTCAAAAACACTTACAAAATTCTGAGCGGCGCTTGGATATTTTTCCAAGCTAAAAAAAATCCTTCGCACGCGAAGAATTGATTTTTATTTGGTCGCGTTTTTTTCCTACGCTGAGATCAATGTACATTTTTCACGCGTTATTCTCATGTACATCGGTATTTGTTTCCTTCGCGGTTTTCCGCCACAACAAAGTATATTTTTCTGCGCAGCGTTTATCGGCGGCGAAAAATATAGTGAGATGTTCTTGTGTCTACCAGCTCGAGATGTTTTTCCTAGAGTTGATCAGAAATTTTAGGACGTTTCGAAGGCATCGATATAAACGTATAAGATCGCGAAATATTCACGAGTGATTCCGCGCGGGATTTATCTGTCGGTTCAAGTCTGTTTTCGCGTCCGCGAATCGTGGAAACAATGCGGTATAATATGCGCGTCGCTTCGATTATCGCTGCTACGAATGCTCGAGGGATCGAAGGCGCCATGCCACATCGCAACGCGTCAAACGTTTGCCGGAGGCATTCTCTTCGTTTGCACCGGGTACTAAATCGGACCCAAATATGGACGATCACGGTAATCATGGCGAGATCGACCTTGCCAATTTAATTGCCTCCGGATAACTAGTATTTTTGGACATTTCTTCCCCCTTGATCGTCTTGGTGCCGAAGAAGGAATAGGAAGTAAGCAGGCGGCTAGTTACTCCGATCGAGGGAAAAAAAGCGACGAACAACATTTCATTCGACTTCGAATTCGACATCGCAATTTAACCGGACTTCCAAAAATATCAATTCCATTAGTCTTGAAATGATTTTGGAGCGTAAAAGTCGATGCGCCGATTTTAATTGACGGAGAAAAAGTTGCGAAACTTTTCAGATCTGGGCATTTAAATAAGATAATAAATAATAAGTAAAAAAATAAAAAATAAATATAATAAGGAAATTGGTCAGCGACGCGATGCTGGGACAGAAATTTTATTTATCAAATGCAGCGAAAAACGTGGTTCGAACCAAATATAAAATAAGAGAAAATGTAGAGAAAATATACAGACTCGAGATTAAGGATGATGAAATAGCGGGAAAAAATTAGAATCCCAAAAATAACGGAAATTATGATAATTTGTAAAATATAAGCAGAGCAAAAATTAAACGAGAGAAAAAATAGCAAAAATAAATAACGACAAGATAAATACTTAATTCCCTCTTTGTCCATCACATTTTACAGTTTTTTACCTATTTTTTCAATTTTCTCTTCATTCCCTTTTATATTTTTATTCACATTTTCTCCACTGTCAGCTCAGTTTTCCTTCCTTTTTTCCTAATTTTTCTACTCATCTATTTCCTACTCGTTTTCCTATTTCTCTTCGTCGACTTCGCAATTTTTCCTACATATTTCCATGGCTTTTCACTCTATAATTTTTCCACCACTCTTTATTTCCAGTCTCCTGATATTTGTCAAGATTTGTCGCGTCGTTTGCTTCTTATCCATCGCGAAATATAAAAAACTGCGTTCTCGTCGCTATTATTTTTCACCAATTATCAATCGTTTCCTTTGTACGCTAATTTTGGCTCGCACGACGTTCTCGTCGATAAGCAGAATGGATTTGCATCGCGAGTCTCGTTGGGATGCCGGTCGAGTGGTCGACGACGGAATTTAATAATCTAATATGATATTCCGTGCAGATATTCGCGAGGCATGACGCGCGCGAACAAAGTAAGGCCCGAACGTCGCCGACGAGTTTTCAACAACAGCGAACAATGGACGATGCACTTCCGATCACGACAAAAGCGTCGATAGGGATTTTCCCGCGAGAAACGATCACGCTCCTCGAAGATAATGCATTTTTCTTCGACGAATCTCGCGATTCGTTGGCCAGCATAACGCGAATACCGTGAACGCAAGCGACTCTCTTCAAACCTTTTCACAAAATCCACTGACAGTCTCACTCTCGGCGCGATGAAAGACAAAACAAACGGTGAAAACGAATCGCGGAAATTGCAGCGAGTCGACGCAGCGAGGTGAGTACGTCGCACGCGCGATGGTTCTTTGACGGAAAACCTCGTTGTAATCACCCGCATTCGAGCCGACCTCGCGTACCTTCTTGGGGCACGTCTAAGCCGCAGACTGACTGCGAGTAGACCGGCGGCCATACAGTTCATGGAGCGTCGGGAGAGACGCGTACGTACGGTCTGACGGACGAGCGAACAGAAGGGAGGGCGGCGGACGGAACGACGACGAACGAGTCGAGTGGATAACTCTCGCCTTGAACGCCGGCATTGGCCGCGAACCGAGATATTTGTCTACCGTCGAACAAAAGAGCCTAGCTGCAGGACACGAGCCTCGCGATTACCTCACCAATCGTTTGAATTTACCGTAAATAAAACGAAGGACCCTGTCGAGTTGCCGCCGACTTCGTGTCGAAGTGGTATGCGAGGGTAGGTACGAGCGATGCAGCTCTTAGCTGTATTTTGCTAAACTGCAAGAGCTCGGGAAGTTCGATTGGAGCTACGAAAAACCTAACCTGATCGAATCTTGAAATCTAGGTAGATAGACGGTCCATTCTTATTGTTCGCTGTGCGATAACAGTCATCGATTTTCTAGGGAATGTTCGGTGTACGATACACGTGACGTTGCAACGGAACAGGCACCGAGGATTAGTAGAAATAATTTGTTAGATGGGACAAACATTCGTTTGATGTATGCCAAATAATTACATGTCCAATCGACTGAAGTGAGATATCTTGGATCAGTTAACGAACCGATGGGCCACAAGCTTATGTCGTTTGATCGATTTTTAGAGGGTTCCCATAATATCTACCGTTTTTTTTGCCTTTTTCTTCTTTGGATTCAAACGGTGTGATCTTTTTCTTCCTTTCCATACCTTGTCGAAGGAAATAGTCAACAACGCACAGCTTCTAAGTAAAGGAAGTAAATCCGACCATAAACAACGATGACGCGTCGACTAATGCTGCTAACAATCACTAACCTCGATTGCAACCGAGCAATTCTCAATGGTAAGTTAAGAAAGTTTGAATATAACGTACCATTTGAAACCAAAGTAACATAATTTGGGGTATCGAAACTTCACCATTATATGTTATTTTATTTTTTTGGAATAGATGTCTCAGAGGCCTGCGTGGTCTGGGAAACGTTTTTAATTTAACTCCACGATCGATTCAATACCTCAACATTGATAGTTAAACTTGATGTGAAATTAATTTCGTTTGTCGAGGAATAAACGCGATGGTTCGCGACCAGTCACCAAGCACGAGCACGGCTAATTAACACATAATTGTGATACGGCGACATGTAGAGATAACATCCTAAATAATTTCACCGTTATCTCGAGGTATACGTTGAACTTTTATTTTCAATAGAGCGACGCCGTTGCGCTCACTATCTCCTGAGATATGACATTCGTTCGTTCGATGTGTCACAAATATCTGAGAAACGACGTTACGCAGGCGAGTTTTCCAGGACAAAATCAAATACAGAAGTTATCTATATAAGCTCTACTTGCAATAAAACCATATCCAGGTCTCAACAATCGAACCGAGAATGTTGAGCTTTTAATTATCCATCAAGAAAATATCATCGCCTGTTGTTATACGAATCTATGATTTTCAAAAGAAATATGCTTCGAATGAATAAACACATGCTGCTTAGTACAGTTACGAGATAATTGGTTCGTACTTCACCAATTGGAAAAGATTCACTTAATGTATAAGAATTCAATCAACAGCGTAGATGTAAAGAAGAGAATGCATTACTCTAAGAGTAATGAACTCGTGAACTTGGCACATCGTTCATACAAATTTTCAGAGGAAATTTGTTATCCATGATGAATACAGGATGTTATGATTATATCTCAACATTTGTGAGTCTGGCCTACGTCCTATATACATGCAGCAACATGCATAAGCAGATAAGAAAAAATTAATAGATAACGCAGTGTAAATAACGAGAAATATAAGTCCTTAAAACATTATCGAGTAGTACTACTATCGTTATGTCAATGGTGGTCGTGGTAGGTGCCACTTTCAACACGTCAATGACCTACTTATCATGTTTCCACTAAGAATCACCAGACAATTGTGACCATATTCGACGGATTATTATGTCAGTGGAAAGTCAAATATCAAATTTACCATTAAAAAAAGTTCTCGCTCAAATACCTGTAAATAATATTAAACACAGACGGATCAAATAATCAACAAGTATGTCAATGTTAATCACATTTGATATCAGATAAAAATAATATCAATTGTTTGGCAATTACATATTTGCTGGATTAGCAAATATTCATTTAACTCCATTGGAAAGGCAGAAACATTAAAATCATAGCTAACCATCGGACAAACATCAGTTTGGCAATTTTTGTTTGTTTCCGCGATGAGTCGTCTCAAAATCATTTTTCCGAAATATTTTCAATAAACGATTCTTTGATGAATATGTTTTTTACTCACCTATAGGTCCCTTTGCTGTGAGGACTGTCATAGTTTTCGACGCGTCTTCGCTTGTGCTCGTACTGAGGTGAGCCGGCCGATCTGGAACAAGTCCTTGAATGGCTCCGCGAACGGTGACGTCTTCTACTTCGTGGCATCTAAACAGCACAAAAAAAATGTTAGTCGAAGAAGTTCGGACAATATAAAATATAGAGAGTAATAGAAATCTATCGATACAATGTTGCTATTGTTAAAGAATTACCTCCAATTAAAAATTCGCATTTGATCCAAATATTAAGAATCGCTTAACGACAGCACAGATTTAGTTTAAGTGAATTAAGTTTCAGAGTGTCTGCATATCATATATATCGTATTGAAATATCCGGCAGACAAATTCTATCAAAAACTATTAAAATTATTTTTATCAATGATCTCAGGTAGTGAAGCGATCAAGTTGATACAATCTCACAAGAGCAACGATAGAATATTTCAAGAATCACGACAAAATGATTCGACAGCGATTAAAAATAAATTTAGAAAAAACAGTTAAAAGGAAAAGCGTCCAAAATTTTCAAAGCAGGACGCAACATTTTTAAAGAAGCTTGGCGCAATGTTGAAAAATCTTAGCAAAAATTTCGAGTACCAATCGAAATATGGTCTGCGACTACGAAAATATATTAACTCACTAAGCAGTACTAAATATCTATATGATGAAATTCATGGTTACCCGTCAAATTTCACGAAAAAAACAAAAAGTGGGTGACGATCGACAAGAATTTGAAGTGGTAGCGGAGAAATGGCGAAGTGAATGGAAACTTCAGGTCACATGAATGTGTAACGCGATTGGACGATCGTCGTACCGGGTAGAATAACGTGCAAATATGCGATGCGGCGAGGTTATAATGTTGTTAATATAGAAGCAAACAAATGCTACGGATATTCGGGTTACTTGGTTATATAACGTGCAGGGGAGTAGATTTGACGAACGATTCGCGTTTATACATAAGAAAAAAGGTTGAATAAGAACTTCCAACCTTGAAATAGACAAAATACATTATTTGAGATTTCAGAAAATTCGAGAAAGTGGAATGTTCTCAAAAAATATTCGTAGTCAACGGGAGTATTGTAACAAAAGAGTAGGCCAGGGCTTTCCGACATAGTCGATCAAACGATGCGATCAAGTTCTTTGAGTTTGTTATTACCATACGTTCCAAAGGTGGCGTGAACGACGAGTTTCACGGAGGAGCGACCATCTTGGAGGCGAAGCCTCGATTCGATAGAGACGCACGCGCGTGTTTTACTCGCTTACCAAGACATTAGCTCGAACTAATCCGCATAAAAGAACGAGAAAACGAGTACTTACGGTTGGGATGTAAAATATGCTCAAATTGTTCCAAATGTAATCGAAGATGTACGAGAACCAGGAGCGTGAAGATGTGCGACGTACAACACTGTTGTATGACAACGACGAGGACATCGGATCGATGGAATTCGATCCGATTGGTTGACGCGCGCGACGTTCACCCGAGCTGAGCCGACAGGGTTGTTCGTACTCACGACCGTCAGAGGGTGCGTAAGCGCGGGATAATCAAATACGTCAGCCACGAAAAAACTTTTTTACGGGTCGTCAAAACGTTATTTCTTCTCGCAGCGCTCGACACGACTCCGGTATCACGTACTTTTACGATACATTATCACCAAACAACGGATACATACGACAAAACCACGAAGGAAACAAGCATATGACAAATCACGATCGTATCCCGCCACTTCCTGACAACGCTATCGTCAAAATGACTACGCTCGCGACACACGGAGCGACACGAATATACGAAACCGTATTTCTCACCAAAGTACTCGTTACGCGACGACGATCAGGTTCAACAGTCCGAAATCTATTAGTCAACGTATTGAACGTATCCAGCGTATTTAACGTATCTATTTAACAGCTCCACGACGATTTCGGTCGCAACAGTTGGTACACACGTCCGAGACATTTTCTTTCAGTTTTCACGACCTCTAGAGCTAGCGCGTTATATCTTTCATTGAGAGAACGTCTCCTCGTGCCTATGTCTCACGTAAACAATATCGTTACGCTCGACGAATACCATCGATCCGAATGTTTACATCGATGAGTAGGAAGAGAAGGAGTTCGCAGCGCGTCACACGCTCAGCCAACTATGCGTTGGTTATTGGTTACTTTTCGTGTGTTCGTTGGCGGGAATCCATAGAAGCGTGATGCGAACACGAGACATAGCCAAGCAATGAGTGTCGCTTGGACGCGAATCAAAGAAAATAGTGTGATGCCGATAGACAAAGTTGCGACTGATAGACAAGCAAATGTACGCGGATTAGCGGGATACCAAATCTGTCCTACCTGTAACACTTGTGTCGTCCAATAATTAATAGCTCGTCCGCAACTGTCGAACAACTTGTGCCATAATTTCCAAAACATAACAGAAACTTCCTCTCGTAGCGACGTAGAACATATACGATAATACGTCCGTGGATAACTATCACCAGTAATTCATGTCGCCCGATCGTACGACCGGTAAAGCTTCTTCCTTCACCCAAGTAATTACGTACATACGACCAAGCAAGCCAGAGAGACTACCAAGTACGAAGTCTCAAACTTCTTTCATAACTGTTTGTGTCGCTTGTGGCGCCACCACTCACCACGGAACTTGTTCGCGCTGCGCGTAGTAGCGCTATGTGAATAGTATTCACAGACACGTGATACAACTCGCGTTCGGTAAACAAACTTTCACGAAATTCAAGCGGGAGATTCGAACGTATCGAGCAGAGTTCAATGCTCGAACGTAAATGAATGAACAAATATGATACATATCTCTTCGCGGCACTATCTTTGTTTCGTTTCGTTTCAGCAGCATCGAGAACGATGGAAACTTCACCGTGGCGATAAATGCTCGACCCGAGCAAGTTTTGGACGGTAGGTAATTGAGTTTGCAGGAAAAACTCCCACACTTGGCGTGTTCGCCGAGGAAAATGATCGTACAACAAAGAAAAACGATCAATGCGAAGTCTCAAATATTTACGCGTATCGACGCGGCAGATGTGTTGAACATATTATGTAACGGAAGCAAACACAGACGTGTTTTACAAATTACGTAAGATCTCACGAGTTCAACCGAGGCCTGAGGCGTAACCTACTAAAATTTGCCGCGCGGATGGAATTACGCTGCATAAAGTGATATGTACCAGCTAATATTGACCGGTGTACATCTCTTGTCGTGCATCGAACTAAAGCGTTTTCTTGGTCAGTTTTGATCGAGCCGTAAGTGTACCGAACTGCAGTCGATGCTGTAGTTGTGGCTGTTGGCTATAATCTCGTTGCAAAAATAGTTATACAAGCTTTCTAGGCTAGTCGAACGCGAACCGTTTGGCGTATAAGGTTTCTTGAGCATGCAAGTATCGAGTTCATGAGAATGCAATGTATATGTGGAGATCTCTGTAGGGAATTCTGAAGAAATTTCGAATGGTGATCGATCGATCGTCCAGGATTATTCCCTAACAATAAAAACATTTTGATTGTTTGAAAAAAATGGTTTGGATCAAAGATATGTTTCTAATGATATCTTACAAATACCGAGTTTTATCGATTCTAAGTATGTCGACGATAATCTTTTTCTTTTTTTGACTATCTTTGTCTATTGGTTGCGATAAGTTAATACGGTTTCGCCGTCGTAGTTTCTTTGCGAGACGCCAGAGAGTGACACGAATCCTACTACGTCGGATAGGCAACCCAACATACACGTAGCAAAATCACGATAAACTTTTCAACCATTCGCAATTATTCCGAAGTCGTTTTTTTTCCAATCAGTATTCGTGAGCCGAAAACTCAGGCAGTTGATAATCGTGAATGAAAATTAAACAGCGAGTCAGGTTCAAGAAATAAATCGTAACGAAACACGCGTTAAGTAATTATCTGAATTATAAGACTAACGTAGAAAAGCGTGTCACTGCCGATTGTATGAACTACACGTTGGAGTATACGGCGAAAATTAGTTTTACAGTTCCACTATTCATAGGTCTCCCATCAGAAATTGTAATTTTACGCTAATGCCCAATTATCATATCGATTGCCATTGCGTTAACACAGAAATTCGAAAAATTTTGGGAACGATGGTTCTCCAATAGTTAGAAATAAGAAATTCATGGCAGTGTAGTAAAATAAAATTGCGAAGCAAAATTCGTACGTGTTTTTGCAGTACGTTTTGCTGAAAATATATCAAAAGCCTTCTTTGAAACTCGAAACACTACTGTGAAAACGAATGTTCGTGATAAATACTACAACGAATGTAACTTCAATCGGGGATCGCATCGAATAACAAAATACGAACTATTGTACTTGCGTCTGTAACTGCGGGGTACGCGTGACAAGTGTGGTTTACGTGTAATGTCATTTGGTTTATACTGAGATGACATCGTGCGATTCATGCCGACTGATAATGAGATACGAAATGATATTAATCCGATACCTGTGTCGAGACGGTATACTTTGTCAAGTTAGATTGGTCTCGAAATAAATTTTCTTTCAAGATCGACGAAACAATAAGATTTAGATGACGCCATCGTCGCCATTTCGTCATCCACGATTTGATAGAGTACAACTGTAACAAAAAACGATTATCTCGCTGTCAAAATTCCCAGACAATACCGCACTCCAAATAATATCACCAGAACTCGCACGGGCATGAATTTTAACGGAAGGTCCTCGATACGTTAGACGGACAAGGGTGTTTTCTCGGTCCTCCCAATCTTTCCTTTCAACCGGATCGCCGAATACGGATGTTTATGGAATTTTCGAAATAATTTGATTCCAATCGATGTCAATTAAGGATAATTATTAGGTTCGATCGAGCGGAAAAATAATGATCCATAGTCCGATCATGCGCACAAGTTAGGATACGTTCGAAAATCGAATATCTGCATTTTACAAGTTACAAACATTAGCCGGCAAGTTTGTTACAGGCAGAAGCAGCTGTATGCAAAAACTCAAATAAAACTTGCGTCACGTGTTCGTTTTAGGAGTCACCACCTGCCAGGGATTGGGATTGCGCCAGTGATTCGGCGCACTGCGAACCGAATACCTACTCTCCCAAAGTAGATGCGACGAACGTACGGGAGGATATTTCAGAACTGGGTGACAAAATCGTAATTGGTGCGAAATGTGCGTTATCGGGTCGCGGGCGTTGCGTGTTCGAGGGTCGTGAATGATTCTTGAAATACCTTCGGAAGCGAATGGAAGCGCGTCGTCGAGACACGGGTAGTAAGTGGTAAGGCGTTGAACACCTCGCGTGACAATCTAACGAGAGCTCGATTCATCACAATACATCCCTTGCGCTCGTCAGCCCCGAAGAATTTCCGCGAGGAACAATCACGAGCACACGAAAGATCACCCCGCGTCGCGACGCGTTCCGATTATACGACGAAGCACTACGTGCTCATGGACTACTTCTCTATCCCGCGATAACCCGCGCGATGACTTCTGGCGCCTGCGTTCTACGACTCTTAGAAATGCAATTCCGCTACCGTTTTCGGCACACCAGAACAGCTGACCTATTTACAAGTAGACCATGCTGCGGTCATCATCACACGACAACGAGATTTTTTCCAGTTGCGAGTTCGACCCTCGCCAGACGAACGTACGCTCGAACTACTTAACGGCAAATGATTCAATTTTTTATCGTCAATCCCAGCACGTCGCGTACGATTTTCGTAAAATCATTCTATCTCTTCTCGATCTCTGGTAAACAGAATATTCCGGGTCTTCAAAATCGCCGAATAGTTCGCCGAATTATTATAGATGGCACCCCCACATTTGCATTAATTTCGGCGATCGAAGAAATGAAACGAATGATTTTTTTCCATCGTTGTTTACAGGACAGCAATTAGGTGATCCGTTCGACGAGCGTTTTCCAACACCCTTCCCCATTCAATTCCTTTCGTCTTCCCGCCAGTTCCGTTCTCCCATTCAACGCGAACGAAGCGGCGTGTGGAGAAGGTGGAAACCGCTGATAATCTCGCTGTCAATCAATATCGTTGCCATAGCAACACTCTTCATGCCGCGGTCGCGGTTATTCGCCGCTCTCTAGGACAGTAAAACGGGTTAGAAGTTACAAAGTCGTCTGACAGTTCGGCGTGCGCGACGCTCCGTGCCGGAGCGTGGGTCTCGGTCGCCCGTCGTTCGTCGTTCCCATCCGGTGATATCATTCGCACCATGCGAGGTGAGGTACGAGGGTCGACGCGGCGCAGGTGACACTGCACACTGTTGCGCGTGGTCGAGTTCGCATCCGCGATGAACCGGTTCAGCGGCGGTGCGGGAACCGAAAGACCATCGTCGTCCTCCTCGTCGGCGGGACTCGGCGAGACCGCGAGGACCCCGTCAACCTGCTCGGTGCTGGGTGGTCGTCGCACAGCGATAGAAGCCGGTACATCGCAGCTCCTACGAGAGCCATGCTATTCGCTTATAAATTTTCATTTCCACCCGATTTACCCGGGCTAGACTCTTCTTCTTTCATTATTTTTTCTTCCTTCGTTTGCCCCGATAGTCACGAGTCCTCGTTCCCACGGCGTGGCCCCGGGGCTCGACGATCATTTTTCAATGGCACCAGAAACAGCCGACGACGAATCCGCGCCCGCGACGAAAATAACGTCGAACGGATCGTCGCTGCTCGTTCATCGTGTTTCGACTACGCTGACCCAGGAAAAGGATGACGTCCACGTTGCTCCGTGCAACGATCGAACAGCTGGCAACGAGACCGAAACAAATCGTATCGAGGACGCGACGTGCAGGGGTAAAACGCTGTTGCTGCGGCGGTGGAACGACATGCCGGATCACCTGCAGTTCAATCCGTACATACGTACCGGGTACAGACCCCTTACGACGATATGGGGTTGCATCACGAGTCTATTCTACGTCCACAACGAGACTGTCAACATCGTTACTCACGGTAAGTCCTTCGCAACCCGACAAAAGTACTCGACAGCGCGATCTTTAATGTCTTCATTCCGCTGTCGAACGAAACAGGCTATCCAATTTCCTTAGCTGATAAATAGTCGAAGAACAGTTTTTTTTTTAATCATTTACAATTTTGCGCGCGCTGCAGAACTCTCTTCGCGCAAATAGGAGCAGTAATTCGCTGATGTCGTGAAAAATGGTGGATTCGGTTTCGCAGCACAATTTGTGAATTCCATTCCGCTATTTTTCTGTTATCTTCGAATTGTAGTTGCAAAAGTTCAGCTGAAAATCAACAAGTTGTCGTCGCGACGCAGCAAAGGCGGTTCGCTTTTTCGAGTATTCGGTGACCCGCGCTTCTCTGAGAAACCTGTGACCGACGTAGCAGTTATCGGGACTGAAATTTTTTAATAATTTTTCCAAACGGGGCCTTTTTCTATGTTTTTTATGCGGTGAACTTTGCACAAATTATAGACGAGCCACGAATATTTTGTTGTTCAGCGGTTATTATCGATGCGAAAATAACCTACTCCTGGTCGTGATAAGCAAATGTTACGCGGGTATACTTTATCGGTGTAGAAAAGTGGTTTCGGAGAAACAACGCCTCGAGTTTTCGCGATAAGGTAGGCGAAGCGACGAAGCGATGGGTGGCCTTATGAGACAACCAAAAATAGGATGTCGACGACATCGCCTATTTTTAAGATTTCAAAATGAAAGAAATCACTGCGGATCGCGCTATAGCGATCATTCGCCCTTGACAACCTGCCTAGTATATCGGATATACAGTTGCGGTAGCAGAGTTGGCTAACTGATGGGAGTGCCGAGATAACTTGTGCTTCGTTAAACCTTGTTATCGCGCACAATTTTTTTCTCGGGGGAGAACTTCCAGCTCGGATCAAAGAATTGCGGAATATTTTCATTTGATTCAAATCTCACAACTGAAATCATGGAGTTTCGATTCTGCGTGCAGTTCGGAAAAGCGCGCACCTCCTATAGGGCTCAATTTTTGAGCAAAGCTTCTCTTTGCCTAAAAAATGAAAACCGTGTAAGGATTTTTGGCAAGGAGTTTCCATTCACCCCTCACCCTCCCTCAAAGTCGTTCCTGATTTGTCACTGTATCTCGGAAAATATTGAATTTCGACAAAAATGTTTCCGATACAAAATGAAGCTCTCAACAAGTTTTATAAAAAAGGTGATATACTTTTCCAACGTAAATGCAAAATGTCAGCTGTTAATTCGAAAAATTCAGACTTCATCCTTGATTTTTATAATATTGTTCACAACTCGTTCAACACCACTTTTACTTTCGGTTGAGAATTCGGACGCTTAGGAATTCAGTCCCGAAATATCTTCAAGGTTCGATCGATTCGATTCGTTAATTTTCTACAGCGAAATTACTTTTCAGATGGTAAATTTTACGCGGATGAAAAGGATGAACAGAGTTTACATGAAGCGTCCTAAATAGGTATTCATGCCTTTATTCCTGTTATATACTACAAAGAAATATTCATGCAAATTCTAATCTGGAAATAATTTAGTGCGTTCGTCCTGTTTTTCAAAATTTGATTCTCTTTCAGTTTCAATGACGCAAGTCGGCGTATCACAATTTCACTTTGCTCCCGGCTATTGCGCAAAATAACCATGACGATCACAAACCGCACAACGTTTCGCGTGCAACACATTGCGGCTACTCGTTGTAATTCATAGCCTTGAGCGTCGACACATATAATACGCGAACACGGACTTTCTGCACAACACTTTGTATTATTCCCGCCTTTGCATCGTGGAAAAAATAATATTCCTACTTATTTGCGAAACGCGAAACGAATTTCCGACGAAAATGTACGTTTGCAAATGAGGCGAAAATTTAAAATTCATGGAATCATGGATCGTGAACTATTTTCCTCGAGCGAACTGATGGAAAATTTCGTATCTCGTCAAATCTCAAAAAATCGAAGCATGTATAACGATACATTGCGAAATCAGTGATTCACGATACTCGATATCCACTTCACGTACTTTTTGCAATTCTTCGATTATCGAAAACCTGCCGATGCATGATCGTCAACTGGGTCAAGTTCACGTCAACAAGGTCGTCTAGCTCACCTTACGATAAGGTTTCCCTCGTGCTGAATTTTTCTCACGGTAAAGCCGCATTGCAGAAGTTCCATCGAACACAAAAAAAACAAGCTTTTCAGAATAAGTAAAATGATCGAGTTGTTATTCAAAAAATGAATTTACGATCTAATCATCTACAGGGTGGCCCATTTTAATCTTTAGGATAAATAACTCAGAATTGTGGGTAGATAGGAAAAAATGTTTCAGACTAAAGTTGAAGGGGACAGTCGAAGTCCACTTATGGTGATAATGACTTTGACCTCGGGCCGTATTTTCAAGGTCAAATCAAGGTCAACTTTGAAATTTCACAGAGAAACTTCTATTTTTTATTACGAATTCGTATTCTCCGGGCAATAACACGTATGTTTTGTGGTAAACATTTTTCTTGGTAACGCTTTTTTCTGTAGGTAGAGGGCGCTAAACGTTAACTTCCCCGGATGTAATATCTTCAAAGTTATGCAAGATATCGAAAAATCTTTTGCACGAAAATTGTAAAGATAAAAACACATAGGCACAGGCGGAATTGAGAATCTCCTCAATTTTTTTAATTCGATATAAAAAAGAGCAAAAATCTCCGAAATTTGAGAACATGTAAAGAAGTCGTTAAAAACGTTATTTTGCTCTACCAAAGTACGTTTTGTACTAGAGCATATGAAAATGGAAAAGAACGAATGAAAGCCGGCAGCAAGTAGCATGTACTAGTCTTCGCAGAAAAATCGAAACGAAAAATTTGAGCCCAGGGTTAAAAATTGACACAATTTTTTTTACCTATAGAACATTCCGCAATCTTTTTTTTCTTTTTAATTTCATTCAACGCCCTGTTGATACATGGTGTGCAGCTAGACGTAGTATTGAGGGAAACAAGGTGCACCCCCCTCCCCCCGCCCCGACGGACCGGCGGTACCAAACTTCACCGCTACGCGCCGCTTCTTCTCGCGAGTAACTATTCGTGTCTTTTGAGATAGATACTGTGTTAAAGCTCTGTCAGGTATCGCTTCTCGGCCTATGGCTAAGATCAAAGTGTAGTATCTGTTCTTATCAGCTTAATATCTGATACGTCCCTCATTGAGGGACCAGTATATTAAACTGATTTTTGGAAGTTGACGGAGTGTCTGGGGCTTGCTCCGGCTCTGTCGCGGGTTGGCCCGGCATTGCAGTGCCGTCGGGATCGGCCCAATATACTATATCTAAACGCAAATACTCTTCTAGCTTTCTGAATATCTATATGTTTCACTGGAAGATAGCTCCCAATAATCGTTTCCGAGTGGTCGGGTCGTGAATTTCGCGAGCGCTCGAATTGGTCACCATATTCAGCACCAGGATGCTAAACAATATATTATGCACAAAGTTCTAAACCTCTGTTAAAGTTGAGAGACAATATTATATAATGTTCACAATAATATCAGAGTTCATAGATGTAATACTAGAATTTTTCGTTCATAACGTAAGAAGATTCATCAATCAGAGGAAACAAAAGATACTCTTGGGTCGTTGGATTTCGAGTTGTTAATCATTTATTGTTTATCACGTTTCGCCCACCTGGTTCGCGAACCTCGTCAGGCTGTATCACCAAACACCATGTAAAAACAATTATTTAGAAAAAAAAAGTAAATGTAACGCAGACAGGAAAACGGTACGATGTGAAGGTCAAGTTCCTTATCGCCGGTGTCGCGATATACTGTAAATTCGAAGACGACGCAACCAACAGCTACTAGGATTTTTGCTAAGCAACCCTATTTTTGGTGCCAAAATTCCTGGATTATAACCACCTCGAAGTAGTACTAACAGGGCTAATCACGCACTCATTTGCTTAGTTTGTACCCGGTGGATCACCTGTCGGCGATGATATATCTGGTATTTGATATTCTCGGATGTCAATCATTGAATGGTTCCGCAACGTCGCATAACCAGTAACCAGACTACTGATAAATCAAACAAGTCGAATTTTGATAAAATGAAAATTTCTCCCGATTATGTGCGCAGGTTTTCCGATCATTTACATTTTGGTGACGGTGCCCAGTTTACTTCCATGGAGTCGGCAAGGCCCTTTGGCGCTCTTTCTATCCTGGTGTCATCTAATCGGAGCTGTGAGTCCATGGATCGGTTCTTTCGCGTATCATCTCTTCATGAATCTCGATCGCGGCGAATCTTTCTACAAGAAACTGTTACAACTGGACATCCTCGGAATTTGGATATGTCAGAGCATTGGTAAGTCTTCGTTATTGCCATTTCTCACCTTCGTACATCCAGTAAGAGTTATACGCGTAGTAGGGTGTTGCAAAATAAATCGACATGTAACAAACACATTTTTTTTATCGCCTACGGTTCAAAAGTTATGAGCCTCCAAAATTATTTCTTAAGATTTATTTCACCTGCTAACTATGTAGAACGTTTTTTTTTTTATTGAAAGGACGAATGCCCTTTTCAGCATTAAGTTATCTACAAAAAAGCTCCTGAAGTCCAACGGGTCCAGTGAACCTTGTTTTATAATGAAAAAAAAGTTCTATAAATCTTGCAGGCAGAATAAATCAATGGGAAAACTTTGAACTGGATGACGGACCTCTAAAAATTAATATTAAGGACTCAAATTTCAACTAAGTATCTTCTTTAGTAAAAATAACGAGAAATTCACGCGGAATTCGATTATTTTGCTCGACTTATTTTGGAACACCCTAATTTGTAGTCATGTCCTCATAAAAACGTTCAACGCAACGATGTAAAACGAAGCTCTTTTGGTTCCAGGTGCTCTCCCGATGATCGCGGCGTCAGTTCATTGCCTACACGAACCTTTTTGGCATTTTTCCATGATCACCTATTGCATCCTCAGCCTGTGGGGTCTCCTCATGGTATCCGTCGGCGAATATTCCTTTTCCAGCCAAAAAAAGGGTCAGTTTATTTTTCGTTCCTTTTTTTTGTAGGCAATGAAAGCCTGGTCTCCGTGGGAAAGAAGATTGTGTTTCGCGCCTCCTTTCTTGATGAGGATGCTGATGTTGATGCTGAGATTCTTCGGCGTTACCGGTGGTTCTCTAACCGTGATGACTCATCTCGTGTTGCAGGCGAGTTACGCTCGATACTAGCTGCCTAAAAATACCTATTCGACATTCGGTGATATGCGGAATTTTCACATTTTCGTCAACTTACGGACGTTGCGGTGTTTCAGGATCTGCTAGCGGTGATCGGCGGTACTGTGGGTGCTTTACACGTCCCAGAAAAATGGTTTCCCGGTCGAGTTGATTTCGTATTAAATTCGCACAACATTATGCACGTCATGGTTGTCATGGCCGTATATTCGATGCACGTAGCAACGATACAGGATTTGGCGTGGATGTCGAGTTCCGGTGGGTGCATCGCGCCGCTTCCAGTCAGCCTCTCTTCGATGCACGAAGAGTTGTGATCCTTCCAAAAAAAAACGAGGCTCGTTTTGTTCAACGGCTTCCCGAGATTCTGGTGCCTCTGCTTTCACCGATTTTCCGTCATTCGAACGCCAACGGAAATGGATTCTATCAGCTGTTCGCCAATTTGTATATAATTATATCGCATTGAGGTATAAAATCCAGACGTATATACACATAAAAGACGCGTGGAGCTATCGGCTCTTTCGTAAATTCATACATAGGTGATTGAATTGTCGCACTTGGGAGTTTAGATTTTTCGCAAAAAAGAATCAGCACGACGCCATTCCGCCTGTAACGAAGCAGACCCATACGACTGCTTCGTCACGAGCAGACACACGCCCGCTGCTCACCGAGTCACCGCACACGCTCCCGGAGGAGGAGGGGGATGTAACGAAGCAGACCCACACGACTGCTTCGTCACGAACAAACCCACGCCCGCTGCTCACCGAGCCACCGTACCACACACACACACGGCTCACCGAGCCACCGCACCACACACGCGCGCGGCACACCGAGTCACCGCACCAAACGCGCGCGGCACACCGAGTCACCGCACCACACGCGCGCGGCACACCGAGCCACCGGACCGACCAGTCCCGCCGGCCGCCGCTAGGTGGCTACGATTCGAAGGCAAGATTACCGCTCGACCGCCTTATCAACCACGCCGCGAGCCGTAGAAGACAGTCTCTCCTGGCCGACAGCCGACATGCTCGAAACCAGAGAACTCCGTCTACCAGACGTAACCACGACCCGCGGGATGAGACCCCGGGCCGCTAGGCGCGAACGCGTCACACGGGAGAGCTTCACTCTCCCGCCGAACCGCACTAGAAAGCCGCATACCGTTTATAATATCCTCTTCGAGGATATCACCGACCAGAGCTAGTCTTAGCTACTCCTGTACATATATATACATATCAAACTAGTCCCGTAAATATATATATAGAGCTAGACCTAAGTAACCGTAGAATAAGTAGTATTAGAGTAACACGCTGCTCTCTTGTGCAAGCAAACCAGCTATCGTTTTCATATCCGATTTATAGAACGGAACTATCTGGCCCTCCGACGACACCGCCGCCGTCTAGCACCGCCGCCAGCCGTAACTGAACTCTTTTAAATAAACATTTATCGTTTCATTAAAATCACCGTGTCCGATTTAATTGCAACCCACATACCCCGGTGGGTTCCGAGTATCCGGCGGAGAGGGAAGAGACCCTCAGACCCGTTTACGACTACACCGGGTTTTTCCTAGCCCCACAATCCACCCGGTCTAGCCGAAACGTTACATGGCGCCCGAACAGGGACTGTGGGGAAAATATAAGTAGAGTCATATCTAACAAGTAGAAACCGCACAAGAGAGAAACGGATACCCAGTAGGATTAAAACTTCCTTTTTTTTTCCGTCTCGTTTTCGCAAGAACAAAATGTTCTTCTTTTTTTTTGTACCGTCTCCGCGTCTCTCCCAAAAATACACCAACCGACAAGACCAGACACCGACGAACGCACCGCCGGAGACACGCTACCAGTTTACGACCACTCCTAGAACCGTCCCGCGACATGGACCAGACCAGGAAAGGGGGAGTCAAATCTGACGGCAAAGACCCATACGCCTCCCTCGAGCGCATCTCGAAGCTAAAGGAGCAAGACGGGGTCGACAACTCCACGCATGTTATCGCCCAACGGACGGATATTGGCAAACAAATACTGGCAGGTCCCCATGGCCGAGGAAAACCGACCGATAACCGCATTCACCGTCCCCGGCCGAGGACTAGTCCAGTTCCGTGTCATGCCGTCCGGGCTACGCAACAGGAGCACCCCCGCCAACGACCAGGCCAACCCGCAGGTACGAACTCCCCAACAGCGGAGAGGTCTTACCGAAAATACGGAAAGCGCACACGCTCCCGGAGGAGGAGGGGGATGTAACGAAGCAGACCCATACGACTGCTTCGTCACGAGCAGACACACGCCCGCTGCTCACCGAGTCACCGCACACGCTCCCGGAGGAGGAGGGGGATGTAACGAAGCAGACCCACACGACTGCTTCGTCACGAACAAACCCACGCCCGCTGCTCACCGAGCCACCGTACCACACACACACACGGCTCACCGAGCCACCGCACCACACACGCGCGCGGCACACCGAGTCACCGCACCAAACGCGCGCGGCACACCGAGTCACCGCACCACACGCGCGCGGCACACCGAGCCACCGGACCGACCAGTCCCGCCGGCCGCCGCTAGGTGGCTACGATTCGAAGGCAAGATTACCGCTCGACCGCCTTATCAACCACGCCGCGAGCCGTAGAAGACAGTCTCTCCTGGCCGACAGCCGACATGCTCGAAACCAGAGAACTCCGTCTACCAGACGTAACCACGACCCGCGGGATGAGACCCCGGGCCGCTAGGCGCGAACGCGTCACACGGGAGAGCTTCACTCTCCCGCCGAACCGCACTAGAAAGCCGCATACCGTTTATAATATCCTCTTCGAGGATATCACCGACCAGAGCTAGTCTTAGCTACTCCTGTACATATATATACATATCAAACTAGTCCCGTAAATATATATATAGAGCTAGACCTAAGTAACCGTAGAATAAGTAGTATTAGAGTAACACGCTGCTCTCTTGTGCAAGCAAACCAGCTATCGTTTTCATATCCGATTTATAGAACGGAACTATCTGGCCCTCCGACGACACCGCCGCCGTCTAGCACCGCCGCCAGCCGTAACTGAACTCTTTTAAATAAACATTTATCGTTTCATTAAAATCACCGTGTCCGATTTAATTGCAACCCACATACCCCGGTGGGTTCCGAGTATCCGGCGGAGAGGGAAGAGACCCTCAGACCCGTTTACGACTACACCGGGTTTTTCCTAGCCCCACAATCCACCCGGTCTAGCCGAAACGTTACACGCCTTACCGAGTAAGTTGCGATTATCGAAATTCGGGCACGAAATATATGTAGGTATGAAGAGTTTCAAGCGCTCGCGCTGTTGTTACAGGCTGTACTTCTCGATTCGCTGGCGATTTTGAGAAGCACTAGCGAAGATCGTTCGAACTTTATATAGGATTTTTTTCCTGAGCGTGACCCACGTTTTATCGGGGTTTTCCCACGCTGACGTTATTTATATACAAGATTTTAACGACTAGACGAGTAGTGTATTAGAGAATCTATAGAACTGACTAGAGATCTTTAATCGGAGCTGCTGATTATTAACCGGCGCCGTAAAAATTAAAGTACGCTCGAATCTAATACCGTTTTGTTTTCGGAAGGGGGGGATATCCTAATAAAAATTCTATCGACTAAATAATCTGCAAGAGATGAACGCAGATTGATATACGTAGATATACAATTACCTCTCAGTTGTCGGCTGAATAATTGAAAAAAAATGGAAAAACTAGTTTGAAATATTTAGCTGTAGACATAACTGAAATAGAGCACACGGTGAAGCGTGTTTTTAAAACTGAAGTAAAACTGAGTTGTTGCGATTAATTATCAGGTGAATAATAAAAAAAGGAACGGACTTTTCTACAACTCGATCAGCTTCGGTCAGTTTCGAACTGCACGAAGACAAATAATCACAGTTCTTGGTTAAAAAATAAGACCGTCGGAGATAACAGTCAGTTCTTTTGATCTGCACTGGAATAATAGCAATTCGCACTTTCTATTACACTTCGAAATTCAAGGTAGAACGGTCAACATAGTTTGCCTGACACAAATTATTCACGAAATCAATGCCTTGAGTGGTTTCCAAAAGGAATTAGCAATCGCTGAGAAATTTAGCAAGATTGATCGGTTGATCGTTAGGCTTATTGCCAATTGGTTTTCCAATTTCATAGAAATTATTCGCTTCAAGTAGTCTAATGCGCTCTTGTGATACAAAAATGACGTGAAACGTCGCATATTTGTAGTGATACGCCATAGAATAACATTCAAATTAGTGGGCATTTTAGAAATCTATTGCGTTAAATTATACGATAAATGTAGATTTTTGCTAGAGGTTTTACTAGGAACACCGATATGTAGGTACACGATCGTTTTTGTCACATAGAATTTTCTAGCGACACACCATTGTTGTATTCGACTTGCCGATATACAAGAATTTTAATAAAGTAGCCGCATAGTGGACGCAGCAGATTTCCTATTATTATCAAATCGTATCCGAACTTCTTAAAGGTACCTAATTATAGCGTGGAATTTCATACATAACTCTGAAATTTGTTCAATGAATTTCTTGAATTTACCGCTGGAACTACCTCGAGCAACGTAATTACTGACCATACAAGAGAACTTGTATTGCGGAAAAATGTATAACATATTTATATACAGTAATCGCAGTTACCCGCGACTTCGTCTGCGATGAATTAGTATTTTTGCTGCGATGAGTCTGCACTCACGTGTCTTACCCATCCGGGTCAACCTAGCTCTTAACGTATTCAGTTTGTCGGAGCTGGAACTATTGGCTCGACGCAGAGACTGGAGTATTTAAGGCACGATGAATAATATTTTCGAATTTTCCGTTATTTTATTCTGGAACACGTTATGTACACACATTAATCAAATAATTTAAATCTTTTCATATTTTAACATCGTAATTCGTATTAATATAATATATTGTTGGTGCGTCAAAGTCTACTTTCGCCTCCCATCTTAACTATAATTAAATACATAATTACATAGCTGCATGATATAACGTAATGACCTGTTAATTCCTCAAATTTGTAAACAGTTATTGGTTAATAACAGCGTTCTCTTTAGCAATTCAACGATCACTATCGAAAAAACTATTTCGAAAAACATTTATTCGAATAAAATTTGGTTGCAATTCAACTGCTTTTAGCTCCATTAGAATTTGGGTACTAAGCAACCTACAATCGACTGGCATGGGTACTGATTATCTGAAATATTTCAATTTCATATGGCTCGAAAAGCGAATTAGACCATCATACACAATTTTAGTTCAACTCTCGCGCGATTTCTGTAAAAGCTTGCTTTTAAGTATCTGTGGCTCGTGAACATTTATTTCCCTCGACAAGATTTCGTAACTGAATCTCATTCTCAGAGTACATTTGAGAAAATGATACGAATTAGACCGAAATTTTTGAATATTGTACCATACATTTGTTGTATCAATTTTGGAATGATTCGAATGTTGGTTGCGTGAAAACCGAGGAACGGTGAACAGTTTCCTGGAGAAACGGAACGACAAAAACTTATTGTAATGGCGCATCACTTTCCATCGAGTAACTTTTGACCCGACTGAATTTGAAGGATGGATACAGACCACTGACAAGACTTAATCGTGCCGTAGACTGTTCGCCGTTCCAATATTCGGTGAATATATTGTACGTCTTCCATGTTAGTTGTGAATTTGCTCGTTTGTGAAAGGGTTGGATCTCGAGTTCCTATAAAAAGGGGAAACATTGGTTGAAAAGACGCGAAGATTTAGCGGGATAAATAAAATCTCGCATTGGAATACTTACCACGTGGAAAGTTTGCTCACCACTGTCGTGAATGGGATCTCGTCTTCTGCGTCGAAAAACGTTAGTGCCACCTTTAATTTCTTGCTTCTTCAAGACCAACGTCACGTAATTGTCTCGCAATCTGTAATGACCGATCAACGCCGACGGGTTTCGTGGCATTCGTGTTTTCAACGAATTCACGCAAGTTTGCACCTCGTCGGTCGAAGTTAGCATCAGTACGCGACCCTCTGGGAAAAACCTGAGGTATCTATAGTATTCGATCAAGTGCCAGGGCCTGTAAAATTGGTCTTGAAAACTGTTCTCGCCATGACGTATGTACGTAGTTTTACTGATGTAACAGCCATTGTAGCGGAGTCTTGGTCTGTCAAGGTACATGTGCCGCCATGAATCGTACCGTGGCTCAAACACCCCGCAGTTTACACCCCAAGCACTAAAAAGTAACATGTTACAGGCGATGTCTGGAAAATCAGTCTCACAGTAACTCTACTATTCACAGCTGTTGAAATTAAATTTCGTGAAATTGTAGTAAAACAAAAATCTACGTATAGTATTGTTTGCCTCGTACCGAACGCATGCTAATCTCCAAATCTCAGGGTCTCTTGCCGATACATAAAATCCTCGGCATACTCTGGAAAACATTTCGAGAGATCTTAAATCCAATTCAGAGGACACGACCCATCTCAAAATATATAATATTATTTCCATTGGTAGAGCAGAAATATGCGTCGTCTAAAAAGATTAATTCACCATGAAATTTGTTGATAAACGTATCAGTGAATTTTTCATATTGTTCAAAGAACGCACGCTTTGTTCAAACTGAGGATAGCAGACACGTTGATTTTTATAAACAATTTTGGTAATTCTTGTGAAAAAGTCTCCGTCATCTTCGCTGTCTCCATCCAAGCCTGCACCTGCATTCGGATTGTTTTCCTCGAGTATCTCGGCAGTTTCCGATCGTTCGCGTACTTTTGGTTTGGACGATTCGTACAAGCGAAATTCAATATCAGGCACGAGTTGTACAGCTCGTTTATAAAACTGAATCGCCTCGTAAAATTTTCCACTCTGTTCATGCTCAATTCCAGCTCGAAACAACGTCTTTGCCTGAAAATTCACCAACATTTAGCAAATCAATGCTAATGTGTCTTTAAAGTTAATTCAATTTACTTTATTTTCTATCGTAATTGCATCATCCTCAACCGGATGTCGAGACTCGTGCGTTTTTGGTGTTCGTTTGGGTGATGTTTCCAGTTCGCGCTGCCATTTTTCTCTGAACAACGCTAACGTAGATTCGACGTTTGCAACTTGGGACGAAGAAGATTCTTCCTGATCTTCGTTCGATTCGCTTCCATCGTCCGTTGACGTCGATTGACTCTACAGCCGTTGCAACATTTCACGATTATGATAAGTTCAATACGAGTAATAATAATTTTGCAACACCAAGTCTTTGCTAATTTTAATTGATCAATCTCTTTTTTCATCTCAAGGTCAACAGATCAGCTTTGTTGTTTTAGGTTATTATCACTTACCATTGTTAGGAGAAGGTTTAAACTTAGTGATTCCCACTATTTGTTCAACGTATAAATTCGCGGTCGGAAAATCGTTTGATGTTTACAAAATACAGCCCGGCATCGCAATATGCTAGCATGATTTACGTCAGCAACTCGTCGACACGAGCAGACACGGGTAGGGTAAGGAAGAGTTAGGTAGTTGATTTCCTATGATTCCCTACGTGAAACGTAGTAAACCGTGTAAGAAATGTCAATGATGCTGATGTAAGGATATTTATAGCCATAGAGCGCATGTACACGATCGATGCATCAGATAATCGAAGACAGCCCCAAATCCCGCATAAAATTGTACCGTATCAGAATAAGTAATACGCATCAAGATTGCATCCGCGAATTACGTGATCGTTAACAGGACATATTTCATTTTCAGTAGTTGATGTTTTTCTCGTTCCATTCGAAACTTGCGAATTGCCATGAGCGATTTAACCAGTGAACGCATGTAAAAATCGTGTACAGACGTGTAGATATATTAGCATTGAATTTCGAAACCTATTTGAATCAAAATGAATTTCATGATTTCAACAAATCATAAAAAACATCATGTCTCGGACACTCGTATTATTCACGTATGAGTTTGCACGAAAGATGGCAAAATCTAACGACGGCATCCACTCTACAAATTATATCACCTGTTTTTTCGTATATACGAGGAACAGAATAAGTGTACGCGTTTTCATCTGACGATAGAAAGTTTTCTTGCATAGATAACACTCGCTTGCCCGAATACTTCGCCTACTTTTATCCAAAGCCACGGAAAATTTTTCTTTCGAAAGGGGTCATTGGGCAAGCCGTGCGCTGCACCTCCGGCACATTATATAGACAAAGCGCCGCGAGGCACATCCAACAATGGATATGCCATGTGATGCCATGCGACTCTTCTTCTTCTTCTTCTACGTCTTCTTCCTCTTTTCCTTCTTCTGCTAACCAGAAAGGATAGAAAAAGAAGAAGACTACTGCCCAGTGTTCGCAGGGTATATCGAAACAGCCACAATAATACAAGATGCAAATTCTCGACATGGTACGCTGCGCCATCTGTCGGTTAACTCGCGCAACGTCATACAAGATACAAAACGTACCGGCAATTTACGCGCCAAACGAATGTTCATGCCGTCGGCATTGTTGAATAATCTTTGTGATCCTATCTCGCTACTACGAACATTACCCAAATTAGGTATCAATGATATAAACTTCCACTAATCGAATTTATGTTTCGTTAAAAGTGTTTTCACAAATGGTATATTTTACGGTTTTCAGGTTAAGTGCCATGAATGCAGAAGTTTTAGCCAACGGCTATTGCAAAGGACTGTTGACATGGCGAATGTTTTTGGCTATCGCTACGAGTATCGCTGTTCAATTTTTATTCATGAGCTGCGTACTATTCCTCGTTAATTTCCGAATGATGCATCCACTCTTATGGATCCTGAACACTTGGTCCACCGTAACGAGTCCGCGAACGTGGAGTTATTTTCTAATCCTAGCCACAGTTATATTTATCCAGGGTATAATATGTGGTAAAAAGTATTTGAATGCCCCCACGTATCAGAAAAGTCGATTTTCGGTAATATGTAACATGTTCAAACCAAACAATCTCTTGGTCGGAGGGTTACATTTACTAGTCGGCGCAATTTTAGTTTGGTTACATTTATCTCTTGCAGATGGTCGTTACTCGTCGATCATCGTCAGGTGTCCTCGAAGCCAGTACTGTCTGGTCGAGGAACACTTTTTTTTGATATTGAGCGGGATGTGGACAGGATTCTACTTCTTCCTCAAATCAAATTTTTCTCAAATACCTCTTTGGTTTCCCATTATTCCAATATCGAGATTCAGACTGATCAAACGTGGGATCAGATTTGTCGCACCGATCGCCGCCCTCAAGGCTATTTGGCCAACTATATACTTCATTATCTTATACTACTTTCTTGGTGGATACTGTAGAGATGTTATTTTATCAATGTTTTCTATTTACACGAAAGCTGAACCTTTGGACACAATTTACGGACTGTTCAATTTAACCTTAGCCTTCTATACTTGGCTTTTCACCGCACTGTTCCTCCTCACGATGGATACGATGCATTTATGCTTCGAAGCCCACTTAACAAAAAGGGTCATGTTCGAGATTGAACAGCGAAACTTGTACGACGCCCAAGATCCAGGAATAACGCTGTCCGACGCGATGGGTATGGATAAAACTCCAATTATACAACATCTAGCATACTTGGACCTGTTCACGTTGGCACCAAAGGAAAAATCGCGAAGATCTATACTCTTCACTCTCAGTACCCCAGGGTGCCGTCCGTGCAATTGGAACAGCGTAGCGAGCAAATGTATAAACATGCTGACAAAATTCACTTTGGACATCAACGAAGCTTGCTCCACGCAATTGCCAACAGTTCCGTTACAAACAGGCGTGCTTGGAAAACCGTTTGAAAATTCCTATTTCTACAAGATGCGTAACTTGGCAGCTATGAACGTTAGTTTCCAACCTTCTGATACTCTTGTCTCGAAGCACAACGGTACGAGAGAACAACCCAGCTCAAGCTTTTTGAAGAACAAACGAGATCAGATCGTCAATTGGATTTTTACGAAGCCCGTCGTCAAATACATTTTTCAAGAGACAATTCAGAATAAAATACAGCATATCTTTCTCAATGGTTACCCGGTTATTTGGGCCATGGAAGGTATTTCGACGCTCATCATCATCTCTCTGAAAGAAGACCAGTACGGAGTTATACAGCAAGATTTACCTCAGATCATTAAAACCCTGCTCGCCTTGAAAGATGCGGTGGACAAATTGCATCGCACAAATTTATTTGTAAAGAAAACACAAAACGATGATAAAGATACTAGAATAATGCTAACGCATTTACGCACCTCCGTGAAACGGTGCATTTATCGAATTACAACAAGATTCGAATATTTCATCGCAGACTTGAATCTAGAACCTGAGACTGTAGCGCAACTGCAAAGCTTTCTCTTATACAAGGAATAAAATGTAAGTTGTCTCACTGCAATATCATTCATTCTTTCACTGGAGATCTCTTCAGACTCTCACGATCATTGCATCATCTATAATGTTAATTTATAAAATGGTACTATGTTAAATAGGCTAATATTCCTGGTCATTATGATCGACCAACGTACGTACACTGACCCTGACAATATATGTGTAAATAAAAAACAGATAAGCTCGAAAGCTCGTTCAAACTGATAATGTTCGTTTTCGCTACAGCCTGAAATTGGTCAACGTATAATGTCTTGCGAAAAATGTTTTGCGAAGTAAGAACAAATCCAATGACATGATGAGAAAACAATTTCTGTAACGGGCGACAGCACTTCAATGTTCGAGAACGAGTATTGTTGATGAAAATATGCACAACCACAAACTGTAATATTTTCAGAATTCTCTGGTGCGTCATTGTCATTCAAGAACATATATGAACGTGACCAACAATGAACATTATTAGGTACATTATTCAAGTTTTAATAACGAGCCAAGTTTGAATGATATCTTTGAAATGCAAATATTCTTAATTCGAGATACTTTTTTTTCGTAAAAAAGTTACGAGGGACAACTTTTGAAATCTAGAAAGATAATAAAATCGTATACCTTGTTTTAAAGAGAGAAGAAAAAAAAGTTCAGATGTCTTTGACTGTATAATTAATACAGTTGATAATAAATCTAAACAATTGAGAAGAAATTTGATTTTTATATGAAGTTCTTAAAGCTGCTATTAAGTAATAAAAACATAATTATTTTCAAGAAAAATATGGAGAAAATGAAATGTTACGTGTGTAGATGAGGAGGACGATTGTAATTGATTTATTTGGATCTTACTGCGAGGAATTACTGAAATAAAAAACGTTTGTACATAATGAATCATTCTATTCTACGATTTCTTCAAATGTTCAACGACACTGAGATTATAAAACATTTTGTCTCTCAGCATTGACCAACCCTTCATCTGCACTTCACGTATTTTGGGAAGAAAATCTCGTAATTCTGCTTCTCCTGCTATTACTTCCCCATGATATTTTAAAAATACGCCAAGATACGCTTGAGCTAATTCAAAGTTTTGCTTTAGCTTCAACATGCGATGTATCATCTTCATAAATTGATGCATAATCAAAACGGAGCCTCCAGAATCCGGTACGAGAGATTGTATCTCAAAATCAACTGCACTGGGTCCCATTGACTTGATCCTTTCTATAGATTCGGAAAAATCATTGGACTCTTGCGACAATTGCAATAGATTACCGAACACCGTGAGATTCTCAAAATTCTTTGGCATCAGCAGTTTACTGCTCGTCTCGGTATTAGCCACAGCATCACCTAAGTCGAATCGAATTTCGGTAGATGGAATCGTTGGAAGGAAAAATGGAGCTGTTTCTGGTGCTTTCGGAGCTTCTTTCGGCTTGTTTCGCTTCCTAATCACATCTATGTTCAGCAAGTTTTGCCATCTCGAAGTAGCTAATGATGACATAGTGATCAAATGCTTGTGAATTTGTTCGGGAGAACTAAATTCTGCATTCTGGATCTCTTCATGTGTTTCTGATTGCAACGACACTTGTTGAGTTTCGGGCGCAGATCCAGGCAATCCTAACACTGGTGCTTCGGTATCTGCTGGTAACGATGCCAATGATACATGAGAGTAGAGAGTACGATTCGACCACAAATAAATTCCAAGATTAGAAACGTGTGCTGTGGCCAGATAATCTCCTGTCGGCGAAAAGTGTAGCGACGTACAAGCTTCGTGTACCTGAATTTTAAAAGATTACATGATGATGAATATTCGATCCATTGAAATGGAAGCAAATGGAAGTCTTTCTCATAGTTAAATCAGGAAATTCGAGAAAGTCAATTAGATTCATACAATCAGTAGTGAGATATCGATCTCCATATCACCTACACTGAAAATGTCAACCATCTGAGCAGACGGGATGTCCCAAATGCGAATCGTGCAATCCATGGACGCTGTAATGAGCCACCTCGCATCTGGACTAAATGTTGCATCTGTGAGGCGGCCTGTGTGTCCATGAAATTCTCGTACCAAAGTTCTGGTATCTAAGTCAACGAGTATTACGCTGAGATCTTCTAAAGCTAAGGCAATCAGTGAAGATTCCGTATGACTTCGAAGCCATTCTACTGATTCCTTTACGTCGATCACAGTCTTCGGTTCATTAACTGTACAATTATTGAAAAATAAATTATAAATATTCGAATAAATTAGCTTAAAGTCATTTTCAAAAAATAAAGAATCCAGTCAAGAGAACATACAAATTGTAAAATTGTCTGACAGAAATTGTAATTGAAGAATGATTTCAAATGATAAAATTTTGTTCTGAAACCGTCATATCTAATTGGCTGGGTTTTTGCTATATGTCTTTTAAATAATGAATCATCAGCCTCTTATTTGAACGATTGAGAATTTCTAGGTAAGTTTACTCATTCAACGGCACATATGATGATCTTGACCGTGTGTTGTATAACTACCTTTAGTTTTCTTGAAATACCAGAATTTGACCGTTGCATCTCGACCAGTTGTTACAACAACCTGATTCAGAGGATCAACTGTAACTCCTCTTACCGGACCAACATGCGCGCCTTTATTGCCTCCATAAGTTGCCCTATGTATTCCAGATTGCATGTTGAATCTTTCCACATGACCAGTGCTATAGCCTATGATAACAAAATTTCCACAGTGTGTTACAAAGAGAGAGGTAGCTACTGCGTTTACACCGTGCTTGAATCGTTTTGGCAATAACTTTAGCTCCCCCATCTTAAGTTTATCGTAGGACCATGTCGTCACGACACCGAGACCCAGATGAGCCGCTGCTATGTTGTCCCAATCTTTTTCTCGAGTCGATTCGGCAGATATTTCAATAATGGGTGGCATAATTCGAGGATCCTCGGCTAGCCTATTCTTCTTTTTCGAGGCTTTTCTGTTGAAGGATGCTCTTCCAAGACTTTTATTAAAGGTTTCCGTCTGGGTGGAGAATATCCGAAGGGACGAATCTCCGCCCGCGCTCAATATATTATGTCCATCGTTTCCATGGTAGCGAATGAACATCGGTGGTTCAGAATGACCCTCGCGTATTCTCAACAGTCTAGCTCCACCATCCGACATATCGAAAATCCATAATTTCAAAGAGTTATCGGGCGACGTCGTGATAATCAGTGGTTCGTTCGGCAGGCTCTTCATTCCTGTGACAGCTCCAAAATGAGCATTGGTCAATTGACTATCTACTTTTCTCTCCTCCAAGTTCCAAAAGATTATGTGACCGGCCATGCTTCCAGTACTCATGATCGGATGTCCGTCAGTTCGAAAAGCTATAGACGTGACAAATCCCCAGTCTTGAAAGAATTCCATGACGGTCTCGTCAAACTTCAAGTTATGTAGGATGATTTTTCCACTCGCCAAGCCGATCGCTATGACGTCTACAGCTGGAGCTTGTTCGAGGACAGTGACGTGTGAATTCCATCCTTTGAAAGTATGAATCATCTTGGCAGTTTTGATATTCCATAATTGAAGCTGTCCTTGTTCGCTTCCAAGTAAAATTTTATTCATATACGTTGCCGGATGAACAATCGCCGTTATGCGAAATATGCTGTTCGCGAAATTTAGTTCTAACGCTATGTCCTCAGCTTTTATATCCCATACTTTAAAATTGCTCTCCTCGTCGATCGATATGAGATGTGGACCAAACGGACACATCAAATGAACTGGACTCTCGTGTCCCTTATACGTATGCTTCAATTCCGTTCCTCGACGCCAAGCATAAACAATATTCTCGCTTGCCGTGTATACATGGTAAGCGTCAGCCGATATACACGTTATATCTCCTGCATGTACTCCGGAGACACTGAGCAATGTGAAATGAGAGCAGCCGTACGTGTGAAAGGCTCTACCAACGCACGTTACGACTAAATTTTCTTTTCGCCTATGAATATAACGTGTCACGAGCGGTACGTGATTACTAACGTAACCTAGGGCACGGTTACCCAAAAATATCTTACTGTGCGACATCTTAGTCCATTATCGCTACACCCATCACACATTAATCGGTGTCCGATTACGAATATCACAACATAAGTAATTTAAATTCAAGATAACATTATGCATGCCGCTTTCGCGTTAGCCGAGGTTAGAATCACACCACGTGTACTAGTCACGATATCAACATTCACGATTCCGCCATTTGCGCGGATGATAATCGAAGTCAAAAAATACCCAAACTGCCCACATTTTCTGCCAATAAGCATCTCACCTGTCAGATTTGGCAGAATAAACACCAAATAGCGACGTATCCTATAAATTTATTGGAAACTGAGCACGTTTCGACAATTTTCATATTCGAATTCACGACACGGAACGTTTGTTGACCTTGGCTGAAAAACGTCATGCCATGCTTCTCGCGCGCCGTCGACTAGTGAACAACTGTTGTTGCTTCGCTAGCAGTGAAATTTTCACATTTTCCTCGATGTTTTGCAGATCCAATAAAAAACTTATCATTTTGTGCCAAAAGTAATAATTTCATCCGTAAGAAATCATGGTGAGACGCGTTGACGCGATATTTTATTTTATCAATTGGAACCTCGCTGGTTTCTAACCTATAAATGTCGCATGCTTATTTGTAGTGAACGTTAAATCGATTGTTTACTCGTTGTTATTCATTCTCAGAATTAGTGAACAATGCAAATTTCGCGAACGATGTTCGTTGTTGATGAAAAAATTATCAGGCAACGTCGCGCTTTACAATTTCAGGGTCCGAAGAAAACTCTGAAGCGAAAGAAGCCTGTTGCAGTGGTTTCTTCCCAACCAACACCCCAAGGTTTGAATTTTATTGTGTTCCAAATAATTCTAAACGTAGTTTATCGATCTTTCTTCCCGCAGTAACTGATAGTACAGAGGAATTAGAAAACGATGATGAACCTCAAGCATTAAACGGACATGGTATCAAAAGAGCTTTGGTTGACGATGCTCTGCCTAAACGTGAGTTAGGAATCTGTAGTTGAGTTAAATTATATGAGCTGTATTAAGTGAGCCGTTTTTAATCTAGGGACAACGAAGAAATCGAAGAAAAGTAAACAAGACGATAATCTTGGCGATAGCGATACGGATGAAGATAATGAGGATGAATCAGAAATCTGTAGGTATTCTAAATCTAGATAGATTTTTTTTCCCCTGTCTTGGTCGCCGATCTAATTTGATATGTTTTTCAGTACCAGGATCAGCCAAAGGCTTGGAAATCATGAATAATGCCTCGTTTGAAACCCTGAAGGATACAGTCTGTGAAAATACACTGAAAGCTATCGCAGATATGGGCTTCACTAACATGACTGAAATTCAGGCACGATCTATTCCAGCTTTGTTGGAAGGTAGAGATATGGTCGGCGCTGCTAAGACTGGTTCTGGAAAAACATTAGCTTTCCTAATTCCAGCTATTGAATTGATCAACAAGTTGAAGTTCATGCCGCGAAATGGTAAACTGACCTTAATTTGTAACGTGCACATTCAAATGTTTCATTGGTAGCATAATAATTTGTACGAATAGTTGAAGATTTGAACATGTTAAGAAAAATTCTTTGATATGATTCCAAAGCCTTGATGAAATTTTGATTTTTTGTTTATTAAGGATTTATTGTTTTCAGGAACTGGTTGCATTGTAATTTCCCCGACGCGCGAGTTGTCCATGCAAACGTTCGGCGTTCTGAGAGAACTAATGAAGTATCATCATCACACGTACGGACTCGTAATGGGAGGTGCTAATCGGAAAACCGAAGCGCAAAAACTTTCCAAAGGCATCAACATCATTGTGTCAACGCCGGGACGATTGCTGGATCATCTTCAGAATACGCCGGACTTTTTGTACAAAAATTTGCAGTGTTTGATCATCGATGAAGCTGATCGCATCTTGGACATAGGATTTGAAGAGGAAATGAAACAGATCATCAACCTTTTACCAAGTAAATAAAAAATCTATGACGCATATTTTTTCCTTACTGCAGTTTTTTTTCTAAGGACTATTTTGTCTATTTAGAACGGCGGCAGACGATGTTGTTCAGTGCTACCCAGTCTAAGAAGACCGAGGCTCTAACTTCTCTTGCCCTAAAAAAAGAACCGATCTATGTTGGCGTAGATGATGAGAAAGAAAAGGCTACGGTCGAAGGCTTGGAACAAGGCTACGTAGTGTGTCCAAGTGAAAAACGTTTCTTGCTGTTGTTTACCTTTCTCAAGAAAAATCGCAAGAAGAAGGTCATGGTCTTCTTCAGTTCCTGCATGTCGGTCAAATATTACCACGAATTATTGAACTACATCGATTTACCAGTCATGAGCATCCACGTGAGTTGCGATCGATCAAACTGAAATGAAATGGGAATCACTTTCATATCGTAATCATTTCTGCTCATGTCCAGTGTTTCTTTTTTCTCAGGGAAAACAAAAGCAAACGAAACGAACTACAACGTTCTTTCAATTTTGCAACGCCACGTCTGGCATCCTTCTTTGTACAGATGTTGCTGCCCGAGGTCTTGATATTCCCGATGTGGATTGGATTGTGCAATATGATCCTCCAGATGACCCGAAGGTAATTTCTATTCCGACCATGAAATTCAGTCTAATTGGTTCAAAAAAATCAATCTCAGATGTCTCTCCTATAAACTTGACGTGTCGTCGTCTTAGTTAGCTTTGCACTACTTAAGAATAAATGAAATAGCTCCAGTCCCATCATCAAATTTCTGTTTTCAGGAATATATTCATCGTGTTGGTCGAACAGCTCGTGGTGAAGGGAGCAGTGGTCATGCTTTAATGGTTCTCAGACCAGAGGAGTTAGGATTCCTTCGATACCTGAAGCAAGCGCGTATTCCCGTAAACGAATTTGATTTCTCTTGGAATAAAATAGCCGACATTCAACTGCAAGTAAGTGATTATGCTCTTTCCTCGAGAAATATTTCTCAAAATCGAGAAAGCTTTGTTCGACGAAATTCACAAGCACGAATTTTCCTCCCGCCAAGGAACCTTCAACAAGAAATACAAATGTTTCGCTGCAGTTATTATAAAACCAGAATTACATACTAAACCAGATTTACGTGAAAGTGAAAACGTATCTGGTATTATTTTCCGCGAAACGGAGAACGTGAATCGTCATTCCAGACGTTCCAAGATCGGATCACCGCTGGCGGCTCGTCGTCACAAATACTCTTCCTCTTAACTGCAACATCCTACACACTCCAGAGCCTCAATGCTAGACGCAGACGCGTGCGTTCGCGTTTCATAGTCCTAACGTATTTCCTCGTTGCCCTTAACGTCTCAAGAGACCCGGAAATCTATTTTTAATCGTTTATTACCATAACGAACGAAACTCTCTGCAATTACTTCCAACTTAGCTGCGATGCTGCCTAGTTAGAATCTACACTTCCTGCCAAACCCAAGTATTTCAGAAAGCTGCGTACGTTTTATTTCTTGCCGTTACTTTAAGCGGGTCTCGATCGAAATGGAACGCTCATCTATCCAGACATTCGGCATGTCCGTAAACAAAAACGTTCCTTAACGATTTTTGGCAGCTTTCACACAAATCTGACGAGACATTTGATAGACGTTGACGCAACAATCGTCAATTTCGAATAAATGTCGTTCGAGTCCCGCAATAGCACGTACCGATTAAACGTCTTTACGTCTTACGAATCGTTTTTACGAAATGTATATAACGCGATCTATTTTGAACGTCGCTTTACCTATTTAAAGACGTGTATTATTAGTCCCAACGTTTTGTACCGATTACTCAAGAAATATTCGTCACGCTCCGCCTGTGCGTTCCTCTACGAGAAACTAGCATTTTTACCGGGCTCGTGCTTTCGAAATGATCGAAGATACATCGTTAATTAACGATCCACTGTAGACGAATTGATTGGTCGAATTATTTCCTATCCTCCAAATCGAGTTAATCACCGCGATGATTGAAACAAATTGCAATCCGAGTGAAAAAGCTTGAACATGCAATTACTGATAATTGAATTCCCATTTTATTAATCATACTCGGTAGAAAAAGTCTAACCCAATGAGTATTTTCGTACTCGCGAGCAAGAAAAACGAGGAGAAGGATCACACGAACGAAACTGACGAGTCAACCCGTCGAAGTCGAAGTGAAGTTACACGAATTGCTCCTTGCTGCGATGGAATGCTATGTTCTGCTCCGTTGTGAGAGCCGATCGGGAGAATTATGTTGCCCTTGTTCGTCTCAGCTCGTTGTTTATCTGAAAATCATTCGGGGATACGCGCTCACATTTTGGCCAGAGGCGCAGAAGTACATCCGCGAATCGCGAGCGTTGTATGCTTTGATAGAGAGATACGTGTGGAAGCACATGGAATCGAGGCGTTGCGAAGCGAGGTCGCAAGCTAAGCAGCAGCCGAGAGATGATGAGGGAAGCAAACAGCGAAAAGAGGGGAATAGCGCCCACGCATAGAATGATTCACGCGCCACTCCCTTCTCGAACGTTCGTAACCAATGCAGAACGCGGGAAGCAAAGACGTTCAAACTCCGTTGTTTGGCTTATACCATCCACTGGAATCTGCGTCTTACAATTAGCGTTGCTAGTCGCTTTGCCAAGTTCTGGATGGCACTGGTCATCGTCGATGAGCAAACCAATTTTTTCTTCTTTTCCCATTTGCAGATATTAAGCCACTCGGTAAGAATGTTCCTTTGTCAATTGCTGG
Organism: Arge pagana; assembly: GCA_963969455.1. Classification (NCBI taxonomy): domain Eukaryota; kingdom Metazoa; phylum Arthropoda; class Insecta; order Hymenoptera; family Argidae; genus Arge; species Arge pagana. The sequence goes on along the minus strand of OZ018312.1, from coordinate 4,261,767 downwards.
AATTGACGTTAATTGATCGATAACGAAATAACAATTTTCAAACGACTCGGTGAAGCATCATCGATCGCTTCTTCTTTGTTCTTCCAATTAGATTTATGCCTGATTTATCGGTGGTACCAGTCTCACGTGGGAATAATGTGTCACACATGTTTTACGTCCTTTCCTGCTTTGCTTGTTTCAGCTAGAGAAATTAGTATCGAAGAACTACTTTCTGAACGTGTCTGCCAAGGAAGCATTCAAGGCCTACGTTCGTGCTTACGACTCCCATCACTTGAAACAAATCTTCGACGTGGAGACGTTAGATTTAGCCAAAGTCGCCAAATCATTTGGTTTCATCGTACCACCAGCCGTCGATTTGAGTATCCTTTTCTCGTTAATACCACGCGAAACAAATTTTCGCCATCGATGCAACGCGATGCTAAATGAAACGAACGAATCGACAAATTTTCCTTAACGATGAACTCACAGAAGTTGGAATCAGCAAAGATTCCAGACCTAGGAAACGCCAAGGGGGAGGTGGCTACGGACAATTTAAAAATATCAACAGCAATCCGAACGGCAGACGACAAGTTAACCGGACCAAGACTTTCCGCCAAGTTGGCAATCGGAAGGATCGTCGTCAGTTTGCTAGATAGACAGAATATTTGAATAATCTGGGTGTGAAATCCAGCCGGAAAATCTAATCTTCGATCCGTGTCTAAGTTACTAGGTTTCGTCGACTCGACGAATTTTCCTCGTATTTATAAACGAAGCGAGTTCTTTAAATATGACACGATTTATAAATAAATACGACTCTCTTAGAAAAATTAGTTTGATCACGTTGCGAAACACTTGATATTTATATTCTACCTAGCTGCGAGAATTTCAACCGAACGAAATCGGTTTTTCGCAATTCAAATGTGAATACTATCAGTTCGTAGGAATAATAATTGACTAGCCGAAACAAAGAATTACGAGGAAAATTGCAGAAACGCTTCCAATTTTGACAAAACGAGAAATGGCCTTTGATTTCCGTCAGACGCGTTCATTCGCGCTAATCAGGCGAAACTATGCGTCCAATGACGTGTAGGTGAATGTAGACACGTCTAATATTATACACTTGAATCATACTAGCTGTACGTCTCCGTTGATGATTATGAAAATGACAAATTCTGTACACTTTTATTGAAAAATAAGAACGTCGTTTTTCTCACAAACACGTTCTAATCTCATTTTCCTTTTAGAAAGTAAACGTTCGCAATTTAGAATTGAAACAAGAGTTTCAATATAGAAGTTAAGATTTTATGATCGCTTGGACTTTTTCATTCTTGTCAATTACAAAAACGAAGTTACGATTGACAAGAAATTTATATAAGTGGCAATATTGTTCGGTCGAACACCCACACAGCCACCATGAGCGACCATGTATGGTCTCGTGACGTCAGCTGTACTATTAACCAATATACGTGTAGGCGATGGTCGTAGAAGGCAACACTCGTAAAAGATCTCGTGCATGACAACATTCCTAATATGCTCCGGCAGTGGAGAGATCCTTCAGCAAATTGTGGCTTTCCAGAGTGGCGAGGCAGCAATCTTAGCTGTAAAATATCCTGAAATCCTTCCAAGGACTCCGCACAACCCACACCGTAACTTGGCTACCATCGAGAACTCGTGTCGCTTTGTGTAGCCTCGTCACGACGTTCAATCGATCTACACATGAACCTGCCTACTAATTCCCTGCTGATGAGTTATATATCAAAATATGTGCGACGCTTATTATTGAAAATGGCTTCTTGTCTTTTTTCATTCTCGATGCATCCTTCTGCCGTTGTGCGTTGAATACATTTTCCTACCTATATACGTGATCGGGGATTAAAATCCAGAATCACACGCCAACAAACGAAGGACTCATCCTGTCTTTGTATTTCCAATCAACGCGACGTCTTCGTACATGTTACTTATTCACAACGATCGGGAAAGAATCTTTATTTATTTAGGTCTTTTTTCGAGTACTGCGTTACGTCGCATCGGTGAGCGTGGTATTGAGCACAAATTTTCAAGCTGTTATTCGATCGAAGAGTTTTTATATCATTCTCGCTTCCGGTGCAGCTCAATTATCCTGCAATTATTTGATGCAGAGTGAGGATCGTCTCGAAGGATTCAGCCCAGCCCATCCGTGGAATGAACTTCCGGTAGTACATGGTTACTCATTGGCATTGAACGTCACGCGACAATTTATCCGACTTTGTGTAACCAAATACTCATTTAACGGCGATGCTTCGTACGTACAATTATTTTTTAAAAGTTGGCCAAAGTCCGAACGCCGTTTTCGGAGACGCAAGTTCGTAGCGATAAGATTTGAAGCGGAAGCGTTTGCGGCCGATGATATCAACTCGAATGCTTACGAACGAGCGACCATTATAATGCGAAGATTTTTGGCGAAATTCCGAACTGAGAACGCGAGGATATAAACCTCGAAGTTGTATTAGTTGCTATTTCAGCTGTGGATTTTTTTTAGGAAAAAAAACATCCTTGAACGTAACTGAGATTTCTTACATCAGCGTTTTATTTCTCGTATTTCAATATTCACACCTGAGATAATTTCTGCTCGTCGCTCACGCCAAATATTTATAATTATTTTTTCGTCGTCAGCAACTTTCCATTTACCTCGCGTGACAATGTTTTTCACACATCCATGAACGAATCCGATTTCATCGTAGCTATTACAAATACGCGACAAAGAGCCAGGATTTTTATCGAATGGGGAGAAGACGACTGATCACAAAATTGGATTCGAATACGCACGACAATAAAATAAATTCCGACTACGTGAAACTCTGACAAATTCGCGACGTAGGTTCTGATTCCTGCGATCCTTGATAATCTTACGTACTGCGTCACTATCGCACGCGAGTATGTGAGTTTGCTCGTTACTCAAAGCATCGAGTATTTCGCGCGAACAAATTAATCTGTCTCGCAAGAGGTCAGCTGGTAAACGATCCGTCACTTTTGACAGTTGTCTTGTGCCAACAGGACCTACATTACTATTAGAAATCCACGCGACCATCGAGGTTGTCGAAACGTAAGTCTATTGATATTTATTTTTTAGTTTCTCTCTGCAACGCGCCTACCTGTGCAGGATAAGGAACGAGGGTTACGAGGGTCTGTTGATCCAGCGAACGAAAGAGGAAGGCCGCGAGCACCCACGCGGGAGTTTCAGAAACAGGAATGATCGTGGGACACGTGTAAAATGGTCCATGGATCGAGTCTCACCTTTTGAAGGTAATATCTAGGTTAGTCGTGGGTCGATTCATCCGCGAGAGTCGGAGGAACGGGTTAATGTGGGCGCGACATACAAGTCGGTCGCCTTCTACCACTTTTCAACATCATTGCCGCGGCGTAAAGTAGCGTGTATCGTGAAATAATTTCGTTTTTTGCGTATCTTGTTGTTCGAAAATCGCGTTAATTCGATTCGAGAATGACGAACGTTGCAGCGGTCGCGCTCGATGAGACCGAAGAAGACACGATGAGCGATGACACGCGCTTACACTCGCTCCCAGTCAATCATTTTAATCGAGTTTTTTTTTTTACCAAGCGCAGAAACTAACGGACTATAATGCCGGTATTTGTTTGAAAATAAATAACGAGAGATCTACGTACGGCTCTCGTAAAGAGGGTATATATCATTGCCATCTGCAGTTTTACGAGCTCGATGTTTTTCCCGCGTAACACATATATGTACGCGCGTGAAAGCCTGTGCCCGATGGAAGTTCTAAAGTCGCGAAACCATTGCCGAGCAATTTGAGATCGCTTCGTTACAATTCGATACGTCGCCCGATTGTTTTCCCTGGAGACCTGTCACGTTATTGTCGACTCATTTGGTCTATATTTCAAACGCGAATTCGTCATTGTTATTCTCAACGTGACTACCCTCTCTAGAAATACGACGAAATACCGCGTCGCAAATGCGCGTCGTACCTACACACGTCCGTAGGAACAGAAATTTCTTGGCCGAATGTTAATGTCGTGCGAAATCTGGGTATAGTAGGTATAGCGATAATCGAAAATGATTCACGTGCATCCGCGCGCCCGGGTTCGTACACTCGGCCGCTTACGCGGGCGCGATACGTGAACGGATCAAAAGCGTATCGCGTAGACGATGGAGGAAGAGGCGGCAGAGAGAATGGAGAAGACAAGACGAGAGGTGGCAGAGGTGGCGAGCGTCGGTGAAGACGCGGGGTATATTATTGTATATACACGTATCTCTTGATTCTCGGTTGCGTAGGTATTGCGCGGAGGCCGTATATGGCCAGTGGGCGGGAAGTGTTCGGTCTCGAACGCATGCGCGCGGGGAACGTTCGGAGCGCGGGCGCACGGAGCCGCTGAGAGTGCCACCGCACGACACATGCAGCGCAACGATCAGTAGAGCCGTGATATCCGTGGCGCGCGTATTTATGCTCGAAACATCGTGTCCACGATTCGTATAACGATTATATCTCTTGTACCGTATTAGTCTCTTTCTCTCCACGTTTCTACAGATCCATACCCGAATGTATACGTGCATAGAAAAAGTTGTATATCGTAGTTCAGTCGTCAGATCGTCTTTTGTTCTCGTTGTTTAATATCGTCTACATAAAACTATACCGAAACCTCGTTGTTGTTAATTCTGTTAAATCCCTGTATAATCAACGATCAACTAATAAACAAAAATATATTGTAAATACGAAGAGACGTTGTTTCTATATTCCGTGTTTAAATCGCGGCTGCAGTGACGAAGTAGCAACGAAATTGACGTTGCTCACGCGCGTATAAATACATACACACACACGCACGCACGCATACGCACTCTTCTATATAAATATATATACATATAAATATATATATATAAATATATATATGTATATATATATTTATATATAGATACGTAACAAATTCACGTTATTCAACGTATCGTGACGACGTACTGTAAAAATAATAAAACAATTGCAATGTGTGATAATACTAACACGACGACGCAAAGTATAGCGGACTATCTGTCACAATTACTAAAAGATAGGAAGCAATTAGCTGCTTTCCCTAACGTCTTCATTCACGTAGAACGCCTCCTAGACGAAGGTAAGCAATTAATCCACTAATAATTTCCTTCTAATTTCTCATAGATATCTTCCAACTTTTATCCCGCGACGATCACTCGTATTATTCGCAATTTTCTTATTTCAACGCGAAACTCGTCGCGTTCCCCTTGGTCGCCCCCTGCCGTGTTACTTTGTAGGCAAAAATACTAAATTAGTAGTCGCGAGGCGATCGACGGTATTAGAGAGACAAACAAACGAACGAACGAACGAACGATGAGCGGGATTGTCGAGAATCGGAGAGAACGATGTATCGCGGGAGGGAGGAAACGAACGGAGAATAAAAAAAAGAGTACGCAGGAGCGAGAAACAAACGAAGATCGTTCGTATGTTTACACTCGCTAGCGGTTACGTCATTCCTTCGAAAATGGCACTTGCCTTTGGGGAATACTAACTAATTGTGAAACGTGTTCGAGGTAGGAAGGAGTAATCGATATTATTAGAAAACGTCATCGAGCAACTCTATCCTTCGGCTCGTTCGTTCGTTCATTCGTTCGTTCTGCACTTGAACTTCCTTCTACGAAGCGTAACGCCGAGAATTGCAACGGAAACGTGGTTATGCCTTCATCATTGCCGCACTCGAGAAAAACCAACGTGACTTTCGTCTCTCTCTCTCTCTCTCTCTCTCTCTCTATCTATCTCGAGTTTTCTCTGTTATACCAGATCTAATTATAACTCGAAGCTACGTTCTCGAATCTCTCTTGCTCGCGAATACATGCATCGCCACATATTCACCTCTCTAACCATAACGCTACGATGATGTTTGTCACGTCGTTCTATTTCTAACGTCACCACGTGACTGACCCTGTCTCCGACACCGGAGGGGCGAGGAACGACGATACGTCGCCCTCATCTGCCCGTCTCGTCGGAGATTCCTTTAGCAGTGATCGGATAATTTCTCGAACATCTGTGACCCGGATGTCAAAAACACATGGCATTTGCCACCGTTTCGTACGTATGCGCGTACATATACGTATGCCGGTCATATGATACCTCGGTTATACGACAGCAAAAATGGTGAAACTATACGAACAACGGACCGCTGTCTCTTACGAATCCGTGCACGCGTGACACGCGCGCTCGTCCGTTCGACGAATACCATACGAATAAACGCGGCGTGCACCGCGATTCCAGTGAAACGAACGAAACACACGTCGCGAGCGTACGAAACACGCGTTTGCCGTGCCGCGCGGCGGTTAGTCGGATTCGGTTCGATATAAGTATATATTCCGCGCTACCTACTTCGAACCGTTTCAGTCAAATCGTGGCGAAGTCGAGGCCTTTCGTGCGAGTGAGACACTCGACGAGTCGCGCGCGTTCACTCGGCCAACTTGTTCGTCGCTCCTAACTACTAGCGACGGTTGCGATCCACGCGCGAAGTCGTACGAACATTGGTGAAAAAATGTCGCCTTACCTCTGATTTTCGCGAAATATCCCTCTTACTAACAATTCGCGCGTCTCCCGGTATTTTTCTCTTTTTTTTTATAAATTCCATCGAGGACACAGCGATCGGTCTGGGGAAAATCACGTCGCGGGCGATAATTTATAATAGAAAAACAGATGCAAGAAGTTGTGTAAGAATCGAAATAGGGGGAAGAGGTTATCTTATCTCGCGTTTAATTCCGCGCGAGACGTTCGTCACGGCGTTGTATCGTATTTTTCTCGCGACCTCGCGTCGACAACAAAGAGACGAGCGTGTTGTAAATTTGAAAAAATAAAAACAAACGGACACCGAAATTATCGACGCTCGTTCGATCCTGTCGCTACTTCGCCGTCGCTCCCCCCCTCCCCCCGCCGGGCGACTTCGGCTTCGCTCGGCCCCTGCCCTCCTCCCCCGCGCCCAGGCTAGCCGCATTCCTTCTTTCAAGCCACGAGGCCCGTTTTGCTTGCCTCAGAAGCTTCCTACCGCCTCTACTCGGCTCTCCTACACCGCGTATATAGCCGAAGTGAAGCAAGCCTCGACGCTCGCCGGCCGACGGCCACAAGTAGCATGTTACGCGTGTGTCTGCTGTGTGCGCGCGCGTGTATCGAGGTATCCGAGGGCGCGCGCGCGCGCGCGACCGCGTTTGCGAGCGGACTCCGTCAGCCATCTTGGAATTTCGCGACAGGTTCGGTCCTCGAACTTGCGGGGAAGCACGAAAGACGCGATGGGAGTAAAATCCGTACACGCGCACGTGCGTGCGAGAGATAAACGCGACGCGGAGGTGCGCCCCTCCCCGCGAAAGGTCTCGAGTATTTTTTCTCGTCCGAGCCAGTTCGACGTTACGCTGGAACATTGATGACAACGCCGTGTGCCGATACGAACAAATTATAAATACACGTATATAAGAGTATGACCGGGGGAACGAGAGGAAAACTGGTAGATAGGTAGGTCCAATAATCAGACGAGAGGAGATTCTTTTGATGGGAAGGGCGGCGAGGGGGGGGGGGGGGAGAATTTTTAATGAGGCAAACGGAAGAACCAACGACAACACGACTCGTGTGATTTTTATTAGCTTTCCATTCCACGTGGCGGTAAGGTCCGAGCTGAAAACGTAGACCGGGCGTCGACGAGAGAACACGAAGAAACATTTGCCACGGGGGCGAAAGACGCAGGTTACCCTAAAAGGATATACCGCGCGACGGGCGATGTGGCGCGCGCGCGCAAACTTGTATAATCTCTTCCTCCGATGCCGGTGTAGTGTTTCAATCTTTCCGCGGGTTTCATTCAATCCCTCCAGTTTCGGCTTGCCGCGTAACGATACGAATTCTCCTCGATCCTTAGCCGCCACGAAACGTCACGCCGCTTTCAGAATCATCTTCGTGGAAAAACGATACGCGTGTTGTTCACCGACCGACGAGTCAAGGCGAGAGTAGAGACACGCATCCTCGTATAAACGCATACGCGCGCCCATATATATATATGTATATGTATATACATACGCACATACCTGTCGTACACTCGCAACCCGCGAGTGTTCCGTACACATTCTTCTAATATCGTTGGTGTCGATCGCGCGCGCGCGCGCAAGTATATATTTTTACCAAAGCTGTCGCGCGTCGGATGAAATGGAACAAAGTTATACCATTATGTAGTCTGCTGCAAGATTTCTAAATTAGGAAATGCCCACGCGTCTCGGATTGCGCTACCATTTCTGTCACGTGGAAGGTGACATCGCGTACAGTCGTCATCGTCGTCGCGTATAAATGCTTACAGAGAATTACGTGTCTCGCAATTGGCGAACGACGTAGCGGAGAACAACGCCCTCCTTCCCTTCGTTAGGTCGACGCGAGAGGCTTGAGATCCGCGATTCGATTGAGACGTGAAAAACGTTCGTAAATCGTTTAACGAACGAAGGCCATAGGTGCCCATCGCTTTGTAGCTACAGCTAGACCCATAGCGAGGGGGCCGTTGACCGGGATGACCTCCTCGCGCACACCCATCTTCGTCTTCGTCGCAGTTGTACCGTTCGCGTTGTAACGTCGTCGTTTCCTTACTCCTTCGTTCGTAAAGGTCTCTCGAGCACGCTGAGAGACCGAGAAAACTGGTGGGAGGTGAAAGGAATCCTCTCTCCGCTCTCTCTCTCTCTCTCTCTCTCTCTCTCTCTCTCTCTCTATATATATATCTCTCTCTCTGTCTCCCTTTCTGCATCTCTCTTCGTCTCATCGTTGGCATCTGATATCTATAGTTTGTATGGGATGGACCCGATCACGTAGGATTCGAAGTTGTAGTTGCGATTCTCTTTTGTCTTCCTCCCACGACTCTTCGTCACCTCCAGTCCTCGTTCTAAACAGTAAATTTCCTCATATGGAAACAAGCGCGAAGTGACTGGCGTGCGGGGAACGATCGTCTTGTTTTCGAGTCATTTTTGATCGAAATTGACGGGCAAACGTGGCTCAGCTTGGCCCACATTAATTTTATACGGCGGACCGTTAACTCCGCGTCATTTCACGCGGATACATTATCGAAAAGTATTCGCGAGCGTGGCCGGTGCGTTCCTGTTTCTCGCGTAATCGGCTAACAGTATTTCAGTCCCTCTTTGCGTGGACGCTATTCCGAATCTTTACGCTTCGCGTGTCTCCGAACATGCCTCGGATAACGTTACAAGAGATGTCGAAGTTTTTCCCAATCGCGTGGGAAACAGTTCCGCAACTGCGAATAGTCTGAAATTGTAGTTCCCTCGCTAATCCTTAACCCCCGAAACTAGCTCGGAACTCGTCCATCATTCTTGGCTGACACCGAGCACCTCCAAAGTTTACTTTCTCCCGCAAAGTTTACCCTTCGTGACATTATCCCGAAACTGTCTCGGCGCGAGGAGCAGCTCCGATCGACGGAAACGTTCAAAAGCATCCCTCGGCAGCGCTAGAAGGTTCAACTACCTCTTTCGTCGCGTCCGTATCGAATATATTTATATACCAAACGCGTATGGAGAGCCATAAGAATATCTCTCCTGAGAGACTCGCGTGGCTTTTGGTCGCAGTCACGGTTCAAGTGGCTCCCTTGCCGATGGAACAGGATCGCGCAGACATAGGGGCTGTCGTCCTAAAACCATGAATATTTCCAACCCCTTTCAATTACGTGGGCCGATCGGGGAAAATTCCGCAAAGTCCGAACGGCATACCATGTTTGGTACAGGTGAACGGTGCCTCGTTGTCCACCTTGACGCTGACTCGACGGCTTGGCGTCTATTTTTCATCCAACTCGTATGACATCTTCGTGGGAATATCCCGTTCGGCTCGGTATTCTTATCGCAAATCCCATCACCGCCGATCCCGATCCCGCTGTATCGAAATTCATTGGTCCATCATCCTTCGATCAACATTCTAGGCCGCGCGTTATAACCGGCTCTTCGAAATTACTTACCCAACGGATTTTTTTCATCGTGTTTCTTTGAAACGATCGCGTGATCCGATTACAGATTCGTGGACCGTCGTTATTCCATTGCAAACCTTAGCTCGGGTAACGGTAATTTTCTGCGTGAAAGGACTGCCGGGTCCCGCAAGATGTTTTCGAAGGCGAGGTCTAGCTAACCTGACCTAACGTACGGACAACAATATCCGCACAGAGAAAAAAAAGGCTTGTTTCAAGAAGAAAAAATCACTTATTTCAAGAAACTCACGGTTCTTGCCTCGGTTGTGCCAAAAATAAGAAAGTTTCCACTTCATTCCAGAAAAAAACGTTTAGAATTAAGCGCAAACTTTCTTACTTATTTTTAGCACAACTACGTCAAGCACCACGAGTTTCTTAAGATCATCGTCGTTTTTTCCCCCCTGAAACAAGACATTTTTCCCCTGTGCGTAGAAGGAAACGGTGAGTCGATGCAAATGCACGATAATGATAGGCGCGGATGAGTAAATGTAAATGAAATGGGGAAAAAACAACCAAGAACGAAACGAACGGGTAAAACGCGACTCTCGCGATAATGGAACGACTGAAAGTGTTAGACTCGCGAAACGAGCGGCGTACGATGAGATAATCGTTACTCCAAGGGCGTTGATCGCTAACGATTCACGCATGACGGTAGCGACTTCATTGACACGATGTCAATAGGCGCAAACATAGAAGAAGACATTCGATGACAAACTATGAAATCAGCGTGTACATATTTGTTTACAGAGATAAGTTCGTTGCGTCGCGTTAGATACGCTCGCGGGCAGGAGCTCGGGGCGCAATCGTCAAATATTCCGAGCGTTTCCGTTCCCCCTCGCCCTCGTCTCTCTTCATCGCTCTCGCTCCAAGTATATTTACTCCGAGGATTATCCTTTGACTCGAAGTTAACCGTGGAACAATGGAAACACGTTCGTTCGTCTCTTCTCCGCTTCTTTCATCGCCTCTTATTAGATTGCGATTCACGCGGCAAGAAGTATCCCGAGCGAAGAAAGAAAAAATTGCAAGGTAGCAGGCAATCTCAGCAGAGAGTATCTCTCTCTCTCTCGTAGGATCGTTGTGAATCCAGCTTAAGAAACGGCGTTGAATAGAGAACCTGTTTCGTGGACAGTGACACCTGAAAAAAGGTCGGGGGAATGGTTTTCGTTCGAAACTCGTGGATGAGGGGGCCTCCAAAGGGGACGGCTTTTCGGTCGTTCCGCTCGACTTGCTTTCGCATTGTTACCACTAGATTCGTCCACGCGTCGCCCTTTTTCCTCCTCCACGCCCTACGCCCCGTGTCATTCGAAATATGCAGACGCGATGAAAGTGAGTTCCACGTCGCGGTGGGAACGGTAAAATTAATCGACGACCCGATTGGTCGGTAATTACCGGCGGTAACCTTCTCGGAATTCGATAATTTCAAGACACAGAGCCACGCCGCGAGACATGGAATCGTTTCCACATGCCCCGAAGCCCAGCTACGGCCGTTACGTTTAACGGCGATTTTCCGCTCCCATCGGACTTGGCCGAATTAGATGTACATCCTGGAGGACGCGGCCTCGATGTTCCTCCCATAAAAAGAGTAACCGGCGAACGGACAACCCAATTCAGGGAACCGGCGACAATCGGGGAACGAACATTTCTTCCTGTCGCAGAGAACCGAATACGGTTATTCCGACACTTTCTTTAAATACGCTCGAATGTCCGCGCGTGCAGGAAGCCTGACGCTGGACGTCCCAGCAAGAACGTACTTTCAACGCGAACGAGGAAATGATCGATGTAGACTTTTTTGTTCGAGGCGTTTTAGCCGCCTTGTACGATTTTTGCCTCGCTCGAACTCTTTTATATTTGGTGACAAATTCCTACGTAATCATCGCTTGCCGACTCGAGAATAGAGGTAATCGAATAACGCGCGCAACGTGGTCAAATCGCGCAATGAGCGCCGACCTTATCGTAACTCGCCCAGCTGAACTTCCTAACGCGCGGTAAACGATCCGAGAAGCTTTCGATAAAACTGGACGCGCTCGTGTAACGCTGGTCCGTCGAACGACGAGAGGGAAAATAGTAACGCGGATCAGAATGGACTCTCCGTGCAATTTGCAGCGAAACTTGCGAATCAGCAGACTAGAACTTATTGGCGAGTCGTGGGAGATGTCCGGGAGCCATACGGCTCGCATACTTCACGCATACTCGCTAGAAACACATTTCTAAATAAAAAGCTTGACTCACGATGTGAAAATAAGCGAATTACTTAACCGCGACTTCGAATCTGGAAACCAGCCTCAAGGACTTCCCTCGACTCTAAAAAGTCCAACTCCCTCGGTTATTTATGCATCGAAAAACGAGAATCTCGCGGCGACATCCAACCTTTCGCATCTATGTAGCTATTTCCAGAAATCACGCGAATATTTCACGGCGTCCGGTCTCTTTTCACGAAATTCAGGCGATAAATAAACGCGAGAGGGGACAAAAAAAATACATCTACGTGTCGGTATGCATAATTCACGTCTGTTCGTTTCCTGAAACCTTCTTCAACCTCGCCTATTTTTTTCGCACTTCTCGTATTTTCTGGCCAGGAAAAACGTTTGCGAAATCGAGACGTGGACAACCTTACGTAAGCAAACCTGTAAATTCTATTCAGAAACAGCTGAATGTCAGTTGCGCGGAGATCGTAAACTCTTTCTCGAAATGGGTCAATCGCGATCGTCCAAAAGTATTATCTTTCGTAAAATAATTATAATACTGCCACGCGATTTCACGTTTGCTCAGCGATAATTCCCAGGCTACAAAAACTGTTCAACGCTAAGACGATTCGTGATGCGTCATTAGATTATGCTAAATCATAGGCCTTCTTATTGCTTCTTTTCTCGCTACGCTGCGATTCGCTGCTGCCCCGTCGTAAAATTCATGAGATCATTCGTATTACGAAATTCATTGACATTCAGTAGAATTTTGCTGGATAATTGCGACCAGCCTCGTGAGCGTAGAGACGGCAAGGTTTATAGTTTCCGGGAGGAAACGTGCATCTCGTTGCGTGAAAAGTCGACCGGAGGGATGTCAAAGATCGAGATGATCGAATCTTTCGGCGAAGGTGTAATTTTTGGTATTAAGAAACACGATATCGCGGGTAATTTTCCTCGTTCGATTCATCTTATCGAATCGATGCCTGCAATGGAAAGTTGTTTCTCCGTAGGTCGTAAAGAAATAATTAACGAACTTGGTGTTTTCGATTATGCTGCGTTTACGAGGAAAGCATTAACCGTGAGAATGCGTAACTAAATGGTTATCAACAACAAATGTTGACGAAACCTGCTTATAGATCGACGTAGGACAACAACGTACAAGTTGACGAGCTCATTTGTTTGGTTTCGCTCGGCTAATCTCCCCGGAAAATGCTAGAGCAAATCGGTTTTCGCCATCGCGTCGTGGGCAGACGGAGAAACGCGTCTCGAAATAATTCCTGCCGCCGCGATTGGTGCATAACAATAGCATTCCGGTTATTCGCGTGATATTGGCAGGAGGAAAGAATCGGTAGGATCGCGTAAGATTTTTGATGGGAAATCGCGTCAGCGATCGGCGCCGATTCGCTGCTCGAGCAACGTATTAGCGGGACCAAAATGGCGGACCTCGCGGAGTGTCACCTTGTACCGCCGGAATTCTTGGCGAATTTCGCGAGCAATTTCGATTTATAGAACAACAACGGTGTCCAAAATATTGGCCTAAATCTCGTGCCAAGATCCGCAGCTCGTGGCCCGCATAGAGCGATGCGCCTAGTTACATTTGTGTATATTTACGTTGGCGCGACTGTCACACGCGCGTCCACGGTGTCGCATTCGGCGAGGTGAAAAGCGCGCGACAGGAGAACGATGCTACGACGAGTCCGATATGCGCCTCGTAAAAGTGATACACGGGATATTTTTCTAAACGAATTTCAAGGCCGTGTCTAGCGAGGTTAACGAGCAGAATACCTGAATTATTCGAGAGTCCAGTTTCTCGGTGTTACGCGCTCAAATGCAAATCCGCGGCGCCACGTCCGAATGATTTCGCAACGACTTTGGAAAAATCGCGCGCGATCGTGTTCCCAATGGACTGGTAACGCGTTGGGAAATCGTGTATCGCCCAGACGGCTGGAAGAAAATAAAAAACAAAAACGCGCGCACCGACGCTCGTCGAGTACTTTTTTCGTCCTCGCTCGACTGCAAAACTTCCTGTTTTTTCCCACGTCGATCGGGGACTCTCAGACTTGAATCGAGGACTTTCAATCAGTCAACGTTGTTGTGATTATTAACCTAGAAGACGGGGGACGTGTGTACGGGCTACGGCCTGCGGAGCCGAGACTTTAAATGCGAGCCAACAAACGTCAGTCAGCTGATGTCATGCAGGCGCGCTCGAATGCTCGCGCTAAACGCGGCTATGATGCCCCTTTTTTCTTCTCCTCTTCTCTTCCACCGTCCTCATCCCGCTGCTCGCCCACTTCTCGGCCTCTCTCTCCCCCACGTTTCGTCACCGTATCTCCGTCCCTCTCGCTCTCTCGCGTCCTCAGAGAGTGTCGTTCGACTAACAACCGCGGGCGAACCTAACGCCACACCCTCTACTCCGCGTTCGCGTTCGATGTCGCATGAGACCACAGATTCTGTGCGTTCCCAGTACCGTCTGTCTCAAGGGCCCGAACCGTGAGATATCGACTACCAAAATCCCACCCACCGCGACAAACATTTACCAAGATTTGTCCGACAATCGAGAATTTTTCACCTCCTATAGCTCGAGTGCTCGCGACCACTCCAATGCTATTCGAATATGCCGAATGTCTCTCGTGTTCCGAAATCAAACGGTGCTTTGCTTCGCCCCGAAGCATGATACGTACGATATATCAGTGAACCGCAACGATACGATGGATCGATCGTTTCTTACATCACACTCCCGTCGCGTATTTTGCTCGTGCGACGGAGAAATATCTCGTACACGCGGGGGTCGGTAGGTACCTATCTACATAAACGGGGAGTTATCGGTTTGTTACAAATTTGCATGCTCGATTCCATTTTTTTCTGCTTCCCGCGACTCTAGGAACGATAACGCGCCGCCAAAGAAAAAGATGATCTAACTGGGTACGCAGATCTTGTAGTCATCGGCGTTGTCACCGTTATTATTCGCGTTGTATTTCAATATATTTCACTCAAAATTAGATAAGCCCGTTTAAGTGTGTACTTTGCCGCGACGACATCTTTCTCCGTTCGCTGATTCGAAGTAAAACATGGCGGCGCGTGTCTCGATGTATTTTTTTTTGCTTGCTTTTTTATCGAGCAGAAGGAGAAACAGTTTTCTCTGTTTTTGAAATGCGAGGTGGGAAACTCGACGCGATCGGAGCGTTTGATCGGAGGTGAACGGGACGCGCGCGTCGTCTTTTCTTCTGGCGACTGCTGAATTCTCGTTGTTCTGCCTTTCGTCGCGTCAACGTAATTACGCGATCGCTCCGAGGAAAGTCTCGAGTACAGAGAGAAGCTTGCGTAATATTTTTAATGCCTATGTCGAACGCGGCGACCGAGGGAGTGACTTCCTTCTAGCAGGAGATTTCAAACAACTTTCTGATTCTACCATACTTGGTCAAAAAATCTCGTCGATTCGGGTTGTCGTACGGCGCGTTTCGAGTAGATTTTCTCCAGACATTCCGTTTCGATGATTCCACTCGACCGCGTCTTTCATGGGTGCCACGAAAAAACTGTTCCCTGGCTTATGGCCAACGTTCGCCTCCAACTTCTCGAGGAAACCGGGTTAAAGCCAGGGGATTAACTCGTTATCTCCGTTATGCCGGCGACATTTGCATTTTTCCGGCTGAAATCGCCGGAGACGTGATTTTTCACCCGTCGGCTACGCGAGACACCCGGTACGTGGTGAAAACCGACGTCGATCGCGACACCATCGGGATGGAATCAAATGGAAACAAATATTGCGAATCCGTTGCGAAAACGCGTTCGTCTTTTGTTCGCATTCTTTCCTCGGGACCTCGCTCCGAGCCGCCCTAGATTCGACGCGAGATTTTCTCCGCACCGTAACGCGAAGTCTCGTCTCGTCTCGACTCGCTGATAATTACGAAACTGCTTTACCGACGCGTCGTATACTTTGATTTATGCATCCACCGAATCGTCCTGCTTTTGAACGAGCCACGCCCAAGTTCTCTCGCAGGCGCGTGAGCCCACGACGATTCGCTACGCTCCTTTCGCCCGTGCGCGCGGGAAATTCAAACGTTTCTCGCATCGGCAAGCAACGATCGAGCGCGCCAACGCTGAATAATACACGATCGTGTTTACACTTTTCGGAACTCCGCTAGAAAAACAATCGCAGACGCGTGGGTATGGAATGAAAAAAGGAACAGTTGACGTTTGTTCGTTTGTCTGGTTGCTTTTTTTCCATACGGGTCATCCTCGTTCATCCGTTCTCACAAGCACGTCGTTTCGACTGGATGAACGCATTGTAGAATTGTACGCGCGGCGCGCATCGCAGGGTAGGGCCATCGTCGTGATCTGACCGGTGTGCCGTTCAGCCGCGCGTCGCTCGTCAGGAAGTCGTCATCGGCTCGAATGATTATACGGGAGGCCACGATAATTATCATTGTAAATTTTCTCTTCAGTCTCTTTTGGGCTTGGCACTAGATTGCATAAATATACAAATATGGTCTCGTTACTACCGTCCGCTTCATTAGAATACATATATACCGGGTGGTCCGGATTTTTTTTCGGTATCCCTTGCCACTAGCGGCTTCTTCTCCCCGTGCCGATGAAAAAACGTCCTCGAACCATTCCTCTCCGACGCTTCGTACTCCCCGTAGCGCGAATCGCGCGAAAAAAATCACGTTTTTCTGGATTAACTCGCGACCGAGAGCTTTGGGATGAAAACGCCTCGGAACTTTTCGACGCCAGACTCTCTTTCCCGGCGACTCGTAGCAACGGATACCTACTTTTCAAATTTATGCTCCTCGGGACACCCGGTATAATCATCGCGTACGAAACTCTACACGCGCGAGCCGTGTATGTTTACAAGTTCGCGGCCGTATGCACACGTCTATTCATCCGTCCAGTTAACTGGCGCTAGTTTTTGGCTCGTGCTTCTTTCTCCTGTCCTCCGCGTCTTATTCGTCACTCCGTCGTTATAGGGAGATGCGAGAGGGGCAAGAGCATACGGTATGCGGGTTATATTAACGCGACCGACTCACCGCGTCGTTCTGCTATTGAGCTAAGCTAATTGACAAAAGACGAGCCGACAGCTACGGCGACGTCGAACGCGTGGCCGTAGTTACGAATTGAACTGGTCGATTTATTATGCTCCTACATTATTATTTACATAGGCTCCTACTATCATCCGCAGTTGATACGCCGTTGCGCCGCGCGATACGACACGCCGCTCGAATTCCTCCCTGTTATTTTCACTTTTCTGACGCATCGAATCGCCTCTCGTTCGTATTCGTCTCCCAGCACTGCGCGCGCGAAAATGATTATCGTTATTTTCGTACTTATCGACCGACTCCAAGAATCCGGTGGTCTCCTTTGTGTTTACTCGTCTCCTTGCAAACCCACGTTATCCGCGAATATACCGATTAACCAGTTCCAGCGCGATGGGGGGACACGTAGCGTTACATCACGTAGCAACAACAACTCCCGATTTTCTTATCACTCTCTCCGCGCGCATCTCCCACTTTTATTTCTCATCTTTCTTTCGTTTCTTTTTGTTTCTTCGCCCCCGTCCAAACTTTGTCAACGTCATCCGGCTTTATCGTCGTTACGTCGTCGATTGTTCATGCTCTGATTGCTCAACGCAATCGATAGCTCGGAAATAAGAGAGGAACGACGATGAGAGAAATGGTAGGTTAACGTTTGGCTACTCCGCGCTAGACTTGGCGATACGTTCAGTGATTTTAGAACGCAGCTGTATCATTGCGTCACTGTGTCAAGGTGAGATTGTTCGTAGATAGAAGCGAATGAACACGGAAAGTCTACTACACAACTGCCGAGCGAAGTCTTTCTGTGCTGCAATCAGGGCCGTAGCTTTGGATTCAGTGTACCCACTTCGCGAACAAACTCGCCAACTTTCTTACCCCTTCTTTTCCTCGATGCGTTATTCCTTTCAGCGTTTTTAACGACACCCGTTTTTTGCTTTACAGAAATCGCCAAAGTACGGGCCAGTCTTTTCCAAATCAGTGGTGTCAAGAAAGAACCACTGATTTTACCCGAACCGGAGGGAGATGTGACCACACTCACCGAGAAGGTGTACGTGCCCGTGAAAGAACATCCAGACGTAAGTTTGCCATTTGCTCGTTTCAATTCGCACGCCAACGAAGCGAATCCGCCGCTTGTTTTCGATTCCTCGTCTCGTTCGCCGCTGCGTCAGCTGATTTTTTCCCGTTTGCGAAATCTTCAATTTCTTCGGAGAAAATAACGAATAAGCGTGTCGACGTGGAAAATATTCTCGCATCAAGCTCAACTTCGAAAAAACGAGGGACGAAGTAGAATCGTTGAGGAGTTTGCATTTAATTCTCAAAATGTTTGTTATCCATTTTTGGCGTTGGGGTACGAGAAAAAAAAGGAAATGTTGCCCTTCTCCCTCGTTTTCATAGAAGCAAATGGTTTCTCTCTTCGAGCGACGAGGAAAGATCCGCGCGCATCGGTACGAGACATCCTGTACGCGTGATCGACGCCGACTTCCGGTAGTAATGGGAATGTCGACTTCCGGATACACGTACCATTGCGAAAACGTCGGAAAGTATAGCGTCTTATCTGTCACGACGGTAGATAATAGCTTCGTTCGGTACGACTTTACGAGGACTGAATACCATCGTTTCTTCGCCACGGAACGAATCGAGAGCATCTCCCGTGGCGACATGGAAGATTTAAAAAAAGAAACGAAAAAGCGAAACAAAAAAGTTCGCCCGACAGCTTTATGCTTATGGCTGCAGCAGCAGAGATCGTGTCGAGAAGTAGCATTGGAGCGGATAAATCGAAAACAGGACGGTTTGTCTGTCGTTAAAAAATACCGCGCGAGAGCTGCTCGCGTACCGGGTGCCCTGAGATCGACGAACTCCCATCGTCATCGCCGCTTCTTCGTCTCCCTCGATAACTCGTCCTTCGCTCGCTCGATCTCGCGCTTATTCGCCCGCTTTTCGGACGATTTTCGCAACGGTTTGGCGACCGATCGGCTTTTTACTTTTCGATCACCCCGTAGCCGAACGAGAAACGAGGGAACGAGAGACGTTCGAGACGCGTGTACGGTCAAGTTTTATTTCTGGATCGCTCGGAATAGATTCCCTACTCCAGGCTTCCCAACAGCAGTGTGAGCTTATCTACGCGCAGCGAACCGAGCCAACTTCACGATCTAACGCTCGTTTTCCAAGTTACAATAACAAGGCTAACGTTTTTTTGGCAGGCTAAACGGCAGGCCGCGCGCCGACCGTCCCGAAATTCGCACGAACAACGAAACTGCTATTTCCTCGAACCTGCCGGCCATTTTCCCCCGGTAATCGACGCCATTGCGAATCCGGCGTTTCGATATCGATAGATGTATTAGTTTCGTTGAAAGGGGGAACGCGGCGTCCTGTTTGTTTAATCGTTGACACCGCGGCCTCGAATCTCACCAACATTCTATTTAAAGATGAAATCTTCGCGTCGCGTGACGAAAATAAGCGTTGCAACTTTTCGCTCGCGCGTCGTTGGAATCATCCGCCTGGACGGCGACATTTTCGTCGTTATTAGAAAACGACCATCAAATTCATTCGCCAGCGCGGCTGTTTCTCCTTTTTTTTTCCTCGTCCGGTCTCAAATTTCGTTCGGACTTCTTCCGCGAAACCAACGAATCATCGTATCGCGCGCAATCGCGAGGCAGCTCGACGGGAGTGCTCGCGCATACGGATTAACAAGTATTTCAACGATCTACGAATACATACAATTGGCGTTCGGCCAGTTTCGAATTTCGGGGTTGCGAGATTCGGGGGGGAAAATGAATGTATATATACGCAGAGTTGTATGCCTACGTTTTCCCCGCAATCAGAGGCGGGAATTCTTTTTCAGTCGTGGTTTTCACTGATCTCTGCTACCCGACGACAATGTATGCAAAATTTGGCGCGCGAATTCGCACCGGTGTGATAATGTAGGACTGGTCTGAATAATCGTGCTCCCAGCGATAGGCCGCTTCTATTCGCGGTAATTTTTCCAAGCGGATTCCGTTCCAAGCAACGACAACTGCACGCCGACGAATCGGGTCACGCATATATTAAAAAAAAAAAGAAAAAAAAACTGGCGTCGACTTTTTCTGATCGAACGATCAGCAGTCTGCTGAGAAATTTCAGAATTCTAGTCATTACCAAAGTTTGAACGCTGCTAGCTCGAATTGCGTGGACCTTGATTCGCGATTATTTTACTTTCGCTGTTGGAAATTTGTTTATCCGAGGATATCTATAGCTTCTGGAACGCGTGCGCGATCCACGGCGGTGATTGTTCCGCCGTTACAAATGAGCCGTGTTACCATGATTTTTCGAGTCGGATCGATATTAAAACGGGAACTGCAGCTTTCGTGGTGGATTTCGAAGGTGTCGGTCAACGGGATCCGGATCATGGAAAAGAAAGGCTATTCGGCGCACGTTTTTTCACGTATGTCATCTCACGCGACGCGATTGCGAAAATAGCGAGGTATTTTTTTTAAAACACGCGGAATATAGCGTCGAGGTCAGTCACGAGAAATTCTCATAGCTCGTTAACCCTCGGCTGACCTGGCTAACTGGTAACCTATCGCGCGCCGTCGACTTACTTGGCCATGGACGATCGAATTTATATCCAGATTAA
The DNA here is from genome assembly GCA_963969455.1 of Arge pagana. Classification (NCBI taxonomy): domain Eukaryota; kingdom Metazoa; phylum Arthropoda; class Insecta; order Hymenoptera; family Argidae; genus Arge; species Arge pagana. The sequence goes on along the minus strand of OZ018312.1, from coordinate 4,240,984 downwards.
TTTCACTCGGCGTAAAATGTCGCGATATTGATATTCCGCGGAGTTAGATGACGCTCAGCCGATCCTCCGGAAGGCTCTCCGATCCACGGTTTCTACGATTCATATTCATCCTTATCTCGTTACTCCGCCTGGATTTGAATTACAATAAATTCTAGCATACATTTATACGCTCCTAGATTACACTCGTACGCGTTTTGTAACGCGCGGAAGTCCCTTTCGATTGAAATTCGCGGCGTGTCATTTTTTCAGAAGACCTTGGCTCCTCGTTACCTGCGAGCGTTTAATTGATAAATTATGTATCACCGCGACTCGACGACTCGTCGCAAACATTCTATCGCTTGGTCACGCCTCCGTATCAAATGCGGAATCATCTTTCGATTATTCACCACCCGCTCCGCGAATCGAATCAAACGATTCGATATTTAGTCAAGGTCGTCGCTCGTAACGCACCGCGTGCGATCGAGTCGCGAGACACCATTTTTCGGTGCTTATCTATCGGATCGCCCGAAATACGCGTCGCGAAGGCATCGTTCCGTTAAATTCCTCGTCGGCTCGCTGGAGGCAGCGGGATTCGTCTCAGGTTCGTTGCCGCGTCGAGATTTCTCTTCTGGAATCTAATGGCACACCCTGATCGACTCTCATCTGTGGCGAGTCCGCGTAGCAGTCGCCTTACCCGTGGAGCGGTGACTCGAACGTCGGGTTACGTAGGAGGACGAGAATCGTGTGGAAATATGTTCGCGTTGCTTCGAAAAATGCGTCCCGTTCGTTCGCCTCGCATATTTGTTGACGAGCGAACGCGCGAAAGGGAATATTTCGCAGCCGAGAGATTTCGATGTGTCGCGGGCTGCGTTACTTCCGAAACTAGTATTAATACTCGTAGGCCGATAAACTACGAGAGGTTGCCGGTTATTCGATAAAATTTATCATTTCGTTCGCACGTGATAAGAGACTCGGACCAATCGCGTGATTCGTCGATACCTCGTTGCCTCTGGCTCTATCACCAATGACGACCGTCCATGTTAGATCGGAGATGGTTGGTCGACGTACGCGTACTACTATCACCTACGATTTCTACCCGCATCGCTATTGGAGACGGAGAAATTAGTGAAAGATTCGAGAAACGACGATAGCGGTGCAACGGTGGTTACGGCTACGGCGATCCTGTAATGCCGAAGCGTGCGACAAAGCTCGATATAAATAAAGTTCAACGACTCCGCATGGAGTGGAGAAATTCTCAGGCTATATACGAGCGAAATGGAGGCCTTGGGACTTTCTACTCGACTAGACTGCAAAATCTCGGTACCGATATCGAGACGATTCCTCCCCGACCCAATTTCTCGTCGCTGGACGTTGGGAATACGACGACGAGACGTTATCGCGCAACTGTTTTTCAAATCTATGAGATATGATGTCTAAATTGTCGTTTTTCTGGTTTGTTGCAGTTCAACTTTGTGGGAAGGATTCTGGGGCCACGCGGCATGACTGCCAAACAATTGGAACAAGAGACGGGATGTAAGATTATGGTGCGAGGGAAAGGTTCGATGCGGGATAAAAAGAAGGTTAGTCGCCCGTTTCCTCGATTCTCTTATTTGTATCCAGTTTTCTACAGTTTTCCACAGTCGAACGCCGCGAGAACACGTCCGGGGTTTCAAAACTCCGTATCTTTGCCACGGATCTTTTAAGATTTAACGCGTCAACCGCGTAAACGACACGCGCCGTTTTCACAAAGGAACATGTCACGCCCAAGCGATGTCTCATCGACACGCTCACGTATATTCCACCGGTGTGTAGGTGTCGCCTCGTGTAACTACTCTCGCACAATCGCAACTAACACGGACGCGCGTGTCTCCTACCGTCTTTCCTGTTCTCCGCATCTCTTTCTCGCTCTCTCACGCTTAAGAGACCAGCACATGACTATATTTGGAAACAAACGGATGACGGCGAACCGAGGTTCGACCATAGTCACGGGGCTACCAGTATCCAGTCTTACCGCTTACATTACAGAGTTACTTCGCGTGGGTATGCAATATGGACACAAATACGTGGACGTAGGGATACGGGGGAAGAGAGAAAGAGAGAGAGAGAGTCTGGGAGAGACGGGCATAACAGTACGCGTGTCGTGTGTGGCCACCGCGGCTTTCGTGGTGGCAACCGCGACTTCATGGTGGTAGGAGAAAAAAGGGGTCACTCACCGACTTTTACGTGCTTTTACCTAGTTACCTCGGACGTTCAAGTCTCGGATTGATTATCACGAGAATCACGGAGATGCGCGGTTTGTCCCTAAGTGTTCCGGATCGTTTGATCGGTCACACATTTTTTCGTATCTTTATCATCGTCACGCCGCTAACCAATCTTTCACCCAACGACCGCGGCTCTCCGATTCGATAGACCGACTTGGAAAGACGCTAATAAACACGGACACTTCGAAACGACGTAGTCGTATGATTGGCAAATCAGCGGAACTGCGTAGATCCGAAGATGGGTCACCGAAAATGTTGCGAACTTGGCTGTTGCCTTCGCGAACACGGAGCTTGTTCAAACTGTTCTGCACTCAAAAAAAAGGCACGAAACGGCGGGATAATTATTTCGATCGTGACGATAGAGTCAAAAACAGGAAACTGATGTTTCTTGCTCGACCAACGTCGTTGGCGTTTTTCTAACTTTTCCACGATTTAAACTGCTTCTGACTAATAAACCGTTCGATTCTCACGAGATATTCCTCTGGAAGTTGCGTAACACGGGATCGCGGTTCCCAGAGCTTTGGCTAAAAAACCAGGGCTCCGAGTAGCGGTGTATGCGCAGAAAATGCAACACCTGCGTGAATTACGTACGCGTCACGCGCGAGATCTATCAGTAACCGTATCGAGTAACGAACCCCTGTTGTATTGTACGCGCTATAACAACGCTATCGAGTGCAAGCTTGTGTCGCGAAACATGCCGTGTCGGTCGATTATAATTTCCCGTACCCTGAACCTTGATACGCGTTGTTGTCTTCGACGCACTCGCCTACGTTCGTTAACAAGAATCGACAATGAAAAATAAGTAGTTATTGTTTTCAGATTTCCCATATATTTCTAAGAAACCCGACGCCTTCGAGGTGCGCGTAGCTAAATATCTCACTCGCACTCGTATCTTGTCATACCCCATCGTCTGTAAATCGAACCATTGCTAACAACAACTAACCTGAACTATCATTTTTTCAAGCTGCTATTCACTTCGACGTAGCTATTCCAGTAAGTATACTCGTAAAGGCGAAAATTTAACCGTAGTCGTAGTCGTTTCGCGGTGCTAAGTTCTCGCATTATTACTTTCCTCGTTTCCCCAACCTCCACGAGTACAACCTCCTCCGTGGCTACATATTTCCATTTCCCATTCGCGTTATTCGTACGCGTACAGTTTTGTTTTCTTTGTTTCTTGTTTTTTTTTTGTCATCGCGTAGAGGACTCGCCATTGCGAACGTTGGGAATGCAATAACGTGATCTGTGATTTATTATCAGGAGGAACAAAACAGAGGCAAGCCAAATTGGGAACACTTAACGGACGAACTTCACGTGTTGCTGACCGTCGAAGATACGGAGAACCGTGCAACGCTGAAGCTTGCCCGCGCCGTCGAAGAGGTCAAGAAGCTGCTGGTGCCCGTGGTGAGAAAGTTCCAATCGCATTCGTGATAGGATCCTAGATTTAGGCTTGTTAGTTCGGTTTTTTTTCGACGAGCGATCCGACGTTTCGCGAGGCAAAATTGCAAAAGCGTTATTATCGGCCGGCGACTTTGTCGTGGTAGATTCTGACGTTGATATCGATTGTTAGCAGGCCGATGGGGAAGATGAATTAAAGAAGAGGCAGCTCATGGAGCTGGCCATAATCAACGGAACGTATCGCGACTCCAATACCAAAGTAGCAGCCGCCGCAGGTAACTCATGTAATTCCAAACACAGCTTGATTACAATCTTCAATCCGGTCGGCTCGCTTCAAGTGCAGCTTAGAAAGTCAGCATAGTTTTCGATATTGCAGCCTGCGACGAGGAGTGGAGGCGCGTAGCTGCAGCCGCCGCCGAGACGCAGCGCCTTCTTCCAGGACTCGGCGCGCAGATGAGGAATCCCAGCACGCCTCTGGGAGCTCCGTTGATCCTGTCACCGAGGATATCGGTGCCGACGACCGCTGCGTCTCTGTTGAACGGCTCCGGACCTCCGGGATCCTTGTTGTCGGCGGGCGATCCTCACGGGTTAATTTACACTCCGTACGCAGATTACGCGAACTACGCGGCGCTCGCAGCCTCTCCTCTCCTCACCGAATACGCTACAGCTGACCATTCTGGTGGGTTGTTTGCTCGCTGACGCTAGGTTCGAGAAATAAAGTGTCCGTGAAAGGATGCTTTATTGTTGCATTGTTGTTAGTTTTAATTGTCGAAGAATGGGGGGAAAAGCAAAAACAATAAGAGAAAGTATATGAAACTACGCGAAGCTAGGGCACGGATGATTATCATCCTCACGATTATCGATATTACATCTCGACGAACACGCGCGCGCGCGCACGCGTACGTACCGCGCGAAAACACGACTACATCGCGTCTTAGCTTATCGTTAGAATTCATTAGTTTTCGAATGAACATAGTCGAATCAGTCATTTACTAGTCGAGTCCGTTCTGACATATTTACACGATTTTTATTAGCCTAACTTATGAGATCCTTTTTTTTTTTAAAAAAAAAAAACATTATTTTTTTTAGACACTTTTTTTAATTTCCCTTTCTATTATTCGTTTTCAACGTCATTCGCGCCGAAGCTATTCCAGCAACAACATGACACCGAGTCGACGTTTATTATTTTTTTTGTTTTATTTTTTTTTCATACTCATCATAGATTTAGAATTTATTAACGTGTCGCAGAACGAATATGTAAGTATACTAGTCTAAAAAATTTTAGGTAGCGTCGGATAGAATCCCTAACGATCACCTCGTACCCTACGTCGACCGTAGCTGGCCACGTGACGCTAGACCGTGTACAAATAGATTCACTCCATTTTTTTCTACGAGATCACGCGCGAACGCGAACGTAACGTCGTTGTTTTATTTATTTATTTCAATGTTCGTTTCTTTGTTTTTATTTTTTTTAATTTTTTAATTTTTTTCATTCACCGAGGTCGCGCATCGATACTCTCTTTTGGAGCTCGTCAATTTTATTACTATCACGATCGCATACTTTTGCCCCTTTACCCGCATCCGATTCCAAGTTATCCGTTCATCGGTAATAACGGATGATCGACTGAAAATACGATCGTTGTCGAACCCTCGCGTCGGACACGTTGAACTCGCGACGCCTGTTGCATCGACACTGCGCGTATTAGTTGAGGCGGGAATTTCGGAAAGTTTTCGGACTAGTATAAAAACGTACATGATACGCATACAGTATTTCAAATGACAGACTGATGTGAGGTCAGTGATTCGTAGGAAACTGTTGAGCAGTAATAAATTAGCGAAAAGGGTTTAATTTTATCGGCATTAGTTGATATGGTAACAGATACGGTTAGAATTAGGGGCAAGATTATTATTATTAATATTATTATTATTATTGTTATTATTATTTGCATTAGACTTAACGTCAGTTTAGCACATATCTCTTGATTAATCGTTGTTAGAATATACGTAAGCCTAATTTGGAAATATACTCTCTAACGGATTCTTGCATTTCAGCGAGATGTCCAGTCGCGTGGCGCGTTGTTACGTACTACTCGATGCAATAATCAAAGGCCATTCGTTGTGTAGTTAATATATAAAGAAACAAAAATATAAATATATATATATATATATATATATAGATACACATACGTATGCATATACATATCTATGAACGGATATATATGTATTTATTTGACGAACTAGGACGTTAGCGAATATTAGTGAGTAATAGCTTTTTTCACAATTTTACGTTTCACGGATTTCGGAAGAAGAGCAAAAATATATTTAGAAAAATGGAAGAAAAACGGAAATCAATCGAATCAAACGAAACTATTGTTGCACAGAAATCGATTACATTTTACTCGACTCGAAATAATTAGAAAAGATGAAAAAAAGAGACGTACGTTAGGTTTTAAAAAACGCTTTAGCTAATTATTCTGTTCATTTTTTTTTCTTCGATTTTATACCGTTAACTCGAGAATAATCATTATCCGTACTAAAAACGAGTAACTCGATATCTAGTATCAAATATTTATGCAATTATGCAATAATACGACGGTGATGGTAGAATTTTTATTATTCATTCGATCGGGATCATTCGTCTCGGTTGTATTTTTTCTTCCCCCTCTCTCTCTCTCTCACCTCTCTCTGTCTTGCTCCCTTTATCTCACTTTTCGAGCCATTTCTCGAGCTTCTTCCACTTTTATCTGTCCGTCGTTTCTCGAGACAGAATTTTGTTGTCGTTTACTTCGTTTTATTATCGCTATCACTATTATGATTACGATTATTATCATTTTTTATATATTTTATTTTATTATTTTCGCGAGTAGCACTACGATGTACCACTAGAATCTCGTGTGAATTCCTGAGGGTTGGTCCAACGCATAAATAACAACTAACTAGGTCTGCCTTTCCTACGATACTTACTCTCACCCCGCATTTACACTCACTTTGTACCCTAATATCGTTATTACATATCTCTAGATGCAGTTTTTCAAGTATTTCGTCGACGAGTGTTTTGGAAGAATCGTGGACTCGACCGAGTTTTCTTCTTTTTTTTCTCTTTTTTTTTCTCTTTTTTTCCCTTCCATCTCTCTCTTTCTCTCTCTCTCTCTCTACGTTTCCCACCACTTGTCGCCGGTCGTCGAGAACACTCGTCGAGAATTTCGTGATAATTATGGAAATTCCAAAGTTTCGTTGTCATAGCCAAAAGTTTGAAACGCGCTCGCGTCGTCGGAGACGCGTACGATATACAGACGTACTTATATTTATTAACTCGGAAAGGTCCGTTGACGTGTGATTAAACAATAACAGAAGTGCTAAAATCGAACTAACGACGTGCTAATTATAGTTGAAAGGTAAATTCTTCGGATATTTTTGCAATCGTTGGGGGATCATTTTTAATTGTTGTCGTCTCGCGAATCGAGTTTGTCGAGGAGACACTTTTGCTAGTTGAATCGCAGTTATCGGGCGCGATCGGTGCGCCAATATCGCACGAGAGGAACATTTAGCCAGACGGATAGTAGGTATAGGGAAAGTACCCAGGGACCAAACAAACGTGTCGAGGACTGATGGTTCTAGCGTATATTTGTAGATGTTAAGTAAACCATAAATAATAATAATGAAATATGCTACTACGAGAATCTTGTACATTACACTTTATATTATATTATTTGATAGAATTATTTAATTTTATTTTTATAAAGATTTAGCTCGTCGTATTTTTTTTATCGAGGATCAAAAAATACGATATAAAATACGTATTTTTCTTTCTGAATACTCATTATTTTCATATACCGTGGAATCGATTGCGCGAAGGAACTGGAGGCGAACGTTCGTTTACTCGGGGGCATTGGATTAAGGAGAATCGCATCGAGGCGAGATCATTTCGTTTAGATTTTACGCACGAGTAAACGTCGAATGAAACGTCCAGTTTTCTCCGTTTGATATTTGGAAAATGACGTGTTATTGATAACATAAATTTTTCATTGTTATAGTTTAGTTGAGAAATCAACAATTTTTCTTATATCTCATCACAGTTTCGACGACGGAAGTGGCAAAAGTCGCGCCTCGACGATACGTCGACGCACGTTCTTTCGCACGTTCGATTTTCAAAGTGCCAACATTTTCATTTCTCTATTAGCTATTTCTGTAGTGCCCAAAGTTTTTGCTACTTCCGCGATACTCGTCGATCGTCGGGATTGTCGACGCTGATGAAAAGTTGCTCGAAAGCGCGAGTATTCGCGCCCCGGATGCAAGTTTGATGAGCGGCGAACCCGGCGTGAAGTGGGAGAGATAAAAAAAACAAAACAGAAACGACACGCGAAACATATACGAGGAAAGAGTAAAGTTATCGTCGGACAATGAGTAAAAGAAAAAAAGAGAAAAGAGAAAAGAGAAAAAAAAAGCAAAGTAGGACGTCGACTCCCCGCAGTCGACCAATGACTGTGGAATTACGAAAGAATGAAAAGTCGAAAGGGGGTGATTACTGATGTTTGTATGTTGGGGACAGGTGCAGCAGCCGCTGCCAAGCAGCGTAGGCACCTGGGTCAGATTCGTGAGCACCCTTATCAAAGGGCCGGCGCTCTCTCGTGAATACAGAGCGCTATCGTGCCTCCGCGGAAAGGTTAGTTTTATTCAAACGTTTATATTACGTTACTCATAACTTGTATACCAATTGTATGCGAGAGCTTCACAAGCCAATAATTCAGACTTTACAGGAAACAGTGACTTGTGCACGTTCGTTCGTTCGTTCGTTCGTTCGTTCGTTCGTTTTGTACCTGATACCGTATCGCAACGATACGATGTCTATGATTTGGAAAGAAAATTCGCTTTTTCTACATCCTATCATTTTTATTGGTTTATGAATTTTTTCCCCGTTTTCTTTCGTCGATTTTATATACATATACATACAACGCGTCGCTGACGCGTAGGGAGGCGTTGTCGACGTTGTCAACCGCAGATGCGGATGAAAAAAACAAAACAATCGTACTTCTTACGAGTCAGCGACGTTACTACACGCATACCGCATACCATGAAGCAATTCGCAAGCAATTCGTGCGTATTTTTATACGTGCGGATACGCGAGCGCGACGCGCAACGTGCGCGCGTGCGTCGTGCTCGCGGATACGCACGCGTGAAAGCATGCACGGAACTTTGTTGCAATGAGATGGGGACATTGACAAGTGGCACGATTGCCCTGAATTTATATTACAAAACTATCATATCGTTCGTCCGACCAACAACCATAAATTTTCGACGCATTCTATAGTCATATTTATGAGAAAGTGGAAAAAACAAAAACAATATATACATACATATATATACGTATATATACCTCTTGCCGCGCGTAACTCCCCGCTCTTAGGTGTAAGCAACGTTATATAGTGATACTGTGTCCGATGAGCTCGCTCGTGTTGTTAAGTACGTATACGCGTATGTTGCGCCGTCTTATATGAAAAAAAAAAAATGAAGAAAAAAAAATTGCGGCATTAAACAGACGACGGAACCATACACTGCCCTGTCTTTCATTTCGAGTAAAACAAAAGAAAATAAAAATGAAATAAAATAAAAAATAACACAAAGCAATCAGCTGTTTTTTGTATACGTAGTATATCGTCGCACGTCGTTCAAGCTGATCGTCTCGTTACTAGTCTTCCATTATTTTTTATTATTATTGCGTTGTTCACCGAGTCGCGCGACGTACCTTCGACAGAAATCTCTTCTCTCGGAGTACCGTCGCGCGTTACGCCGACGACGATGAAAGGGGCAGTGTACCGTTTACAATTTTATGGAACAAACGAAAGATAAACAAAAGGACGAGAAATAAAACGATTTCGTATCGCGGTGCTCGTAACGATGAGACGAAAGGAAAAGAAAAACAAATCAACAGCAGCAAGTTTTCACGTAGACGTTTAAAACCAGGATATTACGCGTATCATTTTCTTCCTTTCATATTCGTCACGTTTTTCGGTCGCACAATTTTTTCTTTTTCTATCAAACGAAGCAAAACAAAAAAAACGTAATTTCTTTTTTTCGGCAACTTGTGCCTGTGGAACACTTATCGAATTTCCATTGAATTTGTATATAAACTGATATCGTGTATATATGCACATATATCACACCCACGCACACGCATATATATGTATATGTATATATATATGTGCATATATATATACGTATTATACGATGAAAATAAATATTTATATAAACAAAAAAAAAAACACGAAAAAGCAAACAAGAGTCTCGTTTTGTCAGTGATTAACTTACAGGGGTGGTTCGCGCGACGTGACGTTTCAAAACTGTTTTTCGTTACGACGACCCACCACCGCGCGAGTCGATTGCCGATCGAGATCCTCCCGAGACAGACGTATTCTCGTCGATCTCGCGCGGGTCGATCGAGGAAACTCCGCGGTAGCGTCTCGTATGAAAAATTAGAAATGCAATATCCCGAGGCGAAGATGGTTGTGCACAGCAGGGCGTTCATGGCAGCCGAGTACGACGTGGTCCGCCCCCACCCCCCAGCTCCCCCTCTCACGACGTAATACCTCTAACCCGATTGAGCGTAATGATTATTACGAATTGAGAGAAAAAAAAGAAGAAAAAAAAGAAACACCCTCTTATTATCATTTAGACGCAGTTTCATTCACCGCAATGAATCGCACAACAGCACCATCTTTTATTATTACAAAACTAACAATATTGCTCCACATGGCCAAGTTGACACTAACTTTTATATATTATACATATTTATATATACATATTTTTAATACTGTACAATAATATTTGCTTTTTTATATGCCTGGAACTATATACTACAAATCTCTGTTCTACATGGCACACGCGTAACTCATGAGCCTCTGACACCCGCTTGCTGATGGGATATTATTAATCACTACAATTATTAATAATAATCACAACAATAATAACATTGAATTCTACCACGATCAATTCAATCGATCATGTTTTTTTATCTCTGGCTATTTTTTTCTTCTTTTTTTACTCTCGTTTCTCATTCGCATTCGACGCTAGCGCAATTGTCCAAATTTCTCAACGTTTCATTTTTTATCCTAAACCGTCGAATGGTCGATTGCTCGTTTGCCATTAGAATATCGAGAGGACTACAATTTGTTCGTTGTTGCGTTGGAAATCAAAAAAAAAAAAAAAAAATCGATAAAATTAAAAAAACAAAAAAAAAACAAAGTAAAAACGACAACGATGTAAAAGTCAATCGTGTGCTCGAACGGCCAGTTCAACTCGTGACGAGTTACCTTGCACTGGCGTCGATCGGTTTAGCTTCCTTTCATTGCAAGAAAAAGTATCAATAACGAGAAGAAAAAAACGAATAACTCTGTCGTCGATGCATTCGAAGGGAATAAACGAATAATTTCGAATCATTCGAACGATGTGGATCGTTCGACTGATAGGAGTTATCGAATCATTAGCATTATTATTATTACTATTATTATTATTATTCTGTGTACGCCGCAACGTGATTATAATAATCGTACATCTTTTTAATTACTGTCCTATGCGCGGGGAGGATTTAATAAATTGGCCTCGTAAAAATTCCAGCTTATTTTCGTTCCATACAAAAAAAAATAAAAAAAATGAATAACTACTTTTAATTTCAATAGTACAAAATTTATGTGGTTGTTTCTCAAGGAAATCTGTTATTTTGTTGTTTTTTTTATAGCGAATGTCACATTTCATTGTATACACACGAGTCAAATGCTTCATACTAATAATTTTTAAACCGATACGACGCAAAGCAACGCTTCATCATTTGTTTCCTCTCTCTTTCTCTCTCTCTCTCTCTCTCTCTCTCTCTCTCTCTCTCTCTCTCTCTCTCTCTCTCTCTCTCTCTCTCTCTCTCTCTCTCTCTCTCTCTCTCTCTCTCTCTCTCTCTCTCTCTCTCTCTCTCTCTCTCTCTCTCTCTCTCTCTCTCTCTCTCTCTCTCTCTCTCTCTCTCTCTCTCTCTCTCTCTCTCTCTCTCTCTCTCTCTCTCTCTCTCTCTCTCTCTCTCTCTCTCTCTCTCTCTCTCTCCCCCCCTCCCCTTTTCTCACTCTCTCGCTCTCTCTCTCTCTCTCCCTCTCTCGCTGTATTTTCGTTTTTCGCTCGATAAATATCTCTGTTGCTATTTTTTTTTCGTCTGTTTTTTTATTCGTCACTTCAAGACGCGTCGATTCTCGTCATTCTCGTTTGCTTCCACGACGCGATCAATTCTCTCCAGAGATGAGCGTTAGACGTTGGAAAACGGCGAGAGGGAAGTCCGATTGGTACCTCGCGAAAGTTGAAATTTGTAAAATCGCGTCGCTTTGCGTCAAGCACATTTCTATCAGTTGATCAGCTATTAGATAATGAATGTTAACGACGATCGATCATAATCAAATTACTAACAAACTGTTTTTCTTTTCTTTCTTGTTAACCCTGGTTGCCCATGGCCTGTAGGCTTGGAGTGCTAACAATGGAATCCACTCGCCCCGTGCTAACACCTGGACTCTGGAAGTGCATCCGCGCGTACGAACGATTCGTCCGACAGCCGACCACCTTCGCCGACCACCTTCGCGTCACCAGCCCTGTTCGTCGAGCCCTACATTCTATCCTGCATCCCATTTTCTCCAAAGTTTATGCTTCCAGATCGCCGCTCGTCCCGCAACTTCCACGTACCGGCGCATCGATGAATTCATATTTATTTTTACGCATATGTCATGTACTTATTCTTGTGGCGGTACGGGAATCCGAAACGAGAAACAAGTAACCCGCGCAATCGCATCGGACGGATACCAAGAGGTATCCGCGAGAGTAGTAACCGTAGATTACACCATCTTCCATTCGCATTATCGACGAGGCGTCAAATTTCACTCGAATATCGCGTTCACGTTCATTTTTCAGCTTCATTTTCCCCACGCCAAATCGAATCATCGTGGGCACGCGACAAAATTCGCGTGATTTTTCGCGAACGCAGGTTCGCGCCGAGAAATGATACGGAAGCATTGCAATGATATTATTACCGCCGAATGGAGATTACTTAATTAGTCGACGACGAATTGTCCGTATCTTAGTAATCGCGACGATTGGACGCGGCGGATTTAACATTTACCGCCAAGGAGCCGAGGTGGATAAACGTAACGAAAAAAAAGAAAAAAAAAACAAACCAAAACTACAAAAAAAAAGAGAGAAAAAGAGGAAATGAAAGCACGGCGACGCTTGAGCAGAAGAGAAATCATCTAAAGATCTGTTGGTAGCACTTTCCGCTACGAAATTATTATCTCCTAAGTTATATATATAAATAAATGTATGTAATTTGTTAATAATTGTGAGCGAGTGAATGAACGAGCGAATTACTTAATGTTGATCAACATTGCATAGTTATCGTTATAACGTCATAGGTCTGCCATAAATGTAACTATAGGAAATTTCGTCGTACAGTTTATTCCGTACGATTAATATCATCCGAAATAATTAGACGAGGAGAAAAGTTAATTAGTGAAATTGCAGGAATTGTCTATAATCACCCACGTATATGAACTAGGCTCGCCGAGTAACAAAAGCAGAAAAAGCATCCTCAAATTCTTCTTCTTACAACCCAGGTAGCTCGCCTTTCTTGTACATATACATGCTTAAAGCATAGCTACCCACGCACTCTGAGTGATCTGCAATCTACTTAAGTTCATGTTATCGAGCTATATATTATTTCGAGTTATTATTATCATTATTATTAATATTATTAATGTACGTAGCTTTCGAGCGATCTGTACGACCAGAATCTCTCCGCGTCACCGCATACAACCAGATACACCGACTGCACGAACACAGGCGGATGCATATCGTCGAGTCACGTAACGCTTTTTGCGATGATCATTCGTGTCAAAATTAAACCAGCCTTTTGTTCTATCATTCTTTTGCAAAACGCGACGCGCGTGGCCGTCGCTTTTTCAGCGATATATAATAATTAAGGGAGATAAAATCAAAGTGCCATTTTTACAAGTTAGCAGCGATGTGCGATTTTTTTTAATTTTTTTTTTTTTACATTGTTCTAAACTCTTCTGCGATGCTATTCTTTAACAGCTCGTTATTCTTTGATATATTTAAATGTATACCCGCGAAGCATTTGGAATTGTTATAACGTTGCAATTTTGAAGTACCGGTTCGATACTTTCGAATAAATTTGTGCTGTTACGAGATCTGGAATAAGATGGGCCTCGATTCGTCGAATTTTTGGCCTCGCGAAGCTGCTTGGCAGCTTGGTAGGATATCAAAATAACATTCGATATCTAATCAATAGAGTTACGTGACTTGGTCAGCATCGTGTAGGAAGCGTTTTTCTTGTAGCAGACTAGACGTCCGCGGTAGGTTTCAACCCTGCGCTGTGGAACTTGTCGTTGCATCGAAAGGGTTGTATTTTTAGTCTTTTTTTCAAAAAATTTCAGTGTAATTGGCATCGTCGCGACGATACTTGTCCAAGTGGAGGTCGATCTTGGTATACCTCGTGTCGAGTGTTCGTATCGGCTATGGATTTTTGGAAAAGTTCGGAATCCAACTGTTGATAGCTTCGGTTCTCGTACATGGACACAACATGTTTGCGGAGTTTAGGAAAATTCAAGTGACATTTGTGTCAGTTTTGTTCGTAGTAACTATCGAAGAAGCATAACGCTGTAACGATAACTCCGATCGAGCTCCACTTTGCTCAAGCATATTCGCGCGGTGAGAAAAGTTTGGAATTTCAATTGTTTTCAGCACATCCTGGGCTTAGCCCGGGGCATACATCTAGAGATGTGTAATCTGTGGTCGTACGAAGACAATCATTGATAAAATTTGTATAATCGAAGCTAAGAAATTACTCGAATGTGTTACCCATAAGTTGCACCCAAATTTATTTGGATGTTTAGATATTCATAGTTTATTTTAACGTCAGCACGTCCTACGTGCGGATATCGTGGCAATATTTAAATATGCGGGCAGCAATAACGAACGAATCACGGTGACTATTTAATATCTCTGCGAAGATCTGATATACAAATTCTAGTACTTCATATTAAATAGTAGGAATTATAAGTTGCAATGAAATCGCAATATTGTTTAATATAAGATGAGAAAATTATACGATAGATCTTAAATATTTGTTATATCATCATATCAATTATATATCTCAGAACCAGTGTTTCGAGTCGCAGTTTCGAATCATCAGGCTAACGCGTCGACTCTACGTTACGCACAAGTTTATCTCATAGTTCTTCGATCGATCAGATTAATTAATACTGTTCTTACACTTTATTCAATGTTATTCTGAGGAATACGTTATTCTATCAAAAATATATTAGGAAACACGTTCTTGGAATAACACGTTGGAAAGTACGATTGACTTCGCAACGACCTCGCTGCGCAATCATTTTGGTCGACGTACGACCAGAATGTTGATTTCTATAGAAAAATCGCTAGGAAATGGTATTGTCAGGAGATAAGATAAACTCCTATAGTTGTTTTGAGAACTTTTTTCTCCAAAGTTTCATTTTGCAAAATTGGCAATATTGGGAAATTTGTAAGCTGACGCGACAGTATCGCGTGCTGCAACGCTAATTATTAGACATTTGAAATTCTACATACAATTTTCAGAATCATATGGATAAGAAATCATACTGTAAAATTGAGCGATTATTAAGTACAATGTTTTACGTTACTTAGGCCATAAAAAAATCATATATTTTACCTATTATTAAAGATCTGAGAATTCCAATCACGCTTTTCTATTTATTATATTTTTGTATCGAGTATTTTTTACAGCTGCCTTTTTCAATTGTCGTGCTGAACATACGACAAAGCTGCGGTCACTACCGATAAAGCATTGCTTCGTCGTGTCTAAATTTGCATTCGGTGTATTCATTCACGTCCGTACGAAAGTCACATTCGTTCGAGAGAAGAGTGACAATCTGACAATCAATTTGGAAAGCTATTCCTCAAGACGTAAAAAATCAAATGAACTTCGAAAACTCTTAATTTTCCTAAACAGCTGGCTGATGTACTTCACGACAGTGAATATGATCCTCGTCTACTGGGAAAAAATACGTCTTACTCCGTCTTACCCTCGAATAACAGAATTTTTCATCGTAAGAATATCACATCTAACAGGTTCTCGTTACCACGATCTGGCTCACGTTCGCTTGCCAAGCACGTGAGTTCCACGCAACTGATATATTTCACCGAGGAACTCGTACCAATTTATCGAACGTTAGGATCAAATGAAGGATGGAAATGATGATGAACGTATGTTTTCTGACGCAAATGTTCCCGCAGATGATAATTATCGTCATCCGAAATGTCCTAATATATACTACAACATATATGTATATGTGAATTACAGGAAGAAATAAAATAAATTAACTTGACCGAAATTCAACAGTGTTGTTCGTTGACTTATTCCTACCGATCAATCTATGGAACAACATCGTTCATCGATGTGCTTTACGAGCACAGTTTGGCATCAGAACAATAAATGCTCTCAGTAGGAAGACGAATTTGCGAACACGGTGATAACTCAAACCACCTAATCTCACAATTCCCTTCAATTTGGAATTCTTCTATCCGGAGTATGTGAAAAGCAGGCGTTGTTGCCTGCTTCATTATTACATCATAACGAATAACCGGTGATACGTGAGAGCTGAAATGTAAGAGACTAGAAATACACACGGAGTACCTTGCAAGATGGCAAGGGATACTCCTAACAAATTACACGATGAAACAATAACGCGTAGATAACTATCATACGTGGCATGCGCATGCGAGGGTAGTAGAAAATCGGAAGCATAGGGAAAGGAGAAACAGATCGAGTGTCATGCGAGAGTCAGTGGCAGGCGGTCGGTGGTCCTCTTCTGGCTCATCGACGCCCTGCGTCAACGTGCGCCACGAAACACGTCGACGCGGGTGACGAGTGTTGCTCATTCAAGCGGTCACGCGGAGGCTATCGCTCGTCTTCGAATTACAATGGAAAAAGAAATGATTGGATATAAATCGTTCCCGTATAATACACGCGGGTAATAGGATAATTGATACGCAGTAACGAGGTTGAAAGCAAGTATGCATGGGTACAGAGATGAATATTTATGTAGAAGTCGCCTCGTGACCGCTTGACGCTGTTGAACGCGAGGAAAAAATCGGGCGTACGTAACGTTAGTCTATCGCCGGTTGGCAATTATCGCTCGCACCCGTGCATCCACGCTAGCCCTGAAAACTCCGCGATCAGTCCTCCCGAAGCGGACTTCCCTACCTACGCTATATTTAACGAAAAACTGAATCTACAACGTTCGCACGTATTCGTCAATCATACCGTGTCCATTCATACCGTGGCTATATACTCACTGTTCGAAACCTGTAGGGGGGCTAAGAAGATGGGGATGGTTAGAAAACGTTAGTACATATATCGCGTAACACTTGAAAACAGTAATAGCACATAGCAATCAACAAGCACATCTATCAATGAGGCTAGAATCCGTTGCAAGATATCGTTGAATTTGTGAGGATCTACATGTTGAGAATTTCACAGACACGCGGTGCAAACAAATGTATCGTTCATGCTTGGTGAAATGTCGAATCTCACGCGGATCGGATTTTACCAAATTTCGCGTAAATGATCAAAAAATAATCTTCAAAATCGCGAAAACTGACCACGGTGCAAGAAGAATGATGCATTACGATAGGTCGATAGTAAAATGAATTTTTTTCGAACAACGATACTCAAATTTCGGTACGTTTGTAGCGAAATACGTAAAGATGATACATCGTAGTGGAAACATAGCGAGAATGCCAATGATCTTTAGTCAAAGGCTACCGCCGTGCCACTTTCCTAGCGAAGGATGAACAGAATATACAGAGAAACGTAAAAGAGTCCTGTGGCCAAAACGTAGTGCACAGAATTAAGTGTTCGAACTTACCAGAGTTCACTGCTCGTGTCGATTTGTTCACTCCGTGGTTGTACAGCCAGGACGTCCGACCTATCTCCGATCATGCCGAATCAAAAATCACATCGATCACGTCCTCATTTTCCACCTGATACGATCGTTCGTCAATTTTCACTGTCACGATGCTGTACGAGCAAAACAGACGAACAAACTTGACGAATTCTGTCATGTACGACGGTGGCGAGTGAAACAATATTGGAATTTCAAGAGGTTCGTGGGACGTGGGCGTCTCTTTTGTTTCAACGTGTCGTTAGAATATTTGTGAGTATACTTACCACTGTTCACTCACTAATTCTGCTTCGTAAGCTTGTACATCTGCAGGAAAATAGTCGGCATTCGCAGAAGTAAAGCTCGGACGATGCTACGCTTGTTTCGACTGCCAACGGAATTCCGATTCGCATTTGTTACCCGCGGTTTGGAAAATGTTTCGAGATTTTTCGACTAGTCGAAATTCGAACGCGCAACCACCTTCATGGCACAGCGATATCACAGCGCTGCGGCCTCAAAAGTATATGCGTACATTATTCTATGCCAGAATAAGCGTCAACGTTATTCAAATAATTCAAACTATTTTTTGCATGCGTCTAATTTATTCATTTTTTTGTCCCAGCTCGCTGGTGGAAGGTTAGCGGAATGACCCAGTGGTACAACGCTTCGACTCGACTAATCGTCGAGATGCTGCACTGACCAATCATGTCGTACCTCTTCGGCGCTAACTTCACGCGGAAAAGCGATCGCGCGTTGACACGAGAGTTCGAATATTTTTAAATTTGAATATGCTCGAATCCTGTGCTGGTTGATGGTTTTTCGGTCGGCGAAGTCTGATAATTCTTCATTTCCCGTGCCCATCGTAATTTTTTCGAAATACCGGCCACATTCATTCAACATTTCGTTGTAAACAAATAATTCGCACATCACTAGATACTCTTCGCATTTTTCTTCCACTTCTTTTCTAGGTTTATTCAAAAAACAATTGCTTTGAAAACATACTTACATAAATTGTTTGTTATATTTTTATAATCTACTGTAATTCCTCTCTTCATTCAGAATGCAATCGAAAGTAATGCATTGAAACGCATAAACGAACCGCATAAATTCGCATACATGCGAATGTATACAGTCAGTAAAATTCTCATTATTTTCGATTATTTCTTCGTCTGATGTGGAAATGTGTTTGTTTTTTTTGGCTTATAAAATTGGAGAAATCTTGGTATCAGATAGAGCAAACTTTCTCTCCTGAATTAATATGATGATGGATGTCGATTCATCGATTTCCAGAATCCCTTTAATCGATAAATTTTCATATAATAATATATTACATTTAATGATCTCACATCTCGAACTATAGACTATATGAGAATACTACGTTACATAATTAATTATAATAAAAATTATCCATAACATAACCATTGTTTATTAGTTTTTTTTTTTAATCCTGATTGATTTAAGTGCCAAGTCAAATGTACAATAAATTTGTGTACAATATACATATCATTTCAATGAGTAGATAAAAGAAAATATATTAGTTAAATCAACGATTCAAGAACGAGTTTAGATGCGTTGATTATTCATGATCGTTGAAAAAAATCTGTCTACTCCAACACGTTATTCAATACTTGACAGCAGCATATCGAACAAAAACCACACACGTAGAGGTGCAACGAATTAAAATTATAGTCAAGTACGTAAGTAGAAAATAATTTTTTACAATATCTAATTTTTCATGATGTCGGACGACATCCTACGAACAAATATATCTGCTTAACAAAGCGTTAGATGACGCTCGACACCTTTTACGTTGTCAAATGATCTGAAGTATGATCACGTACACACTGGATGCACCAACGAGGTACAATCTCGTTTTTTTTTGTTGCTTTTTTTTGTCACAGACACGTTTTTGCTAAGGCTATTCGTTTCTAGAACTGAGGCATCTGATGGAATGAAAATAAAATAGCACAATTGACAAAATCCAATAAATTTTTCTTAAACTGTATGAGATATTTACACTGACGATGTTTGACAAAATCACAATCCCTTTTCAAGCGTATGCAAAAGTGACGAGGATTTGATCAAAAATGAAAATGAAAGTGATATGCGTGTATACAAATCTCGAATACTCATCAAACATAATTTTAGCAAGGCAACTTTTGCACAGATGCACTGTGAAGAGAAGTATAAATAATTGTCTTTCGATTCTGTAAATAAAAGTAAACGCCACGCGCTTCGTTTAATTTTAATAGAATGACCTTGCAAAAAAAAGAATACCGGTTTATGCTAATGGAAAAAACATTATCCTACTGTTATAAGACAGCAAAAGTATGAGAATATCGTTTGAATAAATATTCCAGGACCATCGATTATCGTGTTTGATACAGTTAAAGAAAATCAAGAAAATTATGCTAATTATTATGAAATATATTTATACCTTTTCTGAATATAAATCGACTTGTCAAATTTTTTTGATGACTTGCATCGCGTTCAATAACGATAAAGTTGCGCTCAGGAACAACACAACGAGAATTGGAAAGGTTTTACCTCCACAAAACGTGATAACATGATTTTGCGGTATATTAATTACCACAGAATGTCACTTATAACGCTGGATTCTCGAACTTCGGCCCCTTCGTTACGAATATCTCGGCGTACGAGTGTTCCTGGTTCAGTTCTAAGACTTGAAATTTTTTAAGAACTAATAAAGTGTAGAATTTCTGTGCAGCCTGGAAACATAAAAACATCGTATTAGGACAAATTTTCATTCTTCAATTTTATCATCAGGTGCGAGGTTCATACCTGTTTACGATTATTTTTATGAGCCATCTCGGTGAGCGTCAGTTTATCTTTGGTGTCTAGTTTGCTCTTAATTACATGATACATGTGTGCCGCTCTCTTGTTCAACACACGTTCTTCAAATTGTTCATACGTCTCGTCCACTTGTTGTTCATCTTGCTGCAAGCAAAAAAATAGAATATTAATTTTATCCGGCTGATTGACGGGCGAAAGCAATTTCAGACCTGAGAATTTAGATGGTTGCATTACAGAATAGTGTGCATTTCTAAAAAATTTTTTTCTAGAAAATAGATTTAATTTCACTTTATTGCGCTAGTGTTGGCTGAAAGTACTGAAATGGGGTATATCAAAAGGAAATAAAGACACAGTAATGTCAACAAAATACGAACCACTGCAACGGAGGCTGGAAACTCGTAGTCTTCGTGGTTCCATGGAGTCGTTGGGCCTCTTTCCGAGATGGCACCCGGTGTGTTTACGAGTTGTTGATGTTCGTCATAACCCATGAACGGTACTTGCGGTTGTGCCTGTCGGTAAATTTGGGTATAAAACGCTACGTTCAAAACGCATCATGGGTCAACATTTTTTTGGTAATACATACATGATCGTAACCCATATTTTCCATTTGAGGTAGCTGAGAATCAGTGACAGCTGCATCCTCAGGTTGGACAGGTAACGATTGTGGCTCTTCCGTCGTACCCAGCAGCGAACTAACTTCAGCTGGTGGAATTTGTGGCATTTCAATTGGGAGAGACGGAGTTTCCGGGGGTAAAGCCATATGGTCGATCGAATCTACAGATGGAAGGATCGCGCTAATATCAGGAACAGAAGTCTCTGGAGGTAAAGATACTTCTGGAGGCAATGGGGAACTCGGTGGTGGCAGTGGTGTCGGAAGAACTATGCTTGGAACGTCCATAATTTCGGAAGTAATCATAGGTTGCGTGATCTCCGCTTCCATCTGCAATGGTTGTGCCTGCGGCGACGTTTGATCCTGCAATTTTTGCGACTAGTTAGAAATAATTTTCACTGCGTTGTGAAAAAATTAACATCATTTATCTTGCGAGAAAGTAATTTCTAAAATACTTACCTCGTCTTCGGGCGAAGCTTTGCGCTTTCGGCCCATTCGTTTCATGAACAGGCTTTGCTCGAAGCTCGTTGCGTCTGGCTCTGCAGCATCTCGCACTAGTTCCAACTGCAATCCATCTTCGTCCACGCCTAGCCTACCAAAGTCTTCGTGATCGTAAGACTTGCTTGTTAAATGCCGTTGATAATTCTATAAAAATTAGCAACGTAGCGATGAGTTTTTGGTTACTCGATTCAGAAAGAAATGGTCAATACCAACGAAAAAAAATATCATACTTTGAATAAGACACGCGCAGGTATTGGCCTTCCAGGTAGAGCAAAAAGCTTTTCAACACCGCCAGTTTCTTTCCAATGCATCAACCGTTTTGTGGGTGGTGCCAAATCCAAAGTCGTAATAATGTCACTCGTGTCTGAGAGCTGCGCTTTCATTTCCTCGCCAGAAATATTTTTCACTTCATCAACGATCAGTTTACGCTTGCGCTTCGCTTTTGTAAACCCTAAAATGAGAATATCATTAGAGTATTTTCTTTACTTCGTAACAACTTCAACATGTTCGAGATGCTACCAAAGAAATACCTTTCAAAGCCGATGCATCAACAGGTGCCAATGCAAAACTCTCCTCCTCATCGTGTAACAGTGTAGTTTGATCTTGCAATGGCAGTGCCTCTTCCACAATATCTAGATTATTATCTTCATGGATACTTGGTGGGGCTGGTGTAAACCGACGACTAGCTACACTAACTCTACCTTCAATCTCCTCACTTGGTACAGCCGGCGTTGGTGGTCTCGAACCATCAGTGCTACTGTAAGGGGAAATAATAGGAGTTGAGTTAAGACCTTTCAAAACGTCCATTCCATTAATTTCATAAAAACCGACTAGAAGCATAATGATAAAATACTGTTAATCGACAGTTACCTCATGCCACCGCCACCCATAGGTGATGGAGCTCCACCAAAATGATCGCCCATATCATCGTCGGAGTCGTCGTGAATTGATGGAGCTCCAGCAACTGCGGATGCAGCCTCCTGCTGCTCACTAATGGCACTGACTTCAGGTACCGGTACTTCACCCATTGGCGCTTCGTCAAACAAACCTCCTTCAAAAAGTCCGCCAGCTACGATCAAAACGTACGGATTACTTAAAATATCAAATGACTGTTCCAGAACTAGCGAAGCACACTCTTTCAACTATTTACTGTAACGAACGTACAAATTATATCTTGACCGAGATGACCACCAAACCCATCATCTCTGATCGGCGTATCAATGTCCATTGCTTGTGCAGAACCCGAGGTACCAGCAACAGGTTCCTTTTCCTTGGCATCTAAAACAGCTTCCATTCCTGGTCCATCACTGAACAGCATATGACTCTACGAAATGAAAAATTATCCGTTACATTTGTTTCTTACCATATTTTTCTGAAAGAAAGACTATGTACTTGAAACTGACGACAAATAAAGCATAAGACTTACAAGTTTTATTTGTGGTAGCAAATAATTAGTTTCCCCATCATTTCTACATATCCAATCTATGGAACTATTAACAATTACACAGAGTCAACGGAACAGAAATTACCTGATCAAGTGAAGGTTCCATAGTAGTAGCATGCCTCATCAATTCCGGTGGCTCTGCATCAAAACTTATATCTCCAAATCCTTGATCATGCGTCACAAGAGATATGCTGCCGTAATCTTCTCTCATCGTGATTTCTTCGGCTCGAGATTGATTTAAACTGAATTGAGCCTCAATATCAACATCTCTGGAAAATTGCGAATATTATCAATTCATCTTTCTCAGTGATGAGGTTGAAATATTGCTATCAAGAATTCAAAACCGTCAATAGTCATATCGTTTCATTAAATTTTCAACTCATTACCGATACTCTTGGCATCATTGTTACGTAAGAGATTTTTCAAAACAGTGAGGCATTCGAGTAAATAAGCTATCGAGGCTACATGACTGTGAACGATAAAGTCTGACTCACTTTAGTTCGGGCATTGCCGTATCAAAGTCATGGAATACTTCAGGTAATGTAATAGCGTTGACAGCAGCTTCTCTGTGTTCCTCTGGCAAGTCGACCATTCCTGGCCGAAAGGCCATTTTAATTTTGACGAAAGCTTCATTACAATCAGCCAAAAGATATTTGGCTTTCCTCGAGTAAATGCGTACAACTCCTAACAAGAGATGTCCCGAGGTTCGGAGAGCCATCTTGACCTGGAATTGTAACGAATATTAGTGGATGCGGATAGAAATACTGCATTATATTGCCGCATAATCAGATACTCTTACCTTTGGTTGTAAAATACCATCAACAGATTTTTCTATATTGGTCTCAAAGACATGAGCTTTAGTGAGTTTTTTGTCCCAATGAGCTGCAAGCCAAATACGAGCCAGCGGCCCTTTTTTGGCCAACACAAAATGTGCATAAAACATGATGAGCTATCGTCAACTGTTACCTGATTAAAGAGAAAGTTAGGTTAGTTTTTCGCATACCGACACCGTATGATTCTTTTCGATGTTCTGTTTTGCTCTAGATACGGCTACATTCATAAGTCACAACGAATAGCTGTACATAACACTGCGAGATAATGGTAAAACGAATGGAAAGTTGTTTATAATTGGAAAAACAGGCACTGTTGTGGTTAACTCCTGCACGGGTGAAACAGCATGTAATTAAAAATCGGATGAATAAAAATGATCACATTCATATAATTGAGGGGCATGCGCGATTTCGAATTACGGGTGGAAACATTTTTGTATAAATATGTTATTCCGTGTTTCGTAAACTGTCAACAACAGCGATCAAGATGGCGTCCTAATTTTGGCGGTCCATCGTAAAACGGGAGTAAACACAGCGCATAATTGATTTAGAGACGGTTCACCTTACGCTAATTATTTATTTCGACCACGGCACACAATCCAATCTCATGATTCTTCCAATCACACTTTTAATACCAACTCCTTTACACAAACTGTTGACACATGCAAGCGGATCCCGTTCACCGCGTCGCCACTCGCAACTCTTCGCGACTCTTCGGATGTTCCGTTGGCCCACTCGAACGTACCCAAACGCATCAAGAATCGTACCGTCATGCTTCGGAACATTTTGGAACGATTCGATGCACGATTATTTCACTCTTGGCTCGAAGATCATTGAGTGAAAATTAGTTTGAAATTCGAAATCAATGTTGCAGAACGTATAAAAAAATTAATCACACCTGTCGCACGATTTGCTCACTTATATTCGCCACCTGACGGTATTCGCGTTCCGAAAAGCGTCACTGGAATCGGCATTTCGCGTGCGAATAAAACACCCGGAGAACGAAACTTATTTACGAGCTTACTCACGTTCGAACAGCAATTCGTAAATCGTTATATCTTCTTTTGCTTCGAAACTTGATCGACAATGATAAAATTTGTCACTATTACGGTCGCTATCAATGGAATGCTTTGAACGTAAATTTCAGCAATCTTGTCGTTTCTGCTACCGACTTTATCGACCGAGCTATGTCGGTCATAGGTTATTATTGTCCGCACCGATGAAAATTGGTATACGAAGCTTTGAAGTTACCTCCACTCTGTTCCACTCTCGCTTACCTGCGTTTACCTCGGCCAGTGATTCAAGGATACGTTATTTAAAATAACCCCAAAAACGAGCGAGTCGATCGTCTACGATTTGCCGAATTGTAGTAATAATGTTAATAAGTAGATCGTGTCGCACGGTTCGTCGAATTGGGTCACATCTGAGATGCAGCTATGCATCTGCTCGCGGAGTGTCCCAAACCGCCGAAGACACCGCGGCCGATTTGGATATCAAGTTAGATGCTAAGCTACCTACTCTACCCCCAAAGAAACCGCAACGAGAACCTTTCGCAAAAAATTTATTTGCCGGCATATTTGACCATGATATATTAGCATTTCCCGAAGTACAAACGCACGACAGACAGAATGGATACTTGCAATGGCTCAAACCAGTCGAAGACCTTACCCAAATCGCTGACAACGAACCGCACAAAATTCAAAACAGGGCGCTCTCGATAGAAACGATAGACAGGTTGAAGGAGTATGGTGTATTCAGCAGCCATTTGACAGAAACCTGGCGAGGTTTGGATCTGACTACAACCGAACGTGCTCAACTCATGGAAACAGTTGCAAAGAATCCAACCTTGGGTTCATTCATATTAAGCAACGTCGAACCTGTAGAATTACTTTTAAAGTTTGGCACGGAAGAACAAAAGCAGAATTATTTACCACGAGTGTTCAGTGGGGAGCTGAGGCCAACCATGTGTATTATTGATGGTTCGAAGTATACGATCGGGCGATCTACCCATACTGTAGCAAATATGTCACTGGTCGAACAATCTTGGAAAATAAATGGCAGCAAAACATTCGTCAATGATGGAAATGAAGCCAACTTATTCTTCGTGTCAGCTATTTGTACCACGGAGAATGATCCGTTTTACAGAACAGAGAATACTGCGATTTTCATGGTAGATCGGAGTGCTGGAGGAATAAGCGTATCAGAAGTGCACGAAAAGTTGGGACAGAATGGCTTAAAATCATGCGATATAGAATTCACCGATACTGTCATTCCGAAGGCAAATATGTTGGGCCAAATGGGAAGCGCACCTAACATAATGGTAGATTTGCTCACATTAGGTAAATATAACGTTGGAGCCCAAGCTATCGCGCTTCTGAAAGACTTCATTCAAAAGCTTACCCGATACGTCGTTGAGAAGAAATACCATGATAAACATTTATCTGATTACCATTTCACGCAAGAAATAGTTGCGAAAATGGCAACATCGTTATATGCAATAGAAAGTATGACTTATTTGACGACTGGATTGATAGATCGGTTTGAAGACCAAGACTGTTCTCTTGAAAACGCCTTAGTACAACTTTATGCGAGTCAAGAATGTGTCGCTCATATTTATGAAGGTCTCCGATTGATTGGAACTCCTTCGTACTTGAAGGAAAATCCTTGGGAGCAAATATACAGAGACGCTTTAGCGCTGACGCTGTATAGTGGATCTACAATAGATCTGAGTAACTATATAGCTGTGATGGGACTACGCCATGTGGGGATACAGACTCACGAAGATATACAGAAATACAGAAATCCTTTCAGGTTTCCAAAATTCGTCTGGAAGGAGATATTTTCCAAATCTGCCCCAGATCTTGCTTTGGACGAGTATCTGCACCCGACACTACAAATGTCCGCAAAATTGTTGGAGAAATCCATTCTTCGATTGACCGAAGCTTCGCAGAGACTTCTCATCACTTATGGTAATGAAGTCACGGACTATCAAATGGAATTGAGAAGATTATCGGAAATGGCTGTGAACATTTACGCGATGACCGCTGTTCTTGCTCGATGTTCCCGTTCATATTGCATCGGTCTGAGGCACGCGGATAAAGAGTTACTGCTCTGTCATAGCATCTGTTGGAATGGTTTCAATAAAGTAGAGCAAAACTATAAGGAAATAGACGCTGGCTCTGTGGAAAATTGTGACGAACTTTATCAAAAAATAGCTCGTAGGGTTTATGAGAATGGTGGTTACTTTCCAGAACATCCATTGATGAAGAACTATTGAAGAATTGTACAAATGCAAGCTAAAAATTTTCTGATATGTCCGAGATCTATGAATCAGAAACCAGTGTAACATACGAAAAAACGATTATTTAAGAAAACTACGGAAAATAAAATCTGATGTATAGTAGAAGATGAAGTATAATGTATTGCATTTCTTGTTAGATTTGTACGCTATTACAAATGATGAATCAATCGTCAAGGCTTAATTTATTTAATTAAGTCGAAAATTCTATTTATTGATATTTG
Source organism: Arge pagana (assembly GCA_963969455.1). NCBI lineage: Eukaryota > Metazoa > Arthropoda > Insecta > Hymenoptera > Argidae > Arge > Arge pagana. The sequence continues at coordinate 4,213,649 of OZ018312.1, read as the reverse complement.
AAGAGAAACAATTAGTCTTCAATAAACTTTCGATTTTTCCGCAAAAATTGATCCATGGAATTTCGTTTACAACAAAGATCTTAAAATGAACTTGCGTTGCGGAATTTTAAATTAGAAAAATCGTATTGCCATCTACAAGTACTATTGATGTATTTTCACTCGCCGCTCTGTTTGTGGAGTTCTAGCTAATTTTAGGATTCATTTTCAAATAATCAACTGATGCATGAAAATAGTTTTTCGATTAATATAGCAATGAAATCTTCAGCAGAACATAATCATTAAAATATCTTCTAAGGTCAACGGCTAAATTTGTTGCGACACGTTAATTAATATACGATCGTTATTCTGCTTGAAATATCGCAGCATACAATCAAATATAACAGGTACTGGAATACATTACGGAAAATTGCAACCAGCAACGAACTGTAAGCAAGGAACATTCACCTAGACGTATACAACCCGTTTCAATCGTCTTGGTTTTGAGTTTCGAGTCCATCTACTTCTGCTTTTCAGTAACAATTCTAACGTACCGAGCAATGGACGGTCAATTTCTACAAATGTTATCCGAGACTAGACTCAACTCGCCACGAGTGTTCTTATGAAATATTTTTCTCGATCACTTTTACTAGAGACACGATGTTTGGCTGCTCTCGTTGAACCTGCAGAGCTCCAGTTTTTACAGCTTCAATACAGTCTTTCCATTTGTACAACGACTTGTTCCTCTTTGAAGGTATCGGTTGGCGACCAACAACTATTCACGCAAGTGAATATCAAGACTGTTCCAAATTCCAATTCAAAGTCACTTTTCTCGTCGGTATTCAATTTCAATTTTGGTATCATTGTAGGTAATATTTGGAGCTCGAACGTCGTGTCACCTCCGCAATGTTTACATCTGCTGACGCCTTCAACTTTTGGATAGAGTAACAACGGTCCTCTATTGTCGCGGCAATACCTTGAAACGAAAGATATTTTATAAAACTTCACAGGGGTATGAACTAACAATCTTTCATCTGAAGTTCCAAGACATCTATGGGAGGATCGTGAATAATTCATGAATAATTCAGACGATAAATACCTAAGAATTTGTTCCGGATTTATTTGCAGCCTCGACTTGAAATCATGAAACATCTCATCGTTGTGAGGAGGAATACCTTTCTCGTATCTTTCTAAGCTTGTATCTGTCTCCTTCTCGGCTCCTGAATCGGCAAACGTATTTTGTATTGCTTCTGGGTTTGCTTGTTGATATTCCAATAATAAGTCATGGACGTGCTGTGGTATATCAATGCTGCAGTCTTCCTCGTCAACAGAGAGAAATATTTCCGTAAAGGTGAGTTCCGATTCGGTTCGTATAGCAGGTACGGTTGAAACTTCATTCAACAAGTCGATCAGATCACATTGTGGTTTCGTCGGGGTGTCTATACATATTACTTCATTTTCTTCTCCTTCGATTTCTGCGGAAGCATGAGGTGAGTCCAATCTGGCAACGGCACCCCCTTCACCAACAACTGGACTCTCAATAGACGTTGGACTGTTAAATTTCAAAGATTATTATGGATTTTACTTTTCACCATACTTAACATAGACAACTAAAAATATTCAACCTGTTGGCGTTAGGATCGTTGGGAAGTAACTTTGTGAAATCATTGAGTAAATCTTGAACGGACCAGTTATCACTCGATCTTGTTACACTGGACGATTCTTGATTCCACACCACATTATTACCATTCTCTTCGGATGCATTGTCATTAGAATCATTGCCCCAGTCGTCGGCGTCCGCCAACCAACTCGTAGCTGATACCACATTGCTACTCGATGCTGGAGTAGTTTTTATATTAGTTTCATCTAACAACTGAACTCGGATACAAGTCCAGCTTGCATTATCGCACCAACAGTTTGAATTTAAACAGGTAAAAATATATAGAGTACGGTGATACTTGGAATTTTCCAATGGCACATAAATTTGTAAGCTTAAAATCTGGAAAAGACCGCAGGCTTTGCATCGTGGCACAGATACAGAGCACTTCTCATGAGGCCAGTCCTGTAAAAGGTTTATTATCGTATTGAACAGTGGAAATCTATCGATACTCTACCCCCCCCCCCCCCCCCCCGACATGAAAATAACGTAGAACTAAAATACAGGAATACTTACGGGTTTGCCACCAATTTTATTCGTCGTAAAATTAACGAACGAACGATATTTGTCCGTCACGTATTCATCAATGTATCCTAAATAGACTTTTTCTCGATTATTGCGAGCCATCTAAATAGGAACGCGCTGCTCGTTTCCGTTGAAATGGAAGACTTGTAAGGTTTGATTAGATCATAAAGTGATGAAATTCTTTACTCCGATTGGCACTTCTCGATTAATCATGAAATGGAAGCAATGAAATATATTAGAAAAATTAAATCTAAAAATTGCGGTTTGAGAACTAGATTCCTTGATTCAAAATTTGGTCTGGAAGATCAATTCAGCTGCATTCAAGGTGGTAAAATATTTCTAGTATAATACACGATCAAAAACTGCAGTTTTCAATAACGACACGGCAAACTAATCACTTAATCGAATAATCATCGTTACGTTTTCCCGTCCTATACAATAGGTATGGTGATCTCGTTTATGACATGCGTCGTCGTATTTTTAAAAAGATGTGTGGCGCGTGCGCCATTTCAAAGCTTTATTGATTTTTATCATCTGAAAATAAAAACGTCTGGCTTCCAATCAACAATCAGGTGCTTATGTAGACGAGACAACTTCAAAAACGACGGTAGTACGGCAATAAAGAACCGATGATACGAAACACGTGTCAATGTAAATTGATAACCTATCGTTCATTCTTGTATCATCGAGTATGATGCTAATGTTAATCAAACTGAAACAAACTAACGATCAGACCGTCGCTGTTTGTCTTTTAAATTAAAATTAACAGCGAGCCGAGTAGAGAATGTCTGTAAAATAGAGAAATGTTGATGGTATTTCCCGCTGAAATCGAAGCTTTCATCCATCCTCGTCCACGCCTCAGTTCACCTCAGTTGGACTTCTTGGTGCGCCATCTTGCTGGGCCATACGCCATGTATACACCGCGCCGCTTTGATGGGTAACAAGTACCGAAGCAACCAATCAACGGAGATGCTCTACTATGTTTCCCTTAGAGCCTCGCACAGGATTGATTGCTTGGGTACTTTATTCGCACGGAATGAAGCACAATTTTTTTGTGCAGCAAATTGAAAAGCCTTTCATGTACGTATAGGAGGTTGCTCTGTCTTTAGGAACGCTCTATTTACGAAGGAATAATATGCTTGATCTGCGAACGGAATTTAAATGTCAAAGTCGACAGACAAAAAAACAGTTTCAAACTGCACAACGCCTGTGTCGCGGGAAGAGAAGTTTCGTCGCGTTCAGTCGCGTTACTGAAACGAGCAGCAAGTAATGTTTGATGAATCTTGTTGTGGGATCATACGAAAGGATGGCGTGCTCGTGGAATAAGATATCGTTGGGATTCGATCCAGAAGATGAGACCGTTAATTTTGGAGCTCGTGTATTAGCTGAAAGCTCCAATTCTGTCTATGATACAGCAACCGTTGCAACGATACAATCAGATTCACAGGTTCACATAATGTTAACTAGTAAATATATGTAGAAGCTTTTGGATTTGGAAATTGAAATTTGTTTTTAATCTGTAATCGCGTTCGGTTGTAGCCTTCAAGTGATCCTCTGATATTGGCAACGATCTATCATTCGCAGCTGTGCATAGCTATTGACAAGTCCATCACAATTTTCAGTGACAAATCTTGCAAAGATATTAGATTATGCGCAGACTTTGATTCGGAAATAACATCGTACCTTGTCTGTGGCCATGGGAGTTTCTTACTTGTCGCTTTGAACAACGGTACATTGTATTGCCTCAACTTGGAAATGGGAGGAAAATTAATATTTTCTAGGTAAATTGTTGCAAGTGAACAAAGTGTTACGATACAAATTTTCATTTGTCTTCTCATGCTTATTTCCTTACAGGGATATCCTGAGTAATTATGATATCTTGAAGGAGTTTATAATCAAGATATTCCTAAGAACTGATGAAAATGCATCCTTGTATATCATGCTTGTTACATCAAAGGGTCAAATTTACAAGTACGGTGAAACAACTCTAACATTTGTCCTAGCAACTTGGTTCACATTAGTGAGCTATTTCCTGTATCTTTAAAATAATTTTAGGATAACAGGTTTTACTGAAAAACTAATAGAAGCTGTAAGAAATGAGGACGACGAGGCACGCCTCGAGTCGTTGACAGGAAAAATCTACTGCAGTCGAATTTTCAGGGATGATAGTCCTCGTGAAGTATGAATCTGCCATTCATTTGTACATAAAACAACAGTTATACAGTATCAAATGAATTTAAAATTCTTATTATGTAGATAACAGCAGTTATTGAAGATAGAATCAACATAAATTACATTTGAGTAAATCTAAAATTGCAGGTGGTTTCTGCAAATCTTTGCATATCCATGGGAGTTGAATCTGTTGCTTTGGTTGGTAGAGATATTATTGTATGGCCCTGTTCGCAAGGCTTCTCTATGAATGGTTTGCCATACTCGTACTCCAAAGTACACTATTTGAAACATAACAGGTAATTTTGTGTTGTCAAATCATGCAACAATTCCATATCTTGTAAAATATATTCTTTCTAGACTTACTCTCTGCCTACGATCTGACGGAGCATTGAATGTACTGTGTCCTGTTACTCTCCTGGCGAAGAAAGTTTGGGATGGACCTGCTGTAGATATTGTTGTTGTCAAAGATGATGCTGACTCCTCGCCGCAGATTTTAGCATTAATGCGTCCGAGAACTGATAATTGTGATACATTTATCAAGCTGATTTCTTTTCCCGGTAATTCTAGTACAATCTCATGTAAATACAGGTACTGCAATGGAACGTTGATTGTAAATGTTGAAATGTATTACAGATTTTCAAGTGAAATATACTCTGAAGGTATCCGCGGCATCATACTTGGTGAATTTTGATGATGGGTCTGTGGATGAGATGGTATTCCTAGAAGGGACAAAAAATGTTTCAACGCTCGTTGATACGATTACAGTCAAATTGATCATTGAAAAATCGCCAGATTTCCAGCTGCAACGTTTGCTTAGACGAGGTAAATACGGCGATGCAGAAGTTTTTGCTCGAAGATTTCGTCTGGATCCCGTCACTATTTACTCCGCCAAAGTTGTCGCGTTAGTTAACGAGCTGAATACATGTGCAAGCCACGATGACACGATTCGTGTAATTAACGAGGTGACGATGACCATGGATAAAATCGTGGACGTTAGATTCGTTTACAAATACTGTAATTCTACTGTTACGTCAAACTATAAACAAACGAAATTACTTCTTTCGTATGCACGTGAGAGGTTGAGAAAGTATGCGCAGGTAAACAATTTCCTGAAAACAAAAATTGTAAAACCTACAATAATGTACCGATATTATACCATGACATTTCCAGAAACATAACGATAACGAAATACCAACGTATCTTTCAAATTTGAGTAGTAGTCTGTTGAAGATTGAGACTTTCGATTTGATGGAAAAAATTAGAGAGACCAGCACATCAGATGACGATAAAAATATCCGGTGGCTCAAGTTTTCCCGAACAGATTTATTGACGGAGTGTAAAGATCACCTCATGATGGTACGACGTGTAACAAAATCTTCAAACGATGTAGAAATAAAGCAAAATTATACATATTTTTAGGGAGAATTGGAAGTAGCAGCTCTTATTTGGGTTCGACACGCGTCAATGTTTGCCAAACAAATAACGACTGAAGTGTTGAAAGATTTACTGGACATAGTTCCTGAAACTGTATCTCAGCAAGAACTTTGGCCATGGCTGTTCCACTTTGTTCCATCTTTGTTGTCCGTTTTTCCTGAAGGATTGTCAGAGATCGTGACATGGGCATGCAAAAAAGTAAGGTCGTTGGAGAAATTCGATAAAGATAACTGGCCGCGATGTGGTATTGATTTCGTGCAAGGCATCATAGAGCTACTGAATTTTCAAGAATCGCAGTCATTTTTTCATCTCCAAAAACAATATCAAAGAGAACACTCGCCATTGCTTCGTTTAACCAATATCATGCAAGCTCTGAGCGATTTACAACATCTTCGAGCAAAGTACAGGTTTGTACAGACATTCTGTTGGTGCGATTCTCAGTTTGACATTTTCCTAAAACGATGTTTGTAGACTTTCCATGAGTATTGACGGATATATGCAAGAACCATTAGAAGTCGCCCACTCGTTGTTGCATAGAGTGCACCCAAGAGAAGTCAATCATTTTATTAAGAATTTTCTCACACAATTCATGCTGAATCATACCTTGAAAAAAGACAATGTCTTGATATTCTACATTCAGGTGAGTAATTATTTCTCACCTAGTCATTGGTCACTCGACTCTACTTTTTCAAACTTTGATTCGTTCAAAATTCAGAAAGTCTTGAAAAATTCCAAGGAATGGTGGTTTTGGAAAGAAGCGCCATGGGAAGAAAAGATCACCAACGTTATTGGTTGCATATACAACGTAGAGGTAAACTGACCTTTCTTGAAAATCAATTTGATTAACACTATTACGAGTATTTCAAATTATAGAACCGACTAGAACAAACTCTGGAAGTGTTGAAGATAGCTCCTATTCCTTGGAGTGAGACAATGTTAGGTTTAGTAAAGGCGAGCGCTACTCTCAACCATCCTCTGGTTGGTGCCATATTAACCGAACGTGATTTTGTAGCGACAAAATTGATTTTGAAAAAATACGGGTACCAACACGTTGGTATAAACAAGGTATACAATATTCTTTTAGAAATTATACCAGCAATATGCATATATGGCCAAATTCCTTCAAATTTTAGAATCTGTTCAAATACATCGTCAAACAAAATCGTCCAGAAATGATGGACGACTTATACGAACTGGTGAAAAATAGTTGTTCGATGAAAACGACAGCATTGGTATTTTGTGTGAACTATTTTCTGAGCAAGGGGTAAGATCAGATTACGACGAGACGACGATCGTACGATTCAACTGAGAATTAATTTGAGAAATTTTAGGGATCGACAACAAATGACAGCTGTGATAAATAGTCTGAAGGAAGACGACGCTTTATATTGTTGCAAACAGATAGTAAATTATATAAGCGTGTGTCTACAATTCAAGGTATTTTGCAATTTTCCTCGAAACATCGATCAGAATGATTTTGATACACATTTTATACAGGATATGAACCAGACTGCTGAATACTACGCGGAAATATTGGGAGAAATGCAATATAAGCTACGGAATATATTCTCTGCGAATAATACTTCTGATCAGCTATTCGACGATACGCTGGCCGTTGCGGACAACCTCAAGTCTTTGTTCCTACTCCGCAAAGAGTTTGGAATTTTTTTGACACTCAATGATTATCAAACCAAAACCGAGAACAGTTTCCGTACAATCATTCGAACCTTGTATAAAGGTTGGTAATATTCTCTGATAACTTAGATCAGAAGATCAACTTTTTTGTATATTCACGAATTTTTTGTATTCCAGGCGAAATGGATCCACAACTTGTTTCTACGATCTGTAAGAACAGTGAGCGCATCGCTGCTCTCCTTTGTCTTCCACAGATTCTGGCAATCTGCATTTTTCTGGAAGAAACCGAGAGTATACATGTATTAAGACATTACATCGAGTGAGTATGATAAAACAACAATTACCATTTCCTTTGCAGCGATCATTAGTTATCAGAACATTAAATTAACATCAAACATCTACTAAAATCGCAGGCAGAGTTGTAAAAATTAGTAGTTTGTTTGAAAAATGTATGTTGTTCGTAATTTCTTACTTGGTAGGTGAATCTTAACCAGATTTGTAATTGAATAAAAAAATAATTTTTCATAGACGATTTGGAAGATCTAACTACTTTTCGGCAGCAGAGTGCCGTTATTTGGCCAGGCTTTGCAAAATTTGTATTGTCATTCTGCAAAATGATGTTGCCGATCTAGGAATTCTGAGACATATTTATGCTACAGCATTAGATACTTGTTCCAATGGTAAATTTCATTTAATAGAGAACAATGACACGCTGGGTGTTGTATGAAAATTTGCTTTAATGTCCGAATCGCTAATTACAGGGGAACTCCAACAGATTTTATCAACCGTCACTTGGGTTAATTTGGGTCATAATATAATTGCTGATGATCCCGCGGATGGATGGACTGCAAATCGCAATGACACCGGAACAATGAAATGGAAATTGTACAATATTTACACGGATACTGTGATAAGTTCCAGTTTGATTGTCGTCCCATTTTTCAAGGATTGCTTCAAATTTTATTTAAATTGTTTAGGTAATTGATGCTTCGTGAAAGTTTATGTCAGTTTGACTGTTTAATTACATTTCTCTTCAATCTACAGCTGATGACAGATTACGTGGTGAACAGGTTTGTATTATCTGAAAAATAACGTATTATCAATGAGACGATGCTTTATTCGAATATACTGCGTTTTAGAAAAAATTACATGTTAGTTTGAGAACTCTTGTCAGCAGATTGCAAAAAACTGATACTCAGAATTTAAATTTGTCGCTGCTGCAAGTTCTCATCAATTTGATCTCCTCGTACTCCATTTCCACTGGCAGAGACGATATATTGCCGGAGATTCAACCCATGCTGAAGAAATGTCTGCGTATAGTACTCAAAAAAGTAATCAGTGCTCGATCGTTCGACCTGCCACTAGGTTTATCTTGTCTCTGTCTAATGGAGAAAGACGATGCAACAAAATGGATAGATTCTGCTTTCAAGGAGTAAGTCTTATACAGAAAAATTTAGTTACCTCGACCACTCATACTCTGTCGTCAATTCTAGGTACACAACCGACCACTCACGACTATCTGTAATCTGCGATCTCGGCTACGAGTATAGTCATTTAACAAAAAAAATATCACGCTCGAACTATTTTGCGTATTACCGAATTTGCCTCAATTGGGCGCGACGACTCGTTGATTACGGAGTACACCACAAAGAATTCTTGTCAAGCAATACAAAAAACAAACAGGATATTCTGGAGAGAGTGATGAAATCGAAAAAAACAGGATTGTTAGATTTGCTCAAGCAGTTCTGCGTAGATTTTGAAATTGACGTGGACGAATGCTATGTATTATATTTGGAAATATTGATGAAACAATGGACACCTAGCATAAGTATTAGCACAATTTTGGATGGGCAACAAGGTTGTAATAATTATGTTTTGGATTATATTTCACGTTTGCAATTGATATGTAGAGCCTTGAAGTGCAATTGACTGTTTCGTTTGATTGTAGAACTAAAAATCAATCACAAAGAAATCGCAGCGATCACCAAAGCTTGCGAGGACATCGCCTCTCGTATCGATAATAAAACAGTAATGAGAAACCATCTTGAAAAAATCCGGTCGCAGGTAATTGGAAGAAAACTGTTTTGTCGGCATTTTTAAAATCCCTATAACGTTTTGCAGATTAATTTTTATCACTACGAAATATTCGAATTGATTATGAAATTAACTGGAAATCGAAACGAGAAACAAGCTAGTCAACTAGGTTTTTTTAAAACTTATACTCGAATTGGGTACGTATATTTTGAACGTGTTATTTTATATTAAACAAAATGAAACCTCAATAAGTTGGTTTTTTTTCAGACCGCCAACGCAGGTTGAGTTCGACGAGTGGTCCCAGCTTCGGCCAGAGAATAATTCTTTGCCAGAAATCTCTAAGTGGAGACTTCCATTTTTACCAAAAGCCGATCAATGGAAATTAATCAGTAAATACAATTTCACTTTTGAAATACTAGATAGACAGAAATGTACCATCACAAATCGATGACACGTTTCAGAAGCGGAATTGGATTTAACCACGTACAACAAGTGGTTGGAAGTGGCTGGCGTTTTGGATCTACAAGTGCACAACATTTGCTCCCTGGCAATTAAAGGTGGCGTCACACGTGTCTGGGGGTTGTCGGATGATTTGAAGAAAAAAAAATCTCGGTGGTTAATTCATCTGAGGAATCCAACTTTACTCGAGGAAATTGAAAAATGTATCGGGTGCATGTCACAATCAGACGTGCTAACGTATGGGACAGCTGCGTTATACTACGTAGTTAACCACACGCCTCCAGGTAGTTTTTTTTATATTTTTTCTAATAAAGTTGATTTTGCATCGAGATGAACGTTATATTTAAAATGATTTTGCGCAGGTGCCGACCAGGCGGCAGCCGCTCAACTTTGGTACACATATGCAAAAAAATTGGACCACATTTCAATCGATTCCGACCCAGAAATGACGGAGGTAAATGGAAAATCTAATACATTGATGAGCATATAGAATAATTTTCTACATTCGGAACATAACGGAAATCTAATGAATGAATATTCTTATTAACAGAAAATAAAATCCAAATCTCTTCAACTGACTGCTACGCACATTTTATACACTCACGGACTCGGTATAGATCGTTATTTGCGACTCATTCCATATCCTGAGAAATTAGCGCGGGAATTATATATGGATGAAAGTATAGTCACCAGAAGTCGTGGTGCAACGGATCTGCGACCAGATATAAATTCGGCTGTGAGAGCTTTGGGGCAGATATTTCCTCTCAATATAACGCAACTGTGTTCGGAATTACTCGAGGAATGGTTACGGCCAACCGAGAATAATGACAAGTTGGAAGAGAGTATGACGTACAATTTCTCTACCACATCATCCAGAGTTGAATATAACGCTATCAACGACGACAATTTGCGGAGGTATCCAATGCGATAATAAGATATGATGCGAGATTTTCAACTTCATACTTATTCTGTCATGTATCTGCTCCTCTCTCCAGAGCATGCTACATTCTCGAACTTGGCGACAAGGACAATTTTACTCATCTTCTGATCAATATCGCATACGGATCGTCCGATGACGCCGATTACAGGCCAGGAGTTCGTTTTCGTGCGTTGCACGTACTTTTGTCGATTACCGATTCAGAAACCATTCAAGCCTTCACAAAACGAGATTTGGAAAGTATAAAGTAAAGTATCCATTCCCTAATTGTTTTATCTTACAAACAGTTGATAAATGCAAACCAGGGAATACTTGAGTTGCAGCTAATTCTTTACCCACATTCGTCTTTGATTGTACGTTTGGTAGAAATGTTCGTTCGCTTACCTTTTCAGACGATATATGAAGTCGCTGTCGTACATTAGTGATTTGGACTTCTTGGGATTCCCATTCAGTGTCGAAAGTTTTGATCACTGTTCGAAATTAGAATTAGTACAATTATTATCTAGGCGTTGTAGCCAGTCACCACGGGCACTGAGACTAATTTTAAATTTGTGCCTGGATTATGAGTTGAATAATTACATCCTGTGGGATGAAACTTTAAGCGCAATGGCAAAGATATCAATGGTGAGTAATCTTTATAAAATTTGCGACTGAACCGTGTAAAGGAATGTTTATTCAGGTTCCAGAATTGGCTCATTTTTTGCCGAAGTTAATTGCTCTGAGCTACACTATGGAATGTGACGGCTACGTAAGAGGATGGGATGTGTTGATTTTTGAGCCCTTTAGAAAAGCAGACGTTCCACTCTCGCAGAGTCAACTTGACGATTGCATCGAATCTGTGTCTCGTTTGCACGCTTGTCCGGTTGCACATAAATTAAATCTTCGATCTATAGCGGAGATGTGTTTTCGGTATCAGCATCCGGAGCTAGCTGCCTCGTTGTTGCCATTTTTAGAATCGAATAATCAGGAGTTCGTTATCGAGGTAAGAAATGTGGAAATAATGTGAGAAAAATGAAAAATTGTGAGTTTGCTCATCGATGATGTTTATCTTCAGACAATTAGAAAAACCTGGGATCTCCAAAAAACGATAACCAATCTTCGTGCTCTTACGCCCAAAGGAATCCTCACGACTTCTTACGTTAGTGTTTTGACGTGATTGATATTACGCACATTTTTCAATCCTTCGCCTCTAAATGTCTACTATTTTTTTTTCAGTCTGTACATTTACTGGAGCAATATGACGTGCCGAACTGAAGTATGATTTTTTATGAAATCAAATTATTTTTGTAATATAATTGTAAAGTAAAAACAGGAATATATTTACACTTGAAGGAAGAGATTCTTAAAATATATAATAAAAAAGATATTCTAACATGGAAGCATTTCAAATTTATTTATCAGAATCATCAATTTGTACAGGACTCCAACCGTCTTTGTAATTTTCAACTAACAGCGATTTTGCTCTATCTAATTTTACGCGAATATTATCGCCATCTTCTTTGGCAGATAATATGTTGACTCTAGATACTAACAAGAAATTAGGATTATTCGGACTGGGTCCTCGTATCAAGTCAATTTCATCACCAACGTTCAGCTGAAATGGTGAAAAGAATGTTAATACTACCCTTCGTAGATTCTCGAGATTTTTTAAATTAAAATGTTCAATACCTTTGCACTTTTCTTAAATATTTTTTGTCCATTCACACGTATCTTACTCTCGTAAAAAGCTGCTTCCACTTTGCTGAAAAGTTTCATTTACAATCAGAAGCTATCGCGTAAAACACAAAATTTATAAAACCTTACAATATATCTTAGGTTTGTTTGTTCGTCTTTTAAACTTTTGAAATGAAAAGGAATATTCTGCATGATTATACATACTTCCGTGCCATTTGTAAGCCAGCTTTTAATATCAGGTCTGTCCGCAGCGAATTGACCTTTGCTGATATAGTATTCTTATTGTCAGAAACATCATCTTCGTCGTCGCTTTCCTCGTTATCCTATAAGCAAGCCGTTGTATCAAATACATATTTGTATTTGCTGTTAAAATCAACAATTTCAAACTAAGTTACATGAAATCTAGAGAAACGTTGATAAACAGGCGTAACTTCCAATGTATCCGAAACTCATTGATCCAAATCAATTATTTGAAAAACAATATTGCATTTTTACCAAACTACTTTTTATCTTTAATACTTTAATCCCGAAATAAAGAAATTAAGCTTACCTCTGTTTGCGCCGACTTCTTGTTGTATTTGAACCTTTTTATAATTTTCATGTTATGTTGATCATCCGTAATATCTTTGTAACAGGTCGGATTGATGACAGCGTTACTTAATACATGTCGTGATTCTGTGTTGAAATACGAGGCATTCTTTATCGTCAAACATTGGTGAATATCTCTTATTTTTGTTACATACAAGATCGCCATTCGTCTCGAGAACATTGCGAGGTTACGCTACGCCGTCCGATCGGCGTTATGTTTTATGGCAGTTTATAGTTTATACGTTTATATGTTGGGTGGATTGCAATGATCCGTAACTCAAAATTTTTCGGGGCCCATTGGCTTTTTTCCCATTTCCTGAAAGCACTACGAATATAAGTTCGCTGTATACATTGAGGTTACATCACTGATTACTGATGCGTAAGACATGTTGCAAGCACGAGCTTCGTAGTAGACCAACCTGGTAAACGTATAATCCTAGGCGTCGTCCCGAAAATTAGACAAACTTCACGCGCAAAGTTCAAAAACAAACTGCATGCGTACCTCAAAGTGTGTGGTAGCTCTGCTTTGCTCTGTCAGCGAACTGATAGCTGTTGTCTTTTTTCCATACCTATACATACTCACATGCACGTGCAGTATCAATTGACATGTTGCAGAATTTGTCGCGAACTGTTAATTCGCAACCAACGTGAATCGTAACCAGCAAGATAGTGCGTTTGTGGAAATTATATAATTCAGTGTTAGATTTGTTGATGTAGGTATAACATACGACGTATTATTCTCATTCCATTCAATTTTTTTTAACCCGATATTTTTTATTGAAAATTTTTCAAACTTTCGAATGTAATATCGTCGACTGCAAACTAATTCATTTCCGCGATTCACCGATAGAATTCTGTTTTTTCAGAACTTAGTTGTCGGTTTCAAGAATCTGAAGTTATGGCGCAACCTGATGTACTCACAGATCTCAAATCTCTGAAAGTTGGTTTTATTGGAGGTGGAAATATGGCTAGTGCAATTGGTGCTGGTTTAATTCGCAAAGGTGCATTTTTAATTCTTCCATATGCATGAGATATTAAAGCGGGTTTACAACCTACGTAACTCGGTCCACTATCAGTTTTTGATAAGATCAATATATTGCTTGATAATAACATTTAATTCTACGTTATTCACTGTTTTTGCTTTCCAACTCTTGAATCAAACGTTATTGTTTCCTTTCCAGGTGTTTTAAATGCTGATAATGTATGGGTTTCGGGGCGTTCAACGAGAAGTTTTTCTTTCTGGAATAATTTTGGTGCCCATACCACGCAAGATAACTTGGAAGTCATTCGAAATTCGGATGTTATTTTCATAGCTGTGAAGCCACAAATGTTAGACAACGTGCTTTCCAAAATAGATCCAAATCAGAGTAAAGCAATTCCAAGGAAACTATTTATTTCCGTGCTACTTGGTATAACCCTGAAGTCTTTAAAAACCGTAAGCATGACTGTTGAAATTTATATCGGGGCAATAAAAACCACCAGCACATTAAAATCATTTCATTGATTGATCATAGAAACTGGACATGCTTTTTAAAGAACCAGGCATCGTTCGATCTATGCCCAACACACCAATGATGGTTGGCGAAGGAATTATCGGTAAGTTAACAATCATCATCTGCTTTGGAGTCTCATTGAGTTTATTTATATAAAAGCTGTAACTGGTGGATATTTCATAATTTCAATTTCAACTACAGTATATTGTTCGACTCGAACTTCAAACGACGAAGACATAATGGTGAAAATGTTGTTTTCATCCTTGGGAATGAGTCAAAGTATGCCGGAAGATCTGATGACCTCTGTTGGTGCGTTGTCAGGGTGTGGTCCCGCATATGTACGTTTTACTGTTTTTTTTTTGCCATTCACATTACCTGATGACCGTAACACGTAGACTCAAGTCCTTTGTGATTAACATTTTTTATTGTTAATGTAAACGTGATGCATACATGCCGATATCAGATTGTATTTAACACGATATTTAAGAGCTGTCCCTGTATTGGGACATTGGTCTCTCGTTGAGTGATTGATGTTTGGAACATGTAGTGTTATTTAAATCTGATTCTGACCTTTATCAAAATAATTTGTGCAAGGCGCTTCTAATTGTGAAACATAATGCTTTTCAACTTAAGTTAAAGAAAAAAAAACGTATACAGCAGGCATGACATTGACAATTTTTCGTTGACATTCAGGCATATCTGATGATAGATGCTATGGCAGATGGTGCGGTAAAAATTGGAGTACCACGTGCAATGGCTATACAATTTGCCGCGCAAGTTTTACTGGGAGCTGGAAAAATGGTACTCGATACTGAACGTTCTCCCAGTCAACTGAAAGATGAAGTTTGCTCTCCTGGTGGATCAACCATTACAGGAATTCATGCCATGGAACGTGGGGGTGTTAGGTTGGTATTATTTGAATTTATTGTCAGATGATAAATAGAACATTGTATTATAACACAACTTCAATTTACAGAGCAGCGTTAATCGATGCTGTTGAAGCAGCATTCATCAAATCTAATGAGATAGCCTCGAAGTTCAACGAGTAATATTCACAATAAAGTATGAAACTTGAGTGAAAATAATTTGAAATATCATAGAGACGATATTTGAAACTGTGTTTCTGGAAAATTTGTGTATAAATCTTTTTCCATCTATAAAACTGATTTTAAGTTTGTTACTGTACGCAAAATATAATAAAAAACTACACTACCAAGTATTGATACTTGAATACGATATATGAAGGCTGAGGTGGGTTAAAATATATTTTGAATTGGTTAGTGTGAAATGAAAATAAATCAATCTGCATGTCGCATTGATAGTTTTACGTAGACATTATTGTAAACAATTATCTTTATTGAACAACATCTTTTTACAGTTACAAATATTCCATCGATTATTATTTGTAGTGGACTCGAACATAATCTTTATTCTACACATCATGTCCAATGGTGCAGGTTTACAAAATTATCGAGCAAATCTCATAGTGCTGTACAATGCATAGCTACAACTGGTGGCGTCTGGATAAACTTCAGCTTAAATTAAACCAGAGGCACATGGTTCAATTCGGTTTTGCATATTCCACGCATCGCGATGGATCTGTTGGATAATATTCTTGGCACTTTGTCATTAATCTTTTCAAAGCTTGGATATATTTGCGTTGAGTTTCGTCATTCATAACGTGGGCTACGTTTTTTGAGAAAATTTTCTCCCGACCTGTTCGGGCATGAATACCGACCATAGTAACACCAATGGGCCATGGGGAATTGCCAATTGCCATTTGAAGATAAGCATCAGATGCCTGAAACAGTGGAGCAATTGAAAATAACATCCTGAGCACATATTTCCACATTGCGATGCATATAATTTTGATAATTTTACCAATATATAATTTCGTTCCAGAAGATGTTTTACGATCTCCGTGAGACTGTCCGTGATATCTTCGGGTAAAGATTTGTTTCGTAATTTTCTAAGCAGTGGTTTCAGATATTCTCGAGTTTGTGCATAAGTAGCACTAGCCATTTTACCTCTGGTAGCAACTTTCTCAATGCCACCTCGGCCATTCAATTGATTACCCCACATTTTCACCAAGAACTGAAGGAACTGCGTTATGACGTTCATATCGTAATCTCTATCTCCGCAATTCAACTTAGCTGTCATTTTTTGTATGTCTTCGTAAGTTACACCTTCGTCTGGTACATGTACGTCACCTTTGCCTTCACCATTTTGTGGCTTTGACGATGCCAGAATTTCATCGAGGTATGCCTGATCGACTTGTTCCATCGCTTCTTGAAAATCATTACGAAAACCCTAAGACAGCAGAGAATAGACAAAACCAATAGCTTCAACGTATAATAGTTGAACCAGAATATTTCTGTAAACATATTCGAGTAAATACCTTGTTCGATTCGGGTTCTAATATTTCTCGTTTTCTTAATCGTCGGAATGCTTCGAGTTCTGATTCTCCAAACAGAAGGATTGGCTCGCCTTGTTCGCGTAAACGTCGAATAACTTCGTGCCTCGACAACGTAAGATGTTCTTGACCATCATTGGTAACTGAATCTTTTAGATGATCGCTGACATCAGATTTGATGGTGATTTTATTGTGACCATATTTCTCAAAGTACTCTTCTTGTTCCTTAGCTACGAGTTCACCACGTTTGAAATATTTTTTATTGTTTTGCTGCAAAGAAATACGAATTCCAATTGATACATTTTCACTGTTAACATCAGTCAACACAGATCATAACAATGATCGTAGGAAACTTACTAGGATGTTACGATCTTCGAGTTGTTTACGTTTCTTCATTATTTCTGCCTTTAGAATATCCATTCTTGGAATCGCGTGTGTACGGTCAACAGAACGTCGTTTTCCAAACAGGCACAATAACAAGCAATTTCCAAGACCTCGAGTTGATCAGTCGGTTTACATCTTCGCGTGAGTCGAGATGTAGAATAACTTTCAATATTTTCTGTATAAATGATCAGAATGCACGAGGTTTTACGATATTTTTAATATTGCATCGAAATATAAGTCAGTGACAGCTTTGTGTGTTGCGTGACAGTGATGCGAGGTTACGTTACGTGATGCGTGGCGCCACCTAGCCGACATAGCCGAACGAATGAAACAGCACACCATCGCAGAAACCACACAGTAAGGAGGTAGTGGCAAAGGTGGTGGGTTGAGCGGGTTGCTGGCTGCGATTGCGTCGTAATTCCACGAATACTCACGTATTTAGAACCTTAAAATTGATACGAAGACCTAATTCATCGTGCTCGCGACGGTCAACAGGTAAGAGAAGTTGATTTTTGAATAATATATCAAATCCTGATGTTTAAAATGACGAGAACTGACTCTGGTTATGTGGCATAAATATTTAGTAATTATTTTCTTTTCCATTTTAATGGACATAACAACCAGATTTACCGATATTTGTCAGACCGTGAATAGAGAAATAAATATAAAATTTGTCGGAGACAAACGAATGTACGCATTTCTGTTTCAATTCGAAAAACTTGCTTCGTTTTCTTTGTACGAACATCGGCGAGAAGTTGGGCACGTATCGCACCATTTATTTGAAAAGTATCGGATCTCGAAGTATCGCATCTCGATATGCACAGCCACCCTCGATCGTGTCTGTATCGTGCGGTAGAGTTGCGATTGTAAATACAATATAGAAAACAGAAGCAAGTTTTTAGTATCGACGAAATTTTATTCTCTGTTTCTTACGAAACAATCCGGTTTTTGGCGCAATTATGAATCGATGTTCTGGCTTTTCTTTTGTTTCGCGATCGTGCTGCCGCGCGAAGGGGGTGGCGCATCAGGTATTTTGATTGGTCGCCAAAAATCCGTTGAACAAATGACAATCGGATTCGGCGATAGTCATCTGCAATACCGTTGATCGTCGTCTCATTCGACATATTCTTCTTTAAAATCTGTGGTAATTTTGGCGGTCGTTAATAAATCTATCTACAGTCCGTATATTCTTTCGCGATCGCGAGTGTGTCCGCACTG
The DNA here is from genome assembly GCA_963969455.1 of Arge pagana. NCBI lineage: Eukaryota > Metazoa > Arthropoda > Insecta > Hymenoptera > Argidae > Arge > Arge pagana. The sequence goes on along the minus strand of OZ018312.1, from coordinate 4,195,050 downwards.
TACTATACTAACGTGAGAAGAGATCTCCCTGGATATCGATGAAACGGATAGGTCAGTTAAACAAACGACGATCGCGCTTCTAGTACAATCTCGATGCTTTCCCGCTCAAACAATCTCGTCGCATCGAGTGGTACGTAAAAATTCTGTGCGTTCTGTACGCGTTTGCTGTCGAAATACTTGAGTGTACGTACGATCGAGGCTGACGAATCTTATCTTCGCGATGATTTTTTTCGCTTCTCGTATACGTTCCTAAATTCTTTGATCGTTCTCGATGCTTCGTATCGTGTCTAATCGTGGTTTCGGGTGATTTCAGTGGCCGTAAGTGGTGAAAAATCATCTTGGATGCGGAAAACGATCGAGAGATGCATGTCAAGGCGACTCGGCGGCGAGATCGGAGATTCCTCAGCGTTATCAAACCACCTGTAGCCCCGGTAAGTTTCACATTTTTTTGCATCATTTTACAAAGCTTTGCCAGTACGCGACTTACTATCGCGAGTGGCAATACTTTGTTACCTCTATCTCTGATCTATCCTCCTATCCCTAATTAGGGTGGCACGGCGGTAGCCTTCGACTAAAGTTCGTTGGCATTTTACTCTGTATATGTGTACTGTGTTCTGATATGTATATATATATATCGTCCATTATAATAGTCCGTTTCGTTTATTCAGACTGATTTTAACGCGAACGTAGCGCAAATCATTTCAAAACATGTATTGAGAAAATTATTGATATTCATATTCGTTGACAACAATTTTTCAATACTTTCTAAATGTGCTTCTAAAATTTCCGTGCTTTCTGCTTATTGGCGAAAACATTTTTCGAATCCGAAATTTCAAATTATTCGCGTATTATTCCATCCTTATGGATTGTCAAAAGCCCGTTTGGAACAGGACAATATTTATTAGCCTAAGGCGTTTTAGGATGTAAATAACATTTTCTAATTTTTCACCTTCTCAGCTTCCCTACAGGTTTTCGAACGTAAGTCCAAAATCCACGACGCGAGTATCGGGTTACTCGTGTGCGATCACGGCGGAATTTTATATTTCCGTTATATTACGGGATCTATAGATAGGGATATGCGTTATCAGGAGCGTAAGATGATCGGTTAATACGTTAGCATAGGGGTGGGAATTGCCAGGCGTTCGTCAGTTCGCGGTGTATAGATTCAAACGCGCTGAATTTTTTCTCGTTTCACAGCGTCAAGCAGTCGCGATGTGTTGTTCGTTCGACTTTTATATCAAACCATCTCGCAATACCTGCCATCCGCTTATTTGTTCCAAACTTAAATGGTTATCGTACACGCGACTGCTTGAAAGGCAACCTGCGTCGCTCAGGTCAACGTGTTTCGTGGTGCACGTTGACTTGTAGCGACGACATGCCCGAAGAGGACCACCGACCGCCTGCCACCAACTCTCGCATGCCTCTTATGTCTCATTTTTCCAATTTTTTCAACAACACGAACGCCGAAGTGTTACCTCAAAGAACACTCATTCTGGTCTCATGCAAATCAAAACTGAAGCGTTCTTTGAGATATCTTCGGACATTCGTGATGCTGGATTTTCGCTCACTTTCTATGCACGTAGGGATCCAGATCCAAGTACAAGGGTTCACGATTTCCTCAGGAATTTGAGAAACAGCATGTAAAATCCTTCTGATAACCGTACAAATTCATTCCATAGTTTTAAAATAATTTTGAAAATAAATTCCATCTCGACGCTCATGTTATACAACTCGATAATATCAGTATCGGTCCTCGCATCATGTCTGTAATTGTCATAAACTTTAAAATTTCTCTCGTACAAGCCTCTTCTAACTGTTTCCATTTGCTAATCAAATCACTTTCACGTAACTTGGTCCTGGATCCATCTTTGCATGTGCATGACATACTTATTACCTTGTCTGATATATATTTATAAATGTTTTACGTGTATGGAGCGTGCTTTGCCATCTTGCAAGGTGCTCCGGATGTGTTTTTCTTTTTCTTTCAGTTTTCTGCCTACTCAGACATCGATACGTGTTATCGAATGAATTAGTAATTGTTATTCTGGTTTTTAACCTGTTAGACCGAAAGTTCTTTCATTATTGCAATTAACATTAACATCAAGGCGATTCCCATATGTTGATGGGCATCGGGTGTAATCAGTTCTCGTTAAACATGATTCGATTCGAGAATCTCATCGCGATATTCAATGGTAAACCGATCGTGATACCCGACTTTGACAAGAAGTCTTTCACGTAAAACTTATAATCCGGTTTTTCATAGTCGAACAAAGTGTGAATCAAAATAGAAACTTGTACGTGTTGAATATGTTCTATTCATTTTATGGCTTTACAAGAAATTCTATTACAACGCCGAGCGGTAAACGCTGATATTAATAATGTAATGAAGAAATTAACTGTAGATCCGTTATCGGGATCGATAATTTAAGGTGTCGTGCTTCGTACTATTCGCATAAAAGTCCAAAGATGATGAGTTGAAAAACAGCACACATAACTTATCCACGAGTCTATGAAATAACATCGAGTTTGCTTAGCGTAATTCGTTGAAATTAATGTTCGTATGAAAGTGTGATTTTCGATGCGATCGAAGTAGTAGTTCGAGTTTAGATCAAGTTTTCTGCTCGATTCTGGGTCAGGTACGTTTTATTGTTCACGTTCCACACGTTTACGAGTTAAGAATCACATCGGCGGTGGGTCGCATTCGAACATAAACATCTACGTATCGGAGAATCAGAGGAGCAAATTTCCAAATTCGTTGTTCAGTTTCAAGTAAAGACGGATAACAATGAATAAAGCGTGAATCTGGCGTATGTTAACGATGACGTTTATTTACCATAAATTACGAATACGAGAAAAGTATTTGCTCAATAACACAAGATAAACTCACGAGAAATTTTCACGTTACATATTTACCGTCGCATAATATCACATAAGCGTTTGCGTGGTCGAAAATGATAAAGGGAAATCAGAGAAATTCACGCATATAAATACGCTGGTTCGTTAGTCTAGTTATGAAAATGAGAAAGATAAAAAAGAAGATTGAATAGGTATGCGATTCGCCTAAGATTATGAAACGCGTTCATTATCCAGGGATAATTATCTTCGAAGAACGAACTCGGGTGACGGATTTCCTTGAATCGCTCGTGTTAGGCAAACGGTAAGTTCTTGTAATCAACGATTGAAAGTAACCCGGTAATAAATTAGGTTTACCGTTCGATTTAGCGTACCAAAACGAGTTACGTGATCCGCGTATCGTCGACAATAGGCGTATAAGATATTTTAATCACGACTCATCCGACGAATGGCGATGGAACGGTCAATCGTTGATTCATCGGTACTACGCGACTCCCCTCAAGGAGATTGTTCTTGGCCATTGGCATCTTGGGATTTCATGACATCCGGAAGGTCCGGGGGTAGGGAGTACGGTGTCATTTCTGGCGGTTCGAATTCTCCGTTTTCTTGACGTACGGCTAGTTTAACCAAGGCAGGGCATTGGGCTTTCGCCGCGGTCGACGTCATTCCGTAATCTGAGAGAAATTTTCCATCCGACATGACGTTGTCTTTGCTGTACAGTTGCTGATTCGACGGTGGTATCTTCAAGATTCCTGTAACGAGGTGAAATCTGACGAAACTTCAACGCCGAAAAGATAATTAACGTCCGGCGCCAACGTACCTTCGATCATTTTTTTCAACTCTAAAACGGTAGTCGTTTCCTTGGCATCGGTGAAAATCGTCGTTTTCTTTCGCCTGATCATCAGAAATACGTCCTGGCAGGAAAATAATAGATTTGTAGGTTTGAGGTTATGTTGGTGTCGAATGACAGCGCTGTTTTCATCGTCGAAGAAAATTCCGACCCGTTCCGAATTCTTACCATTGTTATTTAATTAACTCCTAGTTACGGTATAAGCGAGTCTTTGAGGAAATTTCGGTTTTGTAAGGGAATCTCCGCTTATCTTCGAGCGCCAAGGTCGTCCGTCACACCAATGCCGTCACACGGGACACGAAGTCCCTGTACGCCGTACGTACACAGAGTACAGAAATACGTCCGACTCGCGCTGCGCCAGTGAAAGCTCGTGTCTACCGACCGCTGAAATCGTCGGATCTTATCTAACAGCGAGCCAAGAACGACGCGTTCATTGGTCGACGCCGCGATAAGCCTCTTGCCATTGGCGTTCGCCGCGCTTCTCCGACCAATCAGGTCGCTGCGTTCAACATGATTGTTTTACCAAAGGTTTTTCATAATCTTGGCGAACGAACGTGCAGCCGTTATTGTTCGAGGCAAAGAGAAGTCAAATAAGAGATATGTCCTACGGATCTCGTCATACGCATGTGCGGAGAACAAGCTACTCGTGCGTGCTCCAAAAACGAATATTGCAATTCCCTTAGTTTAAATTCTCGTGAAAATCGCGAAAGTCGAGGAACGTTCGACGAAGACTGGTGATTCTCTACGCGACGTCAAGCGATACGCGGATTCATTTCGGCAATAATTTCAGTCCATTATGCAACATTCTGGGAGAGTAGAAATAGTACAAATTTGGTTTCAAAAATCAATTAAAAAATCGTACCACTCGCTGAAATGTTTCTCTCCATAATTTGTTGCCTGAATAACAAGGTCGTTGAATTCGCGATGGATATGGATGCGGGTAGGCGGATGGGTAGATGCATTTAACGAAGTTCAATTCGGCTTACATGTTTATTGGTTTATTCATTATGCGTACGTAGCGTGGCTTACAATTGTCATAATTAATCTTATTGTTAGAACTCAGGTCAATCGGCTGAATATCGCATCGGCATTTCCTATTTCCTAATATGACTAGACGACAATTTTTTTCGGAAAACTGAAGAGGGCAAGTGTTTCGCGTTGATCAAGCGAGTAGGATATTTGAACGAGTCCCGCGAGACACATTGCCGCAGCGTAGATAGGTAGAAAATAAATAAATAAATAAATACGAGTTCGCGTCAGTCTACATTTTAACATCGGAGCAGTATCGTAGGTACGAACGAAAGGGACGAGGATCCTTCCGCGCGTGAAGTGCGAGAAAATACTTCATTCCAAGTAATCTTCGAGCGGCTTCGTGATGATGTACGGCTCGATCGATTGGGGGTCCTCGCAGTCGGGGATCGGCTTTCCCTTGTACTTGATGCACCTGTCCGCGCAGAGCTGACCTTCGAAGTAGACGCCGTACATCTTCTTGCACTGCGCGCAGTTCCTTATGCAGACCCCTGAAATAGTCGAGAATGCGAGTGGCAACGAATCGATTTACGGCCGAAAATTGTTCGCCATTTGTTCACAAACCAACGAGACCGGAAGCGTCCGATGTGGCGACGAACAATCCGGCCACGACGACCAGCAGCAGGATGACGACGCGTGCCTGGCTGTTCATAGCTGGAAAACAAACGTGCGGACGAGTCGTGAAACACGGAGCACAGGTTTTCGTATCGTCGAAATCGGAATCGCGATGATCCTACGATGATCCGCGGTCCGACTCTCTTTGTTCGCTTCGCGATAATCCTCGATGAATCGGGAAGCGAACGCGAGAGAGATTCGGAGGAGAAGGAGAGGTGATTTCGAATGTAAAAAATGACGTACGATCGAGTATCTAATTGGTAGTCCGAATATTCACTACCGGGAAGATCGTCGAAGGTTGTTCGGTCGCTGGAGTAGTAAACATGATCTTGTCATTTTATTCGGTTCTCTCGCTCTCTCGCGCTCCGGTAATTCCCCGTCTCTCCCTCTTTATCTCCCTCTCGGTCTTTCGCACTCCATTTTTCAAACGGCCGATAACCGGAATTATAACTCGACTTCCGCATTTGCGCGAGACTTGGGGACAACGCATCGTGCATTCGCGGCACAAAGAGGACAAAGAGTACAAAGAAGCGAGTGAGGTAGGTAGGTAGGTAGGTAGGTAGGTAGGTAGGTAGGTAGGTAGGTAGGTAGGTAGGTAGGTAGGTAGGTACGGGGATCACGAGGCGACTGCGATCGTTTTCGCATCGCACGCGATTTCCAACCTCGAATCGATGTTCAAATTATTTCGAAACTTTCGTTCGCGAAACGCGACTCCTTTCTTTCCGATTCTTTCTCGAGTTTGCGAGTAGACGCGTCTGCGCGTTGATATATCGAATCGACTGGCGAATCGAGAGACTTGGCGATGAGTATGCCGCGAACGTACTTACTTGGGAGCTGGAATCGCGTCTTCCGGTGAAATTAAGGATCGGACGGCGAGGAACTGCTGTAGCTCGGATCGAATGATGCCAGAATCGTGGAAAGCCAAGCTTTATATACTTGTTCAGCATCGGCTTTGCCCGAAGAGAGCAAAGGCTATATGCCCGCGGACAAAAACCCTTCCATCGGCGGGGAACCCCCTGCGAGCGATACCTTTTATCTCAATCGAATTGTCACCGTCAGATTTCCTGACATCTTACCGCCTTCCGGAAGCGTCTTCGTCTCCCGCCGTGAAATCCCCATTTTTTTCACCCGCGTATCCGTATTCTTTCTTCTCGCGGAGGCGCACGTTCACTTGCCGGAATTTGTCATTGAATGTCGCGTCGCCTCGCGACTCGTTGGAATAAACGTGTCTCTAGAATAATCTAAAACCGTGTCGAAATTGTGTACTCGGAAGGAATTAATTCCAAGGGTCAACCGGAAGCGAGTAAGATTTTGTTTATTTTTAAATCATATTTATTTATCGCCAACAAATACATTCAGGGTCCACCGACGAACCTCTCGTCCCATCTTTCGTTCGCTTCGCCTATCGACAGCTACTTATACCTAAAATACAATTTCTGGAAACGTTCCTCGTCGATTGTCATTTTCGTCATTTTCGTCATTTTCATCATTTCTTCTCCTCTCAACTTCCTACCTTCCCAAAACGCAAGCATCCCAACGTACCGATCCCATCGCGAGCGCTTCCTCTCAGGTACTCTCAGAATTTCTACATCGCGAACGCGATAAGAAGAAAGACGTGGTTGCTCCGCATTCGAGGAGGCAAGTCGGAACGTTTCCTACCTACAAGTTTAACGTTTCGAGCTCACTTTCGGACTTTCGTACTCCAGATACCATTGATTTTTGTACGTCTTAGGCATCAATCCCTTCATCTTTGCATTTTCAGCCACCTCCGAGTCTAACCTCGACACGTCATCCTTTTTTTCCATAATTTTCTCCAGCGTTTTGTACGTCGGGCCCAAAGTTTTCTCACTGAGCTCCTTCTCTACGAACACCGGGGCCTCCTTCCTGCTCTTCTGCTGCTGAGTCTCGTCCTGATCCTCGTCCGATGTTTCCGCGTACCGCTCACCATCCTCGACGTTCTCTTTCTCCTCCTCGTTCGCCTCGCCTCCCTCCTCGCCCCGTTCATCCGATACCTTTGACAAGTACTCGTCCAGAGCTTTGTAAGGGTCTTCCCTCTCTTCCGGGGTGAAGAGTCGTTCGTAGGTGTTTTCATCCCTGTACGAAACAGGTTGTTCGCTATCCGACTTCTGCTCCGCGTCGAAGAAACCGGTGAAGGGTTTCGCCGTAGCGCTACCGAAAATCTTCTCAAAATCAGGGTAATAGTACCCGGTATTCTCTTCTCTCGTCGCGGCTGTCTTCCCTTCCTCTCCATCTCGCACCGCCCGCGGACTCGCGTGCGAGGAAAAGTCCGGGAAATCGTCTCCGAATTTTGCTTCCTGGTTCGGCTCGTGGACCGGTACGTTTCTGCTGCCCTGCTGCTCGTTACTCTCCTTTTTATTGCTCGTCTCCTTCTTGTTGCTCGCCTCCTTTTTTTCCTCCTCGCTTTCGCCGCTCTCCGACATACCGAATTCCTCGAACAGCTTCTCGAGGTTGAAAGGTTTCCTGTACTCGTTTATGTCGAAGTGCACCGGCGTGAAGTCTACCGCTGGCGGCTCTTCCACCTTTGGTCCAGGAGGCTTCTCACCCACTTCGTCCTTCAGCGTGGCATCTTCGCTCTCTTCCACCTTCCTGTCTCCTCGAGCTTCATCCTCGCCCGTCAGACCCGATTTGCCCCCTCGTTCCTCTTCAGCCTCATCGGCCTTCCGCTCCTCTTCAACGTCGTCAGCTTTCCGATCCTCTTCGGCATCGCCCGCGTCATCGTCCCGGACTATTATCTTCTCGAAACGCGGTTGTGCGCTAGGATCAATCACGTCGGCGTCCACGTATCGCTCCTTAGCTACTCTACGATCGTCCTCGTCAAGGCTGTCCTCCCGTTGGTCCGTGTAGTCCGGCACGTCGACGTACGGTATCACGTCAGGATTGTAGGGCGCTATGTCCAGAGGATAGCCGTTGGGATCCTTCGACGACCCACCGCCTCGAGTCTCCTTTTGATGATCCTGAAGGTTTATGTAAGAGCCATTGATCAGCGCTGACAACGGCTTCGTTTCGGCCGATTTTCTCGACGACTCTACTCTTTCTCCTTCCACCTCCAACGACTTCGCCACTGCCCTCGGATAGTCTATTTCCCTGAACGCCGCGGTATTACCCGTCGCCAGTGGCGGGTCCGTATTCAGGTCGGATATCTCGCTCGCGGCTGTATGGTTGCACTCCCTGAAGATCGGAGTATACTTCCTCTTAAACTTCGGCTCTACGTTCGCCGCGGCTTCATGATTGTCCCGAGCCGTTGGGTCCGGCACTTCAAGGTCACGCTTCGATCTTCGGAGCGATCCGCTCATCCCATCGGTTTTACCGGTCAGAATCTGTACCAACTTGCTGACAGGGTCCAACTTTTGTTGCCACGATCTCTCCCGCATCCCCGATGCTTTCCCAGTTCTCGGCGCCGGTTTCCGGGGAGCGGCCATGCCACCGCCGAGGAAAGTCCGGAGGGAAAACTGCTTTTCGCGGAAAATGTTCTGTAGCGGTGATATTTCGAGCTCGGAACGCTCCAACAAGTATCCCGGACTCGAACCGGCGTTCCGGTACGATTCGCTCGCTGGAAGCTTGCTGAAGGTCGTTGTCGATTGACGAATGGAGAACATGGGTCGGTTGAGCCGTCGAGATCGGCGGAGCGGTGATTCGCCGGTACGACGCTTCGCATTCTTTCTCGCCGATTTTTTCTTCAAATTCTGCATCCTCCTCAGCGATCGACGTCGCGTCAGATCTACGACCAACTGAGCCTCGGAAATATCGCGGTTTCGCGATGGTTTAGGCGCTCTCGTCTTGGCGCCGACGAAGATCGATGACATCGCTTCGATCTTTCGTCGCGACGCTTCTTCGGACTTCTTTGTCTCGCCGTTCTGAAAAATACCGCCGACGATCATACTCAAGGATACTCCCACGCGCGCGCGCGCGTATATCACTTACGAACGTGCAGACTTCATCGAGCTACGTGCGCAGTGCTACCGGGAACATCCAGTTGCTGCTCAACCGATTTTTACTCCGGTATACAGACCATTCGCGAGTTACCCACACTGGACCTCGGATCTTCGAAGTGAAAATAATCGCACCGTGACAAAAGCGCGCTATTTTTCCCAATAATGTCTGAATTGACGGAACTTCGCCTTCCAATAACTATAACTCCTTATGTTTTCACGATTTCATTCACCAAATCGAACCTGTACATTTGTCATCATCGCAAAATTTGCATTTTCAAGTTTTTTTTTAAATTTTTTTTTCTTATCACCTATTTATTAAAAAATGCAACCAAAAGTGAGACCCCAGAGCTAACGGAATATATTCTAAAGTTGTCAGATTTCGACTAATTTGAAAAGCTAAAAAGCATAGAGAAATTCTCCCGTTTTTAAGGATTTCCTTGAAAAAAAAAAAACGATATTTGGAAAGCCATAATTTTTACTTACATCTCGCAGCAAATTTTCGAGTCGCTTTTTTCGGAAGCGCGGAACAAAAGAATCTCGGTGATAGGATGATGCTGGGAATAATGAGAAATTCATGCGCGCTGGAGGAATAAATAGAAGCCTCGCGTTGAAAATAATTCGTTGCTCCGCGTCGAAGGTTGCTCCGTTGCAAAATGAACCTCGGAGAACGGGGGCCGATGGATGGCGGAAATGCGAGGGATAATAGTAATACGGCGTACGTGGTACGGAGGAATTTGGAATGAATTAACAGGTGCAGAGAGATACGTACCTACGTGCTCGTACGTACGTTACGCGTACGTCGTTTGTCCAATAAACCGTTTCGTATGCGTGACGGGACACTGTTACAAAGATTTTCTACTTTATTTACGACAATAATGACAGTGATTATACAAATAATGATAGTTACAATAATAAAGTACGGTTAATCGGTCACCTATGATACAAACGTTGCGCCACGTCGGTAATACGCATCGTCTCTACGGGTGCGATCGTGCGCCGCGCGGGCAGCAGCAGATATTTACATTACAAAAATGAGCGTGATTACGCGTAAGTCTACTACGACACAGAGTAATACTACGACAGGTATGAAACTAATCGGTGCGAGCGAGTGCGGAGAGACGTACGTGCAAAATGTCAAAATACGTAAAAATAGTTCGTTACTCGAAACACGTTGAATTTTCGGTGCCGAATTTCACAGAAATCCAATCTGCACCGGACTGATCCTTGCTTGTTGCGTTGTTATTTCGTACAATTTTCGTACGCTCTCTTCTCGCGAGATTTCGACAGCGTTTTTTTTCACATCGCGTTACAAGTGTTCCTGAAAGTGAACGTAGAACGCGGATATTCGGGTCACCAAAATTTTGCGCGGTAAAATATTTCGGCGTCGCAAAGTCGAATTTTGAAAATCGTGACAACGGGACGCGAATAAATAATGATACGAGAAGAGAGCGTAATTGGTAGCCGAGTGATAGTGCGTTTGATCGCTGCTCGCCGGCAGCTTCGAAGACTGCTGCTCCGATAAAACGTGCCACGATGGGTAAAAATGCGATGAAAATGTCGCAGAAAAATAACTATCCGATGAGAGGCGCTCGAAAACATTTATGGGCGAAACAAATTAAGTAGTTGTTGAGACAACTATCAGAAATTTCGGTTTCCGAGTCTCTTCCCCTTATCGTTGCTAATTCATTACAATACTATTGCACCGTTGCCAGCAATAATCTGCAATGCTGATAAATTACATGAAAGAAAGAATTATCTACGATTAAAATTACACCTGCGTTTACGAATAAACTGGTAAAAAATAACGGTTTTCGCGTAAAACCGAACTACGATTTTATTTTGATTAACGTAACGAATTTGTCAGTATTATCGGTTCATAAAGATCACTAAGATAAAAAAAGATTCTACGTTGATAAAAAATACATTGCTACAAATTATGTTAATTATGGAAAAAGAATCACTTATACAAATATTTGAGAAAAAGAATTGAAGAATTGAAAAAAGTTCGGTTGCTGAAAAAAATGGAGTGTTGAAAAAATATTGTTCTGCCAAAAATGATTCTGTAGGATGCGTTGTGCGGGAAAAACATTGAAATAGTTTATTTTACAATAGAAATAAAAAAATGGTCGAGATAGAATGTTTTCTATCGAAAGAGATGATCGGAGCGAAGTTGATGACGGTATTTCGCGTGCAAAAATAAAAAGATGATGGACAAAAAAAGTAATGCTCGAGCAGAAAATTGTCCACTTATGTAGAAATGATAGTTCGATCTGCAGAGTATTTGGCAGGTTTTTTTTTTAACGTTTAACCTCGTAAATCGCTTGATTCGCGTGCGCCGGACCAACGTCTACGCGTTACGTTACCTTCGTGGACTCTGCGATCGACTCGCCATTTTTCGATCTCCGGGTTGACGAGTTCTCGTTCGTCTCTTCGCGCGACGATACGTGATACGCGTCAGTCGACGTACGTACGCGTACGATCGCGACGAGCAACTCGCCCAGCCGAACTCTGTTTTAAGTTTAGTGGAGGCTAACTAAAACTAATTGCGATCTCCCACCTACGTGGGTGCATTCTACAAATACGACGATCCATCTATCTCGCTCTCTCCCTCTACTTGCCCAGGTGTGCGTATTGCCCGCCAATATTACTCACGTATCGAGCGGCTTGTTCGGGTGCTGGGTACTCGGCCCACTTGCTGAAGTCGATACCCGGCAGAACTCCGCTTCGGCAAGGGACTCTCGGGTTTCTGTCGAAAAGCATAATAACGAGGCGTAACAAAGGTCGCGACGAGTCTTTCGAAAGTCGCGCATCATCGCGCTTCATTGCGCTACTCACATCTCGTGATCGGGAAGAACCATGGGATACAGCTGTATCGTGTCGATGAGGTCCGTGTTGTCGCAGATGAGTCTCGCCAATCTGCTCTTCCGAATCTCCGCCAGTTGTTCTGCGGAAAAACGAGTCGTTTTTAGGAGAAACTCCGCAATTTGGTCCACGAGACTAGAAGGCACTGATATTCGATCTTATCATGGTCGTAGAGTAGGAGAATACGAAATGTCGTATTCCTCGTGGCTACGGATTGACTCGAAGGTCAGGTAGGAGAATTTCACAACGGTGCGTTTCTGTTTCTTTACGGATACGCGATACGCGTAAAGTGCTACCTGGAGTGAAGGACGACGGTTGATTCGGTAGCTCGTACCAGAACCGATCGCCGCGTCTCGAGTAGCTGAACTGCGTCGCGATGATGCAGGCGAAGGTTGGTCCGAGCATGCTTCCGGGCAGAGGTCGTTCCGAGACACCACCGGACCACAAATCAACATCGGCTGGATGTCTGTAATACGCGAAACGATGAAACGTCCTCGTTCGTGGTAACTTGTCCGTAAAATCGCTATTTCTACTTACTCGAAGATGGAGCTGTATCTGGAGATGGTTTCGTTCGGCATGGAGCCGAAGAGCTCCTCGAAAGTGTCGGCGCCCGGAAGACCGCAGAATTTCCTACGACAAACGGAGTTGCGAGAATTCGAGGAAGAAATAACGGGGACTAGAAATATATATATATATATATATATATATATATATATATATATATATATATATATACACAAAGAGAGAGAGAGAGAGAGATTTCTTACCTGAACTCCATGTAACTAGGGATACCGAATTCCCGACCACGCTGCATATTGAACGAAACTAAATCCATTCCATGCTTGGCTCCGACTTTTTTGAAGAGATGATTAGTGACCTGCGAAGAAGTGAGAACGACGCTTAAAGCTGGCTATCGCAAAATCGCAGCAAGTCTAAGTTTCGTAACGCGATTTGTAAAATTAACGGGATGATTGTCCTTTCGAAACGAAGCCTCGAGTTTCTCTAGAGTCAACGTTTTGCGCGAAATAGCCCGTATAGAGAAACGGATTAGCTTACTTCTTGAGTAATCGAGTCGTCCATAGCCTGAGCAACTTGATTCATGAGCCCCATGAAATACTCGTCTAAGACTCCGGCCCGATAGAGGTCGTACGGCCTTCGAATGAGATCGGAAAGCCTCTTGGATGCTGCGATGCCATGTAAAGGAAATTCATTCCGTTATACTCGCTGGCACGACTATGAATCACGCGAGCTCGACCGACACGCACACACACGCACGCAGGCACACGCACACTTATTTCACAAATGAGACGGGTCATTTGTCGAGTTTGTCTGTTTTACTCGATAGGAATTCAACGTTTGCAGTGCAGAAAACTGACCGATAAATTTGTGAGCTTTGCTCCACCGTTCGACAGCTGTCGGCAGCAGCGAATGTCCGAACCTGTAAGCTGCGGCGGCAAAAGCGTCAATGACACCTGGATTCACCGTCGGATCGTATCCATCCCAGTATCCCTGTAAAAAATGCCTCTATAGATATCGCTCTCGGTGACGTCGCCTCGCTTTGTAGCAGGGATTCGCGTGATAGCTTACTTCTTTCTCGAGGAGCAGGCCAAACTTCTGCATGACGTCTTTTCCGAGTAGAATCGGCAGGAACTCGTTGTAGGTAACGTGTTGAATCTCGGCGATGGTGATTCGTCTAGCCTCTTGGAAGATAGTCTCGTCGTCCCAGTGAGGATTAACCTGAGCCAGAGCTTCGGCGGCTCTGTTGTGTTCTCTGGCCAGCAAGGTATGCATGCAGGTGAGAACCAGCTGTTCGTTGACGCGAATTTCGCCTGGACAAACGAAAGAAAGAAAAATCAGATCGCTGGTTATTTCCCGCAAACGCACGTTTGTTCAAAAAAAAAAAAGGCAGCAAACCAGTTTGAATGAAAGCTGCTCGTTACGCAACGCTCGCCGAGTTTCTCACGCGCACTTCGAACTCTCGTCGTTAAATTTCGTATTTTATGCAAGCCGCGGCTAGAAAGTGCAGCGTTATAATTTGTTCCTACCGATGACGCTTAGTAAACCGTAAACTACAAAAGCTCAGCGATTCGCAATTTCCGCTGAATAACAAATCACAATTTCGCAGTTGGTTCCGACAACAGCATGGAAATAACGCTGCTGCAACGCTTTGCATCAGTTCTTCGTTCACACTTTCTAATATCTCGCGCAGTTCGACGCTTCGTTTATGGCTGTATGAATAGTAGCGGGGCATTTCTGCTCTTTCGCGTCGTCGTGCGACTCGTCGCTGAATACGTGACCGTGTTTCCCGTAAATTTCCACATCGCGCGTGCACTGATCTCGCGCGAATCCGCGTACTCACCAGCCTCGAAGCAGAACATGGAACGATTGGGTCTCGTGCATCCTTCGTCCGGGATGTCGAGTTTCAAGGGCAGCAGATCTTTTAGTCCGTATTCGGAGAAGACTGGATTCATGCGCAGCAGTCCACCGTAGCCGGTTCGCAGTTTCCTGAAAAATCATCGTTCGATGCGCTTCGCGTGACAAGGCTCAAGGTCATCTGTTTTTCAAGCGCGCCAAGAAGAGAGACGCGTAGGGCGGTAGAAAACGGGAGAGCTGTTTATACCTGGCGAAGGTTTCGGAAACACCGTAAACCGTGTTGCCGTCCAGAACACCGGTCAGGAGATTGAATTGTACGCGAGAACCGAGACGGCAACCGGGACGTGGCGCTGGGAATCCCCGAACGAAGTCCATGCACTTGACGTTGAACAGTTTGTAGAAATAGTCGTCCTCCGGAATCAGGATTTCGTTGCAGTACGGATTTTTCTGATGGGGTGGCCTGTTGCAGCACTCCTCGGGATCATTTCGATTGTGCGCATCTAGATCGATTTGCTATTATCAGTCGAGCTCAAGGAAAATTAGTCGAGCTTTAGCAGCATCGTAGATTCACGAACGAAGGTGTCGAAAATGTTTTCCGCATTGCGGGGGGAATGTCAGGAGCATTTCTGCGTGGTGGGGGACTTACCGAGCGGTGTGGCCGTCAAAGTATAATCGTGATCCATGAATTGGCCCCAAGCAATGACCATGACGGTTCCTGCGTGGTCGTGGTAGCCTTCGTCGGGGTGCATAGTGCGAGACACGACGCGAGCAAGCGGAAGATCGTTTCCAGTGATGGAGATTCTGGGAGCATTGATTCCATCGGAGTACCTCGGAGGCAGGAGCCTGTAAAAGAAGCGCTCGGGCTGTGACCATCTGATCGGAGGGTGGCGCGCAAGCTTCGGGTGTTTACCTGGTAAACGGCGTCATCGTCGCGCCCCAAGTCGGGTTCTCCAAGTTCGTGCAGAGCCCGTCGTATCGTCTGTATTTACCCGGGCGACATTCCACGTTGCTGAGAAAGGCCGGGCAAACTTCTCGGATCAGCGTCTTCGAAGTGTCGATCAGCGGCAGGCCCTTCTCGACCTCGTCGTACGTCAGTCCGTACCTGATTGACAATAAATCGCGAAGGATGTCGCCGGTTATATCATCGTTACCACTTCACACCCCCATCGCCAATGTCCCCCCATCGCCTTACTTTTGTGCCAAATTCACGGAGATGTCGAGCAACAGCTCTCCCACCGTCGCCAAGTCCTCGCCTCGCCAGTTTTCAGTCTTCGGCTGAGCCACGTCTGAACAAGGGAGCAAATTCAAGTTTCCGTAACGAAAAAAACGACCAAACCAAGATTCTCATCTTGGGAAATAAAGAAATCGCGGGTTAGGAAATATTCGTAGCTTCGTTGCAACTTACCGATGCGTTTTCGTGCCTCGATGTAGGCATGATTGACGGCGTCGTAGGTGATGCACGTTTGACCTCCTGTCGAGGGTGGGCTGAAAAAACCAAAATCTGTATAAAACGCCAGATTCCGAAAATCCCCCGTAAAACAACGACTTATGGCGAAAAAAAAATCGCACGCAATTTTTTGCGGCCAATAATCGTTGTTTGTGGCCCATTGCATAAATCGTAAACGTCTGAATCTGGTAGCGCACGCGTGCGCAACGAAACGTGCCGACGAAGCGATGTAATTCCAGAAGAATTTCAGCCCAGGATTACGTGTGTACAGCCAGAACGTAAAGATTGGTATCTCGTTTCTAGAGTATCGAGCAAGATACCCGGAATACCGGAACGAGGTATCATTTTCATGGACCGAAACGGTCCGCGATCGGCAGAAATATTTCACGATTACCGAACATCAATTGCATCATCGTCCGTATTTCAACGGATCAGAAACCTCCAAAGTCTGCGCCAGCTTTCATATTTTGCCGGCAAGCGTAAACGCGGAACGCGCGAACAAATATCGTTCCGGGGTGTGCGAATAATTCGAATTTTCGAACTACTCGAGAAAATCCTATTACTCGTACATTGTCGAGTAATTCGCGTATTCAATTTTCGAGTATTCAGAATTTGCAGTTTATCACGTTTTTAATCTTTAAAGAACAACAAACGCAAGTTAAAAAAAAGAAAATGTTGGATCGCTATGCATTTTCATCGAGCCTCTGCGACGTTCCCTGTTTGCATTGATCGTACGTGAGAAACTGTTACACGGTCAAACACCTTATTTACCGAGCATATAAACGCATAATATTGCGTTTCGAAATTTCATATGCACGTTTTACGATGGACGCTTTATCGTGAACTATACGCCTTTGCGAGGACTCGCGCTTTCTCCTTAGATTTTCGAAACATCATCTCGAGCGTTCGTTTTTCGCTGCGAATATGATACGATCGTTCCTCGTTTCCGTGGGATCGATCGCTTACCGAAATTTCCCCGAACTTTATCGTTCTACCATCAGCCGAGAAGGCAACCTGATTTTTCACCAAGCTACACGACTTGACGGGAGTTTGCAACGCCGCCGTTACGGTAACAGGCGAAATCGCCCGTTCGAAAATGACTGACAAGTATCAATCAATTCTCAATACTGTAATTACCGACCTATTAATTCCGAGAAGCGTGTAGTAATTCACGGTTTAGCAACCGACGCGACGTACCTCGGATCGTCTCGCGATAGCGAACAAATTATAAAATCAACGGGCAACGTTGTTAGCTCAGCGACGATTCAATCGACTCGGCGATCAATTTTCTTTGCGAAATCTCGTACGAGTAAAATTTATGTACAGCCGAACAGTATTCATTTTTTTACATCCTGCGAAACGAGGACGAAACGCTTCCCGATATTTTTGGAAATGCTCCTCAGATTCTAACGGGTTATCCTTCTAGACCTACGTTTACACGAGCGCAAGTAGTACGGATTCGAGCTTCAAAACGCTATTATTCTCGTATCGAGCAAACAACAGCCGCTAGCGCTAGTAAAGTGTCCGCATGAATAATCGACGTTCACTCTTGTATACAAGCTACGCTTTCGATTTTTCTTCTCGTGTAGGACGTAGTTCGAAGAAACGGGAACAACGTGTTCCTTGTCGCAAATCGACGCGTGCTATTATTCAACCGTAGCGGTTAATCGGAACGATTCGTTTCTTGCAATTAGTCATTTTAGTGATCCTCATATTTCGCCTGCGCCGAGCTACGTACGCAAAATGTTACTGCGATACAAACCACAAATTTATATATAAGTCTGATATACATTACTAGTACAATATATATATATATCTTAGGGTGGCCAAAAAAACGAACATTTTTATTTCGCGTCTCTTACGAAAATATGTTAGTTTATTACGTTTTAAACCGATTTTTAATTTTTTTTCTCGTTATTTCACTATTTTCTACTATAAAGTCGATTAGGATCCTGAAAATTTTGAGTCGATGTTTTAATACGTAGGTATTTAACGGTCGCTCAAGATTTTCCTAACAATAAGTTTCCAAGTGAGTACCTTAGACTTTTTCTGAACGTGAATATTAACGACCTTTTTATTTTTTTATAAGGCTAGAGAGATGCAAAAAAAAATTTGATGCATCAACTTCAAGAGATAAAATAAAAAGGTCGTTAATATTTATGTTGAGAAGTCGCTGGTAAAGGTCTAAGGTACTCTGCTGGAAACTTGAAAAATTCTTATCAAAATATCGACTTACAAATTTCAGGATCCTAATCATTTCTACAGTAAAATTTTTTAAAAATGTTGAGCGACCTCTTAACGTTTTTTTTAGCTGCGCTTTGCAGGGGCTGTTAAAACACGACTAAATAACATAGCTTTATACAGTAAGAGACTCGAAAAAAAATATTCGTTTTTTTTTTTTGGGCTACCAAATATAAGTCTGTGATACGAACGGTCCGCTCGAAGAGACTCGGCGATGTTGGATCCGGTTGGTCGAAAGAGGAAAATGAAAAGGAGCGTGGGCGATATGACTCCTGGGCGCCTCGAAAGATTGGAAAGTACCTACCGCGAGAGAACGTGGCTCGCGCGAATCGGTTGAATTTAATTCGGAATCGAAGCAAGCCCGCGGCTCGCAGGTTTACTCCATCAATTATATTTTCCTCGATTAGTAGCGCTCGACTGCAGTGTCGTTGGGTCGGGTTGCGCGACCGCGGCGACAACAGCTCGATGGTACGTACTACGACGAGCCCGCGTCGCGCACCGTTCGCGCAGAAACGCGGCCAACTTTTCACCCGTGGATAATTCATTATTCGAACCTATTATCGATTCAGCCGATAAATTTCAGCTTTCGAAGGGTTTATTAAAACGGCGTTGTCACATGTCGATCGTCACGTACGTTCGTACGCTCGGCAACGAGATAAGAGTCGTTTAACTAGTCCCAGCCGTGACCAAATACACGAGCCGAGTCATTTATTAGCATTGTATTATTGCTCGCTTATTCGTTTATGTAACACCATCGCGTCAACAGTCCCGAGGGGCAGCCGACGGATGGCAAATTTACATTTTACCAATCTATCAATGCCGATGATCTATCGCGATTAGATCGCGTCGAGACTCTCTCACATTCCAAGTCCGCTTTTCACTCTTTCGCTCCATAACGCGAAAATTGGCATCGAAATTTGTGCAACTAAAAATAACACTACAAACGCGTGGCGCGTATTTTGCACTACAACGCTAATGATCGTCAACATTCGACGGTTGATTACGCTGGATGGATTATCGTTGTGAGAAATAAAACTGCATGTCATTATACTCTCATCATTTACCTATTTTTGGAAACAAGAGTTTTTTGGAATCGATCAACTATCGAAAAAACGAGTTTTGGCCAGCTCTTTGATTCAAATATCCCACTGGCGACGATACGATTCGGAGTATTCCGATCGTTTCGAGCTACCAGTATGCCTGAGAATATTGGCGATAGAAAATCGAAAGTCGACTGCTTCGCGCGTGAGAAAATTCGTTCTCCGCCCAAAAATTGGCAACGATCTCTTGTCGTAGTTGTAGTACATGGACGTTACTAACAAATCGACCCATTGCGAGGAGCGCGAAGCGTTGCAAGGAGTTTGTCCGATTTCGCAACGATTCGCGCGGGTACTCAAAGCGATGACATCATCGATCCGAATGATCCAGATCCAGGATGAAATATGTCGAAACGTTGACCTTCGACATGCCAGGACGCGGAGTGGCTAGAAAGTACCTACGACCATTAATTTCATTCGAGACCGGACGAGCGCTTCCGACGTTAATTGGAACGCTAAAAAGACCATCCCTCTGGATCGCGCGAAGATCTGACCAAGAGCAAGTCGCTCGTGGCTCTAGCTGGCGCTGATCTACAGTGACGCCGATAATTGCCGACGAAACGAATCGAAATAGCAGATTTCATCGCTCCTCGGCTTTGCGACGACCTTGAGGCGCTTTTCTCTCCTCGCGTTGCCCCCAACCTCGCGACTGACGCCGAATCCTCGGAATCGCCAGACCCGTGCCGAGATGCATAGACTGTCAGCGAACAATCAACGAAGATCGATTAACGCCACGTGAAACCGCGAATTACGAGACGATTTCAAATTTTTCACGGCGAAGCTTCGCCTCGCGCGGTGACCTTCGCGCGTTCGGTTTTTTATGGCGAGTAACGAGAGACTCTTTCTCTTACCTTTTGAAGCCCGAGATCGAGCCGAAACGATACATCGAACCGGCGACTTCGTAATCGGCGTTCTTTGACGGGGCGCGGCACGCGGATTACGGAGAGTAACAACGTAACGTACCGAACGACGAACAGGTTCGCGTTTCTGGACCTCGGTATCCAACCCCATTACTTCGAGCCCGAGGCTATCGTTAAACGCCGGTTGTTCCCCGCACGAGCGTACGTCTACGCACGTCCGACGTGGAGCTTCGCGAAATTATCTTCCCACCCCGTTTTGTGTTCGCTGATTTTTCCGATCTTCGCAACAGCGCGAGTACGCGTTTCCTATTTGGTCGACCTGTATCAATTCTGCATCAACGGTACGCGCGTACGAATTGTTACTCGAACATCTTTGATTCTTGGAAAGTTTCGACGCCGAGGCACGTGAAATTGGGGTGCGGCCGACCGAAGCTTTTCGTGACTCCTTTAAAAAGCTCCGTTTGAGCGAAACGTTAGAAAAGTTTGCCCGAATAGAATTTTCGTTTTGGAAAAGAGATACGTCGACGAGAAGGAGCGCCGTCGATTTTCTGTGCTCGCGCGCGGTCGCACGTGCGAGAGGATGGAATATGAATGGACGTAGCGTCGACCGAATCGAAAGTCTTTCTCGAAATGAGTCCGCAGAATTCTAGCGATGACGCAAGAATACTTGTCCGTCTACGAATTCGTAAGGCTCGCGTCGAACCTCGTTCGCACTGGAGTTATACGACCCGAGGGTATCGGACGCGATCCTATCGTCGTCGTCATCGCGCTCGGACGGTTACAGAATCGACGAAATTATTTCACTGCCGTTGCGGGTGAAAGCGACGATGCAAGGATTACGGGAACGTAAGGAGGGTCGAAACGACGAGTTCCTTGCGATTACATCGACGAGCCCGTGGAAGGATCAGAGGCGAGAGGAGATTCGATACTCACAACGAGCCTCGGAGTAGGTTGTACGTGTAGTCGAACGCGCTCGAACGTCCAGGTCCGTCGAGTATCAGCGCGCATTCCTCACCAGAGTTGTACAACACTTCCGGCTGATACTGCAAGCCGCTTGTCCATCGAGCACTCTCGAGGCATCCCAGTATCGCTAGGGTCAGCCGGACCCAACGTGTGAGGGATCTGAAACAACGCGGCAAAAACGTCAATTCCCGCGAGACACGCGAGGTACGAGGATAAACGCGTATCGCGAGTAGGCCAGCTATACGGACGTGCCGCCGAGCAGACTGCTGGGCGTTGGGAAAAAATAAAAACAATTAAAAAAAAAAAAAAAAAAAAAAAAAAAAAAAAAAAAAAATGGGCGCTCCGAGTCCGGCTCTCCATTGATACATCGATCGCACCGATTCGGAGTGCCTGTTGCGACACCCCGCGCAACTAGACCGAAGTAGAAAAAATCCTTGACGAAACCTCTCGCTCCACCCCCGACGCCCTCTCTCTTTTCATCTCGCGTCCGGAGTTTGTTTTTCTATTCTCACCACGAGCGCGATACGAATCTCGATATTCTCGTTCGTCTGACCCGGGTACCAGCTGCTGCGTCCAGACTTAACGGGCGAACGACAACGGACGAAACACATTTTTCTACATCGCGATTCGCGCACCACCGACCCACATCTCACGTTTTCCAGCCAAACGAACCGGCATCGTCGACTCGAGCGAACGCCTTTGCGCCCAATTTACCAAAAATGTCTATTCGTTTAACGAAATCGAAACGTGGGAAGCAAAATCAAATTTGGACGGAAGTTTTTTTTTCCATGTGAGCTGTCTAATTCAAACGAGTCCTTTTCGAAGAAGCTCTCGTTCGTGGCAAGAAAAAAAACGAATTGTAAATTGCGCGTGAAACGCTCCGTGCATTTCGCTGCATTCTGCGAGCTCGATCGCTGGCGTCGTCGCATCTTTGTGTCTGTAGCCGTGTAAAACGCGCGTTGTCGAGTTGTCATTAATCAACGGTGGATTTTCTTACGATTTCATCCAATTAGCAGAGCAAGTGACAATCGTTGATTGATTATTAAATTGATTTCTGATTAATCGTTGATTCGGCGGGCGCGGGGCAGCCGCGATAATTGATGAATGCTTAAACAGCCGGGCAGAAAAAATGTCGGCCACGGTGCGCGGATCTTAATTGGTCGGATCTTGTAAAATTGATGCGAGGTATTGCGCGCGGTTAAGAAAGCCAACCTATATTTCAATCGCGAAGGGAAATTAGAAGTAGGAGCACGCGTCGGGTTCGCTCGCCGAGCCCCGTGGGCAGAGAAACTTGCGGCTGTGTTCGCGAACGGACGGACAGACGGGCAAACTTTATGGCTGGCGGTATCGCGCAATCCGTACCCACGTCTCGGGAAACGTCCGTCGACTCGCGTCCGATCTATCGGGATATCGAAACAATTCCTCGACGGGCGCCGAGGGGTACGCGTACGTGATAATTATTGATTTTATCGCGCGAACCGCGCTAATCCGCCGGTCCTTGTTGTATAATAGGCGCGACTATCGATCGTTGGATAATAATTACGCCCGAGATAGCGCGTATTCATCGTCGTTATCCACCCGCGCGGCCGAAACTGTTGCGGCATCGCTTACTTGCTCTGGTAGCTGCGGCAGCAGCAGGTGGGTCGCCGGAATTGAAATTTTCGACTAAGCCCTCGGGAAATGGAAGCTCGCGCGCTACTCGCGGTATCCGTAAATCGAGCGACACGGTTTTTTTTGCTCGCCAGAAACACCGGGCTCGCGGTGGCGAGAAAATGAATTTTTTGGCGAAACGAATGGAATAAAAATCGAGGAAAGTGACAATGAAACAGTTTCGAGAGCCGGCGGACAATAATTATTGTGATGAGAAAACGAATCGAGACCCGCTTTTCGCCTCGTTGATTTTTCTGCCGTCTCGCAATCGATCGATTCTTTCGTTGATTGGCCATTCGCGCAATCCGATGATTACACGGGCCAACGGAGAGAAGAAAACCTAGAGAGACGGCTGTACCTACCTACGCGAATCTGCATCTGACATCAGAATTATTGTATCATGGAACGTTTCCGAGATATTCTGACCTTTGAGTGCTTCGAAGCAGGTTTTTCGCTATATTTGTGACTATCGTTCGAATTATTTTTTCCGAAACTCTACGAAAGCACTCGAAACTACTACTCACACCCTTCAAAACGCTGTTTCAATTTTTGCGGTACCTTCATCTTTCGCGGAGATGTCATTCGACGAAGTTCCCTGCTTTATCGACCTGCAGGAATAAAATAGGACCTTTTTTTTAAGTACAGGTGATACGTAGCTCTGTTTTTCAGGATCCTAAAATGACCTGCACCTTGAAAAAAATTAAAAGAGGTCTTTGGAAGCAGTTTCAAGTGCTCTGATCGGTTTTCGGTAGGAAAAATTCGTCGAGAAATAATCACTGCCTGTTTTTTGCACGCTGAGGTTGGAATATCTCGGAAATGTAGGGAGATGGAACGATTCGGAGGTGAGATTCGGTATTTTGAAGAACCGCGGAGGGGAAATGGGAGCATCGAATCGTCGGAGAAACGGCAACATTCGAGTCTTTCGATCTATCGAGGGATAATCGTTTTCGATAGAAAGTAAAGCGAGGCGAGATCAATTATTGGGAAAGGTATGGATGAGAGCGCGGTAGAGTTTAACGCTCGCGTGGTCCCGGGTGGCTGCGAATTGTGCGAGACGTAACGCGAGCAAATTGATAGGATGATACAAATAAAACGAGGCGTACTTTCTCGCGTGTCGTTTACCGGTGCTTCCTTTCACTTTTTGCGGAGAGGCTGCACTCCACCGCTGCTTTTACTCAGCCCTTTCCGAACATTCGAGCGTTCGAGTCGCGGTCAACCCAACGAATAGATGGAAAGGTGAACGAATCAGCGAAAAGAAAAACGAATCTCAATTAATTCGTCAGTTTAATTTTCCACGATTTACTTCTCGATCAAATTAGTTTCATTTTCGAATCTCGTTTTACTTTTTCCTCACATTTCACAGCTCGAATTTAAACCGATTCCTCGAGGCTTTCATGACATATTAACATGCATAGCTACGCGTTTTGTAAATTTACGCGGAAAAGTTCGATCAAACGCTGCTTTTAGTATTTTTGTATTTTTTCATTTTTATGCGATTTTCGTAGACACTTTTTGCATTTGGCAAAAAATGTAATATGTGGTATTTTGTTTACGCGCGCACGTTTCATTTACGTATTGAGAGTGATAGATTGTAAACGAAGGGGAGATGAATTATAATTGAGAAATAAAAAAATGGAGGGATTTGTGCGGAATCGTGAAGTTTTTGGTGGATAATTGGGGAAAGAGAATCGATAATGAAAAATTGGGGTTGGACTCACCTGTTGATCATTGTATCATTTGTTCGGATTTCCAATGCTGCGCGAATGAGACGAACGAGGTTGCCGAAAATAACCAACAAACTGCGCTTTCTTACTCCGTGAACCGACCGCGCACTGCTCGATCGCGAGGAGAAAGATACGAGTACGAGAAACACAAACCGTCGAAGACCGCGCGTTTTGCGCGATCGATCCGCAGAATCACTCGATGCGTGTCGAGAACTAACGCTGCCGAGTTGCAATGCTCGACTGTTTAATACCAAAGCTCGTACAATTCTAGTCGTTCCCCTCTCGTTGTGGACGACAGAGTTCTTTAACGGGGACGCGACACCTTCGCGGGCGACGGGGTGGGATACGCTAAGAAAGCCCCGAAATCTCCGCGAGCTGAGGACGAAGCGATCCCCTCTCCCCGTTCTCCAGCAATTATTCCCCACGTCGATCGCGCACCGCGAGACTCCCGCGAATTTCGCGCGATCGAATTCTCACGAGGTTTCGCCGGAGACTTCGATGCTTGGCAGTCGACGGTCATCGCGTATTTCTAACAGACTATATTTTTTTCTCTTAAAATCAAACTCTATTTACGTAGAAATTTAGCAAACGAACGTTTCAGGTTTTTCATCGGTGTAGCAGACACCCGAATAATTTTCCAATCGTACGCAGAAAATACTGCGAAGACTGTCTCTACATATGCAGTATAAACCTGGGTTTCACGCTCCATTTTTATTATACATTACCACGATAATTTATTTATTTATTTGTTTATTTATTTATTTATTTATTTATTTATTTATTTATTTATTTATTTATTTATTTATTTATTTATTTGTTCAGTTTTTTATTTATTTATTTATTTATTTATTTATTATGCACTTCGTTCGTTGGATACTTATAATTGAGTGACCTCGACACAGTAGCATTGATAATTCGACACGAGCGTAGTCACCGAACGACGATTGTAAACGTGACGGACAGAAATTCCGTCAGGATGTAACAAACTGATGCGAATATTTCCTCTACTCGCGTAAGACAACCATCGACCTTATTCATTTTGCATAAGCTATAGATTGTATATTGGTGAAAAATATTTAACGAAGATATTATGCTATAAATTTATCATTGTGTGGTATATGCATACAATACAACCGAAACGATATACATGGCATGGGCCACTTGGGCTCACGTAGCTGGTGCAACTTGAGAGATATGGGCTCTGCAGACGGGAGTAAGCGAGGTGCACAGTTTTAAATATTCGTAGTGCGCTCAAAACTTGATCTAATGTTAGGAAAATTTGTATACTGGTACTTTGGGCCAATGACTACGTATTAACGATTTCGTCGGAAAAACGGCCTACGTAGCTAACTGAGCCTGTAAAGAAACGTGGGATTTATATTTAACTTATTCGATACGTAGAGCTCATTCGTGTATTACAACGAGCATCCGTAGGGAATTTCGAAGCCAGACTCAACTGGCAGATTCATTCGTTTTTCAGCTAGCGGGCTTTCACTGTTGTTATTTCAGTTTCCATCTCTTCGTTTACCAGTAATTGTGATCTTTCTGCCGAGCACTTAGTTAGCTAGCTCGTTTCATATCATCGCGAACGCAGCTATGAAATGCATCTTTCTTCGTTCGTTCCTTTAGCTTTCTCTCGCTTCAGGTTCGAAGTCGTGCGACATCGCGTCAGATTTTAAGATCCGTAAATGTACCTCCGCTCGCATGTATATCCAACGGCAACTCTGCTTGTCGTTATGATGACGAATGATATAATGGAAGAGGCTTTGTTCCAGCGACGTGATACGATGCAAACTTTCCATTTTATGCGACAGAGTCTGCAACTCTCTTATTTTTTCTCCTCGCCTCTCGATCAGCTTTCGGGCGAAGTGCGATTCTTCCGGTGAGGATGATTCAAAAATCGGCAATCGTTCGCGAGAGGTAGAGGAACAGCAACGTGAAATAATTGTTACCTGCCGCGAGAATCGAGTCGTTGGCGTTTCGACATTGTGGCTCGATGATTCGCGTGGTACGCGGCGTATTTTCGCTAAAGGTCATCGAGATGGTGAACCGTGACTTGCGGAGGGATCGAACTGTATAGAAATAGAGTAGGAAGAGATAAGAAAGTTTCGATTAGGGAAAAGGAACAAAAAGTCGCCGCTTATAGCGAATCGCTGTCGCTTCGTTTGCTCGAGGTTAGAGAGAAATGGTCTCCTATTTCACCGTCTCTCATCGTTGCGCCGGATACAATCACTTCCGTCCAACGTCGCGGCGTTACGCAACGTCTTCGTCCGTGCGAAAGAGATGATTCTCTCCAATATCGCCGAAGTATCCGACGTGGATCAATTTTCTGGCTCAGTGGACCACAATTGAACGTTCGCGTTTTTCACGATAAGTAGACAAAAAAGTAAATCCCAGGATTTTCGGTGGAAAGTTATGATTTCTGCGCGCGGGCGAGATTAACGTCGCTGTCGTATCGCGCGCGTATCGAAACGTTTTTCAAAACTCTGGACCGAGTTACGACGTCGCGTGGCCGGCGTTTTTATTTTCTGCCCAGCAGTAGATTTAGGGCCGCGATTATCTGTCGAACAATATTTTAGGCCCCGATTTAAACGCCCGTATTTACGTAATATGCAAATGTCGATCGTCGCATGTCGGCTTTCTAATTCGGACTAATACCGATCGAATAATTTTATCCACTACTGCGAATCATGCTGACGATGAGACGCGAAAAATCGTACGGATAGAACGAGAGATCCGCAAGGCGAATACGCAATACAATTGTTATACCTACGTATTTATGGATCTCTTCCCGATGATAGAGGCCACAGATTGCGAAATCGCAGTGCAAATCGGCGAAATGTTGCGTAAAATGGAACACAACGAGGGTGAGAAGAAGCGAAGGACGGAAACGTGCGGATGACGACGAAGGCGTGTGAAATTCGCAGCTTGTAATTGGAAGTTCTTGGAACGCGGTGAAATTCCGCGACGGAAATTCAAGGAATTCCACTTAAAAAGTTGAAGTTTCTGATCAAATTCTAGATTTTCGAATTTCAACGAAAACTTGCAATTTGATTTATTACCCAGACGTCGCTTTATTTACGCTCGCGAATTATCGGGCAACCAGCTGCGCCTGAAGTCACACTTTTGCCATGTTGAGATAAAAAATGAAAAATTGTCAGGAAGAACGTCAAACTTTCATTTTTGTCCTGTTGCTTGAATATGGTGGTTTTTCCAAGAAACTCGAAGCAGAGCTATTAATCGACGTTCTCGTAACCCGAATCGGATCGACTGTCATAAAATCGAGAACGAGATCGCGAGGTGGGAAAAAAATTATCATTAATTGTGAATAAAAAATGGGAACGAGAAATAGATTTCCGTTGGTGGCGAAAGATAGATACGCTTTCAGCTTGCACCGTAATTCGGCGCGAACGAACAAAGACACAGGCCTGCGGACTGAAATTGAGTTATCACCGGAGAAAGTTGCCTCGCGTATTCGCGGAGAGCAATCCATTTGAGAATAATCACCCCCCGAACGAAGGATAATATTTGGCTAAACCGCAAGGCGGTCAAATTTAATAATAACCGTGCGTCGCATGAAATCCATTAAACAAATCGTTCCATTAAATCCCCCTTCGTTGCCCAGCTCGTAGCGCAAGCTCCTTGGGAGTTTATTAGCTTACGATCAGCACTGCGGGGAAATTTCGTTCGTTTGATTCGATGTCCGATTAGTTTTGTATTTTATCGTCCTCGAAAGTTCCGACGACGACGCATTTGCGGACGCGTCGAGGTAGCAAAACAGGATTCTGTCGTCGAGTTTGCGCGAGGGCGATCACTCGTAATATCGATTAAGACACGTTCACCGAGGCCGATGATCTCTAAGAAGATTCGCCGCGCTGGGCGTCCCCGACCTTGTCACTTGTGGATGCATAAACGTTCGCGACCGGACCATTTTATCACTCGTCAGCTTATCAGCGTATTTCCACGCGTTACGCGGAACACCGTTTATTTCTGGATCCAGCGATGGGAACGTAACCTAAAATGGCCGGTTTATTATTTAATATCATTATAACGGCCGATTTATTATTATTATTATTATTTTATAATTATCGTGAAAAATCGGTTGGGTATCGCCCGCGATATCTCGAGAACGATTCGTCCGAGAAAAAACTTGTCCGAATCAAAGTTGTTCCTCGTCTAAAGCTGCTCAACTTTTGAAAGACACTTTTTCCGAAATTTTGCGTAGTTTGGGCGCGAATGACCGCCGAGCGTGGAGATCGGTAACCCGATGGTACCGATCAGAAAGTTGCGCTCGGATTCCGTTTTCGAATGACGAAAAGGAATAAGGGTCGACAATGATTAATTAGAATCGTCATTATATCGCCGTATTCGGATGAATCGGACTTAATTAACTTCTAAATACGTCGAAAGAATGCGCTTTCGTGAATGGATTTTATCGACAAACACCTGTCGCCGCTTACAACGCTCTGCTCCGATTTGTTCGACCGTTTCCACGGTATTGCCGATCGAATCGCGCGATTCACGCTTATCTACCGATTGCGCAACCGATCTTTTCGCTCGCTCCCGCGCTCGTCCATCAATGTTTCTACATCGTCGAAACATTTGGAACAGTAGTGATACTTTCATCCTCCATTCAGCGCGCGGAACGCTGAAATCTAATCCGATCGTTATCGTTATAATTATACGGACGAAAATGTACGTTTGTCTCCCCCGCCGCGCGAAATGATCTATCATCACGCCTACCGCGCGTATCCACCTCCGTGAATGCGTACGACGAAACGAACGCGAATGCGATTAGGTACGAATATGAATATTCGCGAACGGTTTTTTTCAACAAAATAATTGCCAGAATGTAGATCGAGATTTGGCAACGTTTAATTGCTTAGCTCGGAGGCATGATCTCTTACGTCATATCAGCTACGTTCGAAAAATCGAGCATAGATAGGTAGATAGGTAGGCAGGTAGGTTGTACCTACCGATCGCTGTTTCTTGCCCGCGATATACAGGGCACTCGGTTTCTATTACACGCGTTTCTTGTCCGGTCCATATGGTGATTTTTCAACGATATTATATTTACGACCCTCTCGATCACCTCGCACCAGATCCATTCGTCATCCGCTCGCTCGCCCGTGTATATAATAATCACATGATTTTGATCATCTGACGCGAAATGCACGTGACTCGAAACGAGGACACGCGTTTCGCGTCCATTTCTTTTCGATCGGCTGGCAATCGGATGCGTCGAGGAGGAAAAAGGAAAATTTAGTCGTTGCATGAAAGTTGCACGCGCGCACTGACGACGAGAGGAATGGTAACTAGATAAAAAGAGTTAGTCGAGAAAAGCACTTGCAGCTTGTTTTTCTCGTTACTCGTAATAGTAACCTGTAAGCGTGGTTACCGTAGCCGATTTGAGCATTCTGGTACCAATGACTGGTAACATAGTTAAAATCGACTTTGACTATGCAACTTCGTAACTATGCGAAGAGAATGTGGTGGAAGTAACCTTGACATCGTAGCTGCTCCTACGCGGGGTTTAAAGTCAGTTTGATTAAGGGCGAATTTGGTATTATAAGATTTTGTTATTGTAATACTACATGGAGAGAGAAAAAAAATAGTAATATCCGCTACGTAACACACGAATCGTTACTACGTTACATGGTATCCAAGATTTTTAAGCGAGAAAAGTCTTCCGACAGAGCAATTTCCACCGTTCCAAATGGTAACGTCGGCTATGCCAACGTAGCAACGATTACCTCTATCAAGCTAGAAACACCACAACCGAAGGAGGACCAATTTCAAAAAACTGTTTGGGCAGGAATTGAGTGCTAATTAGATGCTCCACGAAAATCCATCACCCCAATTAGGTGCCCCACCCCTTTGATTTTTTTTCTATGTCCGCTGGATGTCCAGAAATCCGGAAAACACGAGGAAGACCCATCGCAAAATCATGCAAAATTGATGTTTTTGCGATTCTCGATGTGTTCTGGTCGTCGGACAGTATCGGGACCATGCCCAATGTATCCAAGTCGACCCTTGCGGATCCCAAACAATACCTGATCTTATATCTATGTCCGCTGGATGTCGAGAAAATCCGGAAAACACGAGGAAGACCCATCGCAAAATCATGCAAAATTGATGTTTTTGCGATTCTCGATGTGTTCTGGTCGTCGGACAGTATCGGGACCATGCCCAATGTATCCAAGTCGACCCTTGCGGATCCCAAACAGTACCTGATCTTATATCTATGTCCGCTGGATGTCGAGAAAATCCGGAAAACACGAGGAAGACCCATCGCAAAATCATGCAAAATTGATGTTTTTGCGATTCTCGATGTGTTCTGGTCGTCGGACAGTAACGGGACCATGCCCAATGTATTCAAGTCGACCCTTGCGAATCCCAAACAATACCTGATCTTATATCTATGTCCGCTGGATGTCGAGAAAATCCGGAAAACACGAGGAAGACTCATCGCAAAATCATGCAAAATTGATGTTTTTGCGATTCTCGATGTGTTTTGGTCATCGGACAGTATCGGGACCATGCCCAATGTATCCAAGTCGACCCTTGCGGATCCCAAACAGTACCTGATCTTATATCTATGTCCGCTGGATGTCGAGAAAATCCGGAAAACACGAGGAAGACCCATCGCAAAATCATGCAAAATTGATGTTTTTGCGATTCTTGATGTGTTCTGGTCGTCGGACAGCATCGGGACCATGCCCAATGTATCCAAGTCGACCCTTGCGGATCCCAAACAGTACCTGATCTTATATCTATGTCCGCTGGATGTCGAGAAAATCCGGAAAACACGAGGAAGACCCATCGCAAAATCATGCAAAATTGATGTTTTTGCGATTCTCGATGTGTTTTGGTCATCGGACAGTAACGGGACCATGCCCAATGTATCCAAGTCGACCCTTGCGGATCCCAAACAGTACCTGATCTTATATCTATGTCCGCTGGATGTCGAGAAAATCCGGAAAACACGAGGAAGACCCATCGCAAAATCATGCAAAATTGATGTTTTTGCGATTCTCGATGTGTTTTGGTCATCGGACAGTAACGGGACCATGCCCAATGTATCCAAGTCGACCCTTGCGGATCCCAAACAGTACCTGATCTTATATCTATGTCCGCTGGATGTCGAGAAAATCCGGAAAACACGAGGAAGACCCATCGCAAAATCATGCAAAATTGATGTTTTTGCGATTCTCGATGTGTTTTGGTCATCGGACAGTAACGGGACCATGCCCAATGTATCCAAGTCGACCCTTGCGGATCCCAAACAGTACCTGATCTTATATCTATGTCCGCTGGATGTCGAGAAAATCCGGAAAACACGAGGAAGACCCATCGCAAAATCATGCAAAATTGATGTTTTTGCGATTCTCGATGTGTTTTGGTCATCGGACAGTAACGGGACCATGCCCAATGTATCCAAGTCGACCCTTGCGGATCCCAAACAGTACCTGATCTTATATCTATGTCCGCTGGATGTCGAGAAAATCCGGAAAACACGAGGAAGACCCATCGCAAAATCATGCAAAATTGATGTTTTTGCGATTCTCGATGTGTTTTGGTCATCGGACAGTAACGGGACCATGCCCAATGTATCCAAGTCGACCCTTGCGGATCCCAAACAGTACCTGATCTTATATCTATGTCCGCTGGATGTCGAGAAAATCCGGAAAACACGAGGAAGACCCATCGCAAAATCATGCAAAATTGATGTTTTTGCGATTCTCGATGTGTTCTGGTCGTCGGACAGTATCGGGACCATGCCCAATGTATTCAAGTCGACCCTTGCGGATCCCAAACAGTACCTGATCTTATATCTATGTCCGCTGGATGTCGAGAAAATCCGGAAAACACGAGGAAGACCCATCGCAAAATCATGCAAAATTGATGTTTTTGCGATTCTCGATGTGTTCTGGTCGTCGGACAGTATCGGGACCATGCCCAATGTATTCAAGTCGACCCTTGCGAATCCCAAACAATACCTGATCTTATATCTATGTCCGCTGGATGTCGAGAAAATCCGGAAAACACGAGGAAGACCCATCGCAAAATCATGCAAAATTGATGTTTTTGCGATTCTCGATGTGTTCTGGTCGTCGGACAGCATCGGGACCATGCCCAATGTATCCAAGTCGACCCTTGCGGATCCCAAACAGTACCTGATCTTATATCTATGTCCGCTGGATGTCGAGAAAATCCGGAAAACACGAGGAAGACCCATCGCAAAATCATGCACAATTGATGTTTTTGCGATTCTCGATGTGTTCTGGTCGTCGGACAGCATCGGGACCATGCCCAATGGATCCAAGTCGACCCTTGCGGATCCCAAACAGTACCTGATCTTATATCTATGTCCGCTGGATGTCGAGAAATCGAGCATGATCTCAAGCTAGCAACACCACGGGTATTTTTCAAAAGATGAAGAGCACTTAATTCGGCAATAGAGCATTTAATAAGCATCTAATTAGTACTTAATTCTCAGATATCGCAGAATTCGATTCGATCATGTGGTGTTTCTAGCTGGATAGAGGTGTAACGATTACCATGTTACAGTGAAGAGAGTACCTACCTCGCGAATGGGAGTATCGCTATTTTATATATTTCACTTCGTTTTTACAAATGCATATCCTCGTGACCCACTTATACCTAATTTTCTAACCTAAATACCTCACCTAGCACCTAACCTCGTTCCCATACCCAATCACGGGAGTTATTACGGAAGGAATTATGGAAGTTGAAGCGGCGGCTGGACAAACTGGAATAAAATACTTTTTTTCAACCATCACAATCATAAAAGAAATAACATTCATCAGCCAATTTTTCGCAGCAAATACAGCTGCCGTATATGGGCCCATCTGAAACTCAGGATTTGATGGGAGTTATATCTCCTGTCTCTAGTCTTCTCGTATTTACCCGCGTGGCTGCGTGGACAATCAGCGCGCGCGTTTTTTTGTAATGAGAGCTATGTACCATGGGACTGACAATGAGTACCATACTACATGGCTCTGATCCCTGTACACTGTAGCAACGTGCACCATTTATTGCCGAGCATGTAACATGGTAACCGTTACCAATGGTAACGAGAAAAATGGTAACGAGTCCTATTCAACATAGTATTACTTACGATTTTACAGAAAATGAGTGGTAATTATTACCACTTTTTTCCTCTGCGCGTAGCTGACCCGGCAAACGGTGTTCCGACGTATAAATTGTGATTTTTTTTACAATTCTAACCAGATAACAAAGTCACAGATGATTTCAGACTAGTTGGCTTAACCTGGACTTGCTCTCAGTGCGGAATCGAGAGGAGAAATCGAACAATGAACTGCTGCGTCAGACGTTGCGAGAAAATTGGAAAACAATGTTCGTTTTTTCGCGCAAATAATTTTTTCCTCTCCGCGAAGAATCGGTCGATTGGTGAATTGAACGCGATGCATTTTTAGCGTATCGAATATCTTCGTCGAAACTTCGCAGCGACCGCTGCTGCTGATTGATTCGTTGGTCTGCGTCGAGATCGATGTAAATTGGTACAAAAAAACGAACGAAGAAAAAAAAAGAATCGACAGTGATGGAAAGAAAGTGAAAAAAAATAAGAATTGCTGACTGAAAAAAAAGTGTGGCCGAAGAAAAAAGGGTGCGCGAGGTTGAAATGAAATCGGTATCGGGTGTCGGGTCGAATTGCAGGTGACAGGGTAAAAAAGGTGAAAAAATCGCGTATCCGTCGAGCGATTTTTTTTTGTTTGTTCTTTTTTTTTAATAATTGCATAGGCGATGCCGGAAATCGCGAGCTCGCGATGTTTTATTTTTCGTCAACTCGGTTCGTTTTGCGATGAAAACCTGTTCGACGGGTGAATTATTTGCGTGTACCAGCCTCGCGTCCGTCCGATTCCTTTGTGGCGAGTGTAATTAAAATTGCCGAACTGCGCTGACGCAACGCGCGGGTATCGTAACGCGGAGTGACACGCGAGAGGAGCCCGACGCCTCCGCGCCGTGCGATTCCGTTCGCGGCGCGGCGAAAAAAGCTCCGTTGGGGGAGCCGAAAAAAAGGCGGAGGAAAAAATAAAGAAGAAATTCGGATCGGTGCAAGATCGGGCGAAATCGGCGAGTAAAATCCTTGCGAAACAAAACCACGATCGTTTCGCGTGCGTAGGAGTGAAATCGGGATCGATTTACTTTCACAGTGAAAATTGGGAAACTGGAACAGGTCGAATACGCAACGAACAATGACATTGGCGTTAGCCGATCGTTTGTTTATCTACCGATCATCGACGATCCGTAATTCGATCCGAGCCGGATCACGCTTTCTCGGCATCTCGTTGTCTCGAGAAATCTTCAATTTCGACACGTTGGCCGAGGAAAATCGAACGACGTTGCGTATCGGCCGGTTTCTATTTTATCGGCGAAACGATATTTTTCGCGCCGTCAATCATCGCGGACGAAACGCGACTTCCGATTAGTCGGGAATTTTATCCGTCGCCTCGAGAAATCGGCGCGGTAATCGACAACTCCGTGAGATTCGACGATTCGCTCCCGCTTCGTTCGCGTATCGCTGTAGCGAGTAGGTACAAAGTAAACTCGTATGGGAAAAAAAATCGACAAATTACAAACGAGTGCAAAGAAATTTATTTTACATTATTTATTGCTCCTTGTTTGTTGCTTACATTTATAATGATCGACATCGCGCAACCGCGCTTTTTTACAATGACATTAATTTCCTCCTTAATAACTTTATTCTCATACTGGAAAATGTATTTTTTACTATCTACTTTGGCCTACCAGTAAAACGCGTTTACTTAGTTTTTTGAGCTATAATTTATTTTCTTATTGTTTCAACATTTTTTAATTTGAGTGCAAAAAAATATTTTATTTCAAGATTTTTTTTCTACAAATTTGTTTCACCTCAACGTTATCGTATTGATAGGTGTGCGAAGACTCGATACAATGCGACCTTTGGAAGTAGGTCAAAATCACGTTCGTCGATTTTATTACGCACAAACAAACATTCATAACGAGCTAATAAAAATCATACTAGTTAGCTTGTCAGCTTACTAATAAAGCTGATGAAAGTTGAAAATATTATCGAATGAACTTTTTTTTTGATAGAAAATGTACAGCTGATTACCAGAAAAATGGAGGAAGGTAGAAGAATGATGGATAAGTGGGGAAAAAATGGGCGAGGGAAGTTGAAAAGTGACGCTGGAATGACAGATGCTTAAGGTAAACGCAGGAAACTGGTGATTTGTGAACGAGGGAAGTTGACGTGACGTGATAATTGTAGGAAGAGGCAAAAACAAGATTCCGACGGTATCGGAATACTAAATTATGATCGAGCTTGTTAATTTATCGGTCGATCTGATCAGAAATATGTTTGCCGTTGGCTTAAATTATTGCTTATATCACACGCTTACGATTCATACATCACGCCTTGATATATTTCCTGTCTGCCAAAATTTCTCGCGCAATCGTATCCATCCGCTTATAGATCTACGTACCTACGTCACGATCACGTGAGACCGCCGCTAAAAGACCTCGGCTAATTTATTCCAAACTTTTACTACCGGAGTAACGATTTGCGCAACCGAAAAGTGGCGAGTTTTATACAACAAAGCGTTTCCACGGAGCGCCGAGGCATCATCTCGTTCCCGCGGGACGCGGCGTAACGAATTTTGTATACCCAACGAGTGTAACGAACGATTTCGACGCGCAAACCGTAAAAGCCGTGTCCAGAAATTGTTTGAAATTGTTCGAGTATCGAGGATACGAAAATTAGCCGGCGACAAGCCGCGTCTCGGTAGTAGAGCTTTTTTTGGGGAAGAATCGAGGAGACGGCGAGAAAATAGTGTTTTTTAGCGGGGTAAAAATGACGATAGCTGGTTCGATGATGGTCGAGCCCGGAGAATTTTGAGACTGCGGGAAATAAGAGCGTGTTCGTCGTGAATTCTTCTCACGGGTCGACGCGATCGATTTCCGCTTCGCTGTTTCGATCACGTCGACGGTAACAATGATACGCGCGGAGGTATCGATGGGCCCACGTTCGGACTCAAAACCGCTACCGTATCGTCCTTGATGCCTCGTCGCCCGGACTCAAAACTGTGCGGGGTAAAAGAAAAAGCGAGCAACGAGAAAAGATACGAGTGAAAAAACAGCAACGGCATAATAACAAGCACGAGAGTAGTCGACCTTATTTAACGGTTCCATAGAATTAAAACTGACGGACGCGCGCAGAAGAGATATGTACTACGCGAACTGTTAGTCGCGTCTGACATTGACCAGGCTGCTACCACTTCGGTGAAAGGTGGCGCGCGCGCGCGCGCGTACGAGTGTCCAACCTCAAACACTTCTTCTACGGATATCGCGGCGGATACTCACCCGTTGAAAAAAAAACAAAACACTATCAAATCACGGCACAACGAGAAATATGGGAAACAATTCCGTCCACGTGCCAATTTGAATCGCGCGCTAGTAACTTCTCTTCTAATATTCTCCCAAGACCTTGTATGTATTTCGCGCATCCCGTTGTTATTCGAGCTACAAGTCAAGACTTTACAGGAAAAAAAAATTGAAAAATTAGTTTTTAATTTTTTTTAAATTTGTTTCAATTAAATTGTACATATCTCCATTTTATCCACGTTAGATAGATTTTTGTTTCTATTTTTTGGTAACCTGAAATAGCGGATATTTGAGAACACTTGTATTTCGCTGTGGAGTTGATCGATTCTCAAGGCATATTTAGAAAATTATTGATATGTATCTCGACTGACACACTGGAAGCACGAAATACAAGGTCTTAGGAGAATATTATACGCGAAGTTACTACCATACGATTAGAGTTGGCACGTGGAGTGAATTGTTTCCCATATTTCCCATCGTGCTCCGATTTTTTTTACAACGGACGTATGGGAAGAACGGGCAACGGGATCATCTGCTCTGCTCGCGGTACGAATTTTGCAGAAAGCTCGATCCTCCTGTTTTACGCGTACAGATGAAGTTATGCCGGCTAAGGGAAAAATACTAAGAGGACCCAAATATTCCCTCCAAAACCGGACAATTCATGCAAAACTGGACTGTTCGCTGTTTTTCTAGGAAATCACTCACGTTTTAACGATTGTCGATATTTTTTGTTATTGTTATTTTGTTACTGTTATTTTGAGGTTATTCAACGTTTGGAGCAAAAACCGGAATTCCGGCTCCAGTCTTGCGCAATTTTTCCGGCTTCGGAGAGTATATCTGGCTCTTCTTAGTATTTTTCCCCTCTTCGGCATAACTGCAACTATACTCAGTTTAATTTTTGTTCAACGAACAGAAAACCATTTTATGACACAACGTGCGCCGTTGACTTCCATTGTTAACGTCGCGTACTTCGGCAAAATTGCAAGCCAGTTTGCAAATCCGTTGAGAAGAGGGACTGAATCGAGGGAAAGGCACGACGAACGAGAATCTCGATCGGATCTGGGTCGCGTGGAGTCGCGTAGTACCTACTATTTTTTTTCCTTCGCGCGTCGCTTACAGAGCGTCGCGACGCTCGACGGTCGGAGGAATCGAAAGCGACGTGTAGATAATACGATCATTCTTCGTCCTGCTGCTGCTGTTGGTCCGGCTTCCGTGATCGTGGGATCTACTCGCCTCGTGACCGGATCGAAATCCCGCGTCCATGGTCATCGGGAACGTTTCGCAGGATGCTATCGCGGGTTCGGAGACAGACTGCGATTTATTCGCCATCCAGCCGGATGCAAAGCGATACGTCGAGTATTTTTGCACAAAAAAAAAACCGCGTATCTCGCGTACTTTCGTTCGGTCGTGGCGACGTACCTGATTCGTGTGCTCGTAGAACGCGAACGCTCGGTTGGGAAGAGGCTTTTTATTTTTTTTATCGCCGATGCAGTTCGTTGCGTTGGATCGGTCTTGCGATTCGATTTCGTTGCCCTGTTTCGCGCTCGGTCGCTGGCGCAGAGACGTTGCCGAATTACGCGATAAAGATCGTTGTTCCGCGACGTGGGCCAGTCATCCGGTTCGTCGATAATTTTCTTTCCGCGCAACTTTCAATTATCGGGTTACGCGACGGCGGAAAAGTCGAGGCGTCGCGACGACTCGCGCGACAAATCGGTTGTTTCGAGTTCTCGGAACGTTCGGGGCGAAAGCTCCGGGGAGAGCACAGCTCGTTGGCCGACGAGTGCGAATATCAGTTGTGAAATTAACGTTTCATCATACCGACTGCCTGCTAATTTCTACTCGAGATTTATTATCGGGTGACCTTTCCATCCCGTTTTGCCTTTTCATCTATACGTTCGCGATGCCGCGCGAATCGATCCCTGTGCCGTGCTGGTTTCAGATTTCCAGGAGTTGACGGCCGAGACGTGGTGACGAGATGACGCGATGCTAGACGAACATTGCACTCCTGGATATATCGCACGTATCGACTTTCGCTCGTTCACACGAGTCTCCCAACGATCTCACCTAGTTATAGACTGGGAATCAAATGCCTGCCCTCGCGTCCCGTCATCGATCTCTTTTACAGCGAATTTCGCAAATTTTCCGCAACGAGCTCGATGCGATCGAAAATCTCCGGCGACTTCGCATCTCGTAACTCTAATTTTCCGTCTTTTCTTGGAAAATGGCTAGAAATTGCCTAATAACGATAATAACAATGTTCTCCCAATTTCCAGGCAGACACCTCCCAAACCCAACTTCTGCATCTCTATGTTCAAATTCGGCAGTCAATTTTTGTTCAACTCTTCACTAAGCTCAGCGATATTTATCGTGCAATTTCCAACCATTTTCGAGCACTTTTGTCGGGGGGCTGTGACAGAAAGGACCCCGATTTTTAAGGCTATACGTCAACAGCAGTCGAGGTGATATGAGAAAAAAGATCGAACTATCCAGTCGAGGATAGCAGCGTCCTGGAGTTTCGGAGTGACGGAAGCACGGGAAGCTGAGAGTGAGGAGGAAAAAAGTTGAAGGCGATTACGATGTAAGAACAATTTTTGGGAAGAGGAATGAAAGTAGGGATGGGAAAGAGGAGCTCGAAAGCGACGGTTAGGCGACTAAGAGGGAAATGTTCGCGTGAGCGCGCGGATCTCGTGGCGTGGAAGTAAGATCCGCGTGGAAAAGAGAAAGAGATCGGGAGAGGATCGACGCGGCGGAGCGTTGGCGCTCGATCGGAAGGGAAATGACGGGTTATACGTATTACGTACCTCTACGCGGTGGCGTAGCGTCGACGCGCGAGGGAGATGCGGATAAGAGAGAACGGAACGGGAGATCGAGAGGGAAAGGGCAGCTGGATGAGGCGGCTGCAGCGACGCCGGAGGAGGAGGAGAACGGAACGCAACGTCGGCGTAGCTCGCGTACACCGTGTTGCGTATTCTGACCCAGTTTTTGAAGCCCGAATAGTTGCGAGTCGCGAGTCACGAGTCACGAGGTACCAGATGCTCGCGCCTCGCGACGTTTGGGCCAGGATGACGCGCGTCTCGATACACTCCAACGAGAATTTCTTCGCTGCGAGCAGCCGCAACAAATGGACGAGAAATCCGTTGCAATCGAACTTTTCGTCGGAAGCAAAGGAAAACCGAATTTTTTATTATCGCGGAGTGCAGGTAAAAAAGTGCGTACGGAAAATGCCACGCACGCGAGAAACTCGTCGTTTCGCGGATGCAGCTCCGACGTTCTCGCGATTGCCTGTCTCCGAGTTCCGGAACCGCAGCGGTGGGCGGAGGAAAAAAACGAGGGAAATATCAGAAGCGAGAGTAGCATGCGTCCTCGAAACGACGCGGTCCAGAATTTTTACCGTAACGTTTGATACATCGAGACTTTGATCCGCAAAATGACGTCCCATTATTTTTTGTCTGATCGATTACGGATACGCGAGTCGCACATAAATTAAAATCCAGAGGCTCGACGAGGAATTTATTCAACCTTCGGTAGTTGCTCAATTTCGAGCAATTATCGGCTACTATCTCTCGCATTTTTCCCCTCCACGCGTTTTCAATACTTCTTCTGAAACGCAACAAATAAAACACTTCGATACGAAATTCGTAACAATTTCCTCGTCCCTAAATTCTTCATTTTCAAAATGCACCAAGGCGACGGATACGCAGTAAAAAATTCAGTGTTATCAGCGTTATTTAATGTTATCAGGCTTATTTCAGCACTGTATTAGAGTAACATTTAGCGAGTGTTACTTTAAGAGCAACCAACATTTTTGTGCGTTGAAAAACGCACTGCGAGAACAACACTAACAATCGCGTCGAGTGAACGCACTAACATAAAATGCTAAATATTTTACGCACAAATCTTTAGACCTTACGCGACGAGGGAATTTTTGTTATCGCGTAGAAATAAATTCGAGCGCGTTGCGAATCGCCCATTTTGGTATGCGAGGTAAAGGTAATTGATTTGGCATCGATTGCGCAGTGCCAATTTTCCGAAACGACGCCGTTTCGTACCCCCGCGACTGATTTCCTTCTTCGGCGAACATTCTATACTAATGTAATATGTAGATACGTATATATCGGTCAATTCAACTCGTACGAATTGGAATGTCTCTCGGGTATGTTGCAAAAATCAAGGTCCAGCCGTTCAAATTCTCTTTCTAGCTCGCATACTACGAGCTTTGAACTACGCAATCTCGTCCAGTTTCAAACTCGGTATTGCCACCTGACTTTTGTTGTTAGCTATGCACACGCGCGGGCATACGATCTCGCAGTGGTCGAATTCCCGCGATCTTTCAGAATTAATTCGACGAATATTCCAATATTCCAGGCAACACCCCGCATTTTTCAGTTGTATCGCACTGGAAATTGTGCGAGCGCAGATCGATCGTGTCGCGGAGTTCTCAGCTGTCCGATCGGACGCGTTGACCGCGGCTGTCTTGTTCTTACGTAAGACAGCTGGAACGAACGATGCATTCGTTGTCTTGTGGATTTCGATTGCTAATTTCAATACATCGAATCAATGTGACGAGTGCGGTCATTCTTTCGGTTCGGTCTGCGATATCCATATCGTAGTGTTTCGACATGGCCGATTTTTTTTTTCAAAGAACATTGAAAAATCGTCAGAGTATTTCTAGACAAGAATCCTGTTAGAAGATTAGCTATTAATATTCAGAAGTGGCGATTTGCAAATTTCCATTTTCCATCTAAATAACATAGCACTTTTTTTTTTTAACTTTGGAATTTTCAACTCGACAACGAGTCATTGGTTGAGGATGAACAAGACATATTTTTGTAGGGAAAGTAAAAAAATTGAAAAACTAAACTTCAAAATATTAGGAAAAAAAATCTCGATTTCGTACAAAATTTTGAACAGATTTGTATATTTTTTGCATTCGATGCGATGAGCCGAAAGATGGATGGTCGTATCGCGTTCTCGGTTGTCCCCAGCTGTAGCGAATGGCAGCTATCGTCGATGAAGTCCCGAGACGATTTCTACCTTACCTACCGATGTCACGTACAAAAAAAGTTTATCGCGCCGTCGGTAATTCGTTGCCAGTCTGGACGAAGGCCGCGAGGTGGCAGCAGCGGTAGCGGTAGCAGCAGAGGCTGAAAAAGATATTTGGCTTTGTTATCAAATTGCTTTTTTAGAAATCCTGCGTTGGTTGCGCGATCCCGGGCGGAGTATTCGCAGAGTAAATTCGCATTTTCACCAAATTTTCTTATCTTGGTGAGAATCCGAGGCGATGCGGGAAAACAAATCGGAGGTGGAAGCGTCCGGCGTAGATGCCGAGACGAGGCGAATTCAGCGCGAGTTACGGATCGGCGATACGTGACTGCAAATTCGAGCGACTTTCCCCGTCTATTTAGTTCCGACATTCCAACGAGTCGAGCGTCCGCGTTGCACTCGGATATTTGAGCGCGATAACGAGCAATCGAAAGCGCGCCGGCGAGCGCGCAACGCGTCTCACGGAACCGATAACGCTCCGATATTCGCGCGTCCCTCGACAGTTATCAGAGATCATTTCATCAGTCGGCTCCGTCGAGCACATCCGCGCGAATCCGGAACGCGAGATGTTATTATTTTTGCTCCATTTTGCTGTCCATCGCTAAAAATACTCGACTCCTCATCCAAGAAGTTTCCCAAAAATTAGATCCTCGTTTTTTCATTTTTTTGTAATTCTAAAAAAAAACACCATCGAACACGCTCGTTCGCGAACGTTTCGTTGCGAAGTTATTTCGAGGTTATTTTTAGCCTGTTTTCGAATTATTCTCGGCTCGATTTGAACCTACGCTCGACGAATCTCCGACTCATCCTCGCGGTGCTCGTCATTTGTTTCACAACCGATCTCCGGCATATTCCCAATTCATTTCCAAATCCCATTCGACTCGTGTTCCTCTGGTCTCGCGCCTGTTTTCCATTACTTCTTACCTCCGAATCAATTTATTTCCACCAGTCGCGCGAACGTCCCCCTCCGATTGATCGATGTACCAAACTTTCAAACTCGTTGTCAGCTCGAGGTTTTCTCTTCGAAACAGACGAATGATAAGATGAAAAATTGTGCGCCGCGGCGATCGCAAATGCGAACGGCGTGAATCGGCTTTTGGGAAAGATTGTTCGTAATTATTTATCCGACGGCGAGGCGGAGGCGCGGAGAGGCGAGCGAGCGAGCGAGAGACGGATAGAGATGGATAGATAACGAGAGGGCGAGCGAGAGGAAGGGTTCCGGGAGCTCCGGGAGCTCCGGCCTCTCGAGAGCCGGTGCCGGATCCGGGACGAGCCGTGTAATCCGCCTAGTGATATACACAGCTCCGTAACGCTATACCGGGACACGTGATAGAACTGGCGCAGAACTGGCGAAAGGCAGGATATTGAGTTGGGCATCTGACCTTTGACCGTACGCGCCGCTCGTCGTCGAGGTCCGAGGTTCCGTCACGGTATCCGCGCACCGCTCGCTCGCGAAGGCACCGCGCGAATTTCGCACCACCTCGCGAGGTGGCGGCGCCGGAAACTCCGCAACCCGGTCGATAACAAGAAGACTTCGACTACCTCCCGCTTCGCCTCACCCCCATTTCCCCCCATTTCCCCCCATTTTTCAATCTCTACCGGATCGACCTTCCTGGCAAAAATTTCCGCTCCGATCCGTTTCCTCTTTCGATCTCTCCGACGTCGCTTACATTTCTCTCCGCTCCACGCGCATCTTCTCCTCGTCTTTATCACTCGCCTCGCTGGGAAAGCGATCCTCTGCTTTCAATATTGCCACCAAGAGCGATCGATCGCTTGCGAGCCGTTCCCACGCCTAAATGTTCTACGACACACAAATTCCGTTCCGAAACTATTTCTTCGACGTAGATTGAAAAAAAGATCGCGCTTTGATTGACCTCGGGTGAAAAGAAATCGATGAATTTGCGCAGCATAACGTCGGTAAGAAAACAGCGTACGATACAGAGGTTCGTCCTTCGTTCGGGGAATCGCGGACGTCGAGGAGAGGGTTGAGACGAGGAGATCTCGCGATTCAGTTATATACACGTACACGCGCAGGGTGCGTACACGAGAGGAACAGGGCTTCGCGTATGAAGCTGCGAAATCGTTTTTTCTCCCGGTTTCACGGGTTTCCCCGTTCTACCCACCATACGATGGGGGTCGGAGTGCGTATCGAGAAAACAAGCAGGAGAAAAAGCGAGATAAAAGTGGAAAAAGAAGGAGACAGACGGACGGAGCGCGCGAGGGAGAGAGCGGGATGGAAAGGGTAGCGATAGGTATATACTATAGTAGTAACCAGTAGAGTCTGATACGAGGGTGTCGCGCCAGCCGGTTACGCCAAGGTTGCCATGGCAACGGTAGGTGATAAATCAACCCGCAACCCCCTCCCTCCTGCTGAGAGTACCAACGCGGCGGATAAAACCACATACGTCTGCCCAAAATACAGGGTGTGTTTCGGCTCGCGTCGGCGTAGGTGGAGTTGCATACGATGCAGGCGTTCGTCGCTCGGCAGTAGCGCGTACATCGGGCACGAACGTGCCAGTGGCGTAAACTTTTTCCCGGCGATCGGAGTTCCCGAATTTGAGTGACGGCATGGGAGTAGATCGGGCTACTCGACGATTTGTCATTTCTACACGCGATATTGTTTCGATCGTATATCGCGAGAACGATTTACGCCGGCGCGGTGGCTCCTCGCGAATCGCTGAGGGGAGGAGGTAGGCGTATTAGTCGGGGTCTAAGGCGACAATCGCGATCCGCAACTCACCCTGTAGGAAGCACCACGTGCGCGCTCACATGCAGCGCGTACATACAGCGCTAGATGACCGTGTACATAC
This sequence comes from Arge pagana, assembly GCA_963969455.1. NCBI lineage: Eukaryota > Metazoa > Arthropoda > Insecta > Hymenoptera > Argidae > Arge > Arge pagana. Next base: position 4,150,272 of record OZ018312.1, on the reverse strand, counting down.
GTATGCCTTTGACCACCCCCGCGATGCGCGCTTGTTTCTATCAGGGCTCTTCGAGCTGCCGTAGCGATTGCGTGTTTCCGGTAAGATTGGAAGTTGGGTTGGCTAAAAGGGGAAAATTAAAAGGGGTTGTCGATTCGATTCTGCCGTAGATTTTGATCTCGTAACGCGATAAACGACCCCCGATTTTCTAATAGATGGGAATGGGCGAATTTTATTTGGCGAAATACGCGTCGATCCCCTCCGATTTGTGTACAACGGTGACGATTCAATTCCGTGGATCGGACGTGGGTGAAAGACGGAGACACGTGGAGAAATCCGAGTATCCTTGGAGGTTTCTCGCGATTTCGAGGATTCTGATTACATCGAGCCAATCGATGCACGATGCGTGGTAGATATCGCGGATCGAACGGTAGCAAGAGTTTCGTATTTCTTACGATTTATGGCCCATCGAAATTTTATATACGCGAGCTACGGTTGATCGAGGGTGGATTTGTTCCTTTGCGGCAGCTACTACGTAGGTGGACGGGATTGCGTCAGCGCGCGCCATACAAACGCCGGTCGCGTGACGCGGGGGTAGAGTACCGAGCATCAACTCGGTGACGTCGCAGAGCCTCCGCGTCAAATAAGTTGCGGCGCGTGGGTAGATACCCGATGAGTGGACCCCGCGAAATCCGACGTGCGAAATCTCCCGCGAAACAAAGAACGCTCGCGACGGGCGAAAACATCCCAACTCAAAAACGCGCCCGTATATTTTCCCGGTATGCACCGACTCGCTAGAAATACACTCGCGGGTGATCAACAACGGCAACCTGTTGCATCGCCGTTTAATTGACCGTCGTACGATCGCCGCGAGTTTTTTTTTCTTTTTCCGCGACAATATTACGTTCATATTTCCGGCGAAAAATCAGCAGTGTCGTCGACGTCGTCATATTTTTACTGGAATCCCGAAAATTCCCACCAACTGCTGGCGAATCTATCGGAAAATGCGGATAACGTATATCTCTCTTGGCGTTTGAAACGCTCGGTGCACGTGATATTGAATGGTGCCACGAGGTCGCGCTACATTTTTTCTCCGATGATCGTCTATGTAGTTGCGGGTCAGAGATAATCACGCGCGAGGTGAGACGAGGGGAAAGCGACGATACCGATTCGATGAAATTGATACCGCACCGAGGCGCGGAAAGTATCGCGAATGATGGGAACTTTTGAATCACTTTCGCTGAAAGCATCGAGAGAAGCGAGTCGAATTAAAGTATGAAAGTTTGCGAAGTATTTTTTGCGTTCGGGGGTCTTGGGGCTGGAGATCAAGGCCCTCGGGTCCATAGACGACGAAAAGGTCAGAAATTAATGGCCCGAAGTTACGATCATTGCGACGAGAGTTTCGGAGGAGATCAATCAGATATTTCCTCGACCTTGCCAATCATATTTGCCGTGTGTAGCAAATGGGTCGGGTAAATGAACGTACGGGAATCTGGTTCGTCCGGACGATCGCGGGCTTACGCGATTCCAACTTCTATTCATTCATATTTCTGTTCCACATTTGTCAAAGAAGGAAGAGAAAACAGAAAAACTACGGCATATCCGCGAGGAATTTACGAATGGAAATTTCAGCGCCGTAAGCTCGCTGGTACACGCGAGGGATTCAAGGTCACGCTGATGAAACGCGGAACTACGGCTACGTTCCGGGGAATCGACCGGGTTTGTACAAACACGCGTGCTAATTTCTATCGAGGAAGGGTACGCGTATCGACGGTCATCTATACGTTCGTTGATTTTTTATATGCGAGCTGAAACGGCTGATGATCCGAGTAAACGATCGTCGCGCGGGTGTAATTATTGAATGAGTCGCGTAGACGGTCGATAGGCGCGTTCGTGCGCGGGAATGGAATCGCGGCTGGAGGGGTGCTTGACACGGAATGTGTACAAACAAAGAAGAAACGGGGGTGGCGGAGGGACGCGGGTGAAAAAAAGAGGAGAGTTTTCAGAAATATTTTGTCCATCTCGGTACGTCGCGCCGCTCGCGTCTCTCTTTCGTTCCGTGATTCATGGGAGTCATCCTCTTGCTCTCCCGTTTCGAGTTCGTAGTGGGCGGATGAAATGATAATCTCCTAGCAGTTGGTTCGTATTGATCTGGCTTGGACTGGTGTTACCGTGTGGCGTCACGGGCCGGAGTATAGGTCCTTTGGCGTGGGTGAACTGGTCTCTCCCTCTCGGCGTCACTCCCTCGCTACGAGCATTCCCTCTCCCTCTCTTCATCTGACGTAGCCGTCGAGGAACGGGGCGAAGTATCGTCGCGGAAAAGGGTAGGCGGAGAGAGACACGTGGGCGTGGGAGAGTGTGCGCGAGCGAGGGATGGATGTAGTGGTTGCACGTAGAGTGTAGCGCGAGAGAGAGAGAGGGAACGAGAGATACGTGACGGGGTCGCGCGTTGGCGCAGAGGGATGCGAGAGACGAGAAATAGGCACGGACGGGGGAGTGCGGCTACGTAGCGAGAGAACGCGAAAGACAGAGCGAGACCGCGACGGTCGCACGGAGAGGGACAGGAAGAGGGAGAGAGAGAGAGAGAGAGAGAGAGAGAGAGAGAGAGAGAGAGAGAGAGAGAGAGAGAGAGAGAGAGAGAGAGAGAGAGAGAGAGAGAAAGAGAGAGAGAGAGAGTGAGCGAGCGAGGGAGTCAGGGACAGAGGGGATGGGGGGTGGAAGACGAGGAGCGCGGGAGGGAATGAGAGATCGAGGGATGGGAACGGTTGGGTTGGGTAACCCCAAGTCTGACGTTTATACGTACGAGAGACTCGCGTCAGAACGGAGTTCTCTCTGTGGGATCCTGCGGGGGTCTCGTACACGCGAACGGAGGCGTACTACGTGAGCGCGCGTACATGACGACATTGTACGTGTACGTAGGTACGTATACGTATGGACGGCAGAGTCAGCGGTATATAACGTGTTGTAACCCATATAGACGTATTTCGAACCAACACCGCTACCGTCATGGCCGAAAGCACTATATCTCGGTCGAGGATAGAGGATGAAAATAGAACGTGGTAGAGCGGAGTACCGGGAGAGAGAGAGAGAGAGAGAGAGAGAGAGAGAGAGGGAGAGGGAGGAGAGAGGGACCGTGGAGAATTAATTTCATTAAACGCGCGAGAGAAACTCACAGGTTGCCTTTTACCGCTTACCTTGACCGAAGTAACTTTTTGTCACTGATAATGTCAAAGCCCATCGGAAACGAGCAACACTCGTACCTAATTACCGCGTACACGCGGGGATCCGTATTTATATGAAAATAGAAGGTACATCGGGGTGATTCGTGGCGTACGAATACTGTTTTTTGTTCGATTCGCTGCCGCGGTGGCGAATGCTGAGAATATAGTATACCGGTGTATATCTATGTACATTACCGTTGGTTTGATATCTGCGTCTGTCCAGAGGGGCGCAGATATACCCAATAGAGAGATATATATAGAGAGTGAGAGAGAGAGAGAGAGAGAGGAGAAGGTGACGAGAGGGAGTTAGAAATTCTCGTCCAGGAGATAATTCTCCGTCGGGCAGGCGAATGAACGAACGGCGAGGTGAGAAAGGAGACGAAGGACGTCTCAAGGACACGCGGCGACCGGTTCCTTTGATAAACAGATTCGCTGCAGATATATTTCCGTGATAAAGTGGATAACCTTATCATACGTGTACGTAGAATCGGAACAGCGTTGTTCGACTGCGGATGAGAAAGCTGTTCGACCGATCCTGATGGATATTGAAGTATTTTTCACTCGACCACTCGTTCCGAAATAATTCGGAAACGGCTTTTACGAATTTATAAATAGTCGTCTACGTTTCGCGATCGCGTGATTTGAAAATCGAATATTTTTTTCCTCGCATCTATCGCAGACGAATCGAAGGTCGACGGTACGGTGCACCGAATTTTGCGTAACGCGTCAAAATAGAAGGACGAAATGGACGAACGTAGACGAGGACGAGGACAAATGTGTTGGAAACGACCGCGAGATACGCTCGGAGACTAGAACGTGAAACTACAGCGAGGGAGTCGAAAATGGTGAGATGCACCGCAGTCTTCTGCTGGGACGAGTCGATACAAATTTCTTAATTCGACAACCGATTGTCGCGAGAAACCGTGCGGAGGCCACGAATTGGTAACAGTTGTTCGAACCACGTGCGCAATCGTCGTCGTCCACCTGCCCCCACCTGCCCCCACCGGCATTCACCTGTAGTTTTCGAGAACTCGCGATATATTTCACCCCATCGGACAGCTGTCTTTGTTCGTCGTGTATCGCTCGTCGCGTCGTCACTTCTTCCGTATACCTCCGCTCGCCGCGCACCTATTTCGTTCGAATCTCGAGTCTATTTGTATTTTTCTCCCAGACAGACGCTCGACGACGCACAGGTGCGTCGCCGAGTTGTATCGGCGCGTCGATCGTACGAGCCGCCGACTGACTTTGTCGAGCGAATTCCGATCCGTTACGCGTCCGGGGATCGGGAGGATTAGATCGATGATATAATCGGGAGCCGATGAAATTTGAATGAGAAATCGATCGCGGCCCGCGAACAAGTTTCCCGGCGTTCTTAGTGTTATTTAATAGGATATTCGTGGGTTATTTTTAAGCGGATGTGTCATATTCGGCTACATTCAACGGCGTATAAATACCTCGAGCCACGCACTACGCGTCGGTATGGCGCGTCGTTTCACGCGTGGCGGGAAGCGGGCGTGCAGGGTGACGCATCGGATCGGCGCACGTGGTTATATCTGGCCTGGAGCCAGACGGAAAAAAAGAGAGCACGCGAGCCTCGAATTTTTCGAACGGTATCGACAAAGGGTGAATACCCGTCGCGCGTCCTCCGACCAATTCTATCGGGTGTCGAGACGCGCTTTGTTCGCGTGGAAGGCGCTGTACACCGAGCCCGCATTGTAGCCCTCCTCGAGACGAATCCAACGAGGGGTGACACGGCACAGTTTCGATTGTTGCTCTCGAAGCTGCTCCTCCGCTCCGGCGGAGTACCCGGCGTTTTTTGTCCACCAATCTCCGAGCCCGAAACCGATTCCATTGACGATAATCGTTGACGCCGAGTTTCTAAAACACGTCGAATCTTCGCGGCTACTTACCGATGTCACGACCGTCAAGATCGACGCTGCTTCAAAAAAAAATTAAAAAAAAAACCAAAACAAAAAACGCGCCATAAGTACCGATCTCGCGTGTCTCGGCGATCCGATCCACGCGATCGTAGAATCCTCGCCGTGAAATTCTCAATCCGCGACAGTTCAATCGGCCGCGCGTTTCTCCTCTCACCTTTCGCTCGCGCGCCGCCACCGCCGTTTTTGAGCGGCTGATCGGTCTATTTTGAGCGGCGATAACTCGGCAACGAGAGGCGATGACCACGCGGTGTCGCAACTCGTTGGACTCGCCGTGAGAATCCCTATTCGCGGGTCGATCCCGAAGTGAATCAATTTTTCTCGCGCCGGACCGAACATTCTCGCGTGTTCGCGATGGCATCACCAGCTAGCTGTACTCTCGCGGAAACGAGGTGGGAAATTTGAAAAGAGAGTCAATCCCGTCTCGCGACTAGGCACAGGAGGATCGAGTACCGCGTATATTTATGGGGGTATTCCTCTCGTAGCCACCCTCGCCGCGATGGAAACGCTCCGAGTTGGAATCTGGTTGTTCGTAAAGAAAAATCGTAGGAGAGCGAAGGAAAAAGAAACGAAAAGCCACATGAATAATGGGTTGCCGGTGGAATGGGGCGGCGGCGGCGGCGGCGGCGGTGGCGGCCGCGGCGGCGGCGGCAGAGCAGAGGAGGCGAAGAGTAGCAGAGGGGTGGCCTCGGGGTGGCGGTGTGCATCAGTATGCTGGTAACTGTTGGCCCAGGTCAAATTGACTCCACCGTCTCCATGGCAACAGGCACTCAGACTTCCGGCTGGTCGATATCCTCCAAGTTGTGTTTTGCGGCGGACCTCGCCGCTCCGCTCCCTCCATCTTCCCCCCGTCTTATCTCATCTCCTCCCTCCTCCTCCTCCTCCCCCCGCTCCGCGTTCTCTCCACACCTCGTCAATTTTTCTCCGCACCTCGAAACTTTCGAGCCTCCCGATAGCCTCGCGCTTGCGAAAAGCAAAAAATAACAACAAAATGAAGCGAAATGGAAAAAAAAGGAAACGCGCTCGACGATCTCGATTCCGTGAGGGGACACGCGACAGCGCCGACTCCGAGGAGTCGCGGAGAAAGCGAGAAAAGACGAAAGAAATTGACGAACAGAAGCGCGGCAATGGGGCACAGGTGCGAAAGGAAGTTGTCTCGACCGCTGCGCGGCATTTGTTCGTCCACGGGCAATCCGTCGCATACATTTCACCAGCCGTGGCGGGTGACAGGTGAAGGAAACAGTTGCTCATCGAGAACAACCGTACGACCGAAAATTTCTCGACGCCGCGGCGTGTCGAATTTCAGTCGAGGACGCGTGCGTTTTCTCAACGAACACTCCGACGTACGATTGCAAACTCTATCGGAATCGTCCGATCCCAAGACGCGGAACAGACGCGTTGTAGAACGCTCGAAACGTAGGGAATTTTTCGCGAACCGATTCGCAAATTAAGAAAAATGACGGATTCGTTTTTGTTACGTTGTCGTATATTTGGCACGTTTCGGTCGATCGATTATCACGCGTGTCGGAGTTAACCCTTCGGATTTCTGTTCACGTCGACGGTCGATTCGAGGCGACAATGGTGCGTCATTTTCAAAGTAAGTAAACATACCTTTGCGCTCGGTTCGTACGAGTAAAATAATTGACACGAGAGCCGATCGAACGTGGTGGAGGAGGAGGAGGAGGAGGAGGAGGAGGAGGTCACAATTTATCACCGAAACGATACTCTATGGACGGTACGACGACCAATAATAAAATCATGCACGTATACATATGTGCCTCTATGTGTACGGCGGAGGGAGGACGTCGAGTGGCAGGAACATAGGGTTTGTTTGAAGGGGTGGTTGGCGGACGGATGGTTAGATACACCTACACAATGCGACTACGTATACCTAATATGATAGCGCGCGTATATAGAGTGTGCGAAAGTCGAATAATCTCGGAATATTCGCCCTTCGCCCTTCGAATGGAATAGAATGACCGAACGACGTCGGATCGAATCCATTTAAATGTTCGGTATTTATACCGCCGTTATACGTATCAGATCCACGTCGAATGTCATTCGTCGCAATTACGCGTCTCTATAATTCCCAACTCGGGTAACAAATACGCCAACGTACGCGTCACTTATGGTAATGATCGGGCTGTTTTCTCAACGATTCGCGAAAACAACACGCAACTTCTCTACGCTAAGACCGCGTAGTATTACTTCGCACGAGGACTCTCCGCGAACGATCTATCGTTCTCTTCCTCGCGCGTTTCCGGGGAAAAAAAGCAATTTCAACAACGAACTCGCTGACACGCCAAAGATGTCTTTATGTACGTCGTTCTCCATCGGTCATTCTCTCTTCCAAATCGAAGATTCGTCGCCCTGCACTCGCGCAACGATTGGTTTTCGAACACCCGTTAGACGACACGCGTGTTGTATCTATGTACACCTATATATCGCGATCGAGGGCACTATGTCGCGGCGGCGTTGATGGAAGCGGTCGAAGTCGTCGCGGCGCGTCGGCGTCGTGTTGGTGACGGTGTTCGCGCGCGGTGGTGGTGGTAGCTAGCGGCGGGGATATTAGGAACGAGAGGATGCAGAGGACACGGTAGGTAGATATCTGCCTGTCCTGCAAAGCGTGGTGTTGGCAAGCCTGATCAATACCTGTCCCTGCCACCCGCCCTCGTCGTCCTCGTCCTCGTCCTCGTTCGCGTCGCGGCGCCCCTGCGCGGTCGACCCTTCCCTTACTCCGCGCGCGCACGAATCATCCCCCGACCGTCACCCTCGCCCCTGATGCGGGATTCCCACCCTTCGCGCGCGCGCGCCTCTCATCCGATTCCCCTCTCTTTCTCCTCCCGCTCCTCCTTTTCCTCCTGCCCCTCGCCGGCTCTCTCTCTCTCTCTCTTTCTTTCTCTCTCTTCCCCTCTCTCTGTCTCTCTTCGTCTCTCTCTCGCTCGTTCGTAGCGATCGCACCCCCCCGCTGCCGTCGAAAAAATCGCGAACCCCGAACCGGCGAGACGTACGCTCGCGGTCACGCTGCCAGACACGCTCGCACGCCATCGAGGCATGTAGGTACGCACACCGAACCACGCGACCCGTACGAATCCGATCCTCCGCGCGTATAGACTCTTTGTGTATGCAATTTACATGGCACGCTCCATAAAGTTAATTGAAATTTCACAGCGCGCGTCTTTCTCCTTAGCCTGTTCTCGTTTCGTCATTCGATAATAGTCGATACTCGGCCTTTCCCCCGACTCTCTCGCCGATGCGCTGTTTACAGAAGGAAATGCAGCAGATGACTCTTGTCACAGATCGCCGTATCGTCTCGTTATTACTTCGCCGATAATAACATTTTACCCACTCGTTTACTCGATTCTATGTATTCCCACCGTAAATAGAAATAAAAAATCTACAATCGTTCGTTTCGAAGTCAAATCTTATAAATTTGGTATCTCGAAATATCGCGTCCCCAACTTTCACTTCCCAAACACGAGTTTCGAATTTATACGAGATCTCGCGAATTTAGACTCCATAGCGACGAACATCGACGCGATGATATCATTCGGACAGAGGCTTTTCAGTATTCGCCACGAATTTCCATTCACGGAAGCAAACCTCGTTATTTGACGAGCGATACGATTGCGCCTGCACGCGGCCTGCTGCCGGGCAGCGACGCGCGTCTGGTTGCATAGCGCCAGGCGCTCGCCGTACGCCGCGGACCCGAGCTAACGAGAAGGCGACGCGGGGAAAATTCCGTCGATTCATCGAAGCTTCGCGATTGCTAAATTGGTATTCGAATCAGAACACCGTACTCGGAATTTGGAACGGAGGACGAAATGACTCGTTGCGCGAAACTCGTCGCGCTGAAATATGCGAGCGTTAGCAGTAGATCCGTCGGCCGTCGATCGCCGGATCAATTTTATTACGAAACGAACCTCTTCGAAATGTGTTCGAAACGAGCGAGGACGTCCGGAGCGACGGCCACGTGTTTTATTTCGATATTCGTCGATTACGTTTTTTTCCTCGCACTTTGGTCCATTGACTTTCGAAAAGTCGCCTTGAGGTTATTCATAATCGAATATAAGTATTTTTTAACTTCGGTTCGTATCATCGAACCGCGATAAATACGTGTCCACGTGGCTGGCGAACGCCAAGGAATTACGTGCGTGTCAAAGTTCCGCGAGGTTCTTGGCTGTTACGAGTTTCTCGTGCGACAACGAAAAAAAGCTTCGTTCCACTCCGCGCAAAACATCAGATAAATGTCGTCGTAAAATGAGAGAGAAACTTGGAATCGATTATCGACATCTAAACGTGACGCTTGTTCGTTGCGACGCGAACTTGTTGTGCCGTTGGTTATCTAAAAAATAGCAATAAAGGTTTTTTTCTCCAATATTCGAGTTTCCTACCAATAGCATGGAAATTCGACCTTTATTAAGGGAACCACTTTTATCCGATGTCCATTATTCAGCTTTCCAATGGGTGATAATAAATATTCGTGTTTTTTTTTTTGCATCGCGCATTTCTTCGTCGTTCCGGGAATTCCGACGGGAATCTACGCTCTAATTTAGCAGCACGAAGAACGATCGAGGAGCTAGCGAATTACACCTAGCGATCTCGAGCGCTGCTCCGAGATGAGCCCTCGCGAAAGGAGAAGAAGTCCGCCTGCTTCCTCTCGTGCCCTCCGGTCGGAGGCACGTGCCCGCCTGCGTCGGACAAAAATTTGGGACAGGTGTCGCTGCTTCTGCTCGCCCGAGGGTTCTCCGTTCCTCGTCTCGAGGTACGAGGAGGCGAGGAGGACAGGTGGTCGCCAAAGACGCGCGAGCTACCGATTAACGCGACGAGACAGTACGAGACGCGACCAGACGCGAGCGGATGAAAGGTGTCGGTGCGCGCGCGCGCGCCACCGCGTTCGCGTACGACGTACAGGTAGGTGGTACGTCGACGCTGCCTTTACCTACCTCGCGGCGTACGCGCGAGTTCCAATGCCAACGGGCATCGCGCGGTCGCGTGGCGGCGGACACCTCGCGACGTGGACTCTGCACTGGGAATCGCTGAACAGGTGGCTCGGCGACATCGTCGAGCGCCTTTCGCCACGCAGCCGAGAGAGATTCATCGTGCCTCGCGCGATGGGCGAGGAAACATAAACCAGGGGGGGCGCAAAGAAGAAATAGCGAAATTCCAGCGCGATTTCTCTCACCCCGCGCGGAGGGCAACGAATGGGTGAATTTTTCTAGCAACTCGCGAGAACTCGGCGGGGCGACGGGGAACGCAGGGAGCGAGCGAAACGCGATCCTGCGCTCCTCGACCTTGGAGCGACCTTGGTCGCGTGAAATGTCGCGGGCGATCCGATGACCGTCCTCGGAGAGGAGCGACGTCAAGGTGCTTTTTATCGTAGGTACGGAGAGCGAAGTCCGGGTGGAAATAGGAGTAGGTACCGATGCCGAGCGACAGGTCTGGGCACGTGACGTAAGCGGTGACGCGTTTTCGAATACTCGGCGATCCGAAAGAATTCGTTCGGCTTTGTGTCTGTCTCGTCTAACGAGTGGGCAGATCGTTCGAGAGCCACCGGCGTCGTCTCGTGCTCCTTTTTTTTTCCGGGACCCGCCGCCGATCGTCGAAGGAGACTCGAGGAGTCTCGCCTGCAAACTTTGACCGTGAAATCTACCGTAACCTACGAACGAAAATAATATCCGTCAAGGTCGTTGGATTATCGAGTAGTCGCGAGTCCCGGCTCTTTTTCTAGTCGCTGGCGGGGCGGTGGGTAGCTTTTCATTCATTTTCTCGTTTCCCCTGTTTTCATGACGGCGCGATACGTACGTCGCGACACGCTACGACGATGATGATTTACGGGGCACGCGGCTTCCACAAAATTACACCTGTCTCTCGATCCGTCTGACCGTCCCGCCGCGTTTCCACCTCGCGGAAACCCGTAGCGACGGACGACGTACCGGGTGTGAGAAAAACAACGAGGCGGAAGAGGATCGATAGCCGCGACGACTGGCTGCCGGAAATAAATCGCACTGTAAATATCGACTGGCCGGGATGGGTTGGCGGGAATGGGTTTATTAATAGTGGCGAAATACGTACGGCGTAACCTTGGAAGTTTATAATCGAGGTATAAATTCGGTTTCGCTAGAGAAACGCGAAGGTCGATGCGATCGGAGTCCCCGAATTTTCGTCATTTTTTCCCCATCGAAGTCGCGCGTCGCGCGGAGGATAGGTGGCGCGCGTGCGCGAGGCGCAGCGGAGCGCGGCGCCACCGGTCGAGCGGCGAGAGTGGGGGGGCAGGGAACGCCCACCGGAGTGGACGCGCGCGCGTCTCATTGGTTCGGCTGCGAAACGACGCGGATCGAAAAGTACGGCTCGGATTAAAATTTCGCAAAGGGAATTTCGACGCCGTGATTTCCGGGGAACGCGACGGAGAAGGTGCGACATTTTTTGGACACCGCGTCGAATCCGGGGAAAGAGAGATGCTCCGGCTCCGTCGAACGACGAAACGATGGAGCGGCGATTCGGCATACCGGATTCGAGAACAAAAGCGGATTCGATCTGGTGCAAAGGAGAAACGAACCTCGATTCGAGTTTATTGTTCCGCTGCCTCCTCCTCCTCCTCCTCCTCGGGACACGCGAGACGCGGGTGTGCGTCGATGAAAAGCTACTTCGACGAACGTGAGACGGTGACGCCGTCGCCTTGATGGACAGACGGACGCCACGTGCCGCGCAACGTTCGGACCGTCCGCAACGCGATCGAAGGACGAGTCGACGACGACGCGAACCGTCGAAGCCGTGTAAAAAAAGAAACGACTTGAATTTTTCCAATCGATCAACTCGCGAAGACGGAATGCGAGCACCGAAAAAATCGGATCGGTAGCGCGTATAAAAAATGAAGAAAAAAATCGAGCGCGTTCGATGACATGGGAAAAACTATAAAACGAATAAAACTAACGGGAACTAATCAAAAAATCTGACTCGGGATAATCTTGACAAAAACACGAGCGAACGAGAAATTCTACCGATTACGACGGAGTAGGTAAAAATCGTAAAGCGAGTCTCGATCGCATCCATTTGTCCAACTCGCATCGCTGTGCATTTTTCGCCACGGTTTCACCACCGAGGCACCATTCGTCCGATTCGCAAGCATGGGTCGCCGACGATCGCGTCAAGGGGAAAAAAGTTGAGCGCGAACAGGAGCGGGAGGCTCGTCCTCGAAACGGAACGGAGCGCGGAGCTCCGAGGCGACGACGGGCGACCAAGGGGAGGATCTCTATTGATCCTTTAGCCGGTCTTTCCACCTCTGTGAAGTTGAATTGTGCCGAAGGAGAGAGAGAGAGAGAGAGAGAGAGAGCGAGCGAGCGAGCGAGAGAGAGAGAGAGAGAGAGAGAGAGAGAGAGAGAGAGAGAGAGAGAGAGAGAGAGAGAGAGAGCGAGAGAGAGCGAGAGACACCGGAGGACCTCGCGGACCTCCCATCCGCGCGCCTCTCCGTCCGCTATGCGCAAAAGCCTGCCTCATTTTCGCCACGCGTTACATACCTCGTCACGCGTTATCGATGTCCGTTATACGGACATGGTCGTCCGATCGTTGCCTCGGTAATTTCGCGGGAGGACAAATCCATCGGACGCGTGGTAGGTATTGATCGATGACGATCGCGTTCTTCGCGGGGTTCCTTCTGCCCTCGCGCGTCGATTTTTCCCCGCAGCGAAAAGCGCCAACCACCCGTTCTTATTCATCGGCCGTCACCGCGCGTCATCCGCTTCTCTTCGCTTTCGTCGCTTACTTACGGATTTACCCTTCGCGCGCGTACACGCGCGTGCACGATACCCGCGACTCGCGCGCCCTATCCCATTGACTTCGCGACGCGCCCGCGCCCTCGCGCTCCTCACCCTCGCGAAGGTCCTTCGTCGTCGTCTCTCCGCGGCGTTCTTCTCGCGCGCTTAGCCGCGCTTCGGTGATAGGTACCTACGCACTGTAATAATCCGCGCCCGTTGTGCATGCTCGAGCGAAAATGTTTCGTTTCGCCACGTTGCCAAAGCGAGAATCCAATAGCGATGATCCCCGTTCCTTGATATCGCGGGTCGCGCGACTTCGCTTGGCGCCGGCACGCGTCTAACGGGTGTCCCCGCGAAATCGCTGCTATCGCTGCTAGTGCTACCAGCGCGGTTCCACTACCTCGGCGCGTATCCGGAAGAACGCGTCGCCACCGAGGATCCCGATGATTCCCGATCAGGCGTTAAACCCTGAATTTATGCGTACGTACGCGTCGTCGCGTCGCGGCTAACGAGTTACGACGACGACGACGCGCATCGGATTACCATACGATTAGCGTGCCGAGTCGTAAATAAGGCGAAAGATGAAGGAAAACGCGGAACGAGGCGCGATCGGGTATCCGGTATTTCGATCGAGTCTTCGGTGGAGAATGTCTATGCTGCAACGTTCTTGCGGTGGGTGGAGCTCTGCGGCTTTTATTAGCGCGGTTCGACGGTCTTTGCGCTGCTCGAGTAAACTAGGACAAACCCTGTCCCGGATAACAGCAGCGCCGAGCCTGGTCCGTTTGCTCGCGCGAACCGCATCTCTCGGCCACGCGAAGGATAAGTCTGGTGGTAGGCGGCCGCGAAAGAAATCGGCAACGTACGATCGTCGTCCGCGCGCCGACGAGTGGGAAACTGCAGTTTTATTAGCGGTAAAAATAATCTCGGTAAATTCGAGCCGCGAGGCGTGTCACTCGCGGCTGGTACCTAGACGCGGTTGTTCGATTTCGTCATCTAGCTCTTTCCGCTCGCCACCGCCTCCTCCTTGCGCAACGAGGTTCGCACGAGGTCTGTTTTACCGACCGAGCGCGAGGATCGCCTCGATCTTTGACGCGAAATAGCATAATTTGCGTCGTACGCGTTACGACCTTTCTCCATCCGACGCGTGCCTGCCCTTTTGCAACGTTCCGGCGAACGCCGGAGAGTTGGGGATCGGAGGAGAGGGAATGAAAAAAAATCGCCATTAGCATAGCTAAACCATGCGTTTGCCGAATTTAGTAGCGATAAGAAGAGTAGCCATTTCAACAGCGACGCGATCCGCGAAAATGTCGCTGCTAGCTCGCGATTTCATCGATCTCGTTGGCAATACACCGACGGTAATTAATTCCTCGCCGACGAGAAGCCATCGACGACGATTCTAGCTCGTGAAATGACGATGCAACTTCGCGAATCAGTACGGCTCGCTTTTTCTCGCGTGTTTTTTCAACATCGGAATTAACGTTCTCCTCTCCGACGCATGAATTAAAAAAAAAAAAAAGCGTGATCCGCGATGAACTTTGGATCGTCAACGACGAACGGCTCGTCACTCGTGACTAAAACGTTGTTCCTCGTGACCAAGAACCTTGTTATCGATAACATGTTATGTCCAACGACAGAAACTACGTTGTCAATAACAAACACGGTACCAACATGTTTTCAGAGAATACCAATTGCAAGCGTGCACATCTACACAGGCGTGTCTGGCAACGACGCGATATCATTGGCTAAGAACGCATCGATGTCGACAGGAAAAATACTCCTAATAACAGTCGGCAAATGCGAAAGACTCGCGACACGGGGTTTCGTCGGTTTGGAAGTAGCAGCTTAAAAATACCGAACGCGGCGATGGACATGATCGACAAGAAAAACGTCGTCGATGCTAACGAACCGTTTCTTGCGGCAGCGAAGTTGCGATTGTTAATTGCGAAATGACATTTACGGGCAAAAACAACAACGCGATGATTACGATATTGGAATGTTATTTCTACTACCGACGAGCGTCACGTATCACGGAAGATCTGTATTAGCGGTGATGCGAAATATATGGCTAATCGTAAAAGTGAGAAAATTAAACGATAACGATGTAAGCCGCGTCGAACACGTTCGATTACAAGTGTCGCTTGTTTGCCAACGCGCGCTCGCGATTTCTATCTAATCGATCGCACGGTTCGTTCGTTCGATGGATAGATAGCTTGATAAATCGTCCATCTACCGGCGCGAAACATACGAGAAATACTTATCAATGAGCGAGGTGGCGCGTACGGGCGCGAAGGGTCGTAGCGATCGGCGCGGCCGCGGTTTTCGCACGGGCAAGATTTTCGCGCGAATGCAGCTCGCGGCACGTCGGCGTGCGTCGGGTTGCCGCCGCTCGGGCGCGACCCGCGGGACCCTCCGTCGCAGAATTCAGGGCTGTTTGGCCTTGAGCTATAATCGTCGTTGGTGAAGAAAAACTCGCCGCGATGATCTCCCTCCGAGTCGACTCTCCGTCTCTCTTTACATCTCGTTCCCGAGGGTGAGACCGAGACGGTTCTGGAAGAACGTCGCGGCGAGCCGGTTCGGTCGATTTGCTTATTTGTTCATTTTCTCCGCTTCGCTACTTTTCGAGGCTGGTATATTATCCTCGTTACCGTTGTATTATTGTCGTTGTCGTTGTTGTTGTTGTCGTCGAGGCTGCCGCGGTCGTTATCGGGCGTCGTATAAATTCCTCGGCATCGGCGACTTCGCTCGCTCCTGTCATTGAATCTTCTATCCTCGAGCTCTCTCGAACGTTGTTATCGCATCGATAACGTATCTCTCGGGCGATAGGCGACGACGGGAATCAGCCGTGTCGTCACCGAGCAGCGTATACTCCCGACGACGAACACCTCGATCGACGGATTTTTATCTACGGTGACGTTTCCGTACCGCCGAACCGAAGACGAACGCATCGAATACGCACGAACGGACGGGCGACCGGTAATCGGTGCTAAAAATCTTCGGTAACGTTCGGTCCACCCGGCAAACGCTACGTTTGTTATCGTACGCGACGTTGCGCGAATTCGTTCCACGGCTAAGATCGGTCACATCGTCGAGTGAATGGCGGCGAATCTATCGCCCGATTAATCTATCGATTATTTCTGACACTTTTTGATAACCGATACTTCTAATATCCGCCCGAATCGAACGACCTTCTTCGTTACCGAAGAACCATCGATGAAAAATAAATATTCACCGACGCAAACGACAACGTTTTCCACATTCGAGCCAATTTAGCCATTTGGTCCGCACGAAATTGCTGATCAGAAATTCCGAAAAAATCGGTGGTTTTTCACGCACCCAAATTCGATCGTCGATCATCCTCTCGCGCCTTCGATATTTCGCTGCCGAAAATCGTAGTTTCGAGAATTTGTAAAAAACAAAACAAAAAAAACAAGGATGAACGACGTTATGCTCGCCATTTTTTCCCTCACTAATCGCGGTATTTTCACAATTTTTCCTCAACGCGAGGCGAGCGAGGTAAAGAAATGCACGACCGCAACGTAGCCCGATTTTTATCGTACGTTTCATACCACGAGGAGAGATGCGCGTGTATTTTATTTGTTTCGCGGCAGATTTCATCGCGATGGACGATGAGATTTATTTGTAAATTCGACGTTGCTGAAATAAAATGATCCGGCTCTCGTCTTCTCGCCGGCTAAATATAGACTTTTTTTTCAACGGTGTATTTTCGGCATCCTGGGTGTGTTTCCCATTTAAAGGGTGTCTTAAATTATCTGGTCTTAGCTACGTGGCCCAGAATTATAGCAGGGAGTCGCGTGCCTCGCGCTAGTCCCTGTTTTTTCCACTGACATTGCAACAAACCATAATAGACGAGACAAACGCGTGCTCAAACGCTCGGGCCGACGCGTGGCGGGCGCCGAAAAAATTCCGGACAGCAGAAATTAGCCGAGACGAATTTCGCAGCTCATTTTCGTTCGGTTTTCTCCTCGTTTTCGCTAATAAACAAATTGTCACGGGCGTGAGAACGAGTTCGGTCGTTCGCTCCGTGGCAAAGTCGATCGATATCTCCCCGCGATGATAGAGAGAGAGAGAGAGAGGACAAGTTGGGCGAACTCGTTCTATAAAACGTGCGACGAATGTGGAGAAAAAAAGCAAGTGTCGATCAGACGGGAACGTCGGTCGCGCGAACGCGGATGCGTGGAACGGGAAATTTCGCGCGAAAGTGAATTTCATCCTAATATCGCGAGGGACCGATGAATTTCGTTCGGAAAGCGCTAAAGCGGAATCGTTGGCCGAATATACGTTGGTGTTGTCCTCGAACGCGATGGAGAACTCGTTGCCGCTTCTTTGGCGGGAAAATTGGCGCGGGAATCGAGGAGGCAACAGGTGTGCTCGTTGCACCTGAAATTTCGATGCTCCCGATCAGCCGAGACCTTCGAGGACGATTCTCTCGAGGCTGTCGCGACGCGGCGAGTAACTCCAATTCCTCGCGATCGGTCGTTCGGTACTCCGCGCTACGCACGCGGACAGTTTACCGATCCGTTTCGCGTCCGTTCGGTTCCGTTCCGCCGTTCCGTTCATGCCATCCGCACATCTGGTCATCGCACCCGTCTCGGCTATTCGCAGTCCCCGGTTCGCCACACCGTGTAATCCTGGCGAAAGCATCGACGTCCCTTCGCGTAGGAACAATCGGAACGAGGAGCTTGGCATCGAGACGCATCGTCGTATCGATTCGACCGAGCTTCGTACGTCGCTGCGGAGGAGTCGGAAAATTTGGGAAAACTGTGTTTTCTCGTCGTTTCTCGCGCGTAATTCTCGTTCTCGCGACTTTACAGCGCGTGCTCTTTCACATTTCCTCTCGACTCGGTTTATCCTCCTATTTGTTGCTCGTTGGGGATCATCGATCCCCGTCTCGTTGTTGATTATTGGGGAGGGAGGGGCGAAAAGAAGAACGGAGGAACGAGTTTTGTTCGCGTTAGAACTCGCTCGAATCTTTCGCTACTTAGCTGGTACGCGGTCTACACTTCGAAATCGAATATGTATGGCTATTACGCCCGCGAGCGAATCAATAACACTCGACGTACAAGTAGCCCGAGCGACCTGACGCAACGTGAATCGATGCAAAACTTCTCGTACAACAACCGAACGAGTCTCTTGGATCTAAGTATCGCGAACCCGCCGGCATACCTCTATATATTTGTACACGTATACGGCCGAGCGAGAGAGGGGGAGAGGGAGAGGGAGACGGAGATGGGAAAAAATACAGCGACCGAGATGCAAAGTTCCACTCGCATCCACGACGATCGGCGTGGAAATCTGAAAAGGAAAAGAAAAGGAAAAAACATCGTATCGCGTAACGTTTATACGATGGTTACGAGTCTCGTTATCGGTAACCTAGAGCAAAGTTATACAAGCCGATAACGTCCGTCAACGATAAGGCTGGAATGGACGCGTTTCCCTCGCAGCCGCGTGCGTGTGCGCGCACACGGATCCCCGTATATTTAGGTGAGACTCGCCAGTTTCCTCCCGCGAGCAAGTTTTTCGTATTTTTAGACACCCCGTGAGTCGGGCGCTTGAAAATCCGTGCCAAATATGGTCCCCCGAGCGGCGCGCGTGTTCTCTCCTCTCGCGACTCGATCGAAACCGGGGAATCGCCGCTTCCCCGATCGATTTTCCCTTCGAGGAAAAAAAACGGAGCTCCGATCTCCGCGTCGCGCGCGCGCGCGTCTCGTTAGCATTTTCCTTCGTAACCCGCGGCGCGTCCGACTATCAACGTCGCGACGCCTCGCGAATCGTGGCAAGAATTTCTCGACGATACGAATCACAAACCTCGTTCCTATTCCGCAGCGGCGTCGCGTTATTGGCACATATGCCTCTACGCGAGAGCCTCCCGTGCATGCACCCTCGATTTCCCGCGTACCTATCTCCGATCGCGCGCTCGTGTATCGACACAGCGCGAGGAAACAAATGCGACGCGCGCGCGCTGCTCCCCTGAGCGTCGATGCTCGCCGCGTCCGCGAGGCGCGAGTGGTGTAGGTGTCCCAGGCGTCGGACGATAGTACGATACAGTTAACGGATAGGCCCGTGTTGGCGTGTACGCGGCGCGAGGTGTATATTTGTACCGGGCGGAATGTGTGCGGCGCGCGCGCGCGCGCGGTTCACGGATAAATCTATGCATCGATGTCATTACGAACGGAGAACCGTGAAATGTATTGAATATCAAACCAATAAACAGGAGGAGGACGAGTTACCGGTTACGTACCGACCGTAGTAGTAGTACTAGTACTAGTAGTAGTAGTGTAGTAGTAGCGTGGTAGTAGTAGTAGTAGTAGTAGCAGTAGGTAGATAGGTAGAGATAGGTAGGTGGTAGGTGGCGGTAGGTGGAGAGGCGAAACGAGTGGCTTGGCAACGTCGTCGGTGAGACAGCAGCCTCGCGCAGTCTCTCGACGCCACGCGAAGCGGGGGAAACTTCGATTGCGAGCGTGTGTGGGGGAGAGAAGAAACCTGCACGATACACGCGCGTACGTACGTACGTACGTATACACGCGTACCATTGACACGAACGTGTACGAAGCGTAAACCACTACCCCCGCGTTTACGGTGTGCGGCGTCCGTGCATCTTTGCGGGAAAGAGTGCCTATATATCTAGATAGACGGTGAGAACTCACGGATATTTGGTCTCTCGGCTGTACCTACTTTATCTCGTTCGCGTGTCCGTGCGGCACACTCGTTCGCGTCGACTCGCACGTATACGCGGCGTAGACCAAAAAGCACACCAGACGGAATATATATACATATGCAATGTACGCGTATATATCTATATATCGGATCGTGAGTTTGTGCGAAGAAGAAAAAAATGTCTGGATACTTTTCTCGCTGCGGCGCGTGCGCGCACGAGCGCGATGCACGAGACGCGATGCTCGTAGTGGCGGCGCGAAAAAATGACTCTTAACTTTTTTTTGTTTGTTTTTTGCTTTTTTTTCCACCGTACCTCCTCCAGCCGAATGAGATAACGCTTAGCGGAGGTCGCGCTCGTCGCGATACTTCGACCGTGCTAGTCCGCGCACCGTGCGAGCTGTGACCTTCCGATCATATCCGATTTCGCTGAAATTTCGCGCACGTTTCGTCACCACGGACGAACGCGAGGCCCGTTTGTCTCTCTTCCGTTTCGCGATCCAAAAATCAAATCGAACGTCTCGATCCCCGACCGCGATTCGCCCGAACGGATCGTTATACGTTCGATAGGACGCAAGAGATATCGAATCGGTGGAATTAAAAATCGAATAAAAAGAAGGCGCAACGAAACCGTCGTCGCTCCCTCTCCTCTTCCCTGGAGCTGTCCGTTAGATTAATCCATATCGCGCGTATACACTTCTTATCGCAGCCAAATTCAATTACGTTCTAGCAACCTTGTTGTACAAACTTTTATATTTTCGCCTCGCGGATTTGAAATTCATCCGCGACGCGTTTATAGAAAGCACGCGCCTATCTCTCTATCCGTATCTGTTTCCGTGTCTGCGCGGTGCGGTGTTGTTCCGTATAAAGTATTCGAGGAGAAAGATTAAAAAAAAAAAGTTGCTCAAAGCGCATCAAAACGTCCGTTCCTCGCGGATAATCGCGTATCTGACCGTAATCTTTGATAGGTCGCGTTAAACCATGGAAGAATCGTCCGACTTTGACGAGTGAATGTACGCGCGCGGGTATCCAGAGATACACGCATTCGCTGCTCTCGCGCGCGTGTCGCGCGCACGTGAAACGTACGTGCGGATCGTATGAACGTATAATTGGTGTGGGGTTTCCCGAAGGTTCAAAGGGGGATTCGGCCGGCGACGAGGACGAGGACGAGGACGTTGACGGCGAAGACCGTGTACCCGGAGGGATCGATAGAGTCTCTCCGCCGCGCTCCCGCTCCCCTCCCGCCGCTCGCTCGCTCGCTCGCTCTCTCTCGCTCCTTCGCTCCGCGACGTCGGGACGTCGAGACGCCTCGCGCTCGTCTCGACAGCGCTGGGAGGGGGGCGGAGGAAGGACGAAGGTGGAGGGCGAACGAGACGCGGGTGGAAAATCGACGCCACGAGGGTTGATCGACGTCCTTAGCTCCGTCGGCGACTACCTCGGACGCTACGTGGGCGAATGGCGCGGCGCGCGCGCGCGCGCGCGAGGATACGGCGTCGGCGTGGGATCATCGTCGTCGACGGCAGCTCTCGCCGACGACGTCGACGTCGAGCGACGGAGCGCGTGCGGTGTACGCGCGCACCGACTCCGAGGAGCGAGCGAGAGAGATAGGTAGGTAGGTAGATAGAGAGAAGGACGCCGGTGTAGCGCGAAATCAGCGCCGGCGGGTGGGGAGAGGAGCCACGCGGCGCAGGGAGGCCGAGATACCCGACGGTTCGCGTTTCGTTTAGGAGCGTCGTATCGGGGAGAGGGCACGAGGCAGGAACCCCACCGCGGGCGGGGGGACAGCGACGCGAACCGAAGCGACGTCGATGCGAAGGTCACGCACCAGAGTCGCCGCGCTATTTAAATATAACGCATTATTTTCCGCGACATTCGCGATGATTCGCTCGCGTTGGACCCGCGCGATCCGAAGATTTCGATTGACCTCGAATCATTCATCCCGTTCGCGAGGACCGGAGGCACGCTCTCGTCCCATTCATCCGTTCGCCACGCGAACGTACTTGCTCGCCTCCCCGACGATGGGCGATCCCGTTCGAATGTCCGAGTGAAAAAAAACAAAACGAGCATCTGCTCTCTTTTCTCTCGTCGCGGAAAACCTTTTTTCGTCGGGATCGACCGAAGCAGCGCGGAGATAGATCGGCGGCGAGGAGGCGTTGCGCGGAGAGGCATCGGAGTGAAAAGCGTGGCTTTTTTCGAACGGGGCGAGCCGCGGCGACGACGAGTCGGAAAGGACGGAGGCAGCGCACCGGCGAGAGAGCAACCAGTTATAGTTTGTATCCTACGCGTACTCTTTGTTCCAAGTACGGGAATCGACGCGCGGCCTCCGCAGCTTCGCCGGCCGACGCGCCGAGAGACGCGCGGCGAGTAGAGAAGAGCGGAGAAGAGTAGCTGGTAGAGGGCCTCCGCGAGTCCCTCGGCTCTACTCGACGAGACGCGCGACGCGCCTACGCCTCCGATCCGTTGCGCAGCCTTCGTTGCTTACGAGCACCATTCAACGCCGACAACAATCCTCGCTCCGTATACGCCGTAATACGCCGATGGAAACTGGTTCAAGATTAAACTCGTTGCTCGAGCCTCCCGCGATTCGCGATAATCGCGTCGATCAGGTGCGACGCCGATCGGAAAACTAAACGGAACGGTTATCCGCCAATTCGGAGCGTCGAGCTCTCAGCGATCTCGCGATCAGCGTCCTCGTTCGTTCGCGTGATAATGGAATCCGCCGCCAACGAGCCGATCGAATCTGGAATCGCGTCCAAAGTTTGTCCGGTCTCTCCCGACTCGGCCGTTTGGTCGAAACGATATTTTCACCGAGAGAAGCAGCGTGCTCTCGCGAATCTACCGCTGTCACGTTCGTTTGCCGGGTGTCGTTGGAATTTTTCTTCCTGCGCTTCGGAAAGTCGCGGCAACGGGAGGGAAGCTTTCTTCGGGGTCGGCGCCACCCTTAACCCGTTGACACGTGAAAATCGTTGGGATCGAGCGAGTCTCTCCGTAAACCAAACTGGAGGTTATTAACGCGGCGTGGAAGTATTGATCCCCCATCCTCTGACATCAGAGTCGGGGCACAATAGGTCCTCGGAATGAAAAAAGAACAGGCGAAAAAAGGACGGCCAGGAGAGAGAGAGCGGGAGAGAGAGAGAGAGAGACGAGAGACTGGGAACGTCGAGAAGCGGGCAAAGGCAGCTAGGCTCGACTAATTATCCCGTTAAACTTGGAAGTTGGCTGGTCGCATCGATTTATTCGTAGGTCGCTCGTCGCACCGCGCGCGTCAAGTTTCTTCGTACTTTCCAAACGTTTTATACTCCGTGACTTTGACCCCTTTTTATTTCATATACGAGCTATCCGGTCTCCGCCTGCGCGCGTACATAGAGGTATCGAGTTTGTCGGTAAGAGCGTAGTATACGTTACGTTGCCGCGCCGCTCTGCTCTGCGGCGCGTCACGGCGCCTCCTCTTTCACTCGACAGGCTTTCGAATTCATCCGAGATTTGACCCCGTCTTTGTTTAGACAGATGCAGAGATTTCGTCGTTTTTTTCTTTACGCGCGCGACCTTTTCACATTTTCCCGCCGAATCGGGGTAAACCGCCGCCTCGCGGCAGATAAGGAGATCGCGCGGGAAAAGGACAATCGAAGATCGTTCGCGATCTCGGATTCTTTTTCCACGCGCGAACGCGATCCGAGGTCGTTTCCCGTCATATCTCGTTCCGTCGCGAATGGACGTGCGATAATATCGCGACGAAGATATATAACGGCGGAAAGTCGGTGCGCGGGACTGGTAAGACGTCGGTGCAAGATAGACGCGAATTTTCACAAACTAAAACGTGACGCAAGATTTATATAGTACGCGTATCGCGCGATACGTGTAGCGCTTCCGTAGTTGCGCAACGTAACCTGTATCAAAAGCTTGGGAATCGGGATCGCATCGCGGCGGCGTGACGTAAGAGCGGTAGAAAAAACATTGCATAACGAAATTGATCATTTATTATATTAAACAAATGGGTATCGGTATGCGAGCACGTGCTCGCGCGTGTATCTCTGTATCTCCCGTTAAGGGGGAACGAACCGACGTCGTACGGACAAACGGATGTATATACAAAGCGCCGTGAATGCCTTCTCAGGAGGAGCACCTCGAATATATATACATATATATATGTATATCTATACGTATAAAAATATATATATACGTATGTATAAATATAAACACGTATGGATATAGGATGCGGACGTATGTATGCGTATCTATAGCCAGAGATATCACTCCGGGGCGGCGGCGGCGGCGGCGGCGGAGGAGGAGGAGGAGGAGAGCGACGCGTGACGCGCGTACGTGGAGCATGAAATGTTTTCGTGCGCGAGATCGATGCGGATGGTAGGATGAAAAAACGAAAAGAAGGAAGGAAAAAAAAAAGAAAAAAACAAATGACGATGACGA
Organism: Arge pagana; assembly: GCA_963969455.1. NCBI lineage: Eukaryota > Metazoa > Arthropoda > Insecta > Hymenoptera > Argidae > Arge > Arge pagana. Next base: position 4,126,284 of record OZ018312.1, on the reverse strand, counting down.
TGACGACGAAGAAAAACGATGAAAGATAAACGGGGCGCGGAGTCGGAGGCGAGGACCTCGCGTACGTACCTAACATTTCTATCCAAATTAGCACGCGCGCGGGTCGTGCGAGCGAGACCTTTTACCGAAATGCGTACGCGATACCGGTATTATTGTGTATACGTATGACGCGCGCGCGTTCCATAGAAATCGGCTCGGAGAACCGTCAACTTTTGCTCACTTTTGCTCGCCGATCGCTCGGATTGTTGCGTCGTCGTCGTCGTCGTCGTCGTCGTCGTCGTCGTCGTCGTCGTCGTCGTCGTCGATATCGCGCCGCGTAACTGGATTCCAATGGACCTTTCCATTAAACATTCTCGACGTATCGTACGCATTATATACGGATTCGTACGCGGAGATAGATCTCGCACCGAGTTACTCTCGCGGGCGCGCGCGCGCGCGCGGGTGTTCTCTCTCCGCGTTCTCCGCGTTCTCCGTTTCATACCTAGTTTAATACTCGTACCCTCGAACGTAGGAATCTCTCGGTCGAGAATCCCTCGCTCCGCCCTCTCGCGCGACGCGCATCTCTTTCTCTTTTGCCCGATGCCGCGTGCCTCGCCTCGTCTCTCTCTTTCTCGCTCTCTTTCTCGCGCAGGAGTCACAGACAGGTTCGTAGAGGTACGTTACATTCGGTACCAATGGAATAGAAAGTGGACCGTTGCCTTGGTGCTGCAACAGCAACTAGAATTCAAGTGTTGAAAATATCATTTTAAAACTACGTACATTGCAGATGAATTATTTCGTCACTCGACTCCGCCGCTAATTCTCTCGTCTTCGTTGCTCAAATTATAATAACGTCTCCTCGCGTTCCACCGAGGATTCGCGTAGGATTAACGCCATTACCAGCAAATATTCCCAACAAACATTCCAGCCGACCGTCTTTTCTCTCTCCAATTTTGCGTCCTCGACAAAATACAACTCGTTCCACGCGAACGTTGCGACTCGCGTGCGGACGAAACGAGAAGAAAAACAATCCCAAAATTCATTCGAAAAAAGGGGAAAAATACGGATAAATTTCACGATTCGGTGGTAAATTTTTCTCTCGTCTCTGTCATTTTTCTTCCGACGATGCACGATCGTGAGAAAATATCAGTGCTGGAATCGAGGAAAATATACGCGTATAAATCCGTGGCTAGTCAACGAATCGAGGTTTCGGTGAAGAAAAAAGACCTTCCTTGTCTTTCACGATGCCTCCCTCTCCCGCCTCGTCTTTCCGTCTCTCTGTCTCCGCTCTTCAATACCGTTATCTAATTTATTACGGGATCTTTTATCGCGCGTGCGAGTCTCGGACCGATGCTTCGGATTACGAAGCTTCGCCGGAGGCTCCCGGGACGCCGCGTCTTCGATATATTTACCATTTTTCACGATTAACATTGTCGTCGTCGAATCGCGCGGGCGATCGCGACGCAATACGAATCTCTCGAGTCTCCGCGTTTTGCCCGGCGTTTCGTGATCCTCGCCACCGCTTCGAGAGGCGAGAATCGACGAGAAAACGAACAAACAAGCGATACTGTCCACTTTTTGCGAAGGAGATTAACGATCCCACTTTCGAATTTCGAACAGGTGCGAATTTCAGGTTTCGTAGTTTTCGCCAAATCGGCGGATTTTTCGAGACTTGCCGAGAGAGCGAGAGGCGCGGAAATCCGTGCACGCGAGAACGTCTCGGAGATTTACCGTTTCGGCGAGCGGATTCCGGAGCTCCGCGATGTGTCACGGAAAACCACTCTCCTTCGGCCGAAACGAACGTGGGATACTCCCCGCGAAATTCGTCGAATATTTCGCCGTCGATGATTTCGCGTCGTTCTCACGCTCGATGCGAGCTTTTGACGAATTCGCCCCGGTGCGCGCGATCACCTCTTCTCGTCGATCGTCGAGAAGTTATTCGGAGTCGAACGCGCGACGCGGCTTACGCGACCGGAATCATAGAAAGAGAGAGAGAGAGAGAGAGAGAGAGAGAGAGAGGGTTGTCACCGCCGGTTCCTGCAACGACAAAGCCGAGGTAAAGAAAGAAGCCGGGGGATCCAGAGATTTGCATAAAGGTTCGCTCGATTCGTTCGACGTATCGAGGAAAAAAAAATCAGACAAACAGTTTTAAGTGGCGTGTGAAACGCACGCCGCGGATTAGAAACGGCGGTAACTTCTTTATCGACCGAGCCAGCCCGACCAATGAGCCGAAAACAGATATTTTCCGGCAACTCGATCGGGGCGCGCGCGACCGGAGGGAGGCCGCACTTTTGCCAGGGAAGAACCAAAATCGCTTTATTACCCGCGTGCGCGCGCGTAGCACGTATCGTTCGACTCGTTGAAAAACGACGATCGAATTTTTTTGCAACCCGAGCGCGAAATCGGCGCGACTATTCGCGTCGAGCAACCCGGAATAGGAATGAAACGCGATAAAATAGCGAAATTAGTAATCCGGTCGCAATTTTCACCTCGGGCAATCTCTCGGACTCGGGTGAAACAGGCCTTTTGAAGCTTCTCTTTCGCCATTATTTTTTTCCTGTATTCGTCGCGTTAATTTACGCTCGCTGCTTGTGTCGGTGACGAGTGAATGTTGCTCCTGATTTCTAAACCGTTCGAAGATACGTGAAAATATCGTTACCCGCGTTTCTCGGCGACGCGGCGTCCGGTCTATACGTACTATTTTTGAAAAATGCTTGACAAATGATTGAAATGAAATTGAGGGAAAAAAATATATTTTTATTTTTTCTAATTGTAAAGGTTTCGGCGCGTCGCGCCGACTGTTGTTACGAAATGTTTGCCTCGACAATCGCATTTGTGGTTTTCAATTTCGATTTAATTTTGTTGTCACGCTCTCTCGCACGACGTTTATTTACCAAGTCGATATCGCTACAGGTTTTCGGCATATCTCGAGTTATTTCGGAGTCCTGAGCGGCGACATTTCCGGTTTCCGGCGAGCATCCGAGTCGCCCCGGGTCTCGCGACCACCCTTAGAAAAATGATCGGCAATCTTTGCGTTCGAGGAAAAGTCGAAAAAAACCTCCGAACCGAAAAAGAAACGCGTCGGCAACAAAAAGAAGAAACTAGCCTGGAAACGAGGAGAAAAAAAGGACAGGAAGAGCGTGTAAAAAATGGGGAAGGAGAGCGGGAGAAAAAAAGGGAGATTCGAGACAAAACAGAAATAGAAATAAAGGAGGCGAGGAGATGAATCGATGGATCGTCGCTTTGTCCAACGCAGGGCGAGCGATCGACTTGGGAATAACGTAGGGAAAATAAATATAGAAATATATCGGAGTGACCGTAGGAACGAGAGCGAGAGGGCGGGGTGCAGAGGGGGAGGAAGAGGGATGGAGAAATTATAAGGACGGGGCAAGGAGGGAGAAAAAAATCAGGAGGAGAGGAGAGAACGCGGAGGGAAAAAAGGAGAGACGGTAAAGGGAAAAAACGAAGCCTTGAAAGGTGGTTCGAACGAATGTGAAAGAAGAGGGAGAGAGAGAGAGAGAGAGAGAGAGAGAAAGGGGGCTACAAAGAGAAAAGTTTGGAGAGAAAAAAAAGGTAACAAAACCCCTGAGAAATCTCGAGACGCGGTTCGTTGTTTGTTGGTGCTACTGGTGCCGTGCGGTGCTGTTATTGTTGTTGTTCTTAGCTTCGTCCAGACTCCATCGAGCATAGAGTTCTGTACGACGAAAGAGGTTTTAACCCGAGCGAACGGCAGGTGGTAGATTCGAACGGTCCGAACAGGCCTGAAAGGTATTGGTAAGCAATAAGGAGGCGATGCCGAGGCGCCGAGGTGTGCGACTCGAGTCGCAGGGTCGGCCGTGAGAGCCGCGCGGCAAAGGTGGAGTAGAGTAGAGTAGCGTAGAGTAGAGTAGAGTACCTATAGAGAGACCCGCGTCGTGTATGGGGGGGGGGGGGGGGGGGGGACACGGAGGAACGTGCGAGCCGGCGAGAACGATTCGAACGATTTCGGGGTCGCGCGGCGGCGTAGGGCGAGACCGCCGAGGGGTGGGAACGCGAGCGGGCGAGTGCGATCTGAATTTTTGGTCAGTACCGAGAGAGGGTGACGCGAGGGTGACGCGAGGGAGACGCGAGGGAGACCACTCACGATGATTGGCGAGCGCGGAGCGGGGCAAACGGAGCGAGGAACAAACGCCTCTTCGTTTGGACTTTTCGTCATCCATTTTTCATTTTTTCTCCCTCGTTTTTTTGTCAATTTCCGTTTTTTTTTCTTCCTCATTTTTTGCCTTGTTCCTCCTCTGACCAGCAGGTACGCGTGGCCGCGTGATTCTCGAGGCGGGAGAAGTTTAGCGGTGACTCGAGCGATTTTTGATCACCTTGTATCGAGGCGGATTTGGAGCGCGAGAGCGAGGTCGTCGTAATACCAACGGAGCAAATCGACGATGTTTACTACGTGTCTGCGCGATGACGCGGTTTAGTATTCCATTGAAATTAGGACACCGGTAAGCGGGCGGGAATTGATTCGGACAAAGAAATACTCGGCTTGCATATCTGATTCCACGTAAATTCGGCGCTGCCACGCGGCGTGCTACGCGACCCCTCGATCGATTCGTGGAATTACGAGTGCGCGTTCGTCTACTGACCGTCAACGATTCGCGGGATATCGATGGGAACGGGGGGGGGGGGGGAACTGCGGTACGAGCTCGCGTGACTCGGGGAAGAAACCTGCCAATTTTACAAGGTTCGATTCGGGATCCGGGGGATACGCAAAGATCCCGACGATTTAGTTGCGCGTGTCGCGCGTAAATTTCAATCCGATAGCTCGTAGTTTCCGTAAACCGTGGGCTCGTCGGCGGAGAAGGTAGAACGCTATCGATGCCTGGCCGGATCGTTTCCCGTATCTTTAAAAACAAGTGAAAGTGAACTGGAGGTTGGCGGCGAATACCGTTCCGTGAAATTCCTCGCTCGCGGTATTTTCAATGACAGATTCCGAATCGCGAGATCGCGAGTACGAGAAAGATACGATTCGGTCTTTCCTCGAAAAAATCGTTCCAAGGTCACGACGCCGAGTCGACGACACTTACGTTGGGGTAGGTTCGCACTCGTGAAACCGAGCTACGAGGAAAGAAACAGCTCCGAGGGTTTCGATCGTCGTGAGTTGTAAAAAATAACGATTCGAGAGAGACCGCGCCGGCAGGGGAGAGAATTTTCCTCCCCGTCCCGCCAACCTCCTCGTGATTCTAGGTATACCGATAATTTGTCGTCGAGGTTTGTCGAGGAGGGAAGAAAATGCGACGAAAGAAAATTCCAGTCGGGTTCGTGTTCGGTAGCCAAAATAATACAGTGATTTCACATCGACGTAGGCGAGCTCGCCGCAACGGTAAACGAATGACGGGGAACAAAGAGGTTTAGCGGGGGTAGATTTGGAGGACTCGTAGGAAAGTGGTACGCAGATTCGTAAAAATAAGTGTACCTGAGTGTAACTGCGAACGGTCATGACTAATCCAGGCTTAACCGCGTGTCCCACGGGTTTAACAAAGCCGAACGAAGCATAGGGATCGACAGAGACACCAACAGAGAGACGAACGGCGAGAGAGAGAGAGAGAGAGAGAGAGAGAGAGAGAGAGAGAGAGAGAGAGAGAGAGAGAGAGAGAGAGAGAGAGAGAGAGAGAGAGAGAGAGAGCGAGAGAGCGCGAAAGAGAAAGAGAACGAAGGGAGGCGGTTGTTGGTGACGCTGATAGCCAGGATGGTGTTGGTGGCGGCAATGCTTGTGGTGTTCGGGATGGTGATGGAGGGCTACGAGATAGACGGAACGGCGAGGGTGAGGGGTCGAGGGGGAGGGCAGGAGCGAGAAAACGAGACGCAACAGAGAGAGCGCGAGAGCCAGCGAGGGGGAGAGGGAGAGACAAAGAGAGGCAAGTTAACAGTGGGCGACCCTATGCTCCCGACTGCCGACAGCATTCCTACAGAAACGCCGGTTGCCACGCCGCGGTATGCTCACGGTACGCAACACCACACGCCGACGACGACGAGGAGGAGGACGAAGAGGACGAAGAGGACGCCGCCACGGGAAGAACGGAACGTGGCGCGACGACGTCGACCCCGCGGGTTCCCCGGGTGCGCAGTGCCGTGTCGGACGAGTCGCTCGGAGAGTATAGACAGAGAGAAGACGCGCGACCCGGGTTCCGTCGTCCCCGTCGTCCCCCTCGCCTGCTCCCGCCGACGACTGCGAGTTTCCCCCCCCCCCCCCCCCCCACCTAGGGAAGGAGTCTCTCCCCCACCATCCTCGAATCACCGCACCGCTTTCGAATCAAGCGGAAGACGATGCCCGGGGTTAAGAGGATCTCCCGTATGGTTACCAGGGCAACTCCCATTGTGGGGAGTAACGCAAAGAGGGGTTCGCGGCGAGGGGGCGGGAGGGGAGGGAAGGGGAGGGAAGGGGAGGCCCATCACTTCCGGCGAAACCGGAAACAGACGGGATCTACGAGACACGAGACATCGTGTGACCAACGATTTTACCGCTAATATCAATATTGCCGCTCCGAGCCACTTCCAACGAACTGTATTCCGAGGCGAAACAGAGTATACTTAATAAAGGAATAATCCCAGGGTGAAACTGCGCGGAACGCGGCAGCGTTGCACCTGCAGCGCGCGTCGTCTCGGGGCGACGATGTGTATCTTATCGTTTGGTTTTTTGCACGTGGGTTGGTTCGAGTTTTTTTGCTGGACGGGCGCGACTCGTCTCTTTCCCCGGTTCCAACGACACCGCGGCGCGATGCGACTCGGGGAACGAACGGCTCGCGCGGCGTAAAAAACGCGCGGCGTACTTTGGAGGAGGATTACCGGAGAACGGAGAAACGAAAGTGCGGCGTCCGACCACTCGTTGAACTCGTCGCGATGTCCGCTACGAGACTATATCGAGAACGACGCGCGATATTGACCGTGAAAACTAAAATTGTTCCGCGGAGCTGGAAATAAACGATCGTGCCGCGTCGCTCGGGCTCGGAAAACAATGCTACGACGACGCAGTTGACGACGAATGGCCAAACGTCGTCTATTACACCGCGGCCAAAAAGCTCGTGCTGCGTCACCCCATTCCGGCGCGCCGCGGCTCACCCCGTTCGACGAACGGCAGAATTCGGCGAGGAGTCGAGGGTCTAGCGGATTACATTGTCCCGAGGCGAACAGCTGCCGCGGAAATTCGTAGATCTCGACGGACCGCGAGGCCACGAAATTTCATTCGTGAAAAAATGGCGGGTCCTCGCTGGATGGACCCCCCCGACGAGGAGAAATTCACCGCGCGATCGTTTCGAATAATAAATAAACGACGAAACGTCGCTCCATTTTTCAGCCGAGAAATGCAGATGTTACCGTTCTTTCTTCTCCCTCCTTTTTCTCCTTTGCCATGCTTCTTCTTCTTTCTATTCCTTCGAGTAAAATTCACGCGGCTACACGCGTATCTCTCAAATGACGCTCTACCGTGACTTTTATTACTTTTTATCGCGGTAAATGGAGCTTGGAGAGCGAACTGTCTAGCCGCGGTACTTTCTATACGCCATCGAGTGATACTCGGCAACGGAGTATGCCTTTCCCAGAGAAATCTCTCGATCTACCCAACATTTTTTCCCCAAATCGTTCGCACTACTTATATTTATATTTTTATTTCCTCAAACTTCTCCCTCTCTGTTATTTTTCCTTGCCCCCCTCCTCCCGTGTTTTTCTATCCGTCCCATTGATACCCATCGCTGTACCTCTGTATACCAACGTTTACCTGTTTTTTTTAACTGCATCTCTATCACCCCTCAAATCAGCACTTTTAATCGAATTTCCCCCCCCCCCCCTCTCCGTGCTCTCTCTTCCTCGCATCCAAAATTTCGGAATCACGCTACGACGAGCAACTCCCACGCTCTTGTTTACCAACAAGCCTCATCCGCGACAGAAACGTGTCCACCAGCATCCGCCGGTGTCCGTTCCCTCCTCGCGTGACACCTCCTCGTCGCGATCCTCTACTGTTTCATCATCCGGCATCTCGTTCTCATAGGGGTCGCGCCACCGTTGCGCGGCAGGAACACGATCGAGCTATACTCCACCCCCGACTGCCAATTAATTTCCTTACACACACCATATTCTTCCCTCGAGAATCCTTGCCAGGACGAGGATCCTTTTGTTTGCCCTCTGAAAATCAAGGAATGTTCGTTATTTTTCTTCTCCTCGCTCTCGTCTCTCTGCTCCCGTGCACCGCCTACCGACGAACCTGCTCGCTCGTATACCTATAAGTATACGGGGGGTAGCGCGGCCGCGGCGTATACAAGCAAACCGGCTTGTAACTCTTACGCGAGGACGTGGTCACCGTCCTATCCGAGCGTTCCATTTCTTTCGGCCCGTACCGGCTCTCCGATAGCGTACTCTCCTACTTCTTCGCATAACCGTCGTAATTTACTAATCTACGCGCTCCCCGTTACCGCGACGCGACACTCGCCGATTTCCTGCTCGTGCCACATCGTTAGCTCTGTTACCGCGCACCATCGAGAACTCTGCGTACAGTTTGCGCCCAGAACTCGCCGCTCTTCGTCGCGAGCCGACGCATTTCCTCGCCCAGACATTCGTTTCCACAATCTTTCACCTCTTCGGTCTCGACATCTCTGTACAGCTGACGAGAAATAACGTTCGAGGAGAAGCAGGAGTCTCGATCTTCCGTTTCATCGACGTTTTCAACGTTGATTATATTTCTTCGAGTGGAAACGCACCCACGGAGTTTCGTTCCCCGTAAAGAAACGAACGATCTCGATCCAAATTCTCGAAACTTGAAATTTCATCCATCCCGTGCTTTTTGGAGGTATTCGTCGGAATCTAAAACGTCGCGACGATTCTTATTATAACGGCCATCTTTTTCTCTGTCTCGCGAATCCTGCGTTTCCAGACAAACATCGTATCGCGCGCGAGCCGATAACGATTATAGTTTCCAGAAATCGTCGTCGATTTTGGGTCATGCGTGGTAACGACGTATTACGAACGCGCGCGAATAACACGGCGACATTTCGACAAAATTATTCCGCCGGTTAAGAAAAGATCTTCCGATCGTGCGTTGTTCGTTTTTCCGGTTGTTTTCAGCGGAATCGAACGCCTTCTCCGGTACCTTCTCTAATTTCGTAGATAAGCAATCGGAAAGTCAAAGCGTGTCGTAACGTGTCTTCTTATCGCGGGTGTACATTATTTTATCGTTACAAAAATATTTCGTGACGTACGCGCGGCACCGTGAAAATACAACGGATTCGTTGAAAATCTCACGAATCTTTGTCCTAGTTATTTTGCGTACGAATAGCCTCGTCACATTTATACGAAACCGGTAAAACAACTCGGTGAAAAACATTGCGAATTGGTGAATAATCACTGATACGTAGGAGCGTTAATTTTCAGCGAATTCAGCCTGATTTTCCCTCGCTTTTATTTTTAGCGAGGATGTTTAAAACGAACGAACGGCTTCCGACCGATTTCGCGAAAGCTACCAAATTATCGATAATTTGCGATGGATCATTCGCATCTAGGTTCATTTTTTTTTTTATTTTATTTTATGCGAGTGCTAATAAACGAATGGTGAGATGAAAAAATCGCGTCGAAGTATAAACACTCGAATTCTCATACCTCGAGGCTCGGAGTACCTATCACCGTTTGGAATTCGAATGTGGGGCGCGAGCTGGGCGCACTCGTCGGACATTTTTCTCAGAACCGTGCTCCGACCAATAAATCGCCATTTTTTCGCCGATTTTCCGCGCGCTTCGTTGTTCATTCCAATGGAACGAGTTCAGGTTCAATTATAAGGAATGATACGACAACGATTATGCAGCACGAGCAACGATCATGAAATACGATAATCGCTGTCGGGTGGGAAAAAAAGAAAAAACGATGCCACAATTATGACGCAACGTTTCGTAATTACATAATACATTTTTTTTAAACGTTGTCACGGGTATTAATCCGCTTTTGCGAAGCGAATCTCGGGTGCAACAGCGTGTTGCGTAAGATGGCGTGTTGAACGATGGAAAATGCAAATCGTAATGATTTACGTCTCGTCGGTGCGCGCCACGGAATCGAATCCGATGATTCGTCGGGGCGGTACCAACGATCTCGCGAGAAGAGGAGCGAAGGGAGAAATGGGAGAGGGTACATGGGAGAGCGGGTATCTATCGCGGACACATTTTGCCGGACATTTTGCCGTGTTTTGTCGTTTTTGTCGAGTCGCCAGGATTTCTAGAAAGTCTAGGGATGAGCATCGCGCGGCGGAGGGAGGACGAGCGACGGTCGCGTCGTCGTCGTCGTCGCCGAGAGAGAATGGGAACCCCTTCATCTGGAACGGAAGGTTTCTCGCGCGGGTCCCGTATACGTCGCGTTACGGAGGACACCACCCTCGCCGACGATACGCCGGATACCTCGGTCAGCCTGGCACACGTACGCGCGACGACCGGTACGCGGCGACTGCCGCGTCTCTACCATCACCACGCAACGCCGCGGCTACCATTACCAATACCACCGCCGCCCGTATTAATTCTCGTCTCTCGCTCTCGGGCTCCCCGGATCCCTCCCTCTCGCTCGTCCCTCTTGCTCTCTTTGCCGCCTCGAAGTTGGACGTCCTTCTGGAAAAAGAGACCAACGCGTCAGAAGAGGAACTCGCTCGCAGGGACGGAACTTTACTGGCGAGCGTGAGACGGAGAGAGTCTGCTGCTCCGGCGTCACCGATTCCTCGCCACCTACACTCCGTTCTCCGTCTCCTTCGCCCTCCGCCTGCCGCGTCGCGTCTCTCGCGAGTTCGTCTCTCTCTCTCTCGCGCGCGAGAAGCGCACGCGCGCACCACTTTACACGCACGAACAACGAAGACGTAACTATGGCGAGAGACCGGCCACGGAGGAAGAGGACGAGAGAGAGAGAGAGGAACGGAGACCCACCCACCCACGCGAGTCTTCTCACGGAACCCACACGTAGCGCGCGATTCGGCGCACACGACGCTGCGTCAGAGAACACGTACGTTCAAATCCATAGGCGAGACACTCTCGGTCGGATCCGAGAGCCAACATATTATTACCATCTATAGAAATTATTGTACGCGAATCGTGGGAGGTTCCCGATTTACGAGTTTCAAACCTTCTCGCCTCCCCTCTCTCGGCACCGTCTGGACGTTGCTCTCATCTTTTACCGATCTTCTCGCGAGTTGTCAAAAAACTTGACTCTCCTACGCGGCGCGGAGGAAACGAGCAGTCGTAACCGATTCGGTGCAAATAATTTTCGATCGGTTATGCGATCGCCGGGGTTGATACTCCGTCCATTAAAAGTTACCCAACGACGTTATATCTGTATTCCCCGCGTTCTTCGCAAAAATGTGCAGGTGGCGTTGACAATTTGACGCGACGATTTCGACGACAAATTTCGATAGTCCGCGACCGATCGATTTTTCTCGCGCTGCAAATTGTTGTAGGTAGTCGGAGATTTTGTCTCGTGGTTTTTTTCACGCTGTATCGTTCGAGTTACACGACGCGGCATCCGTGCAACGAACGGATCGCGGACGCTACACGACAAATCGAGTACGGCGAATAAATTGCCAAATATTGTCTTAGCTGCATGTTGGGAACGTGTATTTCCCAAATTTATCGCTCCGCGGAATCGTTACGTTGATTGATCGCTCATTTGGCGCTGGCCGAAGAGAAAAATTGAAGCAATTTTTCGTAGACGTCGGAAAGCAGACGATGAAAAATTTGGGATTGGCAAAAAACGACGAACGAGGCAATTTCCGAACAGTGTTCGATTGCGTAAGCGTCCTGCTTCGTACGGGGATAAAAAATATGTCTAAATAAGCCCAATTTCACGCGGTAGGTGGAAAAGTCGAGCTTAGCTTTATTTTGCGCAGACGAGCGCGCGTAAGCTAAGCCGGGCCGAGTAAAATAGCAAAAACATGCACCGTGTCAGTTGTTTACAACGGTATTTACAGTCTGTCCTCTATAGGCGACGTTTGTCGAGACGCGCGACACCCCGAGGAGCTTATTGTTCGAATCCGTTTTCTGTCGCGTCACGAGCCGTGACAATCGTCGATCGAGGTCGTCTTCATCCGCCGCCGTCTGGAAACCGGACTACGAATGTTGTTGTCGGGAGTCATAAACATTCTCGGAGTCTCGTGACCGAAGTCACCTCTCGTCCCTTTCGAAATGCGGGCCGAGACGAGCCTGGCGACACCCGGTATATCGGTTATTTCCACGAGGCACGAGCGTTCCTCGAGGGAGTTTGCTCGGCCGCCGAGAAGGACAGCGGGAGTGGGAGAAAAAGGTGGAGAAAAGGACGGGAAAAAGAAAAAAAAATGAAAAAAAAAAACAACCAAAAACGACCGGCATTTCAACGGCAATAAAAATTCAGTCGAAATATTATATACGGTCTGTGTGTATAGTTTTCTCCGAGTTCTATTAGTCCCTACAAAGTAGGTAGAGGTATATACCTAAATGGCCGGTCAACGCGAGCGAGGATTTGTAACTTCGAAGTCAGTCCATTCGTATGTCCCCGAGACGCTGAAATGTCTAGGAAACCCGTCGAACGCCATAAATCATTACCGAAGCCTCGAGGTATAGTTATAGCGTTATATGGCGTCATACTGTACCTGTATCACCTACTCGAATACCTGAGATTCGGCGTGTTCGTACTACCAATACCCACGCCTGCGCGCGACCAGGCGCGCATAGAGACAACGGGACAGACAGAGACAGAGAGAGAGAGAGAGAGAGAGAGAGAGAGAGAGAGAGAGAGAGAGAGAGAGAGAGGGAGAGAGGGACGTTCGATAAGGGACACATCGCGGTTGCGAACCGTACAAGACTCGATTCCGTGATCTTGACACTTTCAATGACGACGAAATTTCCTTCTCTCTACTCCTCTTCCGTGCGCCGTTCAGACGAGAGCACCGAGTTGATACGCCGCGGATCAGAACTGTTGACGGTAGAACCGAGTGATTGTTGTGTCGTTGTTCGCCAAAACGGTTCCCATGGTAACGAGATCGCGACTAGGGTCGAACGTTCACGTGATCCAAGCTTTTGGCTACCTTTCCGCATTCACTTCGCGAATAGCCGTCACCCGGCGATGCAACGTTGCGTGCAAGTTGACGCGTAAGCTGCTGCTCCGGAGGGTTGCGTCTTAGCTGCGGTATGAAAAGAAACGCGGACAGATCTCGAGAAAAACGACAAAAAAAAAAAAAAAAGAAGGTGCCCTTTCCGACCAGAGAATAACAGGTTGAGAATAAAGTAGCACAATTGATTCAGACCTCCAAAAAACTCCCATCGAATCGCTATAAAAAAATTCAACAGGTTTGCCTGGGAACCGTGTTTCCAGAGCTCGCGCTGACCGAGGGTATCGCGGAGCGCGGCGTGGCGATATGGTTCGATTGAAATTTGTCTCACGTGTCAAAATCAGATTTCTCAACGGGACATCGTATCTCTGTTTCTTCGTTATCTCGCGCGAAGCCGACGAAAACACGCGTCTCTCGCGATTCGCGATGTTCTCGATGACGTCTCGCTAGTATTTCGGAATTGAGAAACGGGTCGAAATGTCTTCGAGGCTAGATGAGTAATGCGCGTTGCATATTCAAATCTTCGACGCGTATTTATCCGATACACGCCCTTTTCGGGTCTCCGGATTATGAAATTTCTTTAAGCTCGTACTCGTGGCGAATGTCATTGCGCCAGAAAACGTATGACGCGAGACACCGACTGTGTTGGTCCTAGTGACGAAACGTAGAGAAAGATCCAGCAGAGGTATGTCACGGAGTAAGAGGCGCGTCATTCATGAAAGCGCCCGTTTCGTGGGAGCCGAGAGACTTTGTTAACGGATCCGTGAATCCGCGTGCAGCGTAGGTCCCAGACTCCGAAGAATAGATGTCCTTTCCGAATCTTTCTTTTTTTCGACGCTTCGTTCGTGGGAGAAAACAATTTCGAGCGAAGGTGTAACGAGAAGGAAGGCGAACGTCCAGAGTCCCCACGTAGTCTCGTTTCATTTTTTCAGACCTACGCCGGGGGTGAACGACGCGTGACGAGTGCAGATTCCGAACGGAGGCTGGAAAATACCCGCAGGGTCATTGTCGGCGGATACAGTTCTGTGCGAGGCCCTCGGATGATATCTGGGATCTTGGAACACTGGCTCGACGACGTTGAGTGCGCTACGTTTGACCACGGTGCGTATCCAGATTACTCAACGAGAAACCTGACCGAGCGACTTCCATACGCTTGGTATAATATAACCTGACTTGAAACGTACTTTCGAGAGAAGAGGAAAATCACATCCTCGAGAGTAGGGAACGCGAGTTGCGGTAATTTCTGATTCGTTTCGAATTGGACGCGCGACGAAAAACCTTGAAAAGGTAGAAGCGACGCGGTCGTACTTTGACCTTGAAGGTAAAGAGCAACGTGGGTGCTGATCGTTGGAACTCGGCCGCGTGGGACCACGAGATTGCGCCGCACCACGGTCGAAAGATGGTTTTTTAGCATTTTGGATCGTACTTTCGCCGGCGATATTTTCCAAACGAGCAATGGAACACGCGCGTTGTCACGGCTCGCCGGAATCGTCTCGGGCGTTTCTACGAGCCTAGGTAGACGCTGGATTCATTTTCGCGACATGCAAAGTAGAAACGATAGGGAAGGCGAGGGCGATGGCGGGTACTTGGAAATCATTCGTGTAATACGAGCGAGGATCCCTCGTATTGCGTCGCGTTTACGTAATCGAGCGAACGTTATCGACGCTAAATTGAGACACTTTTCCTACGGTTACCCTGGCGTTTTTCATCGGAAATATTCGTTCGAATGGAAAGCGGTGTCGCGTCGTGCCGGGATAATGCGAAGGTGTGACAAAGAGAATTGCCGGTTGTTTTGCTGGAATTGAGACAGATCCATGCCGCGAAAGGAATCGCGCTCTTATTAGCGATAGAAAGTACTTCGAGCGGAGAAAGTTTTTAGACCCGTACAGATATCGTGCGACGCGGCGCGACATCGCGAGTCGACGAATTTTCGACGTAGACGAAGGATCGTCTTTGGTCTATCGCCGATTTCTGTCCTCGTGCGATCGTCTCCGGGATTCTCCCTCGCGGTACTCGAATATTCCGCTTCTCGTTCGCGCGATAATACTTGGTCCTCGTTTTTCCCAGATTCGCAGAAGCCTCGCGTTGGTCACGGATAATTTGATCGATTGACAAAGATCTGTGCGGTGAGCATCGCGAACACCGAGAGCATTGACTCGGAGGTGTATAGCCTCGAGCCGAAGAATGGCGTCTCCCCGTTCGGCGGTGGCTGGCCGGTCGATTAGCTGAAAGCTGAATTCCCTCCCACAAACAAAGGAATCTCAAGAACTCGCGTTCGCGGCTACAAGAACGGGCGACGAGGATATTATCGAGTTCCTCTACGTGGGGTGCAGCAAGTCGAGTCCTCCTCCTCCTCCTCCTCCTCCTCCTCCTCCTCCTCCTCCTCCTCCTCCGCCTCCTCTTCTACGGTCGGGCGGATGACGCCGGTTCGTCGGGTCCGGCGTCGAGAAACGAATGTCGAGGAAAAGGACGAAAAAATACCACGCGCGAGCGGAAGGTCGACGATTATGGCAGCTCGAAGCCGGTAGTGCTCCTCCATTCCCATAATCGACACTCTCTTCCCATCGGTCAGTCCAACCTCCGATCTTTCTTTTTAGCCCGTCGCGAACGACCAGAATCAACCGAAAGTATGCGCCCGGCGATGCTCAACGTCATACGACTGGGCTGAGCCGATGACGCGGTACCAACGTGAAAATGAAAGTGAGATTATGTCAGAAACGTAGAGCTACTGCAAGAAAATAGCTTCACTTTCTAGCCTCACCCCGGATCGACTGATCCGGAAAAGCGTGCATTTTTCGCTAACAACGCCGCACTCGCGGACACAATGCATAGCGGACAACTTTCGAAAACGATCCTCGTCCAGATCCGATAATCCCCATCCACCGCGGGCTTCGTAACGTAATCCACCTCCGTTTTTTCTCCTTACCAACTTGAAGAATTGCCCACCGAATCTGCCGTACGAGTAACGCGATTGTTTTTGCAACAGGCCGGCTCATCGACCGCGATGTACGGGTAGCCTCGAAATGCAGACGAGTAGACTCAGGGGAAACGCGTGCGTGGAGATGTTACCCGCGAGGAAGCGCGTACCTCGGACCGGGCGATCTCGAAGATCGAGCAACAGGCATAGACGAGTCGGTCGTGACCTAAGACAAATACTTTGAACCTTCTCGACGTCAAACTCGATTTTCGAATCGTGGAATCGGTTGGGTGTTTCCGCGACATTTCCACGTTCGCCGCGTTCCCAGGTCTTCCAAGTTGGCACGAATGGGCTCGCGCATGCGCGATCAGTTCTCGTTTCGCGCGAGAACGGCAACGAACAAGTCCGCGTCTCGTTCGAGGAGGACGCATGCGCTCGAGAGCACCGATCCACCTCGAGCGCGACGATGTGTCAGTATCTCACTTGCGCCCATCTGGTTAACCGCTACGGTCGATTCGCTCGACTCGCCATACCTGCCGTTCCACGTCCCGTGCCGTTCTTTCATCGGCATCGTCCAAAGCGCGCGATACCAACGCATGCGCCCATCCCGCGACGCCGCTTCTCATCATCGCCGAAGATATCGCCTCTTTAAGATCGCGATCGCGCGACTTCCTCCACCCTACAGTTTCAAGAGCCTCCTCCTAGTCGGTTCCGCATCCTCGATGCTCTCCGATTTTTTCCCCTACGACCTCGTCTCACCAAAAACTCTCCCGATCGTCCTACCCGATTTCCTATCGAAAATTGACGCGACAACTCGCCTCTTCCGCCCATTTTCACTACATCTTCCGCCACTTCTCATCTCGTTAACCGTACATCCAGACCCTCGAAGGGGGTGAACGCGGCGCGCATCCTCCATTCCTAGTCGAGTAACCACGAGGCTGCCTCTATGCTCGTGCCCGCGTGAATTTTCGCATAGAAGGCGACCTTCCGGCTCCGCCGCCACCCTTCGTTTTTTCCTCTTTGCATCTTCCGTCCGCGTCTCCCTCGTGCTCCTCCCCCACTCGTCCGATCCCCTCTCCCCCCCGTTGGCTGGCCTCTCTCCGTCGGCCGGTTAGGCTCCTTCCCGACGCGTTCTCCGATTCTCTCTTTACCTGCAACGGACCTACCGACGCACGGCGACAACGTCGCGGAACAATATCCGATGCACAGGACCTTTGCTACGGCGTTAGTTCACATTACTTTACTTACTATACGGGGTCAATGCCACCGAGTCCCTCTCGCGGAGGAGGCCCCACTTCACTTCACTTGGCTTCACTTCCTCCCACCCTCGCCCTCGCCCTCGCCGTCGCCCTCGCCCGGTACCTACTCGATGCAGGCGTCTCTTTGCCTTCTCGCGTCCTCGGCTGCTCTTCTCGCTTCGTTCATTCGCTCGCCGGAACGGAGACGCTACCTCTCCTCTTCTTCTGCTCAACCTCTCTCTCTCTCTCTCTCTCTCTCTCCCTCCCTCTCTCCGTCTGTCCGTTCGTCTCCTCTTCGCTCTCTCTCTCTCTCTCTCTCTCTCTCTCCTCGTCCTCGTCTTCTACACTACTACCGCCACCTTCTCGCTCGTCCCTCCGGCGTATACATTTCCACCGCTCTCTCCGTTTCTCCTTTTTTCCCTCCGTCTCTTTTTCTCTCAGCCTCGGCTCTTCGCCGTTCTCCGTGCCTCCTTTTTCCCCGAGTCCCGAGCCCCTCCCCCACCACCGGCCCACGTTATAAAGTATTCCAAAAATTCATACTGTTATTATTATCACTTATCCATTCCCAGCCTCGGCCACAATGCACGACTTTGTTCGTGATGGCGGCCACCGACTCGGGACCACGATATAATACACGCAACACGTACAAACAGCGCTCCTACACCTCCAAGATAATCGTACGTCTATCCGTCGTGCCTACGTACCGCTCCTCCGTCTTCTTCTCTGCCGCTCCAACGGCCTCGCTCGTTCTTTGTCCCCTCGTTCCGTGTCATTGCGGGTAGCGTATACGAAACGCGTTCGCATTTCCTTCGTGGCTCCTTGTTTATCGGTGACAAACGAATAGTTATCTCTCCCGCGTACCTACGTGGGCGTGAATGCGTGCGCGAGGCGAGGCGAACGATGAGCTCCGATCTACCAATATAACCTGGAGGAAAATTTTTCCAACCGGAGATCTCGTCGCGTACGCGAGGGTTAATTGAAACGCGCCGCGGCGTTATCGCGTCGAGCCGCGAGGAGCGCCGCGTAGATACGCGCCAGCATCTTTATTCCAATATATCCGAAACGTTCTCCTTTTTAACCGGTCGCGTGTCTCGATTGAAAAAAAAAACAAAAAACAACAAAAAACAAACGGTCCTCGGCGATCGAGAAACGTGATACGGAAACAATTCAATCATCGACGCTCGCCTGCGCTTCCGTACCCAAAACCTGTTATTTCGAGGAGTATGAATATTTTTCAAATTACCGTTACCATTCCGACGAGTTTCATTCATTTCGGATGGTCGTTGCCGTATTTCGCGGCTGGAAACTGTCACGGAAATTGCACTCGTCGTGATAACGGTCCGCCGAAACGAACTCGCGCCTTCACCGTCGTCGCTCTCGTGTCCGCGCGCCCGTTGCGTTTGTCTGTTCGTTTCGTTTGCCCGTTTTGTTCTCTTTCCGTAACTGGAGCTTCATCGTCGTGCTCGTTCGTCGCGTGGGCACGCATGAAAGCATCTTTGATAAAGCGTCTCACCCCGTCGACGTCGAAGACGCGCGCGCGCGGGGATCGCGCTATAATCGTGCTGGAACGTTCGTTGCGGCTCTTTTCCCTCGTCCGAGTTCTCGCGAAGGAGCCGTCGACGCAGCGACGAGGCTGCGGCTTCGATCTCGTCAATGTGAAATCGGTGAAATGTACTTCCAGGAAGTTGGTACACGCGAAAGAGAAAGAGCAATCGAGCCGGAGCGCGCGAGCGAGCGAGCGAGCGAGAGAGCGAGAGAGCGAGAGAGAGCGAGAGCGAGACAAGGGGGCAACGGAGGGATTCTCGGGATCATCGGCCTTAACAGTTATTTCAGTTATTTTGCACCGTGCAGCTACTTTAAATATAATATTATATATAGATGAAATTCTCTATGTATTTATATACACAAGCGTGTCTGACGTCCGCGTACGTGCCTCTGTATTGTGAAGAGACGGGTTCGGTTATAGAGAGTCAAATGGGGTTGATATTTATAGAGCTACGCCCTGTCGACGCCTGGCGTCGTCGTCGTCGTCGTCGTCGTCGTCGGCGTCGGCGTCGACGTTCGTTGCGAGACTCGAAACTCTTGGTGAAATTCTCCGAGGAAAGACAAGAGCGATCGGAAGGGAAAAGATGAGGGAGGGAGACGGAGAGAGAGAGAGAGAGAGAGAGAACGCGAAACGTGGATGGACAGCGATGTACGCGGAGAGACGTGTACACACGAACCGAGACAGACGGAGAGAGAGAGAGAGAGAGAGAGAGAGAGAGAGAGGGCGAGAGGAGGACGAGGCGTAAGGTGTAAGCGGACAACCAAGCATTTCGTCATTCCTCGCTGTTAAAGGAATTTCCTATGATTAGAATGAGTATTTCTATACGACGCGAGCTGCATCTCTCTCCTTCGCTCTCGTCCTCGTCCACTCCTCTCCTCGTCTCCTCTCCCCGCGCGTGTATACACGCGACTGTCTACGCTCGTACACGCCAAGAATAATCCCTCCACACCGAGTGCGCACCGTCTGAGAGATACTTCGTTGCTTCTTCATCCCTTCGGTCGCCGCTACTCTCGGTTCGCCACCTCCTCCTTCTTCGCCCCGTATCTTTCCCGACGACTCGATACTTTATTTTCTTCCTCTTTCACGGCTACTCCGCGCGTATCGACGAATCTATCTCGGAGCCCGTCTCCGAACTTTATCCCATCGAGGAAAACTAACCGAACGAAAATCAATTCCTACGGAAAGTCCGCTACCTACTTTGCAATTTAGTTCGCGTTCGCGATCGGTGAATACTTTTTCGAACGGAGTCGAAACTTTCAAAGTCGTTCCAATAACGCGCGTTAATTAACCTATCCCGCGATTTTCCAATGGAACTAAACGCTATCCAATGCCGTGAAAGTTCGCCGAACGGTCGAGCATAGGAAAATTGCTTTCTTTTTTCTGAAAACGCAACAAACTCCGGATGTTCAGCGGGGGATCAGTGGAAGACAGCCTATGGGATCATTTTATTCGAATCACCCTTGAAAACGGAGAACGGAACTGCAGCGAGCTGCCGTTTCGAAATGTCCATTTTTCGAAGTCGATGTTGGGAAAAAATATTAGGTAAGCTTCGCTTGAGAGTACATCGGTGCTACTCGCGTCGCGATTGGAGATACATTTGACGCACAAACGTGGCAACGCGAGACGCGTTTGGCATTTCGAACCGGAATCGAGGTGGCATAAAATCGATGTGGATATTTTCGGGGAAATGCGAAAATTTCGAGACACTATCGTAGGTTCTCGGGCGTCAGGATCGCTCGGTGAGAAAACAATCGAGCGAAACTCCTCGTTAGGTTAAACCCTGCTCGGAGCGTTGGACTTGGTCGGAGTATACCGTAATAGCTGTACCCAACACACACCGCCTGTTTCCACGTGCACGAGGAGCAGAGTAGCGTCGGTTGTACTGGAATGTGTTTGACAGGAGACGACCGCGCGGCCCGACCGCGAGCACGAGCACGAGCAGGAGAGCTCATAAGCATAAGCGCGTTGTACAACAGTCGAGACCAACGCTGCAATGGTAGTTACACATGCCTAGTTTTCGTTAAACACGTTTCGGGGTTGTCGCAGCGTCGGGGTGGGGAGCGGAGATGGCCGGAAGCAGGGAGCAGGATACGGGATATCGAGGAGGAAGGGGGGGAGACGGAACACATCGGGGTGGTTGGTACCTTGATACTCGGAAAACGTCGCTAGGTAACTTTTTGACAAATCTTTGGGTTCAGCCTCGAGGAGAAACCTCGCGGCGACGTCCGCGCGAAAGGAGAAATCTTTACGTCCGTTTTCCCCGCGGATAAGTTTTCCGAGAAAAAAGTTTCGGGTAACTCGGCGAGAGACGGGAAGGGGTTGGCCGAGGGAACGGAAGCGAAACGAGCTACGAGAAAGCTTGGTAAATTTCAGGCAAATATTAATTCAAACTTTTTTTTTCCGCCTCCTCCTCTTCTTCTTCTTCTCCGCGTAGTACTTTGTCAGTCGGCTCGTTTCGCGTGATAGAAATCAAAGGATCCTCCCCCGTCGCGGCGCAGCGTAGAAAGAACGGATGACAGACGGAGCCCGGGAGCACGGCGACGGGAAGGGACGAAGGACCCTGGAATTGCCGGAGTATTGGCAACACTGCCAACGAACGCCGCCCGGCTCTCTACTACCCGGTTGGCGGTGGCGTGCGCGCGCGCCCTTGTCCGCACCCGGTCGACCGACCTATGGTCCTTTGCTCGCCCTCAGCCGCCCAACAATCCCTAACCCCGAACCTGGAACCCGAACCTGAGCTCACCTCTCGCCCTCTCTCTCTCTCTCTCTCTCTCTCTCTCTCTCTCTCTCTGTCTCTCTCTCTCGCTCTCCTCCTCTCTTGCTCCCTCGCTCTCGTGCCCGCCACCTTCGTATATCTGTACGCGGAGCGTACGTGTATACGGATATACACGGCCACGTGACACGGCCGGAGCGCCGCGACGAGGGGGAGGCACCCGAAGAACCAGTGTCAGCGTACAACACTCGAACTCTTTCACGATCTCTCCTCCGCGTTCGGTCACTTCGTAGTCCTCGCAGCTCTCCGTCATTTCAATTTCCAAATATCACGCTTCCACGTACGTATATACCGTGCATGCGTGCGCGTGCACATCGACATCGACGTCGAGGCGCGATACGAGGAAAGGGATGCGCGCGGGGAGGATAACGCGTCCGGATACGTGTTATTTGTACGTTTCATTTACTTGCGTGGAAAAACATTGGAAATCCGAATCCCACAGATATTTGAGTCGAAGTCAAAAGTACGCGTTTTTCGAAAGATATTTGGGAGTTTCGCGGCTTACTATGGTCACGCGTTTCCAGGATTGCTCCGAAGAAGTTGGACAAAGGCACACGATTGAAATTCGAGACAAAAACGGTCTCGCGAGATATCACAAACTAGTCAAACGACAAAATCTGCGAGACCAGATTAACCAGATCTACTCGCGAACCGTTCTTCGCAGAATCGAGAATGATGTTAGTAATAACGCGGGAAAATCACGTGGTAAAGATACGATTCCAGTTATCGCGGATAATCCTAGATTATTCACGATTCATGATAGAAAATGGTAAACCACAACCGTACGAGCTTCGATATGATACAGATTTGTTTCCAGTAAGCGTGATGTAACGAAAAAGTACCCCGCCGTTTTACAATCACGATAAGAGTATACCTCTAAAGATTATTTTTCTCCTTTCGTCTCAAGAAATCATCCGAGATCTTGGAAGTTCACTATCGTCGTTAAATTCACTACGCGTTGCTGGCAAAAAAACAGAAACGAATAACCGTGTATGCCGAGTAGCGGTATGAAAACGTGGTAACTGTTCTCTCAGTAATCGTACGTTGTCAAATTTGCAAAGTTCCACTTGATAGAAGCAATCATTGTCGCGTATTGTGATCCTAAAACGTATTGATATTTACCGGGTGATAATGAATTATAGTTAAAAGAGATAGATATTGCTAAACAGGCGCGCGAGATAAAGCGGATGATTCATAAATGTTATCACTCGTTCGAATCACAACGTTGCCTGTAACTCTGCTGTGTGTTTTTCAGGTGGAAATTTAAGGCGTTCGCGGCAGTCGAAGCTTGTTCAAGAGCTCATTCGCGGGGCGAAATGGATTGATTTCTAAAGGATCGTTGGTGCGAACAAACGAGCGGCACGTTACGTCGTCAATGTGATATAATTGTTTCGTAAGTACCGTCAAATATGTATATACGTATATAAACGTATATATACGCATTGCGTTTCGTCTCTCGTTGCTACGCATCGGAGATGCGTGCCCAGATTGGCATCTGGCGTCACGCCTCTTTCCATTCGTCGTCTAGACGTCTGCCTCGACGGATCCGAGCATCGAAATCTGATCGTTCGACCACTTTTGAATCTAGCTTCCGTTAAGTTTCGGCGAAAATGCCGGAGAACCCCCGCGGAACGAAATAAGTGCGTACGACGTGCTTATATTGAACCAACTTGACCACAACGAATCGCCAGCGACCGTCCAGCGCGCGTTTCCAACGTGATCGAGAAAAGAAGCAAGCACGCATTTACCGGTTTCTCCCTTACCGACCGACGCGACGACGCGATCGGCTGCCTCTGTCCACCTTGTTCGCTTCTTTTTTCCATCTTTTTACCTCCTCTCTCTCTCTCTCTCTCTCTCCCTATCTGTCCCCTCTCTCTCTCTCTCTCGCATCCCTCTTTTACTTTTCTTCCTTTTCTCTCTTCAAAGAAGACAATTGTCCCTCTCTATCCCTATCTCTCTCTCTCTCGCGCTCCTGCACCTCTTGCCGCCGCTCTCCGCTGCCTTCTTCGTTCTTTCCCACTTTTCAAAGAAGACAGAAGAATCTTCTCGTCTCTGGTTTTCTTCACGTGGAGAAAGACTTTCCTATTCATGGTTATTACCCCTCTCTTTCTTTGCGCGTGTGTGGGTTTTTTTCAGAACTACAGGAAACTTCCTCATCTCGCTTCGTCTGTTTATCCATCTTCTATCCGGTCGTTGTGTTCTTCAAAGAAAAAAAATTAATATAATCTTCCTCCATTTCTTCCCTCCTCCTCGCTGTAATTTTCCCTGTACGGAAAACGAGAAAATTTACCTTTTTAATTTTCATTCCGATCGCTTTTTTCGTTTTCTTGCTTCAATTTTTATTAATACCTAGAGACATCGTTTGCGCGGGCTTTTCGTTTGTTTTCCGTCTACTGTTCGGAGGGAAGAAACAAGAACGCTCCGAGATATACTTACTTTAGTTTTACTTGTATTTCTCTTCGTAGTGCAGAGACTGTGACAGACAGAGATAGACAGAGAGAGAGAAGGAGAATGTACGGGTGTATACGCGTGCGTGTATACGTAAAGGGAGGGAATCTTTTCCACGTCCCTTATCCCCGTCGACAACGCCTCGCGCGTCTCTGTCGATTGATAGAATTGAGCGATAAGGGGGAGAAAAAGCATAATCCGAGGCGAGGATACTCGGGGTGATCGGTGCACGCGTGACTCGTTGATACACGCTCGATTCTCGGGGTATGCTTCGGCCATTATCGGAGAATCCGGTGACACGTGCTTCCTCATCCCGTTCAACGGCATTGGATAACTCTCGCTATCCCTCCGACGTACGGATGAGCGGGTAGAAAATATTGGGGAGTCGTTTGGCCGTTCGCGACGCAAAGTGCACGCATTACTGCTGGCGGCAGCGTACGTACGCCAGTTATCCAACGATTTGCAAAATCGACGCCGAAGAAGAGCCGCGCGCATCCGAGCGTTGGAATAGAACAGTCATCGAGGTTTTCCCAATTTCGCTGCCGTTGTCTTTTCCGTCGCGATTCTCTCGCTCGACGTTCGGCTCGCGTATCTAATCCCTATTATCAGTGAAAACGGAGAACGCGCCCGGAACGATATTTCTGGCCGAAAATTTGCGCGTTATCGCGTCAACGCGATAAGGACGTTATCAGAAATGTTATTGTTGCTACCAGAGGAAGAAGAACGAGAAAATAATCGAACGGATATTCCGTTCGTCCTTGTTTCCATAAAGATCAGGTTTGTTCTCGCGATACGCGGCACCACGCACGGGCGTTGGTCAAATTACAGGTCAAGAATAACTTCCTACCGTACGGAGAGACAGTTGCAACGTACACTTTTCCCCCGGGGCGACAATCTTTTCACGACGTTTTATAACTCTAGTACGTTGCAGCCTAGCCGAACGCGAGGCTGTTTAACCTAGGCTGAACTGACCTAACCTGTCGCCTCGCGAGTGTCTGTGCAGCGCGAGGCGCGATACGACGCGGTGCGTTGGTCGATATCGCGAAGGAAATGGCCATACGCGTTCTTGCCTCGATTACCGAACGCGAAACTCTTCCCGAAGGATTTTCCCCGACACTTTTCCCATCAACCCTCCGTACGATGGATGCGATTGAAACTCAACTTCTCCCGCTCCCATTCCAATTGCTACGACAGATATCGCGCTACGCGCGTGAATTTCGTTCAATTCGGTAGCGCGAATCCAGTATCGAGAAAGTAAATCTAGCCGTGTATCGCTGCTACGAGAAAGATAAAAAACGAGGAAATTTCAATTTAGCCGAAAACAAGAGCACCACTTATCACTCAAACGACCATACACTCTCTTTTCATTGATAAGAAAGGCAAAGTACGTTGGAATGTCAATTGAATCGTACTGAAATATCTCACGGATGTCC
Source organism: Arge pagana (assembly GCA_963969455.1). Classification (NCBI taxonomy): domain Eukaryota; kingdom Metazoa; phylum Arthropoda; class Insecta; order Hymenoptera; family Argidae; genus Arge; species Arge pagana. The sequence goes on along the minus strand of OZ018312.1, from coordinate 4,100,881 downwards.
CCTAAATGCCTACGAATCTTTTTCTTCGCCAGATCTAAGTACCTCCCTGTATCGGAGGATTTTGGAAATTGGGAAAAATTTCGGCGACGCGTAGAATTTGCATCCGCGATGCAAAGTGAGCGAGAACGAAGGCAGGTGAGCGAGGGAAAGTACGAAACACATTTTTTTCGGCAAATTAAATGTAATAGAGTTTTATTTATAGTTACATATATATATATACATGGAGACTCAACCCTTCGGGACGTATCCTGGTTTTTACGAGCTTATAAAAATAATAATTTCAGCTTGCGAGGTGGGTTACGAAAGAATAACCCGATACGAGTTGAATAAATTAATTCCCGTAATTGCGGGCACTCGTTGTATTATACTTTATTTCATTGCAACGTAAATTGTTCAACCTTAATTGCACGGTTCGCGAATTCATTTCGGTTTATTTATAAAACTGCACCCGACAATATGTTTTCTCAAGTCGTTGGAATGTATTTTTGCCTTTCGCGTAGGAAACAAACCGCGAACTCCAAACTTCGCTGACAAAGCAACGCGATGCGAAAAATGCACAACTTTTCGGAATAAACCGAAACGCGCGGTACTTTTGAACCATTTGTGAGACTTGCTCGTTGCAACGATTACGAGGATCGATAATTATCGATCATAATCCGATGGGATCGAATATTTGGAAAGGTCCATCTCCGTTCGCTGTTCATTTTCATTTTCGGTACGCGTCAAACGAGGGTAACTTCGTCGACGAAAATTTCAAACGGTTTTCACGAGCTACGAGCAAAGCTATGTATCTTATCATTAGCCTTGTATTTTCCTGAAAGATTATTTTTATTTTCACATATAATGAGATGCCAGTGAAATTATTTCAAAACAAATTACGAAACCTACCGGCTCGCGAGGTATTAGATATATAATCACCGTTTTTATAATCACCGAATTTTGATTTCACATATTTTTTTTCCTCCTGGACACGAAAATATAACAGCAATGAAATTGTTAAATGTCTCGGACGGCGATGCGCGCGTGTTCGCACGCCGAAGTACGTAACCGCTTATCTCGGTTGAATTTTTATAAAATTATCTGTTCGAGTTGAAATTATAATAACATAGCCATTGGCGTCGGTGAGTACGTATGCGTGCAAAAGGCGCGGACTCTTATCACGGCGAGGATGACTACGCGCTTACCAGTCACCGATTCTCGGCGTTTTTCCACGTATTTTTCGATCAGATTTTCCACCGATACTGCTCGTCTGTTTTGAACGGTGCCGATTATACGGCACGCTTACGAATAACGAATAATAACAGAGGAACTCCGCCTATAACCCGAAACGTTTCGTACCGAATGAACATTTTTGTTCGGTTTGCTCGCGAAACTAATTTCATCAGAATCGTAATCGTGCGAAAATAGTTGGAAAGTTTTACCTACCAGAGAAATATCGCCAGGTTTCCCGAGCGCGGTGTAGCGCGCGCGTTTGCCGCGATTCTTTGGAAGTTTCCAAAGCCGATGCGAAACGGATGCGAGAAATGGTCGCGATATTTGGGTATCAGTTTGTAAGTAATTACACGTTGGGCGATTACATATTCGAGTATCGGGAATTGGTCGGATATTATCGCGCCGCGCGGTCGTGTGCGATCGTTCGCGATCACGTCGTTCGACGTCTCGGTCGACCAGACTCGAAAGAGACAGAGAGATCTGGTAAGAAAAATATGATTATCGCTCGTTTCTTCCGCACGTCCGAGCGCTTTGATTTTATTCATTCCCCCAGTACGATATGCTCGCTCGCCGCGGTCGCGCGGCATGCGGCGCGAGGAGAGCGAGGAGGATCGACATCTCAGGTTCGCTTCGGATTGATTCGCTGTTAAAATACGTTCGAGGCTTCGGAGATCGTCACCTTGACTCGCTTTGCCTTCCGCCTCTTATCTTTACGAGCGAGCCGTACCACGCGGCAGGCCGCGACGAGCCGCCCAAGTTTCATCGTCGGCGAAACGGCGAGTCGATGGTCGGCTGCCCGAGTTCTGCCGATGCCCGCGAAACGTTCCTCTTACCTGGCTCGCCGTTCGCCAGGTACCCACCCTGCCGAATCTACCCTCGTTCCGCCGCCCTCCCTGTTTTTCTCACCGCTAACATCGTCGCCCGACAACGCGACAACGCGACAACGCTCGCGTACGTGGAAATGGAACGCGAAGAGAGCGACAACGCCGACAGAGACGTGAAAATACACGCGTCTCACTCCGTACGTACGTAGATACGTGTACGTACGTAGAACGAAAGAGAGAGAGAGAGAGAGAGAGAGAGAGAGAGAGGGAGCGAATGGTAAACCGTATTACATACCGACTTACAAATGCGATAACGTTCGCTGCGAATTTCCTTCCTTCCTCCCTCTTTTCCTCACCGCCGTACCGCCGCCTCCGCGATCTAGGCTCGTAGGCTCCTCGTTTCACGCACGCTAGCCTGGTCAGAATTTTTATCAGAGTATATGCACGCTTATCAAGAGCACCGAGAATCGAGCTGCGAGCAGCGCGCAACGAGCACCGAGCACCGAGCACCGAGAGCGTGACCAAAGCTCGCGAAGGATTTTCTCCTCTCGTATCAAATTCATTCCATAATTCGCACCGGCATGAAGGAATATTGAAATCGAAGATTGTCGTAGGTGTGCGAGCGCGAAGGCGAGAACCGAGGGAATGATTCGCGGAGGAGGAAAAAACACTTGCTTTCGCGCGCGCAGCAACGAACCTCTCGCATTTTTCTGCTCCCCTGGTCGTGAGATTGCTCGGAGAGCAGCCAACATCGCGATTGCCGCGTAATCCCAATTTTCGTGAATTTTCGCGACCAAAATATCCTCGCGATTTCACGGTTTTCATTCTAGATGACTCGTGCCACCGGAATTTGTCAATCGCGAGCCGCGCGACGATTTCCAGTCCGACAATTTTCCAATCCGTAATCCGTTTTTTTCGGGTTCGAAGCTTGGAATTTTCAGAATTAGATTTCTCCTAGATTCGCGAATTCAAAGCTCTACGTTCGCTGGTTTTACGCGCGAACCTGATATCACTCCCGAATTGTAATTTTCCGAGTGTTTCGTTCTCGGAATTGCAAATTTGAAATCTATTCAGGTCAGAAATTGCATATTTAGAACATTTTTCGGCTTGTAATTGGGCACAAGTTTCTAGACTTGCCGCGACGATTGAATCGAATTTCTTTGATTTTCAGTCACGGGAGTGAATTTTCGCTATTTTACATTGCTTCGTCGTCAGATCGATTTCCAGTATTTTTCACGCGAGTTTCTTTAACGAGCCGAAGTTTCGTAGGTTGAACTCTTAAAATTAATCGCCGCGGGATGTATCGAGAAATTATATGCAATTTCACGTTTTTCCAAGGTCAAACAAGTTTTCGGGATTCCCAGATAGCGTCGAAACGTTGATTACGAGAAAATTGATTACTTTCCTCGTCCGTCTCTTTCATCGACTCGAAGCGAGGCAGCTGTACAGTTTTTGGGTAAAAGAACGGTTTGTCGCGAGGAAACGTAGGAAAATTTTGGCGTTTCGCAACTCGCAATCAGGGTAACTCCGATGGTAATTTTGCGAAGGAACGTCCATGCGAGAGTGCGAGAAGCCTGAAATTGTTGACTTCAGCGACACGAGCGAGTGGGAGGCGAGGCATGAAAGTAGGAGGAACGTGTGGAACCTATGAAATATCCTTGGGACAAAACGGTATCAAGGCGACGCGAAACGGAGTAAATAATTTTACCTGTCGTTCGAGGATTACGAGTCGGAGGAGTAAGAAAAATATGTGACTCACGCGACAAAGAAACGGGACGAGTCGGGGACAAAATTCAGTTTTCATTTCGAAACTGCTGCAGGCAGTTCGTTGGAATACGAATCGAGTAATCGGAAAGGCGAATGAAGGGTCAACGATCCGGCGGATCTTTTCGAATAATATTTACGATTCTACGCGACGATCGATTCCAAGGTGGGAGCGAAATCCACGATTGTAACGAACAGAGAGAGAGAGAGAGAGAGCGACTCCGTACAATTATCTCGAGCCGATTGCTTATCAAAAGCCTTGCAAATAAGCGTAGGTCCTTGTCGCGTGCTGAGACACGAAATTTATCTAATCGTACACTTTGCAGCTCATCGTTGTGAGGTACTTTTTATTAAATTGTTCGATTGATATTCCATAGGCTGCTGGCTAATCGGTCATGGCGGATCGGCGATGCACTTGGTCAAACTCGTGCATCGAACTACGCTCTCGTCTACCAGACGTGCGCCGGAGGACGCGTCAGCATGACTGACAAGTTAACTATCGATGCTATATGAACGATCGCGTCGAAGGAAAACGGATGGGTGAGGCGTCTTTTGCATGTGTTATGCCACGCGAAGGAAACCGGAAGCTAACTTCTTCACCGGAAACGCGGCGATCGGATCTGGCCGCACGTGACAATTAGAAAAAGGTTTCGCACCAAGTGCGTTCTCGACGAACAGTAGGCGAACGAGGCGTTGGGAATTCTCCAATTTTTCCTTTTTTTTCCTGCGCGGTCGATCGTTTTATGACGGTAGATCCCAAAGGACGCCAACAATTTTCCTAGGAACGAGGTACGGTGCAAGAGTTTTCGGGACAGGAAATAACGGTCCTCGAGATTACCAATTTTATGCCGTTTTTCTACCTGTTATAGTAGATCGACGCCTCGACTGCGATGACAAAGAGCTGCTTTCGAGGAATCCGTAGGCGCTGAGTTTCCAATAGGTCTGCCCACTTTTCGAAGAAATTTTCAACGGTTTTCCGTCAATATACAAACTCGACGGTCAATGTTTTCGCATCTGGAAAATTCCACCATTCCTCGGCTGACAAGTTCTTTTCAACGTTGTACGAGAGTCGAGCCCCCGAGGACTTGTCATTTTTTTTTAGAGAAAATTTGCGCATAGACGCGGAAATCAGAAATCGAAGTCGACAAAATCGCGCGTGGATGCTAGTAACGCTGTGGATATCGTTCGATTCGATAATCGACGAGGGGATGACGGGAAGTTTCATCCCGCAGGGTGGCGTGATACGAAGCCAGGCTTTCTTTCCTCGCGACATCGTAGAAGGATAAAAATATAATTGTTCTGGCGTTGACCGCGATTCTTTTCCATACGGAGTCGACAAACTGTGCCACTTTCTTATCGAATTATTTCTTCTCCGTTCTTTTTCTCCTCTACCTTGGCTGCAATTGGCGCTGGTCAACTACTCGACGCTTTCGCGTGCCTAGTGCCTCGTATAAATTCTAATCAATGAATTGAAAAACAAACTCGGGACAAACGAATTTCGCGAGCCGATAAAGATACGGATCGTTAATCTCGAGATTCGCTTCTCGAGCTACGAGCAAATAACTCCGGAGCTACTTGACCTGTGACCTTTCTCTCATACCCGCCTCTATAGGTAGATTTGCACTCCGCGGTTGGCGAGATCTATAGGGATCCTCTCCGAATAACATCTCGGGGGGAAGAAAAGAACAGCGCAACGCTTCCGCGAGGGGGATCCTATCCTCGGATGGAAAATGCGTCGAACTGATACGAAAAGCCCGCGTAACCGTTTCGCAGCTACACATGACAGTTCGCCAGCGTGGAAATAACGAGCAATTATCGCATCACGCGGAGCGTGAAATACGGGAAAAAGTTCGAATCGAGTGGCTCGAATCAGGTGAGATCTGGTCCGTTTAGTTTTCGTATTTTGAAATTCAAATTTCCTCGAGTTTAAGAATGAAGGAGATCAGCCGCGGCGCACGCGCGCTGTTGAGGCTGAAAAACGCGTGTATCGTGTAAGTACACCTACGCGGTTGCGGGGTAGCAGAAGGGATCGAGAGATTTAGAGGCGCGGGTAGAAGAAGGCAAGAATCCGAATAATAAGCAAGCAAAACGTGAAGAGAGCGCGGCACGAGGCTCGGGTAGAGGGGGCCGCGGGGGGCGGGGGGGAGTGCGGGAGTTGCGGCGAAAAATAAATAAAAGGAGTTGGCAACCGTGGTCGATGCTCGGTGATTCGTCGCAGAGTCGGGGTCGCCTCTCCGTTGCTTCGTGGTGCCGTTGCCGTCGAACAGCCGCAGTACTACTACGCTACTGGTAGTAGTGGTATTAGTATCGCGGTACCACACCACACCACACCACGCCGCACCACAGCGACAGCAGTAGCGTAGCAGGAGTAATAGTCTAGTTGCCGCGACGAAGTGTCGTAGTAGTGACGCTGGTGGTGGTGGTGGTGGTGGTGGTGGTGGTAGACGGCTACGTATTTACGATAATGGTGTGTTGGTAGGGAATATTACGGGAGAGAACGCAACGCCGGTGTACGACGGCGTACGTGTTACACACAAAAGCGTATAGTTAACGTACAGCAGCGGAGCATTGCGAAGAAGGCGCGGGGAGGAGCGCGCGCGCGAGCGCGAGCGATCGTCTGTTAGCGCAATACGAGGTCGAATGCGCACGCTTCACCTCACATCAGACACCAGACTTGATAGTTTGCCCCTTTCTCTCTCCCTCGCCCCCACCCTCCGTTATCTCGCTCTCGCTCTCTCGCTCCGTGCTCGCGCGTACATGCGTGCGCGTAAATATATACGCGTGTACGCGTCTATATCATATTTTACTTATCTATCTCACTTGCTTTCTTGTCTACAGATTTGTCTCTATATACGAACATTCGCGGATCAACGAGAGCATTCGCGTGTACGATATGCGGATTCGTGGACGGACACGCGCGCGCGCGCGCGCGTGTGCCCGTGTGTATCGCGCGCGTTTGTCCTTAGAGCGAGAGTCGGGAGAGCGCAGAACGCGGTGGTCAGTGGTTAATCGTCGATGAGTAAGTAAGCGGCAGAAGCAGCAGGCCGAGCAGCGGAGAAGAGTAGGGAAAGAAGTTATTCGTCGGATGGCACGCGCGCGCGTAGCAATCTGGCAACAGTGGCTCCGGTATAACAGATATCGTGGCCGTGGATCGAGTGGAGGGGAACTAGAACTCGGGTCAACCTCCCCACCCCCGTCATCGTCGTCGGTCACCCCTCGTCTCTCCCTCCCGCCATCGGCGCGTTGTCCTCGGCGTCGGCGTCGTCGTCGGTCGTCGCGTCGCGTCGTCGTCGCCGTCGCCGTCCGTACATACACGATTCTCCTGCCAGCCGCGGCTGACTTCGCTGGATACACCAGCGCGAGCGTTCGTCTGGCTCGCTAGCCAATTGGCATATCGCGCGATTACGCCGAAATTTTCTCTAAACGTCTCTGCGACCGTTTTACCGTAGTCCTGGGTATCACGTTAACCCGTGCGCGTCTTCTGCGCGTACGCATTTTAATTTCGCTGCTCGTACGCTCGAGCGACAGCATGGGAAGCGAGTGAGACCGACGTAGTCCTATTCGGAGTCTCGAAACGATTTGAGACGAACGTCTCTTCTCCCGTGTCCGCGACTCTCCGTATGCACGATCGGCGCACGTATACGCATGCGCACGTACGGCGGGTCGCGCGAGTGCTGCAGCTATATCGTCGCCGCGTCGTATCCGTGACTACGCGTATCGTTGCATCGTTGTAACGCACACGAGTCACCGACGACGACAGCGCCACCTTCGAGAGACGAGCAGCAGGCCGCAGCCTGAAGCTTGACGCACCACCACCACTACTACTACTACTACTACCACTATTCTACCTCCACCACATCGCCACTACCACCACCACCATCACCATCGCCACCGCCACCACCACCACCACCACCACCACGAGACGACGCGACCACTACCATCGGCTAGTACGAAAGCAGCAGAGAACCAGCACCATTACCACCACCACTAGCAGAAAGGACGCAGCGCAACGTAGTAGGCACCACCGGGCGCACGCAACGTCGTTGGCTTCAACAACCTCTCACCGGAGAGGAGACAGTATTACTTTCAAACGTTTAGTGTTCGGCCAATGCTACCCGAACCGGACGACGACGAGCGAACGCGGAGCATCGTCGATTCGTAAACAGAAGAAGCAAATGTCGTCTGTCGCGTTGTCGTTGCCATCGTCGTTCGGAACTTTGTCATCTGTTACCTCGTCGAATAAGGATAATTTTATACCCGCCTCGTCAACGACGAAAACAACAACGAAATCGACATCGTCGTTGTTGATCCTCGATTCTAACCGCGCTCCGGTCGGACCTAACCATGAAAAACTGGGTGAAGAGTGCCGTGCGTTTGAGGATATATAAATAGAAGGAATTTTCATCGTCGATTGACATTTTTTCGCATCTTCGTTCGCGTCCGTGTCATCGCGTGCGCGTTACAGCCGTCTCTCGAATATCTTTATCGAGAAAATATCGGCGTTCAGAATCGTCGAATCGTCCTTCGAGTGTGTCTCTTTCTCTCTCTCTCTCTCTATCCTTTTCTCTGCCCTGTGTGTTTGTTCCGCTGTCCGTATTTATCGCTGTGACTGTGACGAATGCGGAGAAAATAAATAATACACGGTTGATAAGCGTGCTGTCGCTCTCCGTTTCGTAGTGAATTTTCAGTCGGAACTCGGGCTCTTTCGTCGTCGCACTCGGAAATATTTTCGAAGATAACGCTAGTACGATGACAGGGTGATGCCCGGACGTGTGGTGTAGCCGAGTGGAAAATTGATCGGTTCTACTATCGTGATGGATGATGACAATTGACATAGTTATGAAAGTTTTGTGCTACGACATCTATGGTGTGACAAGTGTCTGTTCTTCCGAAATTGGATTATAACGAAGCTCCTGGCGCGTCCGGGATATTCGCGACAATCGGATAATGCGCTGTGCGATCTAGCCGTTAGGTAAGTTCCAACGAGTTATCCACGTTTTTTTTCTCTCTCGTTCTTTTTCATCCAACTTCTATCCTCGTTTTTGTGTCTCGGCAAGGCTACACACAGCCAAGCGGGAGCGTGACACACAGCCTCGTCGTGAAAATTGACGTTTCTGGTACTCTTCATCTCTCCCCTCTCCGCTGCCTCCGCGCCCCTCTTTCTCGCTCCGCCGTCTTAACGTGACTTTGTCAACGTTGGTATGCCTCGTGGATAAATATCGCGCGCGGGATCGTCCGGGGAAACGTAAATAAGTGATGCCTCGCGCGAGGCAAGGTCACTTTGGCGGGTGAGAGAAAAAAAAAACGTGATAAAAAAACAAAAGAACGAATCGCACGTATAGGCGGAATAAAATGACGAGCGGTGAGGCTAGTCGCGAATAATATCGGCGGGAAATAGCAAAAACAATATCGAACGATAGAAACCGCCGTAACCTAAAAAGGAACGCGAACGTTTCGACAACCGCTGCCATCTTGAAACAAATCGTTTAACGACGATCGAACAGGCAACGATTTATTGTACAATTAGGTACGCGATGTCAATATCAAGCAACTGTTCAAATTCCGACAATCACAACGCGGTTATTTGCCTCGAATAAATTACCGTCACATTTTGTACGCATCGTTTCTCCGCTAGTTTTGCTTCGCCTCGTATTTTATATCGATCACCAGACGCTTCACCCGCATCGGTCTCTTCGTATTTCCATCAATTTACTCGCCTCGAATTTCCAAGACGCGCTCTCCTCTCTCTCTCTCTCTCTCTCTCTCTCTCTCTCTCTCTCTCTCTCTCTCTCTCTCTCTCTCTCTCTCTCTCTCTCTCTCTCTCTCTCTCTTCCGTTACAGCCTACTCGTTAGGCTTAGGTTTTACCGGTTGTATCGATAGACCGACGAGACAGAGAGAATCACGACGGACGGAAGAAGATCGAAGGATTTTTACGGATCTACGACGAAGTCCAGATGCTGACACGCGACGATGCATCGCTCGTCGTATCTGCAGGCTACGTCTAGGTATTCTCGTAGTCGTACCAGATTCCGTCCGACGATCCTTCTAGACTCGTTTGGAAGGACCAGCGTTGATCCACCACGTTACTACTAGTCTCGTAGACGGCAATTGCCCGCGCCTCTTTCCTCCCTCCGCGGACAGCATAGCAGAAAACGCGTCAAGCTTTCACTCGGCACTCGAAAGATAGACAATTTCATGCCGGATCGGGATCTGTATCCGTTGGCGCGTGACATATTTCCCGAATAAATCTCGTTGTTTACGTAGTTTTTCTCTCTTTCTCTCTCTCCATTTCACTCCCTTTCTTCGTTGGCGCAGGAAAGGCCGCGTTCCGCGGTGTCTTTCTCCGCCGGAGAAAGGGAATATAATAATATTCGAGGCAGAGAGATCGTCGTCGGTCGCACGATGCTCGGTCGGTAAAACAGTCCGGGCGAGGAGCGAGCGAGTAGGTAGACGCTCGTCGCTCGAGAAAGATTTCTCATTTCGTTCGGTTTCGCTCCGCGACGAGATCTCGGAGATTTCGTTGTCTTTATCTCGCGGAGAAACGGCGGGCGAAACGACGAAGGAAAATCATTTACGCGTCCGCGGGGTGGTGTAGGCGCGAGGCGCGGGAAGGATGAAGTTTCTTAAACGTTTATAATCTTAATATAAGTTGGATGGCGCAATATCAGAAATAGGTTTGTTAAAATAAGCTTGTGTAACGGACGAACTGGCGGCTCGGAGAGTTGGAGTTTAGAAACCGCGCGAGCTAAACCGACGCTAGGAGAGAGAGAGAGAGAGAGAGAGAGAGAGAGACGTAAACGTCGCGGTTAGATGGTAGCCAAAAATTCCGCTCTCGGAATACGAAAGGAATTCTCTGTTCGAACTCCGATTATTATTTGATCCTCGTCGAAGGTCTAGCCGTGGCGTCGCTTGCCGCGAGCCGCCGTCCCCCCGAACCCTCGCGTCCCCACGAAAGGAAAGAAAAGCCCTGGGAGTGAAAATTCGGGAAATTCCCATGGCAGTGCGAGAAAGAAAGGTAGAGCGAGAGAGAAGGAGCGCGTGAACGAGAAACGTGGGCCCTGGAAAAGAATTCTCGCTCTCTCCCGGAGTCCTTAGGTATACAGCGGCGGTGGTCGACCGCGGCAGTCGTTGAAGCTCGGCAGCTCCGAGGATCGCGTCGACCTTCGCCGCTCGACCCATGTCAATTTTTCCTCTTTCCCTTCGTTTACCTCCCCCTTCGTGTCCTCGCCTTATCCCTTGTTTCCCGGTACTCGTTGCCGCCGTATTCCACGACGTCGAAATACCCGCGAACGCGCGCGTCACCTGCCCTCGACGTTCGAACGCGCGCACCGTTGGGCGCAAACTTATTATCGAAAAATATTGTTCCTCCAACTCTCCTCGTATATAAATACGAGGAAAACCCGTCCACGAAATTCCTTTTCTCTCATCCCGCGATGCGGCGGCGAGCCTCTTCGAAAACCATGAACGCGCGTCGCGCGGACATTGCGACACGCGTCTGAAATAATACAAATTTCGTATACGTGTACGCGCGTATGTCGCGCGAATAATAATCGCGAACGACCTTCGCTCATATTATTCTCGTACTTTGCTCAAGGTTACGGATAATTAAATTTTCATAATTAATAGTTGCATAATATTGCCCGAGATGGCACATGGGCACAGTCTATTTGTCGTCGTCGTCGTCGTCGTTCTCGTCGTCGTCGTCGTCGTCGTCGTCGTCGTCGTCGTTTGTAATCGCAAACTACTACGACCACCACGGCGACAATCGCCGCGTATAGTTTGTCACGTTCGACGCGTACCATCAAGTTGGCAACGCTGCACGGAGAGGCCTACCTCCCATCCGTCTGTCCGTCCCTCGTCCGTCTGTAGTATACCGGCCGTTTCTCGTTTTATAATTCTCCCGTTCGTCCGTCGACTGTCAGCTGTCATTTTACACTCGTACGAGTCACCGAGTATGACAATACGAACACGTATCAATTTCAGATCGGTACACCTGACTTAACAGTTTACATAAACTGTCTCCGGTGTAAGTTTACGCCGAGTTTACAATCGAGTCATTCGAGTTGTGTTGAATCAACAGACCAGCGGAGCACCGTTGATGGAACGGAAGACGAATTCGAGCGGGAAAAATATCATCGGGAACGGGCGTCGTCGTCGAGGTGACTCGCGATGGCTCGACGGCTCGTCTCGTAACGCGCGCGGGGTCGAGGCGATAGAAGGAACGACGAGCGTCGAGAGGAGATTAACTACGTCGCGAAAGTTACGCGCAACGGAACGACGAATCGTGGTACCGCGAAAAGGACGAAACTTTATTGCGAAGCGACACCTGGCGATCGTAAATTCCAAAAATAATAACAACGACCTCGTAGATTAACGCCTGTTAGTGGACTGTGATCCTTGCGTAATCGCGGCGTCACGTGACTCGGTTTGTTGTATAACTTGTTTGCGTTTTTTTATTCGTATTTTCATAAATTGTTATCACGGAATCGCGATTCAGGGTTCCGAGTCGTCGTCGTTGTCGTCGTCGTCGGTGGAAGCGACGAGACACCTGGAAGAGCGTTTGTGAAATTGACGACGGAAGCTGTTGGTCGGATGGACGGACGCGAGACACCGGCGAAGATTAAGTCGTCCGAAAGACCAAAAGACCAAAAGACTTCTGTGACACGCACGTGACATCGTTGACGCGTTGTTTGACGACTCACGCGTGTCTCGAGCCGAGACAAATACGTCTCGACAAATAGGCAGTACGGTTGGAGCGAGGAAGGTGAAAGAAAGAGAAAAAAAAAAGAAGGAAAATAAAAAAAATACGTGCCAAATCTGTCTCGTTTCGAACGGTTACGAGTATTTATACGTTTCGATACCGATCGTCGTGTTCTCTCCTGTCCTCGCGACGTTGGGTGTTCGGTGGGATGATAGCGCGTCGACGAGGTACGACGTGACTCTCATACCTGACACGCGATTGTTCGTGACGCGAGGCAGATCGCGAAAGAATTATGAAGAGTAAGGCGACAAATCGAGCGACGATAACTTTTTTCGACGGCTATGAAAACGTCGTCGAAAACGTATCGAGGTTCAATAGCCTCGTAACGGTATTTACGTTTGTTATACATACGCTAGACGGCACGCGGTATAAAATATATAAAGTATGTCCGCGCGCGTTCGCCTGCGCGCGTACGTATATTTAATCGAGAGAGCGCCGAGCTATGGCGAGAGAAAGAGAGGGAAAGAGACGCATTGTTAGCGACTCGCATCATCGACAATAATTTCAAACGCAAGTTGTACAAGAGTTCTTTGTTAGGAGGTCCCCGCCGATGCCCGTAGAGGAGCGAAGTGTGCGGCGTGCGGAGCGCGCAGAGACGTAGAGGCGAGCGTAGTTGACGAAATATTGACATACGAGAATAGAAATGGGAGAGAGCGAGAGAGAGAGAGAGAGAGAGAGAGAGAGAGAGAGAGAGAGAGAGAGAGAGAGAGAGAGAGAGAGGAAGAGAGCCGGAGCAGCAGAGAGAGAGAAATAAAAGAGCGAGGGAGAGAGCGAGAGAGAGAGAGAGAACCGAGTTCAGGTTGGGTTACACGATCGTAGGTTGCGAGCGGCATCGTGACAGGCGGCCGCCAAGGAGCGTTGGGGTGGTTCGAGTTTGACGTGGGGTGACTATCAGCCTCGAGGGATGACGTAACCCCAGTAATATTCATTCGATAATTGTCGAATGAAATTTTCGAAAATGTCGTTCGAAGAAGCTGATGGGAAAACAACCGACTTCCTCGTAGCGGGTTACTGCGAATCCGTTCTCGTTTTCCTATTCGCTCGCGTACGCGCGTGTCTCCTCTCGCATCCCCGTACGCGGACGTATGGGCGCGAATACGCTCGGTTATTATGGCTCCGATCTTGCGATTCTTTCTTTCAATTCTCCGTCGTTTTTGTCAACGCACGCATCTTTTGTTTGGAGGTTTAACGTTTGGAAATACGGCAAACGTAGGGAGAGGGGGTGACGTGTTCGGTGTTCACACAAAGCTTCGGCTCGGTAGGTTGTATTTTTTAAATATAGTCGGTGAGCGACCGAAGCGGGAGGAAAAAATCGTGTGCGTGCTCGTTCGTCCCCGTGTATGGGAGCGTGTACGGGCGCGCGTGTGTCGGTTGCGCGCTGGAGCAATCACCCTATTTGTGTATCTCGCTTTTATAATAGCTCTATGGCGAACTGTCGAGTATTCGTCTCCGCGTCGCGGTGGTAGTACGTGGTATTCGTAGCACGGAGGAGGTGATACGATGGTGTCGTCGGTGTGGTGGTGGTTGGGAATACGCGCCGTGGTGGTAGTAATAGCAGGCGAACGAGCAGGCAGGCAGGCAGGCAGGCAGGCAGGCAGAGGCAACGTTTGCTCTGTGTGAATAGGGAACACGTGCATTTCCCACAGAAAAGCAAGCGACGGGAGCTTCGTATTAAACGTACAGAAAGAATCTTTCGCCGAGGCAGCCAGAGAGCGCGGAGCAGGACGACACACGAGCCGAGCTTCAGCTGTGGAGCCGTGGAGCCGTGGATATTCTAAGCTCCGAGTGTAAACTTTGCTCGTAGGGTAACGGGGATACGAGCATACGTGTGACTATCGCGTAAGAATCGTAATAACGCTACCACGCGAATATATGGTTCGCGTGGTACGACGTCGATCGAGTTCCGCGTGAACCGTGTTACAACGAAGCTGATCGCGAGCGCAGCGAAGATGTACATACGCGCGCGCGAGCAAATGTTTTTGACGAATCGTTGATCGAACGGTACGATGGAATAAAATTATTTTGTTCGTCTCGCCACGCGCCGGTTGATCGCAGATGTGTCAGTAGAATGTTTGAAATGTTGCACTGGACACCGCGCTGCTCTTATTCTCGCGTACGGTCATTATCTTTCACGTAACGTTTCAACGGAAGTTGATAGTTGGCTATCGTGGCGAGCGGTGGAAGTTGAGTCATCGGCGGCCTTGGCGATATTTCGAGGATTCCGAATTTCTGGGCCATCGCGATCGATTGTTCGGTAGAATTATTGATCGGGTCGGGACGATTGTACTGGCAAGACAGACGACCGAGGGCAGAGGGCGCGACCGAGGAGGAAAAAGATAACGATCGAGCGTAATTTCAGCGCGGACTCAAGGTCGATGCGGGTTCGACCGGAAGTCACGTTCGTCGGCGTCGTCGGAGACAGCCGATGCTCGGACTCGTAAATATTGACGCGATCGTGAAAAACAACGATGCGCCGCGAATACCGGAACAACGAAGGAAAACTTCGGTGCGCTGGCGTCGTTTCGCTAAAAATCCCCTAAATGTGTAGATATATATATCTCCAAATATATAAATATATTTTTGTACGCGTATGTATTTATACGCGCACGCGCGTCGTTAAGTTAAGACTTCGCACGTCGTTTGAAACGATAAATCAACGAGTCGTTATTTTTTGGTCGTTTCAGGGCAAGGTCACGTGGAACGTTGTCGTTTTACCTCCGAAGCGTTTACAAAAACCTCAACAACGGCGGCGATCGGAGTGGGTGTTCAGCCCGTGTTGTCGTCCGGTGGCTATCATAACACGGCGCCATCCCACGGCGGGGGTGGTGGTTCCACGCTAAGTACTGCGGCGATGGTCGCAGCAGCCACAGCCACGGCCACCGCTGCAGGAAGCGTGGTGGCCATGCAGGACCGCCAGGACATCCCCGCTCAATTTAACCAGGTAAACGAGATAATCAGATCTAGAGATGCCAACATCGAGGTCGTTGCGTGACGAAAAGAAGCAAAGGTAGAGCACCGTTGCAACGTTATTAGAATTGCGAAAGTCAGCAGCCGTATGCTGTGCGAGAGAAACGACGGAGGAGAAAACAATAACACGTTCAAACGAATGTTTTTCTTCCTCGTTGCAGATGCAGAGCCAACATGGAATGGCTCATCAGAGTTACAACACGGGATACGCTCAGCGCGGCCCGATGGCCGGACTGGGACCGGTCGGGATGAATAACTTCAACGGCATGGGATCCATGGGACCAATGCACGCGATGAACTCCATGAACTCTATGAACAACATGAGCACCATGAACACGATGAATCCAATGACGATGGGCGGGATGAACGGTATGAACGGGATGAACGCGATGGGACCCATGAATTCTATGAACAACATGGGCAACATGGGTATGAACAATATGATGGGACCCAACAGTATGCAGCAGATGAACAAGATGAACATGCAGGTAAGTAAACGAACCAACGAAAACAATTGTCGTAGCCCGTCGATAATCAACTAGAATTTTGCAATCTCGCGAAACCTCCGAGTGTCACGAGAGTTGTTCGATATTTGCAAATATGTCCGATTACTCGTGATTTCTAGACAAAAAAATCAGTCTACAATTTTGTCAGTATATTTCGTGACGTTCGAACGTCAAATTATTCGCGATCTCGCGCAGCGACGCGTATCCTAGCTCAGTCGATGGCTGATCAGGTTTGCATCGGTTCAGATCTTAGAGCGGTGGATTTTTTGTTTGTTTTTCAAATAGGCGCAAACTCAACAAGGATACCCCAGGAGATTGGCACCTTATCCAAATCCTGCAATGCACATGGCACAGAAACGGCAGCAGCAGCAGCAGCAACAGCAGCAGCAGCAGCAGCAGCAGCAGCAGCAGCAACAGCAGCAGCAACAGCAGCAGGTGCAGCAGCAGCAAAGTCCTTACGGTGGTCAGAATCCGGGAGCAATGCAGCCGGGTTTCAGTCCTATGCAGACGAGCCAATACCCTCCGAGTAGTTATCCGGGCAGCAGGCCAACGTTTCAGTCTCAGTATCAGCATCAGCCGATGCAGAGCATGAATCCCGCTAACGCTGGTTTCGGACCGAACGGAATGATCCGTGGCACCGCGATGAGGCAAACGACACCCGTCTCGTACAACGCAGCCGCCCAAGCCAATCAGTATTATAGTAGTAGCGGTGTGCCGACCAACTTGGGTCCAGCAACGGTAAACGGTCAGTTCGTCGGGCATCAGCAGACCACCGGATACGGCAACACGTCCCCGTACGCGACGGCCGGTAGTCAGTACCAGCAAGACGTAACGACGATGAGAAACAACGGGGCTGGGAACATGAGCTATCAGCACAGTCCTATTCCTGGAAATCCTACACCTCCGCTGACGCCGGCCACCAGTATGCCACCGTATATAAGTCCGAATCCTGACATCAAACCAAACTTCAATGAAATCAAATCGCCGGTCAATATACAGAGTGAGTATCTATCGAACGCGCAAGCGCCCATCGTGTGTTGTTGCTATTATTGTAATCTATATCCTGATTAACGGTAACTTAACGCCCTCGATTTTGTTGATTTTGCAGAGGACGACGAATTGAGATTAACATTCCCCGTGAGAGACGGCATCATTCTGCCGCCCTTTCGTTTAGAGCATAATTTGGCAGTTAGTAATCACGTATTTCAATTAAAAACTACTGTTCATCAAACTCTGATGTGGCGATCCGACCTCGAGCTGCAATTGAAGTGCTTCCATCACGAGGATAGACAAATGAATACTAATTGGCCGGCCAGCGTGCAAGTCTCCGTGAACGCAACACCTCTTGTTATCGATAGAGGTGAAAACAAAACGTCGCACAAACCGCTCTATCTGAAGGATGTATGTCAACCGGGGCGAAATACCATCCAAATCACCGTTTCGGCATGTTGTTGCGTGAGTTGTTTTTCTATTTTTATTATATTCATCGTATATCCGATGATAATTGTATCGAGAGATTAGTACTTGAAAAATATTCGAACGAATGGGAATCGAAAAGTTCTCGAATTGTTGCCGGTTCGCACGGATTTTTTTTTTTTTTTAATATTTGAGACCGTATTCGTCCGGTCTTCGTTTAGCTGTTGGGTAGAATGCCTTTTGAGGTTCGTATAAACTTATCCGAACAATTATTTCACAGTCGCATCTGTTCGTCTTGCAACTGGTACATCGACCGAGCGTACGAAGTGTCCTCCAAGGACTGTTGCGCAAGAGATTACTTACGGCCGAACATTGCATAGCTAAAATTAAACGGAACTTCAACAATACCATGTCCAACAACGGCATGCAATCGGAGAGGGATCGAGACGTCGTCGAACAAACAGCGCTGAAGGTAACGAACAAAGAAATTGCATTCTTAATTCCATCTCACATAAGCCGACGCCGTATTATAGTTTATTACTCGATGCGTCGAGGTTACCTCGCGTAATTAATTTCCGGTAAAAAAATAACCAACGCTTTTCTAACAGGTGTCTTTAAAGTGTCCCATTACTTTCAAACGGATTACGTTACCCGCGCGAGGACACGACTGCAAACATATACAATGTTTTGACCTGGAATCTTATTTACAATTGAATTGCGAAAGAGGCTCTTGGAGGTGTCCGGTATGCAAGTAAGTTCTCGACGCCGCTGTTTCGTATATCCTCGTTCAGGTTACGGATGACAAAGACAATACTGCCAATATCTCCTAAAGTTGCGAATGCAATCAGAATCACGCTGGAATTCGAGTAGATTCCGAATTCATTTTGAAAATCCTTTCGGATCCTTCCTGTTTAATTCTCTGCGCAGGCGACACGAGAATCAGATCATTCGATTGATGGGAAATTAGCTTTGCAAATCTTTTGATAAGTCTTTGGCATCTACGTCCTGAAATCGAGGCTTGTTAGTTGTTTGCTCGAACGTTGCGTTAACACTTTCGATCGTGGTTCCTCGTAGCAAACCGGCGCAGCTGGAAGGTTTGGAGGTGGATCAATACATGTGGGGTATCCTGAACACGACGCTGAACACGTCCGAGGTGGAGGAAGTAACGATAGACTCGGCAGCGAATTGGAAACCGGCAAAAAGTTTGTCGGGCATAAAATCGGAGGAGGAAAGCGACTGCAAGAGGATGAGCAAAGCGATGTCCCCTGGTAGCATGAATATGCCTACTATGAATAATTGGGACATGAATCAAGCGATGAGTCCTTACATACCGCCGGACATGAACAGCATTGCTAGCGGTTCTATGATGAATAATACGCCGCCGACTTACGGAAACAATAACATGGGCCACAGGAGTTCGTCTGGCGGCACTTACGACATGAATTCCGGAACGACTGCGAGCAGCAACAACGACTACTCGGCCAGTGCCGGCCCCCTCTCTC
Source organism: Arge pagana (assembly GCA_963969455.1). Classification (NCBI taxonomy): domain Eukaryota; kingdom Metazoa; phylum Arthropoda; class Insecta; order Hymenoptera; family Argidae; genus Arge; species Arge pagana. The sequence goes on along the minus strand of OZ018312.1, from coordinate 4,081,928 downwards.
ATTTGAGCGATTCCGTCAATTCCTTAGATCCGCTGAACGCCATGGAAAAATCACTGAACGACCAGGTACGTCGAGATTTTCAGAATTTCGCACGAAGACAAACGAGAAAAAAACAAACAAACACCACGTTTGACCATGTTTTTAATTTTTCTGCTTATAGATGCCACATACACCTCACACGCCTCACACACCTCATACTCCTCACACCCCAGGCGGAGGCAACAGCGGACCGCCGAGCGTACCTCCAGCCTCTCAAGAATCAACGAGCAATCACAATACTTCGGGCAACACCAGTACGAACATAAATAATGATTCGGCCGATATTCCATCGGATTTGAACTTCGACCCCGCTGCCGTTATAGACGGCGAAGGAACCGGCCAAGAGGCATTAAACGTGAGTTACAAACGCATGTAATATCGCATCTGGTGCATCGCGCGACTGGCTATCATTGTTCTCGTTGTTCCCCGTTCAGCATTCTTATTCCGAGGTAGCAAAAAATTCAAAGACTTGCATTCCACGTTCCTTCTTTGGGCATAATCAGAATCTTTCAAGCGTTAGCTGATTTTTCGCTACTGCAGAAAAATATCATTGAACCCAAATATGTTGAATTGGAGAGTATCACTTCATTTTATCGGAAGATCGTTACAAGTTGCATTCCAATTATTATTGATCCACCTTCTTGAATCTCCTGATTGAATCGCAAGTTTGTATACACGTACATATGTCTCACGGGTGTTGGTAGATTACTGTTCTCCAAGAATATTCACATATTTCTCAAAGGTCGTAGAAAACATCTGATCACACGATATGATTTTTAATATTTTGGCGATACTGTTCGATGTAATGCTCGATATATCAGCGGATGTAATCCGACGATTACGGTGACGAACGCACGCTCGAGCTCGGCAACGTAGGTCCGAGTATAACAATATTTACACTTCTTTGGTTGCGTGCTACCGTTACCTCTTTGGTCTAATAAATCTACGCGGCTATAAGGCCGGAATTCTATATATGCCTCGAGCAGTCGTCGCGTGACCGTTGTTCAGTCGATATCAATTGCAACGTAACGAGACGTCATTAGTACTCGTACGTGACTCGGTAGTTCGCAAAATTGCTGGACAATAACTGAAAAAATGCAGCCGGTGTCGTCATGGTCGGCCTAAAGTGTGCAAGATGAATTACGAAGGCAATGGTTCAACATTCGGAAGCATTTTCTAAACTGTAAATTCGAAGCTCGCGTATCATCATTACGCCTAACGGTATCATTCACTCGTGAGAGACCTAGATAAGTTCGCGCTCTTCGCATGTCGCCGCTGACTATTTTGTTGAATAATTTGTTTCCGTCAAAACTGGTCCGCGAGATTTGTTAATATTTTTCGAATCATACGCGTAGCTCAGCGTGCTACGAATGTCTCGAACAATGAATCGACGAATTTTATAATTTCTTCGACTTGAAAATTATTCGTAGAGTTACGCGGTGAACGTCGCGTAGGTTGCACTCCTGGCCCACGTGCCCGCGTAGCTAGGCTGGTATACGAGTAACGAGAGCGTATAGTTTCGTCGCGGCTGGATATAACAGACACGAAAAGTAACGAAGGAGGACAAAATTCGTTACACGTGAAAAAAAATTGTTTATTATTTTCCAGCTGTTGCCAGATAACGTGGTGGACCCCATGGAACTACTCTCGTACTTGGATCCGCCAGATTTAAACACGCCGCCCAGCAGCGGAGCAAGCAGCGGGAACCCATCGTCGAGCGACGACATATTAGCCCTATTCGAATGAGCGGCAATGTGAATAGAATAATGATCGATCGGTAGACGAGAAAATAATCAAACGAAAGATAAGCGCGATCCGATGAAGCTGAAGCGGGAGACAGGGATGGGATGGGATGGGATGGGATGGGATGGGGTTGGGGTGGACTGGGTGAGAAATGTGACAAAAAACAAAACAAAAAAAAAACACTGACGCCCGCGTGTCCTACAAGAGACTATTCCGATCGGAGGAAAAACAAACATATAAGGACGATACGTAATGAAGTCGAAAGAACGTCACTGCGGGTGCTTTCACCTAAACAATGGTACAAACAATCTTAGCTCTAATTATAATGATATTCCTATTGACGAAGTTGGGGCATATTATTAGACGTAGGATAAACTCAACCTCTATCGACGGTTATACCGTAAGAAGCGGCGTTGCTTTTCGTCTCTGAGAGTAACGCTTTTATTACGAGATAAGAAAAGGGAGACATCTCACGTGAGTAATCGGCGTAAATGAATTCGTTGTTTTCATTGGAACGACGAAAAACGACCTTGGAGACGTACGCTGTACGAGAATCGAGAAAAAAAACAAATTCTTTGCAGAATGGGACGTGAATGGAAGAAGAGAACGAAAAAAAAAAACGGACCGATATGCAAACGAATGGTAATCACGAAATAGAGTCGGACGTGATGTAATCTATCTATCTATATCTCTGAATTGGTATTTCGTTGGAATTACATGCGGTGTCAAGGCTACGGCGAGGAAATATCAGAGACGTTCAACGTTGAAAAACGCACGCCACGACGCTCCTCGAATGTACAGCATCTTTTGTAAATACGTTTCAAGTGAAATAAGGTAGAATATTCATCTGTTGTAAAATCACATTGCTTATTGATGGATATAGCGCATATAGTGTTCCTTTCCTTTAGGTAATAATAGCGACACGGAGATGAGTAATCTAGGGGTTAAACGGGGCTGCGACGCCGAATATTGCTACGTGCGATGCGTGACGTGTCTTCGGATATTGGTAATAATTCAATGGAATCGAATCTATCCCGATCAGGCGCCAATATCATCAAATAATACGAAATAATGGATTTTCTCTTCCAAGAAAAAAGAACACATTTGTCTCAACGCCGGTGTTGACCAAGTGTTTTCTTTCCTTCTCGAAAACATACTGCGTTTGAATACAGTATACCTATACTTGATAAATATTGGCCGCTGTTGGGGGCGACATGGGCGCGTCGAAGCTGTTCTTATTGCTATTTTTTTAACGAAATTTTACGATGAAAAAAATACAATGCAACAATACGAGACAATTGTTTTTTACGTTTCGCCTCGTCCCAAGATCGATAGAAAAAAAACAGGATTTTTTCTCGTTCCGTTAATTATGAAGTTGAACCAGTATTAAAGCTACCTGGAAATTTCGGAATTTTATTTTTTTGTCAGCTCGGAGCGAAAATCTGAAGATACGTCGCCGTTTGAGTGCGTGAAAATCTGATTTCACGATTGTCGACCGACTCGAGCACGTTTAACGTTCCAAGTAATTCGTGCAACGTTCCACGTCGAGCGTTCGTCGTTTTCGAAAATTTCCAATGAGAAACAAATTACTGAAAATTCTTCGGGACGCGTATTCCAATTACTTGCCGGGGAATAACAAAGATTTTCCGTCAACGTTGAAACGATCATGACACATTGAAACGATTGATCGAATTCAATGAGGTAGTTGGTCTGCGAATTGCTTTGGAACGGGCGTGACTTGGAAATAGGTACGTCAGTATTGAAGTTGTCGCACAAATATCTTTTTCGGCATTGCGAGATTCGATCGCGTTGAATCGCGTCGTGCCTAGTTAAATGTATAAATTAAGGATAACAATGATATGCTGCCAGACGAAGAACGAAAGAGGGAATGCGAGAGAATCTGTCTGATTGTGGGAGTGAAAGGCGCGGAGAGAGGTTGACAGAGAGAAAGAGAGAGAGGGAGAGAGAGAGGAAGAGAGAGAGAAAGAGAGAGCGAGAGAGAGCGAGAGAGAGCGAGAGAGAGCGAGAGAGAGCGAGAGAGAGCGAGAGAGAGCGAGAGAGAGCGAGAGAGAGCGAGAGAGAGCGAGAGAGAGCGAGAGAGAGAGAGAGAGAGAGAGAGAGAGAGAGAGAGAGAGAGAGAGAGAGAGAGAGAGAGAGAGAGAGAGAGAGAGAGAGAGAGAGAGAGAGAGAGAGAGAGAGAGAGAGAGAGAGAGAGAGAGAGAGAGAGAGAGAGAGAGAGAGAGAGAGAGAGAGAGAGAGAGAGAGAGAGAGAGAGAGAGAGAGAGAGAGAGAGAGAGAGAGAGAGAGAGAGAGAGAGAGAGAGAGAGAGAGAGAGAGAGAGAGAGAGAGAGAGAGAGAGAGAGAGAGAGCGAGAGAGAGAGAGAGAGAGAGAGAGAGAGAGAGAGAGAGAGAGAGAGAGAGAGAGAGAGAGAGAGAGAGAGAGTGAGAGAGAGAGTGAGAGAGAGAGTGAGAGAGAGAGTGAGAGAGAGAGTGAGAGAGAGAGTGAGAGAGAGAGTGAGAGAGAGAGAGAGAGAGAGAGAGAGAGAGAGAGAGAGAGAGAGAGAGAGAGAGAGAGAGAGAGAGAGAGAGAGAGAGAGAGAGAGAGAGGCGATCGCCTATAAAACCCCTGCTTGCATAGTAATGATTATATTTATATTTTTTTTTGTGATTAAAGAAGAACGAGATGAGAGAAAAAAAGCACAGAGGAGATATACTTAAAGTGATTCATGTAGATTATACAAATTTTATATAAAGTAAACAAACAAAAAAATTGTATTTATATTATAAAAGAAAAAAACGCGTGACACGAGTGGCGGACATAAAGAATTAGATGCGGTCAAGTTTCTATTCATATAATTAAATAATTAATTATTAATTATTAATTATTAATTATTACAATAATAACGGAGGTTAGATTTTAATATTACTTATATTAAGTGCGACTATTGTATATTATTTGTATATATGACAAATAGATTAATAATATAAGCAAAGTGGCAGATACTTAATGGCCAGTTATAACAGCAAAACAAATCGTTATAATTCATTGTTTCATTGTTTCTTGGAACCAAAGCGTACGATCAAATCTTACCTAATACGCCTGCTACTCTTCTGGCTCTAATAAATAATATCCTCGCAGAGAGAAATAAAAGGAAACGATCAAACTACTTCCCATGCACAACCAGGGACTCTTTATTTCCGTCGACTGTACGTGCGTGTTTGTTTATTTTATTTTATTTTCTTTATCCGACCGTTTTCTCCCATCTCGGAGAGAATCTTAGAGAATCTTTAGTTTTCTCGAATCACTTTGTTCCTTCGTTGCAACGATTAAACTTATTTCCAAATTTACAATCGCCAGTAGACAAAAATCACATTTCACGAGATCGCGACTCGAACGCTTTCAACATTTTTCCTCCATACGTTACCAACGTTGGATATCCAGAGGACGCCAAATAAAATTCCATCGGGCTTTCGCGACTGAATTTCCGTAGTGCGATTACCTATGTGATTTTTGTTTATTTTTATTTTCTTTCATCGATGTTCGCCAAATTTGTTATTGCTCTGTTTAAGAACTGCGATCTTGCGAATGATTTTCAATTTAATCCCTCGACTCGGACGGTGGCATGAATTTTGATCCTGTAGGATACCTACTAAGCAGAGGACGAATAACTCGAGATGACAGAAAGTAGAGAGACACTGTATAACTTGTAGAGTGATCGTAGAGATAACTAGACGCTGTAGCGAATTGCCGAACACCGACAGATTCGCCGATACGCGAACACGCGATTCGATACACGCGAGAGTCTATTCTCCATCGTCTTTGCGTGATCGGATGGTCGAATAAATTCCTCGAGCGAGATGTGTGTCCGTAGCATCGAGACATCGAGCGTACGATGGCGTAAACTATGCATGCGCAAGCGATTGTACAGTTTCGCCCGAGTACATGTCGGGATTTTAGCATGCTGTTAGTTATGTCCGCGTGAAACAGAGCAACTTTCGATACACGGACCAGGTTAAATTATATCTACGGTGGGCACGTAATGTTCACCGATAACAATTAGAAACGTTCAATAAACGAGTCTCAATACAACGATTGCCTCTCTTTTGTCATCCTCAGATCATGTTCCGCCGTGGAAATATTCAGCGAGCAGCGGGCGACACGTACGCGACGATGATCCCCGGTCGAACGACAGTCGTCGAGCGTCGAGCGGATCAGTTCACAGAGATCAGTTGCTCATCGTCGTTCGGGGGCCCCGGTCGCGCGAAGCTTTCCATCCGAGAGTTTATTAGCAACCGTGAATAATTATTGCTCGACAAGTAGATTTTTCGCTGCTTCGTCTCAAACGTTAGTCCAACATTTTTTCTACCTGTGATTTTGTTCAAACTGTGGATAACAATATGCTAAACGAAACTTCCCATTTCCAATTTCTAAAAATTTTAACTTGCGATAGATATAGAAATTTTGAACCGCTGTACACGATAATCGTGAATTCCGCACTACTCGCAATTGCGAAATTTAAACGTGTAGAAACTAAAAATTAAATTCGAGACTCGAGACTACGGTTTAATAACGCTGCCTGATACTGACCCATCGAGGATGGGAACATTTTATTATTCAAATTTTCTACAGCAGGCGGAACGATACGACAAAGACTCAAAGCGACATCGATCACCAGGCATCCTCGTAGTCTTCGGTTACGTTGGGAACGAGTCCTGGAGAAGCGTATACTATTCGGATGCAATTCGTGAAACCAGCACCTCGTCGCCAACCGCTCACTATGATCACGGCATCGCCGACTTTGACGATATTATCGCGACGCAGATGGTCCATGGCGTACTGAATCCTCGAATCCATGTCCCGGCTCCAATCCGAACATGGTGGAACTACGATGGCAGAAAAATTCTCGTCTTTACATTACATTACTCTACTTTATTTTACATAATCGCGAAATTCGATGCTCTTCCAACAATCGATTACGGACTTCGGTAATGAATGGGATTTATTCCGAAGTAGACTTGAAGCCAGCGTGCTACGGAACCGTATCGCGTCACGGCAACGACAGGGCATCGCGGACGGCTAGCGGAGAGCGTCAGGGCAGATCGGCCAGATGTCGTTGTCACGATCATCGCTGCCGCGTTACACTTCAGCGAGATTTCCACGGCTGCGAGAGCAACGGCTCGGACGGGATCCAACGTCGTCGTAGCCTGCGAGTTCGCCAGTTTGGTAAACAACGGGAAAAACACCTTTGCTCGCGGATTTTGGGGAGGTGTTACTCGGGTTCGGTCACTTTGCAGGTTGATTCTTCGAAATGTTGCGTTTGCCATCGAGCGCGTTCGGCTTCTCTGCAGGCAACGTCGACGCTCTTCACGACTTTGACCGTCTCGTCGACACCCAAATTTCCCGTTGTTAGAAACAGGCAGTCCGCACCGTCCAGCACCGCGCGCGAGACGTCGCCCATCTCCATCTGGGACAATTCTACGTTGTTGACGCGAAACGTCACAACGACGGGTCTGCCGATCTGTAAATTGTTATCGATACGTTTTTTGCACCCAGTTTTACGTATCGTTTTCGGGTTTTGGGTTCTTCTGCTGAGGCAAATCTACTTTGTTGCACTTCGATATCAGACATTTCTGTGCTAGGAAAATTCTCTCCGGTCCGATGTCCGTTTCTAGTCCTGCTCTATCGATCACGATTCCATCGGCGACTTTCAGGATATCGTCGACAGCTTCCAATCCCTGCGCCGAGGATATCTTCGCCAGAACGCAAATTTGCCTGGACCCTGTTCCAAAGATAAGCGAGCCGAGCATTGATTTTTTTTAGACAATATTACTCTACGTGCTTTTTGAACCTTACCGATTTGTCGGATCCTCTCTTTCACGCCGCTTATCGTTTCTCCGTCTCTCACGTGAGATACGATCAGGAAATCGCATTCAAAATCGAGCGCTAAACGGACGTCTTTGTAATCTTGTTCGGAAATTTTTGGCAATTCGCAAATCCCGTCCACGAGGTGCACGATATTCCCGTTCGTCGCGACACCGCCCTTCAATATTTTGCATTCGATCGCACATTCACCTGCGACGTTGGCAATATATTTATTTGCAGTTATTTTTGTTGAAGTGCCGCACGAGTGAAAGAACGAGCGAGAGAGTCGGAGAACAATGTACCGACGCGTATCACTTCCAAGATGACTCGTCCACGGTCGACGTACATTTTATCCGCGACTCGGCAAATTCTGGGTAAATTCGCGTAAGAAACCCATATGAGCTCGCCGCAGCCGGTGCGCTTATTCGGCGCATCGCAGACCACTTTCACGATATTTCCTTCTTTAAACTCTGCTCGTCCCTGCGGCAGAATAATTTCGTTGATCCTTTGATTTTTTCATCGCGTAATCCTCTAATTTTCTAATTCAATGTTATCATCGCGACCGTATTATTCTCGTTGGGAGGTTAATGTTTTGCTGTGATAGCACTCTTCTTTTACCTTACTGTTTCCGTCGCCGTTGAATATTCCTGTACGAATTTCAGGACCGCGTAGATCCATCGCGACTCCCAGGGGGAACACTTCGCGTTTGTGACAATAAATTTGGTTTCCTGCTTCCCTGATCGACCGCATCGTGATCGCGTGCCATTTTTCATCCTCGTGCGACATATTAATCCGCACCATGTTGGCGCCCGCCAACACGATCTCCGTTATTCCCAGCGGATGAGAATTCCTGTTACCTGAATCGATGCGACGATGATCGATGAAAGGAACGATCGCGGCGCGGGAGAAAATCGGGCAGCGTGCGCGTGATACGCGACAATCTTAGAGCATTGCGGTGATACGACAACCTAACGTCACCATTATTCCTGTAAGTCTGGCAGTTTTCGGATCGCTGCTGACATCGAACTGCATTTCTTCATCGGTTCCAGTGGGTCGACCAGCTGCTGCGAATTGATCGCCGGAAACAAGTTGGTCTTCGAGTCTCGTTAGCTGAAAACGAACGGGAGCGAGCGTGTACGTGATAATTTTCCAAATTCTCGGGTTTATCGGATCAAAGCGATAGCAAATGAATATTTGAATATTTTTATTACCCATGGAACTCGTCTCGACGACATGACATTTCTTTTTCTTTGCGTATACTTCGTTCACAAATTTTCTTCCTTCAAATTATTACAATTACATTTGGCGTCGTACAGAAATTTTGTTAAATTCAAACGGATTCAGGTAAATTCATCGTTCAGTCAAACGCATTTTATTCTGCTTACTGTCATACTGACAGTATCGTCCATTCAATTGTCTTAATTAAATTTTCAATCAAAATTATTGCTGTTGAAAAATATGGTAACTTGGCAATTAGTAGTTGTAATATTTGTAAAATAGTCGTATCTCTGGAGAATGACGATTTGTCGTATGTTTTTAATTTTACAGTTTGTTTTACTTTTTACTTTTTATTATGTAGCTTGCCTTTCCAACCGTTTAAGTGAAATATCACAGCGTGAGTTATTCCCAACCTTCCCTTGGATACCTATTACTGGAGGGCTCTTCAATTAATCGTTCGATCTTAGGATCATAGAAACACGTACCTATTCGGTTCTCATCGCGATAACAGTTAAAACAATTTGATTCTGTCAGCTGTAACAGTTCGAAATCCCTCGGATAATTCGAATAATGTATTATTGACGGAAGCATTAAGAATGCTCGTAGCAGGAGGTAAAATTATTATGGCCGTGCCTGTACCATGCGCATCAGAAACGGGAAGCCTGAAATCATCTGTTGATCTTATAACGACACGGAAATTAACCGGATTCCTCGTGGACAGTTCAGGGTGCAAAAATCAGTTCTTCCGTCGTAATTTCTTTTCTGGTAGAGATATCGATCTGAATCCTACGGCATTCTTTTCTACGCCTCAAAATACGCCAGGCAACGAACCGGCAAGCAAATTAGAATCGCGTCGGAAATCCGAAATTTTCGAGAACCAGACGTCGAATTCGGCAAAAATTGGAACTTCGTTAATCGCCCTCTCTTCCCATTCGTTCTCAGCTTAGCGCGCAGTTGTATCGCTGCTTCACGAGGAATCAGACGTCTAAGCCTTTGTTGTGTCTCCGTGTTATTGCCTTTCGAGTTTCGGCGAATGAATTTCACGTTCGTCTTTCGTGTTAGGATCAACGCTTGATTTCGTCGATTTCGTGATCGTCGCGCATCTAAACGTATTCGATGTGTTGTCTGTTATTTTCTTCATTGTTACAGCCCGATCCCAAGGATAACTCCTCGCAACGGGACTTCGATACGTGGACGTCGCTTTGGCACTCGTGGCCGTGCCGTGCTCGGATTTTTGTCCTATTCGCACCCTGACGTTGACGTACCTGGAAGCCATGCGGGAATAAAGGGACCGCGCGATCCAGCACTGCTTGTGATCTGCTGCGCGAGTTTCCTGAGAAATTCGCACGCGGATTTTCACGCGGGTGAGTTCTATTCTTCGATAAACAGATCGTGCGCGTCATAATACGCCGTATTACCTAGTTATTTCCAAGTCGATCAGATTTGCCTAACAAACAATAATCAGAGTCCCTATAATTTTATAAAATCTAACATCAAATTCACCGCAAGTATTTTTCTTCGTCTAATTTTCAATTTGTGCTTGAAAAATCCCCACCGTGAATCCGTTTTGTCGATTCTCTGTAAATTACTCGAACCGTCATTGCTCGTGTTCTTCTGGTTAACAATTCGATTTTTCCGATGTTCGCAGAACTACGAAAAACCATCGCAACCAGCAACAAGGGCTCCATCCATCCAGATGCAGAGCACACTATCTCAACCAGCATGCTGGATCTCTTCGTAAAGTCAAGTACTCCATTGGCAGTATCTAGAAATTAAGACACCGCTATTTTACATGTTTTCCGAGCACGTATAATGTCAGCAGATCGTAAATGACAATTAGATAATTTATTCGCGGATAAAACATTTCGTATTTGTACCTGGTATGAAAGTGTCTGTATTTACGTCAATAAATGCATATTCATGTGATTTACAACAATGAAATTCATAATCGTTATTCATTTCAATTTCCAATCCTTCATCCTCCAAAAAATATCCTTTTGTTAAGTTGAGATAAGCGAGAAAGTCGTAAGACGTAGCGCCTATGACGTCACGAGACTGCAACCCAACATACACATTGGCGAGAGTTTGAGAATTGTCGGCGATTTTAAGACTTGGTATCAGGAGAACATGATAGCATAGGAGGTATTCGAAAATCCGCCGAGCGCCTATGACGTCACGAGACCGCAACCCAACATACACCTTTTCGAGAACTCCGGAATTTTCGTCGATTTTGAGACTCGGTATCAGGAGAACATGATAGCATAGGAGGTATTCGAAAATCCGCCGAGCGCCTATGACGTCACGAGACCGCAACCCAACATACACCTTTTCGAGAACTCTGAAATTTTCGCCGATTTCGAGACTTTGTATCAGGAGAACATGATAGCAAAGGAGGTAGCCGAAAATTCGCCGAGCGCCTATGACGTCACGAGACCGCAACCCAACATACACCTTTTCGAGAACTCTGAAATTTTCGCCGATTTCGAGACTTTGTATCAGGAGAACATGATAGCATAGGAGGTGAACGAAATTTTGCCGAGTGCTGTGACGTCACGCGACCGTAGTTTTGGCGGGTTCTTGGAATTTCATGAAATTTCGAGGAACAGTGACGTCAGCAGCGGCAGCCGGACAGAATTGATGTTTTAAATTCTAATTCAACGTGTGCTAAGGGATGACAATGAAACTAAGGAAACGGACGGAGTTATATGAATAAAATCAAGTTTGTTGAATAACATTTATTAAAAATGAATTCTCAGTCAATGTTACAAATTCATACAATGATCTACGTTTCTATTTCTACATTCGACGATTACGTAACGTGAAACTTTACTTATTCTCACGAAATATTTCACACTGTCTTCGTTGTGGATGACGTATACAAACGGCTCGGGCGATCCTCGAAGTCATGCACGTCCACCAACTCGGCGTCTGGTGTTGGAATGATCCGTCGTATTTCGCACGTCAAAATTCAGCGCGTTGTTTAGGCTTGTCCTATCCGCTTCTGGTGTTCTCGTGACAGTCTCTCCGGAGTTCGAGAATTTCCGGGCGGTAGTACGGCCTGGTTGTCGTGCAGCAGCGACTGTCAAGGTGTGCACAAGGATCCTGAGCTGGCTGCGAAAAAAGAGAAGCGTGCTGTTTTAAGATTTTATTTATATCAGCTTGAAGGCTTGGAAACATGGAAGCTATAGCCTTTAGATTTTCCAAAATTTCGACGCATCTCCGAATTGGTCGCCGCTTCATTTCCTGACGTATTTTGGAGCGCAGAATCGAATGCCGTTGGTCCCAGGTCGATATCTCCACTGGGAAAGAAGTTACGATCAAAAAACCGACATTTCAAAAATCGCAAAAACTTGAAGGCTATAGCCTTCAGATTTTCCAAAATTTTGACGCATCTCAGAATTGGTCGCCACTCCGTTTTCTGACGTATTTTGGGGCGCTGAATCGAATGCCGTTGGTCCCAGGTCGATATCTCCACTGGGAAAGAAGTTACGATCGAAAAACCGACATTTCAAAAATCGCAAAAACTTGAAGGCTATAGCCTTCAAAAATTCTCAAAATTCGACGCATCTCAGAATCGGTTGTAGATTCGTTTTCTGACGTATTTTGGGCTGCAGAATCGAATGCCGTTGGTCCCAGGTCGATATCTCTACTAGGAAAGAAGTTACAATCGAAAAACCGACATTTCAAAAATCGCAAAAACTTGAAGGCTATAGCCTTCAAAAATTCTCAAAATTCGACGCATCTCAGAATCGGTTGTAGATTCGTTTTCTGACGTATTTTGGGTCGCAGAATCGAATGCCGTTGGTCCCAGGTCGATATCTTTACTAGAAGTGGAATCACGACCGAGAACCTGACTTTCCGAAATCTCAAAATTGGGAAGGCTGTACTGGTCTTTTTAACTCCGTATCCTTTTCGCATCGTAGAGATCTGAAAACAGACGAGAAAAAGTTATGAATGTAGCGACACAAACATTTGTTGTTTATAATTGAAATTCATCGCTGAACCCCGAGGTAAGTATAGTACCTCCGCTAATGATTCGCTGTTACGAAAATGTCATTCCAAAGTTGTTAACATCCCACGAGAGTCGCATATCACGTAGCGAATGCCATCGAATCGCGACACGAATATCATACAACAAATGGGACGCGGAAGAATGTCGCGAAATGATAGGAGTTCGAGATATTCCACCGGTGACGCGCTTTCGCTAGAATGACGACTGTCAACATTGGATTAGATAAACTTTTAATCAAGCAACACCGTTTTCATTCATCGATCCACGAAGCTTTCAATGAAACTAGACAATTCTTCTTATCATAACATCGCTCGGCTGTCGAATCTGCGGATAGTTTGAGAACTATCGGTACGTGCAGTTTAGTTTTTTTTAGGTTGGTCATTTTTTTTTGACCGTCGGTATATAGAGATCTCTAATCCTCTCGCACTGCCATCTCTTGGAAATTCGTAGAACCCAGCGGCCAGCAGAAAGATGGTGACGTTGCAGGCGATAACGTTACATACATAACAGGTTCTCGGCTACGTTTGCTACGTGTCATTAGTCCGCGCCCGCTAAACGCGACTTCGCTTTGCATACGCGGTGAATTCATCGAAATTCATTGGTTACGATTCATCGTACAAATGATATTTACTTACGGATTATAACTCAATGTACAAATAAAAATGTATCGACAATTTATTTTGCTATTACTAGTAAGTTGTACATAACCTTCGTGCGTATGACCAGGACGTCGTATGAGTTCACTATCATAAGGAGATACCGGCATCTCATATGCCATTTACTTGTTAGAATCGATAGTCATTTTTTTATCCCGCATGGACTAGAAGAAATCAAATGGCACTAATGCTACCATGCTTCGACTAACGTTCAGTTTTTAATTCAACTTTTTTACAATAATCTATGAGACGCACCAAATCAGTATATTCTAAGTTATAAATTCAAACGGATTTCCATTTACTTTGCAGATATTATGTTACGTTCCGTATTTCCTGGCAAAGCAAAATACCCAGAAAGCAGTCATCGATGACGTTGTAGATGTGAAAGACTTCAAAAAATTACTGAGAACCAAAAACAATGTTTTAGTATGTTTTGTCACCGCGCAAAAGCGATCGTCGCAGATAATCAAAGTTTTCGAGGAGGCTGCTAACATCATTAAAGGTTCCGGCACGATGGTTTACGTCGATTGTGCCGGGTAAGCGGTTCGAATCTATCATTTTGACGAAGAAAATTCTCAGTTTTGAGCAATAATTCTATAATCTTTCAGAAATGGAAAAAAAATGTGCAAGAAATTGAAAGTCTCTCCGGAGCCCTACATCCTTAAGCACTACCTCGACGGAGACTGGAATAAAGATTACGATAGACAAGAAACTGTTTCGTCGATGGTCAATTTTATGAGGGATCCTTCCGGAGATTTACCTTGGGACGAAGATTCATCCGCTACTGATATTTTGCACATACCTGATAATAACGTACGTAGAATCCTAAGCTAACAAGGCTCACTTGTATTTTCTACCTTATTTCCTCGATATTACCGGTACCTCGTATAGACAGTTTCAGTAGAACATGAATTAATTTTCGAAGACTGTCATCAGTTTTAATTGCAACTAAATTTGAATAAGTTCGATTCAAATTGGTGGTCCTGAGAAATCCAGTGTTCGTGCTGCGACAATTATTGTAACAGATGAAATGTGAGTCGTGTCTGAATGATATTTAGTTGTTTTGGTATGTTATTCCATGTAGACGGGGCTCGATAGATTTTTTTTGCGTTGCAAACATGATGACGCGCGTCGCAGCTTCGATTAACTTCTGATAAGATAGTCGTCGGGTAATGAAACAACACGTTTATCGTTGAAAATCGAAGGAAACGCGAATAATTGGACAAAATTTCAGCAAACCTTGTTTTTTTTAAGTGGACAAACGAAGAAGAAAATCAGATGAGTTATTTAAAGTATTTTGCATGTTTTTAGGCTCTTACAAAGCTTTTGAAGAAAGAATTTCAACCAATACTGATGATGTTTTACGCACCATGGTGCGGATACTGCAAGCAACTTAAACCGGAGTACGCTGCGGCAGCCACAGAGTTGAAAGGACAAGCAATTATGGCTGCGATAGATGTTAACAGACCAGAAAATACTGGAGTGCGGAAAAAATACAACATCACAGGCTTTCCAACAATGTTATATTTCCAGTAAGTATATTCAACAAGCTCGTTTCCGAATTTCCAAATTTTCACTGCGCCAACATCTCTTTATTTGCAGAAACGGTGTCAAAAAATATACCTATGATGGTGATAATAAGAAAGATAGCTTGATAGCATTTATGAAAAATCCCGAAACAGTACCGGTGAAACCGAAAGAAGAAGATTGGTCCGAGACTGATAGCGACGTTGTACACTTGACCAGTGCCAATTTCGATCTAGTCATCAAAGAAGTTCCCTCTGTTATTGTTATGTTTTACGCGCCTTGGTGTGGTTATTGCAAAAAAATTAAGCCCGAATACGAAGCTGCTGCCGCAAAATTAAAGCAACTCAATGTGAGCGCTCTTTTTTCAAAGATCGAAATCTATTCTATCCATCTAGTTATTCTGTGATATGGTAAAACGCGTCCAAAACGAGAGTCCTCGTTGATTATCTTAACGGAATAGCCGAGAGACTGTTGGGTACATTTTTTTAATGAATTTTTCCAAACTTACCAGATGAAAGGTATGTTAGCAGCCTTGGATGCGACCAAAGAGAATAATTTGGCTCGATCGTACGATGTCAAAGGATATCCAACTCTGAAATATTTTGTCTTCGGAGAATATAAATACGACGTGACGTTGAGAGATACGAATGGCTTAGTAGAATTTATGAAAGATCCCAAGGAACCACCACCACCGCCACCACCGGAAACTCCTTGGTCAGAACAAGAGTCAGCGGTCGTTCACCTGACCGATAACGATTTTAAACAGTTCCTTAGAAAGAAAAAGCATGCTTTAGTCATGTTTTATGCTCCATGTACGTTCTGAACTATGATGCGTTCATCCAATTTTCAAAATTTGTACAACAAAGTCTATAATCAGCAGTTTTGTAGGGTGCGGACATTGCAAGAGGGTCAAACCAGAATTTGAAACAGCTGCTAAGCACTTTGAGGATGTACCCAAGGTTGAATTCGTAGCCGTCGATTGTACGACCAGCACAGCTACTTGCGAAGCTTACGAAGTTCAAGGATATCCGACAATAAAATATTTCAACTACTACGACAAGAACGTGCGAAAATATGTTGGCGATAGGACGGTGAGGCTTGATGAAACGTAAATTATTCTTTCACATGCTATAAGAGATTCGTGTTGTATACCTTACCTGTTACGTTTATCAGGCTGCAGACTTCATCAACCATATAACAGAGCAGGATGGATCTCTGCTCTCAACCGAGAAATCGCAGTGGCATAATCTGAAAGGTTCCGAGCACGTCGTTCACCTGAGCAATGCCAATTTTGACGAAACACTGAAAAAGTCGGATGCTTTGTTCGTGATGTTTTACTCCGAGTGTGAGTATCTGAAATAAAAGAAAGTTTGCTTGAATTCGAATTCCGTGAACATTTAAATTTGGTCAAAAAATTGAAAATGCTCGAGTAACAATCGCAATTACTTTTGTTGAAGGGTGTGAAAATTGCGCCACAGCCAAAGTGGAATTGGCTCAATTGGCAAATGAACTGAAAGCAAGAGGATCTGGCGTGCGCGTAGCGGCGAGTGATTCGTCCAGTAATTCCATAGCAGAATCCACCTACGGGATAAACAAGCATCCAACATTCAAGTTCTTTAGCGCTGGCAAATATCGAGGAGATTTTGATGGAACGCCGACCGTGAAAATTTTTCTAAACTACATATCGGCTTCAACGAAGGAAAGAACGAAAGAAGAGCTATAATGCACATGTTTTTCCTAAAATCGTATATATACTCTATTAACGAAATAATCTGATCTGTTTTCGACGAATGTTTCCTCATCATTTCTCAATTAGTATATAAACGCAACTTACACTAATGTTTAAAGAATTATCTTTATCGATTCTTTACTTTTGTACTTTTTTTTCTACCATTTTTATCGAGAAAATTTGTTGCAACGTGAAACGTAATCGAATGAATGTTAAATCCATCGATTTTGAAAGATGGTGATATTTTTGTAAAATGAGATTAAACACGGTTATCATGTAAATGTGCTCCTTGTACTTTCACGACCTTCATCCCGCAGGAAAAAAACATTTCCACAGAATAAGCAATTACTTTTCTGTGGACAATATCAAAACTTTAATTTCTCATACAGTCCTATTCTCCAACAAGTAACGCGTGAAATAAAATGATCATCTCTTACGAAGGAACAGAATCGTTGCAGACTGCATCTGTCGAAATCCTAAAGGACTGACAATTGTAAATCAAAAAATCAGGAAACAAAATAGATATTAATTAAGAAGTTATTATATATATATTATCATGCTTCCGACCTTATGATGCATGTTTATCACAGTTTATCACTAGTCTCTCATGTAGCGCGCAGCTCACTGAAAACGAAACACGTGCAAGGCCCCGTGCAACGGGCGAGCACATTTTCTATTGGGTGTTTATAGCCCGCAAAATATTTTAAGGGAATACTGATTAAGTATATTATAGTTTCATGGACTTGCGTCTCTAAATAGAACTATCCTAGCTAATCAATCATTTCACATGAACACATAATGGCCAACTTCGGAAGGTTCACATCCATCCAATAATATTCCACACACGGGTGACACGATTCGCGTCTTGATATCGTTGGATATTAATGACGACGCGCATTGAATGCGGTTCTACCTTATCCATAGAATGTGAAGTACATCATGCACATATTTGTTTTGATTCAATATTATTTAACCACTCAGACTACTCTTCTTCCCAGCCGTCAGGAATGAATCCATCGGGTGAACGATCATCGAGGACTGACTTCATGACAAGTCACGTAGTCAGTCAGCCTCACGCTCAGGAAGGAGAGTTGTAACTCTTCATCATGGCTGTGTCAACTCTACTGTAGGGTAGAGCGGATGTGAAGATATACTACAGAAATGATCCTGTGAAGTATGATCTTAATAACACATGGTTTTGACGGAGTATATGTAGACTAGGTGAAGTAAGACTGACCGCGCGAAGTGGTGGCCATCTGTCGGCGAGCATCGAAACTAGCTTGAAAAATGGAATATTAATTTTAATCAAATTATGATATAACCTTGTCACTCGCACGTTTGTCAGCAGTCGTGGCCGAGTGGTTAAGGCGTCTGACTAGAAATCAGATTCCCTCTGGGAGCGTAGGTTCGAGTCCTACCGACTGCGACGTGTTTTTTTTGCTCAGGTAATTAAAACGCGATTGGAGTGACAATGATTTCGACAAAAGATTTTCTACGCCACGTATCGATATCAATTCAATCGAAGTTTCTAGTTCATCTGTCAGGGCTGTGTCAAATAACGTGAATTTGAGCAAGTTTCATGCGATAAAACGACGCGTAATAATAGTTTTCGCGTCAACCAATGAATTTTCACGACAGCTTATCCCAACGTTTTCATCAGTCTAGTCGCGCAGTTTACCTTCGCGTCAGGCAATTTTTCTAAACCTACGCTATTCAAGGCCGCTATTTGTTTTCGAGTCGCGGCTCGTTAGAAGATGAACAAACAAGTTTATAATCCTTTCGCGAGACGTGTTTTTGTTTTTGAAATTAAATGTTATTCGGCGCGAAATTGTTGTGCCGTGATTGATGAATAGAACGCGCAGATCACCCTTGTCAGTTATACCTCCGGTAGATTTCGAAATTGTTGCTCTTCTGTTCAATACAAGTACGAATCGAAGCGTGGAAAAAACGTATTCGGCGATAATCCCGTCCGAATTCAATACGACCAAGGAATATGAATATTCATAGAATCTTGTAACATACAAGGGCGGAGAATTTGACTATCGCCAGTTCGGCAAACGAATCAATTTTGCAATTCAAATGTCGTGCGCGATATTTCCGACGGGTGAAGTCAAAATTGCAGGCATTTTTTTCTTCACCGGCTGGAGGCGGATTTTTTTTTTTAACCAAGACATAACATTCGGTTAAGATTCGTTTAATAAAATACCGAAATTTGAAACGGAGCAGAATAGTGATCGAGCTTATCTAACATGTATCAACGTTATCATCACTGACGTGGAAAAAAGTTTGCTTTTTTGACGACAATCGCACGTGGCGCATTTGTCAATATTTGTACGATTATTGGTTTTGTTCGCAAGGAAAGATTACGGTGCAACAATGATAGTGAAAAATTTGTTTATTTCACCTTGCTAAAGTTATCGGCGAAAGAACCTCGAGGGTCGATGAGTACGAATCCAATTTATCGCGTCGTATAAACATTCTTCGACTAATGCCAGGGATTATATTTTATTGATCTTGAAAATGTAAAAACAAGCGAATAAACAGAACTTTAGAAAGCACCGAGACGCGTCGTTTTCATCATTCATTCATTCGTCATCGTTTCATCTAAATTTGTTGAGTCACGACAAATATTATTTGGTAAATGAGAAATAACGTTGCAAGGTTGTCAGTTTGCCTGGATTTGAAGAAGCTATTTCGTACGGTTGACATATGACTCTTAAATAGTTGCCGTGATTTGAAATTTGCTCGTAGGTTCAACAATATTTTTTCAAGTGCTTGGAATCGACGCGTGTCGCGTGCAATCGAACGATATAAATCCTTGATTTCTTATCGGCAACCCCGAACTACAGAGGTTCAATGACAACTGTGATTTTTCGCCCCCCACATAAAAATGTCCAATCTTCCCTTGAATTTCAGAACAGCTCGCGAGAATTAATGTTCAAGGTGACGAAGCGGTTTTGTACTTGAATCAATCCGAGCTACATACTCAACAAACATGAGACACGCGTAATCGCGAAACATTGAGTAACGGAGGTGGATTACGTACTATTAGATGACGCGTGAACTGCCATTTGACATCACGTGACACGTTTTCGGACAACGCAACCATTGAAGAAGCCACGCAATAGGACTGCTGAAACAATCAGCACTTTTATCGTTAGAACAATCCTCCTGAGAAATTTGCCGTGAATGGGTTTAAAAAACAGCGAGATAGATTGTCCTCCGAAGCGACGTCACAAAAATTGTTGCGAACAAAGAGACACGTAGAACGTGATTAGGAAATTATTTTCTGCCCATTCCTCGAGCTTTCCCCACGCGATGGCAATACCAGCTTGAAAAGTAAGTTTCAAGCCTTATTCATTGACAAAGCTGGTCAATTTGATCGAATCAGCGCTGAATCGTGCGATTGGCCGGCGAATTTTTATCGGTCCGGTCGCGAACCACCGTCATCGCGCTGATCGCTGTAACGTTAGGTGTGGCGATTTGGATAATAGTTTTGAAGGAGACGATCGACGGAGTAGAATAATAGGCGCTGGATAAGCAGCTGCGTAGTAACATTCAAACAAGTTTTATTGAGAGCAGAACCAGTAATGATAAACAGAATCACGTTTGCGTCTCGTGTCTGTTTTATCGCGGCATGCGTGATCTTTTCTCTTATCGATACTCGCGGCGTTCGTATCAGCTTCACGTTTCGAGTTCGATACGCGCGCGATTTCACGCGAGCGAAAAGACTGGGAACTCGTTTCCAGCTGTGGAAATGATAAATCGAACGAAGATACGCGAGAGTTGTCATTCAGCGTCGTATTGAATCAGCTGCGACGCTTGTTCGTTCGAACGAGACACGAGGCAAAAAATACTACACCTGCGAAATCATTTAGAAAAAAAAAAATTAAAGAAATAGCGACGCTTCTTCGTTGTTTGTTTGTTATCGCGTAGATTTTTGGTGTACATAATTTTCGAGAAATATTATTTGTCGCGCGTCGTTAGCGTACATCGAATCGTGCCCTTGCTAATCGCTTCACCATCGGATTCTAACGATGTTAATTGCTTCCACGACTCGATCGCATCGGTCTCCTTAGCTTCGAGACACAAATGACGTATGATTGCTATCCAACGTCGGCGCGGCTATTGTTATCTGCTTATTTCCACTTAGTGGCGCGTTCGTTATGCGTACAAACATGCTCGTCGGTTCGAGCCAGCCGCGAGCCTCTGCAAACGAAGCTAATGAAAAATATGATCTAATATGCATAGACGTGACGCGACTCGAGAATGTATCGCCCGGTATAAATCGGACAGAAAAATCGCGACTCGTCGTTTCCGTATCTGTATATATACTCAAGTTTCGCGATAAGTACGACGACCGCGCTGTGGCCAAATGTTTGCGCCTGATAAAATCTATCGTCTTTTGCGCACGTATTTGCGACTTGATCACGATCGTTCGTCACGTGACAGAGCATATAATTGTTCGACCGATCAGCTCCGTTTCGCGTGTAGAATCGAATCGGTCACGCGATGGACAGACTTTGCATCGCAACACATCGCACAATATCAACAATTACAAGCCTCGATAGAAAGTCACACGAGCGACCGATCGCAAATACGAAGCACTACGTTACATTTTCTTGCACATTTTCCCACAGTACCTGCGACGAGATTATAATTTATTTACTCGAATCGAATGGGAAATAAACGTTGAAAGTGTCGACTTTCCGTGGATCGCGCAATTTTCCTTGTCTTCTAATTTCGTCGAGGGGGACATTTGCATGCACCGAAAATTAGAGCTTCGGTGTGTCTCCGATAATTATATAACATTTCTGCCGGCGTAGCGAATCGTGAAGAAATATGTATATCATCTCTGTTGTAACACTCGTAGGTCAAATAAATAATCGAGAGATATCTGCTATCGTACATTTTTTTATCAAACGTACTTCCATTGTTTAAAATAAGTCCCTCGAATTTCGTTTTAACGTTCCATTGTTGTTCAGCAGTTGTCGTGTAAGTTTATACGCGACGCAACGTTATCGGTCGTTGAAGTTTTTCTACGCAACTCGATCGATTTTCCGCAATGTGAATAATTTCGCACGGTATAAATAAGCTGAACTATGATCTTACAAAGTTTGCCTTATCAGCTGAAAGTCATTGTAAGACTCGGTCTTAAAACTCGTGATAATATGGCTCGCGTAACGAGT
Source organism: Arge pagana (assembly GCA_963969455.1). Classification (NCBI taxonomy): domain Eukaryota; kingdom Metazoa; phylum Arthropoda; class Insecta; order Hymenoptera; family Argidae; genus Arge; species Arge pagana. The sequence continues at coordinate 4,059,952 of OZ018312.1, read as the reverse complement.
CGATCAACGGAACGATCGGAGACTATCTATCTACTTCGCGTATGTACTAATTTTCAGGTAATCTATATCAATGGCCTCTTTTCACAAACTTCTAAGCAAACCGTGATAACGAGTTTCTCGCGTCGAATTCGTACGTCGTAGTTTGTTGTCAGACTGTGATTATCGTGATTTCTCAATTTCACCTCCTACCGAGCAGAATTAAGCTGCTGGAACACATCCGTTGCGCCAAGCTTCGACGATTGATCTATAAATCGGCGGATCAGCGGTAACAAGAGACTTGAATGGAGTTTCAACCGTTGCCGAAGTCGTTATTTTCTATAAATAATTTTCATTCGTAAATCGCGTTTCCGAAGGCGTCACGTTGTCGCCTCGTATCGCGCGCGCGCTCGCGGTTCGTCGACATAACGATAAAACTTACATAGTCAACTATTCGACTCGAGGCGTGAAAAACAAAAAGGGAAAAAAAAGTTGAAATACTACGCAGAGTTTCTGCGTGTCTTGCGACATTTGACGAATAGCAACGAAGCGAGTTTAAGGCTCGCTCGCGATACGAGGCGCGATAGCGTTGAATATCGCGATTACGCGATAGGAGAAGTACAAACAATCCGAATATTTCGTCTCGTACGAAATACTATATTGCTATGTACTAGCGTTATGGGCGTTGAAACAGATAAACTAGACGCGTCTTCGTGAAATGGGCCAACGGTTGGTCGGGATTTCGCAAAGAAGGCGAATCGAGTCGGGAGAAAATTTTTCCGAAACTTTATCGAACGACGATTGCTGTCGAGTCGCGTCGTAATCTCACGTTATTATCGGTAACTAGTAACGATAGGAGTTTCTATACGTTATTCTATCGCTCCTACTCGCTCGTATCTCTTCTTTCACTCGGTTCACCGTTTCAAGCTAGTGGGGGAAAGCTCGCTTGCCTGCTTATCGAAATGCGCGCGCATCCCCGCTTTTTTCCAGTATGCAGTTCTACGTGATATATATATATGACGTCATGGGGATTAGGTCGCGACACTCAGCTGACAACCTCGAGCATTCGCGAACCGAGGATTTCGAGGCAAACTCGCACTTCCGCACCAGGTACGAAGCGATCATATTTTCTCTCTTTGCTCGGTCTCGCTGTTTCTCCTTGTCAACTCTCACCTGTCCTCGTGTTTTCCCTTTGCATTTCCCAATTTCTTTCGAAGTTCATTAAATCGCGGTGATTCGATATTTTTCCGAATAAATTCAGAATTATCGCAAACGATTCAAATCTTAATATTTGGACATCGCGAAATATCAACGCTGCTATCAATCAACACATCCTACTCGTACGTGTAAATTCAATCGTAGGAGTAATATTTTTCGTAAGCTGGACTTTTGACGATCATTTCGAATTTTGTTCATCGACTTTTTTTTTTCAACGTCGTTCGTTTTAATTAAAAATCTAAGCTGATGATATTTTTATTCGAATTGGAAATCCCAGTTACTGATTTTTCGTCCGTCTTCGATATTTTATACGATAAATTGTTACTCCAGTTGAAATTTGTATTCGACGATTTGTACCAAATTCAAGCTTTCAAGAAATTTTATTTACTGATTTTATTTGAAACGCGTTCTTATCGATTTGTTGTTTTCCCTACGAGTCGAATTTTTTGGCTTTTCCAAATTGATAAAATCCTGTTTCGGATAAATCCCATGATTGTTTCTATTTTATCGAAATTCGTTCGATCTACAGAAATTCCCGAACATGTTCATTATTTTATCTCAATGGGTCGTGTAATAATAAAGAAAAATCTCCCACCAGTCCCGCCACACCCGAGCTGACAATGACGGATACTCTGGAACTGATGCCGAAGTCTGACACGCTCAGATTGCGCGAGCGTCACATCGGGTGAGTTTGAAACTAAAATCTCGATACGACATCGATCCTGATCAACGTAGACGATGACACGTTTCCCCAACAGGCCTACGTTCCCAATTTTTTCGAATTTCTTGCGGTGCCTGCGAATTGATTGTCGTTTTTGTCCATTTTAAATTCGACCTTGAGTTTCGTTAACGTCGCGACGCAACGGCTAGACTGTCAACTAATCCGGCTGATTTGACGATTTCCTAACAACCAAAAATAGTAATGATACGCAGCTTCGTGTTATATTTCTGTAAAATAACTTGTTTCTGCTGATCTTGCGTAAGATTTCCCTCCCACGGACAATTCTCTTCTATCCTTGGGTTATCGCACGTGCGAGGAAGAAGAGAACGTGTCTGTAAATTGCAGACGATCAGATATAAATGCGTTTGTCGCTGGCGCAAATTAGCATGTGGTTATCTCCTTTGTGTACACACTGCAATGTAGATAACGGCAGCGAGACGCATCCGCGTTGAATTTGCGATAACAACTCGATTAGAATGTGCGAGTTACGAAGGACGTTTCTCTGATATCCTTCCCGATCGTATCTAATTAATTGGGTGGTCTGCCTTGTTAGAACTGTTGGCGGCAACGTGCAAAATTGAGACGTACGAATGCAACGAGTGGACGTGTTTTTTTTCTCGTTACAGTCAATCTTGCAAGCTGTTTTTCCGATCGAACCCGCTGAAAATCGTCCGCGGCGAGGGACAGTACATGTACGACGAGAAGGGTGAACAATACTTGGATTGCATGAACAACGTAGCTCATGGTAATTATTTTAAAAAAAGAGAAAAAACAACTTCCTTCAATTAAAAACGATTCATCGACGCGGAATCATTTTCCAATTTTCCTTTCGTTCCGACCTGCGCGTCTCTGGGTACAATTTTGTACCGTTCGTTTTGATCCGAGCGTTTTTATTTTTGGAAATGAATTTCGTGCTCGATTCTTATATCGTATCGATGACGATCGATCAAGTTTTCACCGTCAAGTACCGGGTTGCAAATTCTTGTGCAAGATACGTACAGGTGCGGTGCGCCTGAATCGCTGCAACCCGAGTTACCGCGGTGCGCGCTACTACTTCGTTCGTTCTTCGTCGTGCGCTTATCGGAGAACGTTGCTCCTGTTATCTCGTATCCGTACACATCGACGTTTCATATTTCGTTTGATTTCCAGTCGGACATTGTCATCCGGACGTAGTTAAGGCTGGACAGGAACAAATGGCTCTTCTGTCGACCAACAATCGTTTCCTCCACGACAACCTCGTCGTGTGCGCGAGGCGACTGACCTCTCTGCTTCCGGAACCGTTGTCCGTTTGCTACCTCGTTAATTCCGGAAGCGAGGCGAACGATTTGGCTCTGCGTCTCGCCCAAACGCACACGAGGAACAAGGACGTGATAATAGTGGACCAGTAAGTGTCGCGACGCACCCGTCGCGTTTATCCGACGCCGTTGATAACGAATTTTTTTGAAGATCGTTTCTAGTGGCTATCGGACGATGTGATTGAGGACGCGCGCGGCTCCGTCTGCAGTCCACACGAAAGGGCGTTTACTTTCGTTTTCCCAATGCCATTCGTCTCTCGATTATTCATTCGGATATTATTCGTGACACTGCTCATTTTTCAATGCACGACGAATGCGAGTGGAAACTTTTGCGTGAATGTTTCAGGAATTTATCGATTATTTTCTGAACAAAGTCGAACTAATCGAACGGGTTTTTCTGTTTGGCCTGTTTACAGCGGAGACAACAGCGACGAGCAAATCCTCGGAGTCGAAGCGGAACGCGCGGGACCAGGCGCTCGAAACCATCTTCCGCCATTTTTTGCGGAAGTGGTCGATCACACTACATAAACCCTATTGTCATTTTAGGTGACACGCCAGGATGTATGTGACGTATGCTACAACAACATTTCAGTAACAATCAAATGATCTTAACGAATAATCCTACATACATATATCCACTGTTCAACCAGCTTCGGATGGGTCTGGGCGGAACCCGAAGTCGTTCGTTAACCATCATTCGTTCGACGCTCGTTACACGCTGCTTCCTCGCCTCCTCTCGTCGTTTTATATTTTTCGACACGTTCTCTTTGTCCATTTTTTTTTCACTCGTTCATCTTTCGAACAATGCGCCTACCAGCTACACTTTTTTTGCTAACGTGACGAGAGAGGATAAAATTGAGGATCGATGTACCTAATAACGAATATTTCAGGGGACCGTTCGATAAGAAATTAAATGTTGTCGCAAGTTTCACACGAATGATCGTAGTCGAGGACGGTATTTCAGGATTCGGTTTGAGAATAATTCTTACAGTTGGACACTCGGATTAATTTGAGACAATTTTCCTACGAGGATCGATATATGACTGGAAATATGACTCGAATTGCATAGATTGACCGGCGAACATTTTTTGCGTAGCGCTTATCACGGACACCTCACCACGCTCATCGACATCTCGCCCTACAAATTTAACAAGCCGAACGGAACTGGGAAGAAGGACTGGGTGCACGTGGTACGTACGACGCGAACGTGGGAACTTGATCGTTAAAACCTCTTTTCACAATTGACCGTAGTTTTTCCCTATCTCATTTCCCAGGCACCGTGCCCGGACGTCTACAGAGGTAAATACCGCGACAACGATTATCCTGCCGAAGATTTGGGCAAAAAGTACGCGGATGAGGTGAAGAAAATTTGCGAGGATCTCAAGGCTAACGGAAGAGGACCTTGCGCCTTCATAGCCGAGAGCTTGATATCGGTTGGTGGTCAAATCTTACCACCGGACAATTATTTCCGTGAAGTTTACAAGTGAGTTTCTAATTTATACATCCGAAGCGTAATATTTGTTAATTACCGCATCGAGTATTGCGTGACAAGAGTGCGAGAAATTTTCATTCGATTTTGACCGATGCACCGTTATCAAACAGACACGTTCGCGAAGCTGGAGGTATCTGCATAGCTGACGAGGTTCAAGTCGGTTTTGGTCGCGTCGGAACTCACATGTGGGCTTTCCAACTGAGCGGACCGGATGTAATCCCGGACATTGTGACCATAGGAAAACCAATGGGCAACGGTCATCCGGTGGCGGCAGTGATAACTACGGAAAAAATCGCGACGAGCTTTCGCAACACGGGAATAGAATATTTCAATACGGTGAGTAGGCCCGATCATCGTGATCTCACCCACATTGGTAAGGATCTCTCGTAGGTATTCGATTTTTCGCGACTATTGCCGCCACAATCGTATTACCATATCACATTCTCATCGCTTCTGTAATATTGCCAAAATGCACTCGTACAATTGAGAATCTTGTGTCATCTGAATCTACACTCGCGACTTATATTTCCGTAGAAAGCTGAACACTAATCAATCGTTTCGCATGTGCGACGACGTAATAGCTTCACCGTACATCATCCTAATACGTATTAATCGTATTTTCGCGACCCAACGCGGATAGGAGTCCTTGCGTTGTCCTGTATAATGGTCCCTAATGGCTCGCAAGTCGAACCGTTCGCTAAAAAAAGAGAAACGGAGAGACGATGAAAAGAATCGAATAACAGATCGCACCCTAATTATCTGATTCAAATTCAGATTCCGGAACTGTGTATTTTTCCACGATAATCCGTCGGCATTTCGTTCGCTGCATTCGCCATGTTTTGTATGAGATATTCCGCGTAGCAGAAACATACTCCAGAAATTTTCAGCCGTTATACATACATTATACTCGTACGTGTACGGTAGTTACGTCTGGACATTGATGAATCAGTCAGGGAGAGCACATCTCTCTTCATATACGTGATAGACACGCGTTGCACATAAAAATGCTATCCATCACACGTTTACTGGCGTACGAGTACAGAAAATAAGTCTCGTCGTCTGTCTGTGAGTTTAGACGTTGCACGGTCTCGACGTATGCGCGTGCCATTACATTCGTGACCGGACAATTGAATCGGTTAATCGTAGATATTGAAATTGTTTATTTGCATTGTTGTACGAATCGAGTTTCGGAAATTTCACGCGACTGAAATTTGTACGCGTGAATTTGAGCGGATTAATACGATAGAACGGATGGTATGGAAAAATTCGGATAATTCGAGGTAGAAATTTATTGGTGGGAGAGTTTGGGTTGGAGATATTGATCTCGCCACGCATCGTCTTCCGGTGAACATTTTCCAATTTCTGGTACGTAGACGCGTCGCATGTTGCGGTATCGAACGAGTAGTGACGCGAATATATTGGATGGTTCGTGCATTATGCATGATTCGCTTTATTTACGAGCAGACAATTCGATCACTGCATTTATCGGTGTTTAACCGACATCGATTCTCTGCCCCGTTCTCGCCGATTCTATATATTTATTGGAAATGCTACCGCGTCGTGTCCGCCCTTCGCGTATATAAGGTACCTCTACCCGACGCTTCGATTGTAGTAGTCCGCGCGTGTTCGCCTCGAAATCCACGCGACACCCTCGCGTTTGCGCGCACACGAATGCGAAATATTGTGTACGAGGTTATTTCGCAAATTGTTCCGCTTCGCTACCATTTTTCCCTACGGTCATTTGTTATCCTCCGGTATCGCGCGCGCGCGGGCGTCGTAACGGGAAATCCTCGACGTCCGCTTTTCCATGCAAATATTTCCCTCCGATTTCAAGAGATCAATTTACCTAATGGTCTAGCTGTGTCGAGTGCGTACCAACCCTATTAGGAACGCTGAGCCGACAACGAGAAAACGAATTTATATACGAACAACGGAATTTTCTTCCGTAACGAACGGTCGAATAATTAGATGGAAATTGAGGAACAGATGTAAATCAGAAATAACGAGGAAAGTCATCGTTTTCTCCTCGCCGCGAACCAATGAATTTATTCCAAACAATCCCGCGACAGCGTCGATCCGCGATGTGACCTGAAATATGAGCCGAAAAAAGCAAAAAACAAAAACGGGAAAAGTCGTATTCAAAATTGTCACGAAAAGACAGAGCCGTGAAAAATAAATAAGGAACCCGGTTGCAGAACTCGTAAAAAAAATCTTCGGCTTTGCGGAAACATTTTTCTTTCGGTCTATCCATTATATATGCGTGTATACGCACGTATCTATGCATATACGTGCCTCTCTCTCTCTCTCTTTCTCTCTCTCTCTCTCTCTCGCTCGCTCTCTGTACATATGAATGTAAGAGCATGGAGGAGAGGCACGCTCACACCTGTCGACCGTCAACTTCTCGTAGTCTGAACATATTCGCGGACCAGTTGAAGAGACGCGGCGATGTCATTTCTACCTCTCTCTCGGTCCCTCTCTTTCTCTCTGGAGTGGTTTGTTCGTGGGATGTCGCTTTTATACGTCCTCTCGTGGATCTAACGGTAGCAGGTTATGGCCTCGCGGTACCGCCTTGACTTCGGTCGTTTTCCATGCCGGTTGCTTTTTATATTCTACTAGAGGAAAACTTCCCGAGATCCACCTGTCACGTTTTACACTCGCGCTATTGCAGCCCGTGACGCCACGTTATTCCACTCTCCTTCCGTCACATGGAACGCGAAAATTTCTTGTCTTCAACCAGACTACAAAAAAGAAGTACGGCTAAAAAAATAGAATACGCGAACCATTCTTACCATCGGAGTTGAGACCCATTTTGTCAAACGCGACGAGTGTGCTCGGTGTTTTTTTTTGTAATGGAATTATTTTTATCTACGACCAACGCAAGTTTGTCATCCGAGTCGTGCTATCAGTTAGGAGCGGACTTTTCGCGAAGAGCTTTTTTGAAAATAAATCTAGAGAAATCATTTTTGTCGAATGGTAGAGAAGTTGACTCGAAGAGTTATATTTTTGGGCAGGAACTGCGAAAATTTGTTTTCTACTTTCGCAAAAACAAATGCGTGTTGTACGTCTGCGACTTAAGTTTTTTTGACTTGGTTCTTCTAGTACGGTGGTAACCCGGTTTCTTGTGCCGTTGCAAACGCGGTTATGGAGGTCGTGGAGCGCGAAGGTCTGCAGAAGCACGCGCTGCTCGTTGGCAATCATCTGCTCGTGCAGCTGAAGAAATTGGCGTCGAGGCATCCGGTTATCGGTGACGTGCGCGGCGCTGGTCTCTTCGTCGGCGTGGAGCTCGTGCGAAATCGCGAGAAACGGACGCCGGCGACGGTCGAGGCGAAGCACGTCGTGTCGAGGATGCGAGAGGAGAAGATTCTCGTGAGCACCGATGGTCCGGACAATAATATCTTGAAGTTGAAGCCCCCGATGGTATTCAGTATCGAGAACGCCAACCGCTTCGTTTCCGTTCTTGACGACGTGTTGAGCGAAGTCGAGATCGACGAGAACGACGAGGACGAGGTGAGCTCCTTCGTATCGGTTCTAATAAAAATAAACCTTTCCTCGACTGATACCGCCATTATTTTCACCAAACTGTACACAACGGATCGTTCCTTCTAAAAACTTCCTTCGCAAATTTAAAAAATCCCAAAAAAAAATCCACACGCAATGAAAAGCACGGAAGCGAGATGTATTTTTTGTACACGGTATAATTTTATGGTTATTGTGTATGGAAATATTTTCGTGTTCCCAGGTTCCCGATGCTACAACGACGATACTGAAGGCGGTTATATCTCAGGTGGAAAGAGTGAATTCACCAGCTCCGGAAGTTAAGCCGGTACTAATCCGCGCTAATTGACGATAACGACTGATTTTAAATTATTCGGAAGCGTACCGGAGAATTAATAGCCTCTCGCGATTCTCTGCTCTGTAACGATGAATTTTTATTTAATATTTTAGCCGATAAGAAACGACGTGTTGAGTATTCGTAATTTGACGATAATTCATTGTCTCGTTATTGACATTATTAACGTTATTATATTTTACTGTAAATATAAACAAATTTGTAGAAAATATATATTTTTAATTAAAACGCTCATATCTTTACCATCACATCCCAATAAAATCCTGCATCGCATCGGATGATTAGACTCATTCGGGAAAGAGTTCTACCCGCTGCTGTTCTGCATTTTTCGAAGGAAATTGGCCAATTCTGGGTCTAGATAAGAGACTCGAGGGCGCATTCGTGGATGTGCGAATGGAAAGCTAGATAATCCTCCATTTCTGATAAAGATTGATGTCGTCAAAGACTATCAAAGCACGAGAGTCGCAGTTCATCGATGTCAACGATTTTTCCGACGGTTGTTTATTCATCAAGATTTCTACAAAGCAACATTTCAATCGACTTCGCGTGTGACAAGAGTCCGAAGAGATCTACGTTATGATTTATTTGTCGTTGCGCAGATGCAGTCGATATATACGCTATCCGTCTTTTTCAGGTCAGGGAAGTTATAAATTATAAATACGACCGGAAATGATATTTTTGTAGCGTAGAGATAACCGACGATTGTTAGATCCACGAAATATACATTTTCTCGGCGGGATCATTTTTTATATTTATTACCTGCTCAATCGAAATTTCGAAAAATTCGATAAGAGAATATTCTGTGGCGCAAGCTCAAGCTGCTCAACTAAACGGGTAATTTTTCTATATCATTGCGGGCAACTGTTGTTTCTCGCGGATTTTCCATATTTTTGTTTTTTGAGTTTGTCAATTTTTCGGAGGCAAGGATGTTATGCATCCCGGAGACGAATAAAACTGGTTCTTAGAGTTTGGAACGGATTTTTCTTAGTTACACTTTTCCACCCTCCCATTAGAATTGATCATGTGCAAAACTTTGCAATATTATGAGTCAGTTGGAAAACAATCAACGCGATGTCGAGATCCCGAGGGCGAAGAGTCATCATGTGCTTAGAGTCACACATGAAGTACACTGTCGTTATCCGATTATCGAGAATGAGCCGACAGGTAATATAAGGTGATTGGTAAACTCACGAATTTTTACTTTTTTTTTGATTTCCGTTGGGTACATTCCAGTTGAAAAGAGTCGTTGCACTTCGCTGAGAACCGGCACGTGCAGTGGAGTTTATTATTCAAAGTAGCGGATGTCTTGACACGGGATAGCACTGATAACGCCTAGAATGTGCGAAAAATGCGAGGCATGTGCATGAAAAGCATCGCATCAGCAAATTTCATAGATCGAATTTACCCGTGCAAGAGCAGAGTGCAGAGGTCAAGCTGACCGTTCAGAAACTGGTCTATAAAAGATCGCGAAGGATCGTCAGCTTCACTCCGCATCAGTCATCCGTCGAGATTACGATGTGGTCTCCGTTGTTCCTCTGTCTCCTCGGTGGGTATACTAATTGAAAATACGCGCTCGTTCCATTATTCGGATTCGCGTTTCCATCGCAGTTTTGGTTTGCGATGTGAAAATTTCGTCAAATTTTTTTTTACCAAAAATTAGTATTATTCCGACACACTCAGCGTGTGGTAACGAATTAACGCAAACTAACGTTAGAGTAACATTTAAAAAGAGTTACGTGTTCAAATAGCATTTTCGTGTGCTGAAAAGCGGACTGATAGAACGATACTAACGATTGTGTTGAATCAACACGTTAAGCTGTTGAATATTCTGCACAACATTTTTTATAGTTTACACAATAACGGAAATTTGTTTATTGTGTAGCTCGAGCTTGATCGGGTTTCTGGATGGCATCGAAGAGTATTTTGTGAAAAGATTAGCGAGTTTCGTTATTTTGTTCTTCTAGTGGGGGGAGCTGTTGTTCTGGGAGATCAACATGCATGGAAGATCGGAAGTCAGTACAAGTACCAGTTGCATGGTCGCACCTTGGCGGCCGTGAACCAGGTCGCCAATCAGTACACCGGTGTTTTGGCGAGAGGTCAACTCATCGTGGAGCCCAAGTCAGAGAATGTCTTGAGAGCGTACATTCACCAGCCTCAGTATGCCCAGATTCACACCGAGATGCCGGGTGGTTGGGACTCAAGGATTCCGGAACATAAGCTCAACTACCAGGATATCTCCGTCGGTCAAAAGTCGTTCGAGATCGCGTTGAAGAACGGCGCGATCAAAGAACTGATATTCGATAAGAGCTTACCGACTTGGCAAGTGAACGTCTTGAAAGGCATAGCCAGTCAGTTGCAGATCGATATTCAGGGTGAAAACCTCATAGACTCGAAGTATAACCAGGGACCGGAAGATGATAAGAGCAGCGCGTTGTACAAGACCATGGAAGACACGGTCACGGGAAGATGCGAAGTGATGTACGACGTATCACCTCTGCCGGAATACGTTCTGCAGAACAAGCCCGAGCTCGCTCCTTTGCCCCACCTTCGTGGCGATGGAAACTTCATCGACATCGTCAAGACAAAGAACTACAGCCACTGTCATCAACGTATGGGATATCACTACGGTTTCTCTGGTAGCGACGAACCTGGCGCTAACAGTAACGGCGGTTCCATTTCCGTGAGTTGAATTTTCAACACACTCGACTGGTGCGGCCATCCGAACTTTAGCACGAACTTATTTCTGTTCCGTTTGCGTAGAAGTCCTCCATCAGTCGCATCGTCCTTTCTGGAAGCCTCCGGCACTACGTCATTCAATCATCCGTGACGACTAACAAGGTTATCGTGAGCGAGAGCAGTATGGTCGTCAGCAGGATGAACTTGACTCTCATCGAAATTAAAGCAGCTTCTAACACCATACCGCCGCCTGCGAATCCCGAATCCGCTGGAAACCTCGTGTACAGCTACAACAGTCCTTTCGGCAGCAACAACAGCCGTCGTCCCAGTCACAGTGGCAACAGAGACAACAATGACTCCAGCTCCAGTTCCAGCTCCAGTTCCAGCTCCAGTTCTGATTCCAGTTCCGATTCCAGTTCCGATTCTAGTTCTAGTTCTAGTTCTAGTTCCAGTTCCAGCTCTAGCGAATCTTTCGAGCAACAGTGGGGCAAATCTAGAGGAGCGTTATCGAAGAAAAACCAAAAGAATAACAACCAGAATCAGGGAAGGCAACAAAACAAGAATAGGAAACCGCGTAGTGCTCATCAGGAACAGTACAGTTCCAGCGAAAGCAGTTCCAGCAGCTTGAGTAGCAGCGAGGAAGAGTACCACCAGTCCAAGCCTCAGCTATCAGAGGCTCCGGAAATTCCAATGATGCCACTCTTCATCGGTTATTATGGCAACGCCGTTCAGAAATCCGACCAGATCAATGCCGTTCAGGTTGTTCAAAAGTTCGCCCAAGAGATTGGAAAGGAAGTGCAGCAAGCAGATGAAATTGCGAAGCAGCAGACACTCGAGAAGTTTACGATCCTCGCCGATTTGATCCGCACGATGAGCGCCAAGCAGATCGAGCAGGCTACCCCGGCTCTTTATCAACCCGCTGCAAATGCCAAAGAGAACAGCCCACAAGCAAATATCCGAAGAGCTGCATGGGCAGCTTATCGCGACGCCGTGGCTGCAGCCGGTACCGGACCAGCTCTTCTGAATATCAAGAAATGGATCAAGGAATCCATGATTCAAGGTGCCGAAGCTGGAGCCGTCGTTGTAGCTCTGGCAAAGAATAGTCGCACGCCGACCCCCGAATACGTCGATGCCTTTTTCGTGAGTATCTATTTGTACATTTCCGTTGCATTGATCCATTAGAGCTGATCGACCACAGAGCTTGGTCCGATATGCGATGACAAAAAACGTTTCGATTACAGGCCCTGGCTACTGATGCCAAAACCGAGCAGCAAAGCAGCTTGAACGTCACCGCTATCCTCGCGGTTGCAGATCTCGTTCGCAAAGCTCAAGTGAGCAACGTGACGGCACACGATTATTTCGGTGTTCACAGTTTCGGTAGACTTTCACCCAAAGGTCACCCGGCTGTGGAGCGAAAGTACATCCCGTACTTGGCGAACAAGTTGAAATCGGCAGTGAGGAATGCCGACAGTCCGAAGATACAGACGTACATGCGTGCTTTGGGAAACCTTGGTCATTCCAAGATTCTTGCAGTCTTCGAACCGTACCTCGAGGGTGAACAACCCATGTCCGACTTCCAACGGTTCTACATGATCACTACCTTGAACAAGCTCGCTCAGTTGAACCCGAAACTGGCACGATCGGTACTCTACAAGGTTTATCAGAACACGGGCGAGGCATGCGAGGTACGATGCGCTGCTGTATTCCAACTGATGAGAACGAATCCTCCTGTTAGTATGCTGCAAAGAATGGCAGAGTTCACGAACTACGAACAAAACGAACAAGTCAACGCTGCTGTCAAGTCAGCCATCGAGAGTGCTGCCGAACTAGACGACGACGAGGAACTCGCCCAAAATGCTCGAGCTGCACGGGCTCTGCTCACTCCGAAAACCTACGGCCTTCAGTACAGCAAGAATCACCTGAGGGACTACGCCATCAGTGAGATGAATGCCATTTACGGCGCAATGGCCGCTTACATCGGTAGCGAGGACAGCATCATACCTCAGTCCGTTTACACCGCGTTGAACGCCAAATTCGGAGGCATGAACATTGACATATTCGAAGTCGCAGCTATGGTATCCAGCATCGACGATCTAACTAACGTTATCGGTCAGCAATTCCAATCCGCCGATCAGCAACAAAAGAGCAGTCGTGGAGGACAAGGTCAGCAAAGAAATAATCAGAATGGCCCTGGTAGCTCAATGTCACCGGAAAAGATCGCGCGGATGCTCAATATTCAGGCGGACGGTGCTAAGCAGTTGGAGGGTAACTTGTACTTCAAAACGCCGTACATCGAGAAGCTAATGGCGTTCGACAATCACACCATAGAGCAGATTCCATCTCGTGAGTATGAGCAGTCTTAGTATTTGGCCCGTTACTATTTTATTGCGGTATTGACACGAGTGTTGTTTGTCTGTTTCGAACAGTTGTCAGGAAAGCAGCTCAGATTATGAATAATGGGTACGGATTCGAGGTGATACAGTTTTCAAGCCAGCAAACGGTTCTCAGTTTCCCCGTGGAAATGGGTTTGCCGTTTATTTTCAGCGTGGAAAGACCGAATTACCAGAAATTCGGGGCTCAAATTAAGGCCCGCGCTCAGCCGGATCCCAGTCAGGGTTCGTACAACGGCGCGATCCAGGTCCCCTCAATCGTTAACGTGAGCGTTGGTTTCCACCTGCTCGCCGCTGGTCGGGAGCAGGTGAATCTGGGATTCGTTGTACCGTTGAGGCACCAGTTTTTCGTCGTCGGTAAAAATAGCGAGTACCAGTTGAATCTACCCGTCATGGCTAAGTTCGACCTTGACCTCAAGAACCAGCACGTGCGCCTGGCACTCAAACCCGGAGATTCGAACACCAGCCATCAGATCTGGCTCTGCAAAAGTAAACTCTACACTGCTAAACATGACATACTCAGCCTGCAGCCGATTTCCAAGGGCCAGGACGCTCAGGCTGTTCGTTCCGCGGAAGTGTCTACACACGAACGGAAGTTCGGCGCAGAGGGCACTGGTCTTCTCTTCCGAATGATAACGACCTCTGCTCAGGATTCTCGTGGAAATAATTGGGTCTGGCCCTACGATATGGCGGAACCCGAAGATCCCATAGCAAGTTTCGTTTTCGCAGCGATGCAGAAAACTAACGAGAATCACAGCTGGGAGTTGATTCATGACGGGGACCACAGTACAACTGACACCGCGATCTTCACTGCATCCTGGGACACACAGAGAACGCGTGGTCAGAATGGTGGAGCTGAATCCGAGTCAGCCGCATTCGAAGCATCCACGGAACTCAGCAAGCAACCTGACGATCGTCAGCGTATGTCGCAACTTCAGCAATTGGTAGCTGAAGGCAATCAACCAAGGGACGTCACCGCAATAGATGTCGCCGTTCAATTCCAGGGACAAGGCTCGGCTCACTACGCGGCGACTGCTGCTTTGGCTACTAGCGATAGCAAAAACAAGGCCAAATTCGTTTTCTGGTATCACAAGAGTTCGACCGAGCAGAAAACGTACGAAGTTTGTGTGGGAGCTAAGGCTACCGCGTCCAACGCACCGGAACTCGACTTTGCTGAAGCGTTGAAGATGAATCCCAGCAGCCAAATGATGGTTGACGTTCGATTCGGTGAGCAATGCAAGAATGGAGGCAAACTGCAGGTTCGAGGAGCGATGCGACAGAGTCCCGAACGCAAAAACTACGTTTCACAAATGCCAATTGCTCAACAATGCGAGCGACAAATGGCGCAGGGTGATAAGGCTCTCCCCGCATGCCGCAACGCTACGGCTCACGCCGGTCTGATGGACGAGGCTCGTTTCACCGTCACTTGGGAAGACCTTTCGGCATCCGTCAAGAATAGCACGGTCAAGGCTTACAGGTTCGCTCAGTATTTGCAGTTCAAAAACGCTTACGAGAACGTGATCGACCCCGAAGAACAACAGCCTAACCAGCTGGATCTATACGCGGAAATGTCCGAAGATCTTCAGTACTTGAACGTCTCTATTAACGCACCGACGCTGGATGCTAACTTCACCAACATCGAGCTGAACGAATTTGTTAGTCCACTGCTAGCCGCACATCCCGTAGAATCTATGGCTGAACGTTTCGTGAAACGGGCACTGCGCTCGCAGTACAACCGTAAGTAGTAGATCGTGACCGTATCGTTCCCTGACTCATTCCGTTTCGTTTTATCCCACAGCGACTTGTATTATCGACAACCACTACGCCAACACCTTCGATAACAGGACTTACCGTGCCCAACTTGGCAACTGCTGGCACGTGATTATGACAACGATCCCCAAGGAAGATCCCAACCACTACAACCAGAAACAGGCTATTCCTGAAGACATGAGAGTAAGCATTCTGGCTCATGACATCGGTAACAACCAGAAGGCAGCGCAGATGAACTTAGGCGAGCACCAGATCAAGTTCGCACCATCCCAGTCCGCGCCCCAGATTCAGGTCAACGGTCAGAGCATCGAGATTTCTCAGGATAACGTGTACACTCAAATAGACGAGGGTGAGGACGAAGCAGAGTTTGAGATCTATCAACTCCCAGACGGTTCCATGAAGCTGTCGTCCGCGCCGTACGGAATCAACATCGTCTACGACGGTTCCCGCATGAAAGTTTCGGTAAGCGTTTAGTTCCACGTAACAGAACTGACATCACTTCGCGGACTTGAAGTGATGTCTTCTACTTATCGCATCTTTGATCGCAGGTTGCCCAGAAATATCGTGACTCTGTTCGTGGTCTATGCGGTAATTTCAACGGTCGCGGCGACGACGATTTCACCGCACCTAAGAACTGCATCCTCAAGAATTCCGAACAATTCACTGCCAGCTACGCTCTCACTCAACTACAATGCGAGGGGCCAGCAAAGATGAACGCTCAGAAAGCGTCACGGGCTTCTTGCGCGCCA
Source organism: Arge pagana (assembly GCA_963969455.1). NCBI lineage: Eukaryota > Metazoa > Arthropoda > Insecta > Hymenoptera > Argidae > Arge > Arge pagana. The sequence continues at coordinate 4,043,815 of OZ018312.1, read as the reverse complement.
AGAACAATGAATCCTGGAAATGTTATCAGCAATCGGCAAGCTGGCAGACCCCAGTCAAGTAACAGCGGATGGGGAGGCAAAGCTTACAACCAACGCAGCGGTGGCAGTAGTTCTAGGAACGGCCAATTCTCCCCGAGTCAGTCTGGTAGCGGTCAACAGCACAGAAATTGTCACTGGTCTCGGACGAGGATCGTCGAAATTCGGGGCCAAATCTGCTTCTCCTTGAGCCCGATTCCACAATGTGCTCCGGGTTGCCATGTCGCAGAAAAGAAGAAGAAGCAAATCCAATTCCACTGCGTACCTAAAGATGAAACTGCTATGAGGATAGCCCAACAAGTTCGCCAGGGTGTTCCCCGAGACTTTAGCAGGAAATCCGCATCCATGGCCATGAATCTGTCTGTGCCAATCTCGTGCGCCGCGTAGAGCAAACAAAGAAAGCCTGATTACGTGCAAGCTATTTTTCCTACATGAGCTTGCACGATCGTAGTTGAAGTAGCTTATTTTTTTTTCTTCAAGTAACATGTAGTAGCTTTGTAGTTGATAGTGTAATAGTCTAGAGTGCAACGTAAAAATAAAGTAGGTAGATGCCATACACATCGTCCTTGCCCTCCGAATGCATTACGAAAGGCATTTCCTTGCCTCGTAATCGGCAGATCGTGAGGTCAATATATTAGTTTCCATAACCTGATCCAACAACGGAGAAAATCCGCATCGTCGACTTTCATTCCTTCAAGGTTTTTAGACGTAGGCAAAAAATTATAATTAGGACGATTAATTTGGATGACCTACAACTTTGGGACCACTTTTTGCTCTGCCTAACCTCTCCTCCTTATTTATCAAGCGTCCGAAGAACATCTGGAAATACAAACGACCATGTTCCAGTGAAAACACGTGTCTCGTTTGACGGGGACCAATTGCTTGATTTATCGTTGAATTGACACACGTGGGATGATGAATTGGTCGCTTGTTTCCGCCTAATTTGTACAGCTTCTGCTTCTCGGGTCTTTGGCGAAATTCTCGAATGAAATTAGTTGGTTTCGCATTGCGGCCGAGATACTAGCATCTTTCATCCCATTGCCACCCCATTATGGCGTATCTCGTGATTTCCAAGACGTTAACGAGCGAAATTTGTGAAGTTAGGAGCGTCGATTAACGTGGACATAAGTACCTATTATATATTATTCGGTGCTCTTTGTGAACAGTGCAGCGAGTTGATTGCAGAGAGCGAGACTGACGGCGAAGAGTCAGCTAATTGTGAATTATGACTCGCGAGCATGATGAAACGCTACTGAAGATGTGATTATTCAGATTCGTTAATTGCCACGTGAACGGTAATTTGTTTCCACGTGGATAAACTGCGAGTGTAACGAGGAAATGACGATCAAATTGTCTTCGTGGCTCCTCGGGAAGGTTCGGTGGTTACAATGGTTCGCAGGGTTCGATGGTGAGTCTTGTGAGGAATCATTTCATGAAAAAAATCTATACCGGAGAATGTTTCGTCCGATCGGTGGTTCGGTTTTGTTCCAATGTACCTACGAATTCGTGGATGTGTTCGCAGTGTTTCTGATAATGTTCGTTATCGGACTGTCAGCCGGTTGGTCGTCGCCATACATAGCACAACTCACCGCCGATGATTCGCAACTCCACATTTCTATGGCGGACGCATCTTCCGTGACGTCGCTGTACATCCTTGGGAGACTATTCGGCGTGATCCTCGGTGCTTTGGGGAACGAGTACATCGGTAGCAAGAATTCGATCGTTATCAACGGATTTCCAATGCTGTTATCCTGGGCCATTCTCGTCATCGCTGACTCTGTGATTTGGTTGATCGTTGCTCGAGTCATGATCGGTGTATGCTTAGGCGTGGTGTACAATTGCTTTCCACTGTTTCTCAGCGAGATAACGAGTCCAGAGATTCGCGGTGCTGTGGTATCGCTCGGTATGGTCGGATCATTTTTTGGTCTGGTTGCTGGATCAGTGATGGGTGCTCACCTGTCAATATCAGAGTTCTCCTACGTTGCAATCGTCCCGAACATCTTGTACCTCGTGCTTTTTCCACTCGTCCCCGAATCACCCCATCAACTGGTCCGTACGGGAAGGATAGACGAGGCCATGAAAGCCATCGCGAAGTACGATTCCAAAGCAGATCCGAGCAGCGCGGTTGAGTCGTTGAAGAATTTCGTCGACGAGACATCTTCCATCCCGTTCGTTGACAGACTCCGGGAATTCGGCGTTCCACGGAACAGAAAAGCTACCATGATCATATTTTTTCTCAATCTATTCACACAACTGAGTGGAATGAACGCCGTGGCTTTCTACATGGAAATAATCCTGCGCAATGCCAAGCTCCGTATCATCGAACCCTCCAAAATGGTGATGATAGCCAACGTCTTCGGAATTCCTGGTGCATGCGGTGGCTCGTTGTTGGTCGATAGATTTGGCCGACGGATACTCATGGCCGTCTCTTGTGCTGGGGTATTCGCATCGATGACAGTTTTAGCAACTCACTTCGCTTTGCTCGACGCGGATTACGCTCCGGAAACGTTGCAGTGGTTACCGGTAGCCTCGATGATCGGTTTCATATTCTTCGTGTGCATTGGACTTCACATAGTACCAAGCATCGTTCTCGGCGAGCTTTTCGCACCGAGGATAAAAAGTTTGGCCGCGTGCCTGGGTAACATCACAGCGGCTTTTTTTGCCTTCGTCGTTACCGAGGCATATCAACCATTAGTAAACGGCATCGGAGAAGCCTACGTTTTGTGGATCCACGCGGCCACGTTACCTCTCGCTATTACTTTTGTTTTCACTCTGATGCCAGAAACGAAAGGGAAGACGTTGCAACAAATTCAAGAAATGCTGGCTAAATAATGTGATCTCATTTCCAAACTTCCCCAAAGTTACTGTTGTACGATTATCACAATAGTTTCGAATAAAAATTAATCCAGTGTTGCTATCAACAAGCGAGAACGACTCGTAAAACATGTTTGATGCGTCGAACTTTTCTTTCTAACAAAACAAGTGATCCGAAACCATTCGAAAGCAATGATTTCGAATGCAATTCGATTGCAATGATTATGCAATTTTTGTTTCTCATCGTCTCATTGGCAAACTCAAGAGAAGACTACGCTTAACTTTGGTAGTAAACGAGAGGAATTTTCCAAACGAGGCAATTGCTTACCAAGTTTTAAGCACCCTGGAAAACAGTCAGGTACGTTGCTTAGTCAAGATCGCATCAATAGCAGTTAGGGATGTTGCGATACCACTCAAGTATCGATACCAGTATCTATAGAGTATCGAAGCATTAGGCATCGATACGTCTTCGATACTTGTATCGAACTACAAGTATCGATACTAGTATCATATCAGTAGTATCGCAACATCTCTGAAAGCAGTCAGTGATGATTGCTTCGGCAATTGAGATTTGAAAAAATATCTCTACTTCAAAATATTCAACGTTAGTCATGTGAAAATACCGAAGCGTCTGTTTTACAAAGACAAACTGTTTGATTCAGCATTAGAGTAACAGACGTGCGATGCTGAGCCAGTTTTACACAGATGCCACGTTTTTCCCCATCCATTACTTAATTCTCCTCGATAAAATCTGAGACGCCAAATGTATCAGTCGTTATAACAGTGAGAATGTCGAGAACGTTCGCGAGTAGAATTGGGTGTGATGTTTTTTGTTTGTATTCATATTCCGTAAGCTGGAGCTTTTCAGAGATGTTCCTGATCGACTCTACTTTGATACCAGATAAACTATTTCTCTTGGTGGAGGTACGGGATTTTAGACACCTGAGTCTGCTCTCGGTGGTCGCTAATATCGATTTCTCGTTCTGCACTTATCGCCAAATTGTAGTGATGATCTTTGACTCATCTTTCGTCATTCGTGAGGTCATAATGATCATGCCTTCGCTCGGTCAGAATCGTCGCTTCGCCACATGTTTCGGCATTTTTCCACCTGAATCTTTCCCCTCTTGTACGTTTCTGTTTCCCTCTCCACGTCGTTTTATCGTTTCACCGTTCGGATTTGTTTAATGTTCATTTTGCTTTTTTCTGTCAATACTCACGCTCGCGCGCCGTTATCGCAGAGTTCCCAGATAGTAATACATAAAAATAGTGGATTCGAGTTTGCACGCCTAACATTTATTACAACATCACGATCAGTCATTTTCTTTCGGTATTCCACGCGTAGAACACGAAGTATAATCGCGGATAAGAGTGATAATCCATCGGTATGAATTACATGTTGTGTATATGATGTTCCGTGATTTGAGATTTCTACGGTTCCATTCGACTAGTGGTTATATCTCGATAACTATATCTCCGTAAATCAACGACGTCGATGTTAAAAAATGGTTTTCAAACTAGCAAAGTGCTTGCCCAAAGATGTACTCTGGTTGCAATGGTTCGCGGCTTTTACAAGTAAGTTGCACGAGTGTACAAATTTTCCGTCACATGATCTCCTCGATGTAACAAGAATCTAGTCGTTCTAGACGAGGAATGACGATATCTTAACGTTTGCCCTGGATCAAGATTGATTGTTGTCCCAGTCGATCGTGCGTAATACGGCTCGATGCTACCAAACGCACGACTCTCGCAAATCTATCCATTGTTGAACAACGAATATTTTCGCAGTGTCCTTCATCTCGTTCGTCAATGGGCTATCAGCTGGATGGTCATCGCCCTACACGGCACAACTCACAGCTGAACATTCAAAACCTCACATTTCCGTGGACGAGGCGTCTTACATGACATCCCTGTACATCCTAGGAAGACTTTTCGGAGTGATCATCGGTGCTCTGGGTTACGTGTATATCGGCAGCAAGAAGTCGATCATGGCCAACGGTTTCCTCATGCTTGTATCCTGGGCCCTCCACATCGTCCCCGACTCTATAATTATCTTGATCATTGCTAGAATGATCAGCGGCGTGTGCCTTGGCATATTCGCGAATTGCTTCCCACTCTTTCTTGGCGAGGTCGCGAGTCCAGAGATTCGCGGTGCTATGGTGTCCCTCGGTCTAATCGGATTGTTTTCCGGTGCAATGGTTGGGAATGTAATGGGTTGTTATCTCTCCATATCACGCTTCTCCTACGTTACGATGGTTCTGAACGTGATCTACCTCGTGGTGTTGCCATGGATTCCAGAATCTCCTCACTACCTTGTTCGTATAGGGAAAATAGAAGAGGCCAAGAATGCCATAACGAAGTACAATCCAAAAGCAGACGCGAAGGCGGAAGTCGAGTCTGTGAAGGCTTTTGTGAACTGTACGTTTTCCATCACGTTCGCGGACAAGATCCGCGAGTTGATGGTTCCTCGGAACAAAAAAGCTATGATGGTTGTAACTTTCCTGCAGCTATTCACTCAACTGAGTGCACTGAACACGATAGGCTTGTACATGGAAATGATCCTGCGCAACGCCAAGCTCACGATCATCGAACCAGCCAACATGGTCGTCATCGTGAACGCATTTGGGGTTCCTAGCGTATGCGGAGCTATGTTTCTCGTCGACAAGTTCGGCCGAAGGAAACTCATGGTCGTTTCACTTAGCGGGGTGTTCGTAGGGGTGGCAGCTCTAGGTGCGCACTTCAAGATACTGGACACCGGCTACGATCCGAAAACCTTGCAGTGGTTGCCGATCGTCTCCCTGATATTATTTTCAATATTCGGGTGCGTCGGTATGTACGTCGTCCCAAGTGTGGTTGTGAGCGAGCTTTTCGCATCCAGCATAAAAGGTCTGGCTTCGTGTCTGGGCAGCATGACTGCCTCTTTCTTCTGCTTCGTGGTTATTCAGGCCTATCAACCATTAGTGAGCGCAATCGGAGAAGGAAACGTCTTGTGGATCCACGCCTCTACTTTACCGTTTGCTGTTATTTTCGTTTCAACATTGATGCCAGAAACAAAAGGAAAGACGTTGCGGGAAATTCAAGAAATTCTGGCAAAATAATGTGACCTCATTTTCTAACTTCCTCAAAGTTACTGTTGTATGATTACCAAAATAATTTGGAATAAAAATGATCAAGTGTCGCTATCAACACGCGAGACTAACTCGCAAAACACGTTTGCTTCGCCGACCATGTCTTTTAAGCAAAACAAGTGAAGCGTTTGTTCTACAAAGAAAAATTGTTTGATTCAGCATAACAGCAACGAACGTACGATAATCGATGAATTTTGAGACGTCAAGTTTATATCAGTCATTAAAACTGTGAAAATATCGAGGAAACCCGCGTGGAGAAACGAGTGCGATGTTTTTTGTTCGTATTAATATTTCGTGAACTTGAGCTTTTCAGAGATGTTCTGATCGACTCTACATTGATACCAGGTACGCTCTTTCTCTCGATGGAGGTACGGGATTTTAGACAGCCAAAGCCCGCTCTCGCTGGTCGCTTATCTCAATTTCTCGTTTCGCACTTATCGTCAAATTGTAGTGATGATCTTTGACTCATTTCTCGTCATTCGTCAGGTCATAATGATCATGCCTTCGCTCGGTCAGAATCGTCGCTTCGCCACATGCCTCGGTATTTTTCCACCTGAATTTTTCCCGTCTTGTACGTTTCTGTTTCCCTCTCTACGTCATTTTCTCGTTTCACCGTTCAGATTTGTTGAATGTTCATTTTGCTTCTTTCCGTCAATACGTACGCTTGCGCGCCGTTGGTCCAGGGTTCCCACATGGTAATATATAAAAATACTAGATTCAAGTTAGCACGCGTAACATTTGTTATAAAATCACGATGAGTCATTTTCTTTCGGTGTTCCACGCGTAGAACACGAAGTATTACTGCGGATAAGAGTGATAATCCATTGGTATGAATTACATGTTGTGTGTATGATGTTCTGTGATTTGAGGTTTCTACGGTTCCATTCGACTAGTGGTTATACCTCGATTACTATATCTTCGTAAATCAACGACGTCGATGTTGAAAAATGGTTTTCAAACTAGCAAAGTGCTGGCCCGAGGATGTACTCTGGTTGCAATGGTTCGCGGCTTTTACAAGTAAGTTGCACGAGTGTAAAAATGTCCCGTCACATGATCTCCTCGATGTAACAAGAATCTAGCCATTCTGGACGAGGAATGACGATATCTTAACGTTTGCCCTGGGTCAAGGTCGATCGTTTTCCCAGTCGATCGTGCGTAATACGGCTCGATGCTACCAAACGCACGATTCTCGCAAATCTATGCATTGTTGAATAACGAATATATTTGCAGTGTTCTTCATCTCGTTCGTCAATGGGCTATCAGCCGGATGGCCATCGCCCTACATGGCGCAACTGACAGCTGAACATCACGTTTCCTTGGACGAAGCGTCATACATGACATCCCTGTACGTCCTGGGAAGACTTTTCGGAGTGATCATCGGTGCTCTGGGTTACGTGTATATCGGCAGCAAGAAGTCGATCATGGCCAACGGTTTCCTCATGCTTGTATCCTGGGCCCTCCACATAGTCCCTGGCTCTGTAATTATCTTGATCGTTGCCAGAATCATAAGCGGCATATGCTTTGGCGTTTTCTCGAATTGCTTCCCGCTCTTTCTCGGCGAGGTCGCGAGTCCAGAGATTCGCGGTGCTATGGTGTCCCTCGGTCTAATCGGCTTGTTTTTCGGTGTGATCGTTGGAAATGTAATGGGTTGTTACCTCTCCATATCGTGCTTCTCCTACGCTACGATGGTCCTGAACGTGATCTACCTCGTGGTGTTGCCATGGATTCCAGAATCTCCTCACTACCTTGTTCGTATAGGGAAAATAGAAGAGGCCAAGAATGCCATAACGAAGTACAATCCAAAAGCTGACGCGAAAACGGAAGTCGAGTCTTTGAAGGAATTTGTGAACAGTACGTTTTCCATCACGTTCGCGGACAAGATTCGCGAGTTGATGGTTCCTCGGAACAGAAAAGCTATGACGGTTGTATGTTTACTTCAGCTATTCACTCAGCTCAGTGCAATGAATACGATAGGTTTGTACATGGAAATGATCCTGCGCAACGCAAAACTCGCGATCATCGCACCAGCCAAAATGGTCGTCATCGCGGACTTATTTGGGGTTCCTAGCATATGCGGATCCATGTTCCTCGTCGACAAGTGCGGCCGAAGGATACTCATGGTCGTCTCATTTAGCGGAGTATTCGTAGCGGTGGCAGCTCTAGGTGCGCACTTCAAGATACTAGACACCGGCTACGACCCGAAAACCTTGCAGTGGTTGCCGATCGTCTCTATGATATTGTTTGTACTATTCGGATGCCTCGGTATGTACGCCGTCCCAAGCGTGGTCATTAGCGAGCTTTTCGCACCCAGCATAAAAGGTTTGGCTTCGTGTGTGGGCAGCATGACAGCCTCTTTTTTCGGCTTCGTGGTTATTCAGGCCTATCAACCATTAGTGAGCGCAATCGGGGAAGGAAACGTCTTGTGGATTCACGCTTCTACGTTACCCTTTGCCGTTATCTTCGTTCTAACAATAATGCCAGAAACGAAGGGAAAGACTTTGCAAGAAATTCAAGAAATTCTGGCCAAATAATCTCCAAGTAATCAACCATTCTGCACTTTCCTCTCGCATCAACGACGTCATATCGTTCGATGCTAGGGATCAAGATATCGTCTGTACAGTTGTATTGCACGGTGCTAAAATAAAAAAATCACTCGAATCGATTTACTGACGTAGTTTCATTTAGAGATAAATTTGAGCTTAGAAAATAAGTTGAAATTGATTCATGAGCTCAATATTGCTTCGGAATTTGTCCAGTTCATTAGTCATGTGAATATCATCGGAATGATAAAGTAGTCATCCGTTTATTCTCTCTAAAAATTCGTCAATACTTTCCGAACACTTGTTACAACACGTTTCAGATAGCCTGTTTACGAAAATGCTATTCAGCTGCACGAAGCACACGCTGTCTTTGCTGAGTCACGTTTTTTGGCAGCACGAATTGTCGAGTACGAGAGGTTTAATCTCAAGATCCGTAAAGAAACAGCTTCCGATGCTATTTGTCTTTTTATTTCGCAACTGCATTTCTTCCTCGTTTTCTTGCTAAACATTTTTCAAACGATCGTACAATATTTATTTATTATATTCTACGAGATGTTCGTAGTTGGAATTGAAACTGGATACTCGGCAGACTTGGGGGCGACTCTTTCCAATTAGTCGATGTCACACGGCTGTACGATTACAATGATGTAAGTCTGATTATTATTTCACTGTAAACTTGCCCTTCGATGGAAGGAGAATGCGGAAAAATGCCGAGGACTCGTTATACAATGGAGTTCTTGGGATTGAAACAAAAATAAGAAGAACAAACAACGTCTGGAGTCGCGATAGGTTAACATACTCACAGCTGTACACGTACAACAGTTTGTTTAACGAATACGAACTTTTTGATCTACCATTGTACTGGCACATGTAGAACATAAAGCTGGCTGTTGTTAGATAGCTAAAGTTTAGTCGCTTCGTTGGTGTATTATTTTTATTTTGAATGTAAGATATCGTGTCGATAACGATCCTTGGATTGGAAAATTCTCCGAAATTGGGAATTTTCCGGATAGTACAGCTGGGAGATACAGCTTTCGAAGATACTGCTTGTATATCGGTACGCTTATCAACTGGGATTGGATGGTTCCAGTCGACTCTAAGGGTCTGCAAAAACTCGCGTAGATCTTTTCGACGCTGTGGCTTCCTTTATCCTCCGCTCTCCGAGATATCCCACCACGCGGATTCCAAGCACAGACAATTATATAGCAACGTGAGATGCGATCTACGAATCCGTGGGTTTCACGGACTTTGTTGCGTCATCAGCATGTTGTATTGGCTATGTGATCGAAATACAAATTTCGTCGTTTCTTTTTTTACATTTGTTTCGCACGTGGCTGTCGTAAATTGTGAATTATTAGATGTTTTTGCGCCTTTGGATACCAAATCGACGACTGAGAATAATAACATCTTCGTCAATATTTGGTTCAACAATATCGTCGCTCAGAATTTGCTCCAAAAACATCGGGTTTTTAAAATGGACTTTCGAGGGAGTTTATATCGAATTATTCGAGTCTATGCAAAAAATCGTTTGCCATATAAAACGAATGTGTTCATTTTGCTCAAGTGCTATGCGCTTTTTTATATTCTTCCCTCCCGAGATGTAGAACTGACTGAGTAACCTAAATGTCTAACCCCTCCCCGATGACATAGAAGGTTACGGTTTTTTGCAATCGATTCTACGAGAGACATTGTGGCAGGTGAAAAATTGTCAAAATTGCAAATATCCCACTCCTATTTGTTATTAACAATGTATTGCGGAAAACATGTTTTTTGGAAAAATGTTTCAAATAAAATCTGTGTATTTTTTCATTTTAAACAACTATTACCTCACAAATTTTTTCGAAAAACCGTTATTTTCCTTGTAAAACAGCATTTTATGTTAGATTGTGGGAAGCCAGTGAAGGGGGTAGCGACGAGCAAGGGATGCGACCTCGTAACGAGCGTTGGTTTGAGAAAAAGGAACCGATGAAAATGGCAAACACTATGGCAAAGATGAAGCAGGGGTTTCGCGAATATTTTAACGCGGATTGATTTCGATGCGGACCGCATCAGAGGCGAGTCACAACACTTTCGTACGTTTAAAAACCTGAAAGTAACACGAATACGGTCGTATGAATTAGGAATATTTTCGGACGGCAGGTAAAAAAGAAGACGATCGACGTCGTTTTTTTTTGTCTAGCCAGAAATTTCCGGGGATCGGTTGTTCACCCGACACGCGGTACGTAGGTTGACAAAGTGGGTTTCTGAGGGCGGTACGTGAAGCAGATATCAAGTTGCTCGTGGAACACTTCCGGTCTGAGTATTTCAATCTCAACGAAATAGAAGTAATTTCAGAAAATTGCACCCTCTCCGATAGCTTCTTCGTCAACTGAAGTACTCTCGTGGCAAACAGAGCGTCACGGAAATGGCAGTGGACGAAAGCTTAGTAATTTAACAGCCCCGTTTCCGTTGGTTTTTACAGAGCTTGGAAAGCTACCGACTACAACGTAATAGAAAAGAGCCGAATGCGGTGGACCAAGAAAATGGCACTGGATTCGCGTCCACAGTCACGTCTCGAGATGTTATTCCGACAATCATGGTCGAGAAGTACCGGGCTGACGAGTTTGATTCGAAACGCCACGTCGAGTATGTATCGCGAAAGCTCGCGGGAATCGTTCCGAGTGAAAGCTCGAAAGAGGATCCATTTCCCATGTAGGTACGTAGCGTCCAGCTTCCGTTCGAGCAAAGGTGATGAACTGGTTTATCAAAGAAGAACGAAAGTTGGCCGTGGGAAGTCGAGTACCCGGGGAATACTCGCAACGTCGCTATTTGATTTTGACGTCCTGAAACGCGAATGAATATTCATTCGATAAAGTTTGCCAATTCGGTCAGCAAAGAGCTAGAGGAAGAGAGAAAATCCCTTTGGCCCGGATTACACGGTGTGTTTGACGCGCGAGCACGGGGAATATAGTGCGTTAGACTTTAGCATACATAAATTCAAAGGGCGATTCGATCAGCCAGTTACCGTAACGTCCGATCGCTTGTCCGTAAAATCCCCCTCGATTAATTTCCCAGAATCCTTCGCAGCGCGAATCAGCGCCACCGGTAACAACAACAATACCAACACCTGTAAAAAGACAAAACCAAAAACAAAAACAAAAATACCAGATCGTCGTACGATTTCTCGACGAGGACTTTTTCCTCCCACGCGTCTAAATTACGTCTGGTCATCGAGCCACAGCTTTCCGACTCGCCCCATTGAGTCGCGCCGTAAACTTTTTTCCTAGAAAACTCCGAAACAATTTTACTACCCACGAGCCAAGAGAAAAAAAATCCTCGCTCCAACCCAGTTATTCGCGCTACATCGAGAATTATTCCGCAGCTTCGTTGATATTCATCGACGAGTTCGGGAAAGGTCATCGGTCACCAAATCGGCTTACGCCACGGGGATCAGTACGTTATTCGACCGATTGCACGCAATATCATGCCTGGCTGGCAGAGCCGAGGACTTACCGGCTTTTCCTCGATGTGACGTTGCAAGTGACCAGAAACGGTCGTCAACGCAGCCACAAAATTCTCACGATTCATGTTATCCCTCGATCCGTCTCTCTTAAATTCATTCCATCATTATCGATAAGCTCCGTTTCATTTTTCAATCCCTCCCAACGGGTTAATAACAATTAACAACAATTTATAATAACAATAACAACAACAACAATAATAATAACAACGACAATAGTAATAATAATAATAGTGATGATAATCATGAATAAATCGTGGCAAATATGTTCGTCAATCTCGACTCGCGAAAACGCCTCGGCTGTTTCTTGGTGTATGAAACTGACTAGCTTTGGCAATGCCACTGGTACGTGGCGAAAAATTAGAAACGGTTCGAGTCTCATGTACGAGGATGGTGTAACAAACGTGCATGACGCATGTTCGATTTGTCGCAATTTGTCGCATGATCGAAGAGGTGTTTTCTAGATACACGTGTATTCATTTGTTATCTGGATCAAGTTTTGGATTTGATTTTGTTGTTATTCGCGGTGAGCGTTCGAAATAATCCCCACGTCCTGCCTACTATCTGTCGGGGCTGATGGAAGCGTCTGAGACGATGCCGCGCGCCGTTAGGTGATCTCGGCGATCCCAGGGTTCTATGTGCAGAAGGCTCCGAGAACAACCCCCTACAATCCCTTTGATTTTCTAAAGGGAATTTTTAATGAGCACGTGTACGTATATATATGTATGTATGCGCAATGTGGAGATACGTTATCGCGAGGTTGTCCTCATTATGGTCAACACTAACCGATTTTCTAGCCAATTTCAATTACTTCGATTATTCGCCTCGACGAGAACCCACTCGCAATCAGTCAGAAACGGTGATGCAAAATGGCGGCTGACGAGAGCCTGATCGTAGGTATTAAAATTGAAACGATTAATCGATCGAGCAAACGCGTGATGATATCAGAGGCTGATATTTAATATTAATCGAAAATCGAGCTGCGCGTATCCATAGTTACCGGATGACTGCGACAACGTGTCGAGAATAGCCTCGGACTTTGATAAAATAAAACGTACCGATAGAGTAGAACGTAGTCGCGGAGGACGCGAGCGAGAATCGCGCTGGATTGATAAATTTTCGGAATCAAATGTACGAGGATGATTGAGAATAGATTGAAAAAAAATATTCCGCGATGTTCTCGCTAGAATTAGTATTTGGCAAAACCGCGATCGGACGTGTATTTGCGATCGGAATGAAAAATAACAGGAGCTTTCGGTAAATTTCACCGGAGCGGGTGAAATTTTGTGATACGGTTGTAGGTACGTTCGGCGTGTTTTCATTCGATTTCGAATCGTCCGAAAGTCGCGAAGCGAGGAATCTATACTTTTACGAGCGCGGATGTAAGAGTTCGAATGAAACGTGATAATAGAGGTGGCGGAATTCTCGCGAATGTTATCGGTAACGAGGAGCGAGAGCGAGTGATGAAACGACGATTCGACGCGGGGTTAAATGCACCGCGAGGAAGTTTGCGATCGCGATAATACCGGGGCGAATCTCATTACCACGCAGTTTCCTCCGGGCCAACTAGGTATCTCAGCGCCAGTTTCTATCCCAGTTCTAGGCCAACGTTTCCTCGACCACGTAATTCACTTAGGGCGGAAACTGCCGTCTTATCACGACTGTTTTATCTCAAAGAGGACAGCTGTGAATTTCCCTGGATTCCAAAATACACCCGTATCCATTGTCACCCACCGACGCGACAAAAAACCCGCTCGCGTATTCTTTTGCCTCGTAAATTTTTTTTCAAAAAAATCCTCGTAGCATTTCCGACTTTGCTTCCAACTTCAATTCACCTACCAACATCTCTATGCGATTGTTGCGCTGAAATTCGTCGTTCAGCATTTTTTTTCGATTGCCCGAGTAAAAAAGAACACGATCCGAAAATCGATGGGTTGATTAACGCGGTTCGATAAATTATCACGGCACCCCTAAATTCGCTGCGTCAAACGTCCGAGCGTCTCTAATTACCGAGGATCACCGAGGACGCGGAGTTCACCGGAATTTTCGCGATTTTCCAAACTTCTTCCCAAATTCTGTACGTATATACTTTTCTTTTTCGCGTCTCCCCGTTCATCTTCCGAATAGAAAATTGATCGGCTGAACGGAATGACCGTGCAATTTCGGTCGTATAAATTTTCCTACAATTTAATTGACCAGTCTTGGGAGGGAGAAAATTTCTGGTCTTCCGCACAAAAGAGCGAGAAGATTGTCTTCGTGTTCGGGAAATAGCGGCGATGAAATGTGATCTCGGAAAATACCTTTCCGCTGCATTTTGCCGCGGAACGAGAGTGAGAGAGAGAAAGAGAGTTGAAGGTTTGATCGGATTTCCGGTCTCAGCAAGGACACAGGACGAGGATTATCGGTGAAAAGACTAGAGCAATTCGATTTCTCTTCCTCTAACATTTCTTCGTTACGTTTCTCCTTAATTCAATCTATTTCTTCGACTCGATTTCGCTCGAAAGAAACTCCTTTGATTTTTTCCTCCTGAAAAATCGTACACTTCTCCATCGATGTAATGATTCGTGGACGAGATAATTGTGTCGAGCCGGGAAAAATTGAAGGGGGACTTCATGCGCGAATAATCGTCTTGAAATAATTAGGCTACTGCGATTACGAGCGGCTATTATCGCGCAGGGACTTCGATCAAGTCGTTTTCATAGTGTTAGGGATGCTGGTAGAACAAAAGGCCGACCGAATCCGCGCGTATCTAAATCTCGGCGATGAGGGTATGAAGCAGGGTAATTTACAAGCCCAATTTCGCGGGCTATACGCATAGAAGAACCGCACCCTATTCGGAATAATTCCCAAGAAGTACTTCTGCATCTATCATACCCACGATTTACGCATCCGTCGTAACTTTCCTAAACTCAAGGAAATAAAATTCCCTCCCCAAATTTCACTTTCCATTTTTTCACGCGATTCGCAACGCAGGGATGCGGATTTTGATCCTATTACTCTGAAGACAGGGCAAACGCACCGATAGATGGACAGTTACACGGATTCGAGATGAGTAAAATTACGTAATAAATAAATAGAAACGTAATTTTATTATCCGAAACAAGTTGCCTGTGTATTGGCATGTGATGTTGCCGTTTGACATTTTTTGCAGCCGTCGTTATGCTACGATCATTATCAATATCATCGAATGCTTCTTTATCATTTGATTTATTTGTAAAGTATTTTGTTTTATCATGAGAACAAATGTAGAAATGAAAATAACTAGATGTGATCCGTTATTAGAATTATTCGTGTCCTATTGGCGCGTTTACCCCGTCTTGGGTATTCCGATTTGCGGCGTGGGAATAAACGGGCGAACGGCGCGGTAAAAAATCGTTCCAATCGTATTAGCAGGAAGATTATCGAAGGCAGCAGAAAGATCTTCGTGGCAATCCGGTTTACGTCTTTTCTTTCCATCCGGGGCCAGTTTTTCGGTCGGCGTCGCCGCGAGAGATTTAATTTTTCACGCTCCGCAAAACCGATCGCTCGGGATATCCATCAACTTGATATACCGATCCCATCTCTTCTTCGCGAAGGGTTTTCGATTCTGCGAGTACGAAGTATCCGCTACGTTGGTATTCTCACCCCATTATCTCCGCGTCAAGTTGATCCCTCCTATTCTCCTTCCGATTCCCGATCCATTCGCGTCCTTCGATTCGCTGGCAGGAAACTTCCTCCGCTCTTTCAATTATCACTCCGCGTGCTCGAACAATAATTTCGAGCTCCTCCTCTTCGTCGTTGTCCCGTTTCAACAAGATGTTATCTTTACTAAGAACTGCCCGCGTCCCGAGTCAGCGTTGAAGATTGTTATGGCTCGGGCTGTTTTTCGTTTCAACGCGCGAGGTTTCGACTGACTCTTCGTACCTCTCGTGCGTGTCCATACCAGATCATTTCATAGTTTAGAAAAAAGATTCCTAGTGGCTGAACTCTGGAAGGGGTTCTAGAAGGTTTGTTCGCAAATGAATCAGACGATACGTGTCGGAAGAGAGAGAAAGCATGTATATGTTAGGACTACCCAATGCATATTGCGGCCCCTGGGTTCTCGAGTGAGCTGATCTCATTGTTGTTTTCATTGGGATTTTCTACCGAGTACTGTCGCATAATCTCGCGAGAATTGTATTTCTAAACTTCCTTTCTAGAACGTTCGATATTTATTTGATATTGATATTGGGCTATGCCGAAACGAACTGCGCGAGTTCTCATGGTGATGCACGAGCAAATGCCGCCCTGGCGCTCGCGATTCCATTTCGTTAGACAAAACAGTTTGGTATGAATAAAATTACATGCGTTGGGCGGCGGACGTAATAACGAACCCCTGAAAATTCCCTTTTTGCCATTTTTGACGAGTTCTGGCCATCGAACGCCATCGGGACCATGCGCAATCGATCGAAGTCGACCCTTGCGGATTCCAAACAGTACCTGACAATACGTCTACGCTCGCTAGAAGTCGAGAAATCCGAAAAAAATGAGGGGGGGAAGATACCTGAAAAAACCCTGAAAATGGCCTTTTTGCAATTTTTGACGAGTTCTGGCCATCGAACGCCATTGGGACTATGCACAATCGATCGAAGTTGACCCTTGCGGATTCCAAACAGTACCTGACAATGCATCTACGCTCGCTAGAAGTCGGGAAATCCGAAAAAAAGAGGGGGGGAAGATACCTGAAAAAACCCTGAAAATGGCCTTTTTGCAATTTTTGACGAGTTCTGGCCATCGAACGCCATTGGGACTATGCGCAATCGATCGAAGTTGACCCTTGCGGATTCCAAACAGTACCTGACAATGCATCTACGCTCGCTAGAAGTCGAGAAATCCGAAAAAAAGAGGGGGGGGAAGATACCTGAAAAACCCCTGAAAATGGCCTTTTTGCAATTTTTGACGAGTTCTGGCCATCGAACGCCATTGGGACTATGCACAATCGATCGAAGTTGACCCTTGCGGATTCCAAACAGTACCTGACAATGCATCTACGCTCGCTAGAAGTCGAGAAATCCGAAAAAAAGAGGGGGGGAAGATACCTGAAAAACCCCTGAAAATGGCCTTTTTGCAATTTTTGACGAGTTCTGGCCATCGAACGCCATTGGGACTATGCACAATCGATCGAAGTTGACCCTTGCGGATTCCAAACAGTACCTGACAATGCATCTACGCTCGCTAGAAGTCGAGAAATCCGAAAAAAAGAGGGGGGGAAGATACCTGAAAAAACCCTGAAAATGGCCTTTTTGCAATTTTTGACGAGTTCTGGCCATCGAACGCCATTGGGACTATGCACAATCGATCGAAGTTGACCCTTGCGGATTCCAAACAGTACCTGACAATGCATCTACGCTCGCTAGAAGTCAAGAAATCCGGAAAAAAGAGGGGGGGAAGATACCTGAAAAAACCCTGAAAATGGCCTTTTTGCAATTTTTGACGAGTTCTGGCCATCGAACGCCATTGGGACTATGCACAATCGATCGAAGTTGACCCTTGCGGATTCCAAACAGTACCTGACAATGCATCTACGCTCGCTAGAAGTCGGGAAATCCGAAAAAAAGAGGGGGGGAAGATACCTGAAAAAACCCTGAAAATGGCCTTTTTGCAATTTTTGACGAGTTCTGGCCATCGAACGCCATTGGGACTATGCGCAATCGATCGAAGTTGACCCTTGCGGATTCCAAACAGTACCTGACAATGCATCTACGCTCGCTAGAAGTCGAGAAATCCGAAAAAAAGAGGGGGGGAAGATACCTGAAAAACCCCTGAAAATGGCCTTTTTGCAATTTTTGACGAGTTCTGGCCATCGAACGCCATTGGGACTATGCACAATCGATCGAAGTTGACCCTTGCGGATTCCAAACAGTACCTGACAATGCATCTACGCTCGCTAGAAGTCAAGAAATCCGAAAAAAAGAGGGGGGGAAGATACCTGAAAAAACCCTGAAAATGGCCTTTTTGCAATTTTTGACGAGTTCTGGCCATCGAACGCCATCGGGACTATGCGCAATCGATCGAAGTTGACCCTTGCGGATTCCAAACAGTACCTGACAATGCATCTACGCTCGCTAGAAGTCAAGAAATCCGAAAAAAAGAGGGGGGGAAGATACCTGAAAAAACCCTGAAAATGGCCTTTTTGCAATTTTTGACGAGTTCTGGCCATCGAACGCCATCGGGACTATGCGCAATCGATCGAAGTTGACCCTTGCGGATTCCAAACAGTACCTGACAATGCATCTACGCTCGCTAGAAGTCGAGAAATCCGAAAAAAAGAGGGGGGGAAGATACCTGAAAAACCCCTGAAAATGGCCTTTTTGCAATTTTTGACGAGTTCTGGCCATCGAACGCCATTGGGACTATGCACAATCGATCGAAGTTGACCCTTGCGGATTCCAAACAGTACCTGACAATGCATCTACGCTCGCTAGAAGTCGAGAAATCCGAAAAAAAGAGGGGGGGGAAGATACCTGAAAAACCCCTGAAAATGGCCTTTTTGCAATTTTTGACGAGTTCTGGCCATCGAACGCCATTGGGACTATGCGCAATCGATCGAAGTTGACCCTTGCGGATTCCAAACAGTACCTGACAATGCATCTACGCTCGCTAGAAGTCGAGAAATCCGAAAAAAAGAGGGGGGGAAGATACCTGAAAAAACCCTGAAAATGGCCTTTTTGCAATTTTTGACGAGTTCTGGCCATCGAACGCCATTGGGACTATGCACAATCGATCGAAGTTGACCCTTGCGGATTCCAAACAGTACCTGACAATGCATCTACGCTCGCTAGAAGTCGGGAAATCCGAAAAAAAGAGGGGGGGGAAGATACCTGAAAAAACCCTGAAAATGGCCTTTTTGCAATTTTTGACGAGTTTTGGCCATCGAACGCCATTGGGACTATGCGCAATCGATCGAAGTTGACCCTTGCGGATTCCAAACAGTACCTGACAATGCATCTACGCTCGCTAGAAGTCAAGAAATCCGGAAAAAAGAGGGGGGGAAGATACCTGAAAAAACCCTGAAAATGGCCTTTTTGCAATTTTTGACGAGTTCTGGCCATCGAACGCCATTGGGACTATGCACAATCGATCGAAGTTGACCCTTGCGGATTCCAAACAGTACCTGACAATGCATCTACGCTCGCTAGAAGTCGGGAAATCCGAAAAAAAGAGGGGGGGGAAGATACCTGAAAAAACCCTGAAAATGGCCTTTTTGCAATTTTTGACGAGTTTTGGCCATCGAACGCCATTGGGACTATGCGCAATCGATCGAAGTTGACCCTTGCGGATTCCAAACAGTACCTGACAATGCATCTACGCTCGCTAGAAGTCGAGAAATCCGAAAAAAAGAGGGGGGGAAGATACCTGAAAAACCCCTGAAAATGGCCTTTTTGCAATTTTTGACGAGTTCTGGCCATCGAACGCCATTGGGACTATGCACAATCGATCGAAGTTGACCCTTGCGGATTCCAAACAGTACCTGACAATGCATCTACGCTCGCTAGAAGTCAAGAAATCCGAAAAAAAGAGGGGGGGAAGATACCTGAAAAAACCCTGAAAATGGCCTTTTTGCAATTTTTGACGAGTTCTGGCCATCGAACGCCATCGGGACTATGCGCAATCGATCGAAGTTGACCCTTGCGGATTCCAAACAGTACCTGACAATGCATCTACGCTCGCTAGAAGTCGAGAAATCCGAAAAAAAGAGGGGGGGAAGATACCTGAAAAAACCCTGAAAATGGCCTTTTTGCAATTTTTGACGAGTTCTGGCCATCGAACGCCATTGGGACTATGCACAATCGATCGAAGTTGACCCTTGCGGATTCCAAACAGTACCTGACAATGCATCTACGCTCGCTAGAAGTCGGGAAATCCGAAAAAAAGAGGGGGGGAAGATACCTGAAAAAACCCTGAAAATGGCCTTTTTGCAATTTTTGACGAGTTCTGGCCATCGAACGCCATTGGGACTATGCACAATCGATCGAAGTTGACCCTTGCGGATTCCAAACAGTACCTGACAATGCATCTACGCTCGCTAGAAGTCGGGAAATCCGAAAAAAAGAGGGGGGGAAGATACCTGAAAAAACCCTGAAAATGGCCTTTTTGCAATTTTTGACGAGTTCTGGCCATCGAACGCCATTGGGACTATGCACAATCGATCGAAGTTGACCCTTGCGGATTCCAAACAGTACCTGACAATGCATCTACGCTCGCTAGAAGTCGGGAAATCCGAAAAAAAGAGGGGGGGAAGATACCTGAAAAAACCCTGAAAATGGCCTTTTTGCAATTTTTGACGAGTTCTGGCCATCGAACGCCATTGGGACTATGCACAATCGATCGAAGTTGACCCTTGCGGATTCCAAACAGTACCTGACAATGCATCTACGCTCGCTAGAAGTCGAGAAATCCGAAAAAAAGAGGCGGGGAAGATACCTGAAAAACCCCTGAAAATGGCCTTTTTGCAATTTTTGACGAGTTCTGGCCATCGAACGCCATTGGGACTATGCGCAATCGATCGAAGTTGACCCTTGCGGATTCCAAACAGTACCTGACAATGCATCTACGCTCGCTAGAAGTCGAGAAATCCGAAAAAAAGAGGGGGGGAAGATACCTGAAAAACCCCTGAAAATGGCCTTTTTGCAACTTTTGACGAGTTCTGGCCATCGAACGCCATCGGGACTATGCGCAATCGATCGAGGTCGACCCTTGCGGATTCCAAACAGTACCTGACAATGCATCTACGCTCACTAGAAGTCGAGAAATCCGGAAAACACGGAAAAGATACCTGACGATGTCACGTTTCAACAAGATGACAGAACATCTAGTCGATCCGCTAAAAATATCGTCACCCGTCAACGACGAGACACGATAGCGCGAGTAAGCAAAACCGACGTCGAAATTGGCCTGGAAATAGCGAGGTACCGAACGAACGGAGAACAATAGCAGAGAAATATTTCTACGAAATATCGTTACTCTCGTGCAAATTATCTATCAAACTCGGTTTGCCGAAACGAGCGCGAAACGCGTTTAAAATTTTTAACAAATTCGCGAATCCGGTCCAAAAGTCACAGACGCCTCATCCCTGCGCGACGCGACGTAAATAGAACGAATGGAACGGCCGGTGAATCGAGTCGTAAAATTGCCAATGTTTCGCATTGATGTCCGCGTTACGAGATAAAAATACATTTTTTCTCTCGGCTGTACGAACCTCTATCGCGTCGCAAACAATATTTCACCGTACACGGATTTTCCCCGGAAAAAATCCCACCTCGCGAATAATTATTAACAACGAGCCAACGAGATAAGAGACCCTTCGATCATCTCCTCGTTCCCTTCGCTCGCCAATTCTCCGTCCGTTTCTCTGCACGGTCGCGTGGTTCGCCGAGATGCCTGCATTCAGGCGCGACGAAAAATGTCGGCAGGTTTTCTCGCGCACGGAATGAAATTAGCGATAGTTAGGCTCCGCGATGTTTATCGCGCGACACCCGTTAGCCTATCTCGTGATTTATCAACGCGGGTGAAGGGGCGCGGTTGCTTTTCGACGAGAAATTTGGATCTGGGCCCGTTGTTCCACGGACACCGAAGTGAAGTTCGAGGTCGGGAATAGGGAGTAGGAAGGCTTATTGATTTACTTTTTCTGGCAGTTTTTGCGCCACGTGGGGTTGCCTCGAGAGGCGGACCGTTAATGGAACTTGGTAAATTGAATATCGGCTTCTGTTTTTTGCTTTTATGTTTTTGGTATGTTCGACGCTCGTGGACATCCGGTGGTAGCCGACCTGATCGATATACGCGGTGTCAGAAAATATTAAGAAACAAATCACGCGAGTCGCAAAAACCCCAGATTCTGACCGTCCGTTTCCAAAGAAACGGGAGAAAAGAGCCGAATAATTTTCTACGATCATCGACATTTTTCAACAAACATTTTCCAAACGCGTCACTCGTACTTCGTTGTCGATGCAGAAACGTACAGGCATTTTTTTCATACCTACTTCAAAGATTTTCCGTCTCGCTGTCGATTATAATTATTATTATTATTATTATTGTTATTATTATTTTATACATTTATTTTTCATCCCGTTCAGATAATTTTAGGTATCGTGTCTGCGAGCAGGATGCATCTTTAGTCGTGCGTGAAAAAAGGGGAACGACGAGAAAGATATTTTTTTTCTCGAACTTGAGGATTTTTTATCAATCTGCTTGGCAGGATTCCAGAAAAATTCGACGCTTTTTTGTGGGTCCGCTCGGTCTGTCGATCGATGTTCGATTCGATTCGTTTCCAAGCCTCGTATTTCGTATTAACGAGGGAGAACGTATTTTTGTGGGGAAAAAAGCACAAGAAATAAAGAAAGCTACGTCGGATTTCGAGCTTGACCGGTCGCTCGCACCATCGCCTCGCAAAGTCGAGGTCTTTCCAGCTCTTCTAATTCAATATGAAGACAGCATCGAGTTGTACAACTTTTTCAGCGAACAATTCAATTAGCCGAGGTGTACACAGCGCTCTTTGCTCCGTCCGAAGCATTCTATCTCCGACATGCCGTTACGGCTTCGTCGTATAAATACCAGAACTTTCTTCCCCCATCAGGAGAAAAACGAGAAACGAAAAAAAGAAAAGAGAAGAGAAGAAAGAAACGGAAGAATTCATTACAAATGTAGCAGGAGCTTGGGAATAGGATGGTTTTTCGGCATTAGTTTGACCCACCGCGTTTTATCGACGAGTTTCAGTTTCCGACAAAAGTACCGCGAAGCTTTTCGGCGCGGGGCGAGAAAACGTTGAGCCGTCGTCTGGCACTTGACTCGGGCGCGAATCACCCAACCAGAAACTCCGTGACGAATAATGATCGATGACGTCGTTTTCCGAGGCGTCGCGACGCCCAACCCAAAGACCCAAAAGCTCCGTAAACGAGTCGCTCCATTTGCTAAAGCTCTTCTCGCGCGCGAATCTCATTGACATCATCGTCATTATCAGCCCTTGAAAGCTCGATGCTTCGTCTTTTTGCATCGTCGAGGCGCGTTTCCAGGAAAAACGAACTCTCCAGCCAAATGACGATCGTGATCATCGGTGTAGACTCCCGTTTTCAAGCATGTCTCGTCGAAATGTCTCCGCGTTTCCTGAAGAAGACGCCAAAAAACGCGAAGCGAGGAGACGAGTCGAGGTGATAAAACGATTCGCATCGAGCCGATTAGCATACTGCGGCGAAAAAAACGGAAATCGTTGTCATTAGCTTGAAAAAGTGCACCTGGACGCTTTCGACGCGGTGACATTTTTTCGTCCATGCGAAAAAAAACACCCGAATCAAAAATACGCCCGAGGTATTTTGGCACTGATCGCGTTGACGAGAAAAGCTCACGGTGGGGAGCTTTTAGCGTAGATTTCGGCTATTTGGAACGAATTTTTTGGAATGAAAGTGGGAAAACTTTTTTCCCCCTGCCGAGAAAACTTTCTCGCCTGTGAGTGGTATTTTTCAGGTAGTATAATTCCGTTTGCCGACGGATTTAATTTGGAAAGTTTGCTCTCTCCGTGCTCGGTGATACGTTTGTTTTAGCGCGAGGCGAGAAAAAGTGAGTAATAGTCGTGGTTTTCGTGCAATAAGGGCGGATATTTTCCGGTCGTGGTTCGAGATTCGCTCGTAGGTACCCAGATTGACGAGAGCGTACTGCAAGTCGCGTGTAAATAGAAGTCGACGGAAATCTGAGAAGATGAAAGGTAAATAAAGATTTGAGGGAAGCACGTGTCTGGAATATGACGTTCTCGGTCAAGAAGTTTTGCGAGATGTGGGTCAGTTTGCTCGTTTGGGATGGGAAAACATTTGTTTTACTTCAGAGACTCGTTAGGTGGCTTTGCACTTGGGTGTACTCCTATATTTTTCTTTCCCCTACTCGCCTCGGCGAGTGGCGGAGAAATATCCCCGAGCGTCGATTCGCGGATGAGAAAATCGGGAAAAAGACAAGAAATGCAAAAAAAAAAAAGGCAGATCTAGACGGTAACACGAGGAGGCGCCTTGTCTCCGGCATTTTTGTCCGTCGACGAGAAGAAAATAGCAGAAAAAAAAACCCAAAAATGAAAGACCGACGCGACGTAGAAACGAAATTTGCGAAGAAATGTGGAAGATAGGGAGAGGAAATGATAGGAAGTGGAAAAACGACGGAAATAAGAGCATCGGGGAACAATCGAGCTTTTTTAAGCGACGAGCTCTGTCGTATTTCTGAACAGCCGTGGTGGAAATGACTACGCGCGGGCAAGTGTAACGTACAGTGTAAACCAGCGAACGTATCGCGGCATCGATAGATAACGGCGCACCTACACTGTGTTTTATCCGAGAAGCGCTACGGTTCGAGCGTTCCGGTCGCCCTCGACGCGCCCTGCCATCCCTTACGCTGCACCGTGCCGCGGCTAAGCTTTGGCCGAGCGACATCGATAAGGTATTACAATAATGGTCAGGCTAATCTTTATGGGGATCGTTATGGCTAAATGGGCTGAACTATAGATTGTCACCATAACGGCTGCGCAGCCACGGATCATCGTTTGGCCCAGAGATTTTCACGTTTCATTAAAAATTATCGGTTCCTCGCATCGAGGCGAAATCAATCTGTCGATCGGATGGCTTGTCAAATTCGTTCCAACTCCTGCGAGCTGGGTCGTCGATACGTAGTCGAAGGAATAATTGTAAAATGCGTATGCCGCGTGAATATCTTAGTCGTTCTTCGTTAACAACAAAAAATTACGAGAAATAAAATGTAACGGTTGGTGAAAATTTAAATGGAAAATGCCACGTGGCATTGAAATATGTAAAGCAGTATTTGCTATTCTGCTGCTGATTCTGGAGTTTAGAAACAGCGACTTTGATAGACTTTGGAAACACTTTTTTGAATTTTCAAGCAGCGGAGTGATTTATTTTTCGAGAGTCCGAGATGACCACCCGGTAGAAATTCCGCAAGCTCGAATAGGCTTTCTAATTCGGGCTTTTCAACGTTGGTTTATCGCATCCCAATGGGACGGTGGGATCAGGCTAGCAGCCTTTGACCCTGAAGAGCACTTTGGCCAGCCGAAACCGTGATCTGGCAAGATAACACGCGGTTAACACTTAGCGTAATGTCTGCGGCGTAACATCGTCGTAATTCAAGGTTGATTCTTCGATTTGCATAATCAGATTTAAGTCGGAACCGTCGATTTTACACCCGTCGTATATTTTTTTCGCCCATTCGTGGGGTGAACGCGAGGAGTCGCTAGAATCGTCGATCATCGATGAGAAAACGTTCCCTCTTTCGCGTCGGTGACGCGCGAAAGCTCAGCTTTGAAAATTGGCGTGGAAGTTGTAGAAGTTCGTCGGGTCGCTCCGCCACGTATCGGAGGACCTTTTTTCCGCGAGGAAATTTGCATGAGCTTCGAGTCGATAAGCTCGTCACGGCGTGCCTTTAAACTTAATTCTCCGCAAGCTCCCGGAATTCGTCCCGCGTCGCCGGGAATTTTCTCGGAATATATTTTCACGGTCACATTTTCCTCGCCGTAACGGTTCGATTTCTGACGCGGCAGGGGAAAAAATGGTTTCGTCACGGTTGAAAAAGGAAGGAGTTTTCTCTGGTCTCGCGGGAGCTGAAACTCCGCGAAGTACCATCCGGAAGTACAACCAATTACGGTGAAAGTGAGACGTTGGATCCCCAGCGAGTTCGGGGCCTCCGAAGGGGCGAGAAATGATGGCAATTCCGTGAAAACGGAGACGAGATAAATAACAGCTTCCGAAGACGATCGGGCCGGTTTTAAAGGTTACGAACTTCCCATGAGGGGTTTACGAGGTCGTAACGACATTCCGACGCGGCACGAGTCGTTCGAACGAATATCTTTGTTGTTCTCGATCTCAATACGAAGGACTTCGGACGCGCGGGTCGTAAAGAAGAATCGTCATCTTTGCGAGGGTTCCCCGACGTAACGATGATTAAACAGCGGAATGGATCAACCGTTTCCAAATTTCCAGCCGATCCGACTGATCCTTTTCCTCGTCGTCGCGACAAATATCTATAATACACCGAAATCCATTCGGTAAATTCGTTCCAACGGACATTTCCACCGACGCTATGAGGATATACGTTCCGAAAGAAACTATGTTTTCTTGCGCAGAATTGCTTAGAATATATTTAACCCAGCGTCTTAATATTTAGAATGCTCAGAAAAATGTTAAAATCGAGGATATGGATTTGAATACTGAAACGCTGGTCTTCCGAATCGAAACGCTAGATCTTACAGCGTTGCAAACTCCAAGCGATTGGGAGAACAGAAATTCAGCAGATTCGACGGTTCGCCATTTTTTGCTGTCTCGGGTTCGAATTTCGCCAGCTCGGAGCTTGCGGTTGTCCGGAACACGACTCGACGTTTCAACTTCGGAAATACTTCGGTTCCTTCATATTGTTTCGAATTAATTCTCTCGGCGAAACCAGCCGCGTCGGCGAGCTAAATGTGCAAAGTTTCCTCCGGCCACGCTCGCGCGGGGCTCTCCGCGACAAGTTCCTCGGTTGTTCCGTCGTTCGACAAGATGGCGCCGCGTACGACTCGCCGGTCCCGCGGCGCGTCCCGGTTGCAAGCAGCCGAAACGTTGTTCCCGGCCACCCGGGCGACTCCCTCGCCGGAGTCGAAGTGGAAGTCGAAGTCGAAGCCACGAAGAGGCAAACAAAAAAGAAGCCTCGGAAAACAAAGGACAACTGCGAAACTATCTAATGGGAATAGTTCGGCGGAAAGTTGCGAGAAAATTAAGCGACGAAATGTTTAATGCAACGAAATTGAAGCCGGAATGACAAAACTTTATTCTTATACGCTCGGCGTTTTCTGTTTTCGCCAACTCTGACGAGAATGAGGAACTTGGAGGCTGATTAAAAAATCACGCGGGCGAACGAGAAGAAACGTAACCGCGGAAAAATCCGCGGACGAACAGAGAGAGAGAGAGAGAGATGAGGAACGCGCGATCGAGAGGAGAAATCTAATTAGGAGCTAGAGAACGAAAAGTGAAAGCAACGAGCTAGGAGAGTGGAGAAACGCAGAAGGCAATAAACGTGATACGAACGGATTCGTCTGGCGAATTTTCCACTTGTCCGGCTCAACCGACAAATTTCAATATCCGCGAAGAGAGACGAACGCGAGTAGGTAAAAGAAAAAAAAATACGCGATACAAGGTGCTGGTTGGCTGTAAGCCAGTCTTTCGAAATATTCTTCGAACGAAGTAATTGACTCGCGAAAGTTTTCAGCCGAGCGAACTAACCGAGTTAAAACTTAATAATTGAGTCTCGCTCGAAAATACTTAATATCCAAGTTTTTCGCATCGAGCTGCTAGACACGAGCGAAGAGCTTCGTCGATGCCTCGCGAGGTATTCGAATCACCGAAACAACAACAACGATAATACGAAGGAAAGTTTCGCGAAAGCTTCATCGATAGAATGAAAAAAAAAATCGCTATCTATGTAATGATTGAAGAAAAAATGCATACGTTGATATGAGAGTATAGAATGTTTATGCTAAAACTATATCGGAGCGATGGAAGTCGATTGGCAGTTCGTTGAGAGCGGGGAGGAATTATAGTACGTGGGCACATCGACGAGGAGGAATATTGTCGATAGGTGAGAGGGAAGAAAGAGGATGGGTTGCGCGAAGAAGATGTTTTGTGGGGCAACGAGAATGCGCCGCGTCAGGTGGAGGAAAATGACAAACTCGTCGGGAAGCTACGAGCCCGAGAGAATTGACACTCTCGGGAGGATTTGCCTCAAAGCTGTTTGTCCATTTCCCGGAAACGAGAGGGACGATTAGAATAAAAAATAAAATGAATAACCGGAAAAGCTAGTAGGAGGACGCGCGAGTCGGAGAGTACTCTGCGGATAATCACGGCATTCAGTAGCGAAGTAATTAGAGTGTTTTTACAACGGGGGAAAAAGGCACTGGAGATACGAGATTGAAGAGATTAATAAGCCGAGGTAGCGAAATGGAGAACCGCGATAAAAACGACGCCCAAGCATACACAGCTCGCGCGACACTGTGATTCGACTCTCCGTGTAGGAAAAATAAGCCGGCATTGGCGAAAATAAAAAGAAGGTTGCTGATCAATTTTTTATAGATCAAATTTGTCGGATATTTTTTGAAAACGGGGTAATGGAAAAAATACGATCATTCAGTTCTGCACAGAAATGTTAATTGAGACTTGGTCAGCAGCGAATATGTGCATAAGGGTTGATCAATGGGAAGTTGACGAACGAATACGAATTTGGATCGGGAGGCGAGGAGGCAGAGGATGAAAATAAATCGTCGGTTGAAAAAACGGCGCGGTGAACCCCGTTTGGAAATAATATTTGGGGAATATTTGTATCGCTGGTTATAGTAAAGTGTGCGGGAACGTAGCCGGCTTCGAATGGAATGGGAACGGAGAACGGGGCTCCCCGATGCGGATAAAACGAGTCGGCATCGACGCCTCGGGGAATTGTTCCCGCGGGATAAAGCCGATTAACCTGTGCTATGCGCCGGTAGGTTCGATTGGATACGGCGCGGAAACCCTTGCCCTGTACAGGAAATGCAGATACCAGTCTATCGACCACGTTTAATTCCGTTTAATACTCTGCCCTCGTTCTTTTTATATCCGGGAATCTTTCGTCCCAGAGGAGAATTTTCGAGAACGGCCGACCCGATCGTTTCGC
This sequence comes from Arge pagana, assembly GCA_963969455.1. Classification (NCBI taxonomy): domain Eukaryota; kingdom Metazoa; phylum Arthropoda; class Insecta; order Hymenoptera; family Argidae; genus Arge; species Arge pagana. Next base: position 4,015,127 of record OZ018312.1, on the reverse strand, counting down.
TGCATTTCATTGAGTCGCCCGAATCGCGCGCACGCTTTTCCGTGCGATTGGCCGCGGCGAAACGTTTCGGCCCTAGATTTTTAAACGCCTCGCCGATTTTCGTACCGATCAAACGTCTCCGCTGCTCGAAGTTTCTCGCCATTCCTCGTCCTCTGGTCATTCGTATCGCTGTTTTCCGAATCTGATTCGCGCGAGTTTACCTCAACGGTGATTTCAACTCCCGATGAACGGCAAGCTTCGTCGGATCGATGGAAAACGACGCGAAGGAGAGGACAGCGGATTTATCGAGGCAACAAATCGTCGGCGAATTCTTACTTCGGCCAACTTTACGGATAATTAATGAAACTCGTTAATTTATACCCGTCAGAAGTTTTAATTCACCCGTTTCTTGGATTCCGTTTCCCCCTTTCGAACGCCGCGTTTACTCGGTTCAAACGAAATTTATTAATTACTTTCGCTTTCCATTATCAAACCTCTCGTCCTCCTCGCGTTTCTAGATTCTCAATTAGTATAAGTAATTCACCATCATTCCGCCACCTCGACAACTCTTCCTTCGAAAAGGAACGAGTAGAATGTAACAACTAGGTGAAAATTGCCGAGAACACGGTCACCCATCAAAATATACGACGTTTCATTGCCAGAGTACAAAACGTTCCGACCTATCGAAATTCTTCTCTTCCTCTATTTCTTTGGAAACTAGCAAATTCGTTTTTCTCCTAATAAGAGCACGGTGAAAATTTCCTGTTAAACCTCGCTATGCTCGCGAATTGGACACAATTTGACCACAGAAATGATAAAATATCACATCGAACCTACGAATATTTATCCCATAAACTGACCACTAAAATTCTAAAATTCTAGCATTCTAGCAACTATTCAATTCAATGTCTATCTGTAATATAATGTTTCTCTATTGCATGTTATAATTTTTTCAGGTGAACAGTTGCACATGTTAAAGTCTTGGTGGAACATTTGTCTTAGGGTGAAATAAATTTAACTATCTGTAGATTCCATTATCATTCATATGCGTGTTATTCTTAGAATCACTTTTTCATCGTTGTTAATTTTGAATTTCAATTTTTAGTGTAATTTAATCAGAATTGTTCGATTGCATATAGGGCGAACGAATCATAATCAGCATGATCGAGCTACTTCCGTAAAAACGGGTTGGTGCAGAATTTGGTAGTAGACAACAAAGTCTGCCGGGATAAGAGATTTGCAGGACATATAAAAATTAGCAGAATATTCTCACCGTGTGCGTTTTAGAAAAAAAAAAGGAATATTTCGCATAGATTTAAAATTGATAATCAAATAGTGGTGGAAAAAAAATCCAATTTTCTCCAATTTCTCATAGGTAAAAATCCTATCCCTTTTTTTTCATAGCAAAATCGTGTCTTTTTTAAATTCGTATTTGAGGAGGAAAACGGGGGTAATATTATAAAGTGTGAGCTGCAGTCGACAATGCATCTGCTACTTGAGGAAATGACTGTGGTACAAATGCGACGGTGAGATCGCGGTTTTTGCGATAAGCGGAAGTCTTGTGGTTGAAATTGCTAAGAAAATGACTCTACTCACCGTTTCGATGTTCGAGGATCGTCGAGACAATATTCATCAGGAGGATTGCCATTCTGCTCGCGGATAGGCGTTGATCCCCGTGCGATGCAACACTGATTTTCCACTCGTCCGCGGTTTTCTCGACGGATATTTATCACGATCGATTTTCGATTTTTACACAGAAAAAGAAGTTTAGTCGCGTCGTTTTTATTCGAATGGAATATTAACCGATGAATTTCCGCGAATTATTTTCTGCAAATCAATATAGTATTGGTAACAGCGTCTTATTCGACGTTTATCCTTCGTCGAATAATTCCTCGTTCACGCACCACTGAAATATAAATCGTAATTACGATTCGTGTTGCAGGAGAATCGAGTTATCGAAGAACTTCAAATCGCTTGCGTCGAATACCGTTTTTTGATCACTCGCAAAACACGCGTATTCAGAAATTCATTTCACGCGAGACGTTCTCGATCGCCGGTCTGCGATCCACTGCATCATTTTCACGCTGGTGAAGCGTGCTTCGCAGTTTTTCTGTTCATCCGACTTTCGCGGAAGGCGTGTTGTGTTTACAGTTTTTGTTCAGCTCGCGGATCTATTACTTATCGCGTAGTCCGCTCTGTTATTCGACTTTCCAGTTAATTTTCCACGAACACGAACGAGACCTTTGTTTTCGTTCGCGCGATAGGAATGTGTTGTCCATTTCCGAGAGAATATATTTTTCCGGCTAGTAAATTCATCAAATCTACATTTTTGTACCGCTTTGATCGATGCTACTTCATGCGCAGTTTTCATTCGTCTAATTCCATTCTCGACATTTGCTCCACCAGAATTTGTTTGGATTACCCGTGAATTCAATAGTCCATTCTACGTTGGCAAAATGACTTCGGACAAAAAAAAGTTAGTCACATTTTCATGGCCATTTTTCCCTGGTAAACTTTAGATACAGCCGATTTAACTCCGTTGGATTGGAAAACGCGTTGAAAAAAACTACACCCGAATATTTTTTCTCCTTTCGAATCAAAAAACTAAAATTGACTGAAATAATCTCAGAAAAAAACGCAGCAGTCGAGTTTGTGGGAAAAATGGTGATTGCAACGTTTCACGAGGATTCGACCACCCAAAAACGGGAAGGAGCGAGACTCTAGAGGAGTACAAAGAGGTGGAAGTGTTTTAAAGTTGGAATGGTAGATTTCGGTTGGGAATCGCATTGTCAAGGAGGTGGAAACCGAGCGAATCGAAAATCGGACAACGCGCGACGAGGGAGAGGAGCATCGACTTTATTGATCGTTGGCTAACGTGTTTCGGGGTGTAGAGTTATCGGAGAGTTAAGTTGACCCGGCTGAAAGGTTACGGTCCAGCCTCAAATAACACGGCTGTGTTTCAGTCGTAAAGTATTTCGCTAGAGAACGGAACACAATGCCGCGCCGGCAGGCTGGGTGGACCGGTAGGTACGTCGCGCATACATTAAGTCTGGGAAGCTAATGAAAACTAATGTCCTCGGGGAGAGTGCGTTCGATCAAATATGCCGAGGAGAGGTGAGCGAGGTGAGAGGCTAAGAGGTCGGCCGTTACGCGGAAACCGGCGAGGGTTCGGAGGAGGAAATTTAAATTTCCCGCCGTCGACGTTCACCGCGCGCGGCGCAAAGTCCTTGAAATATTTATGACGAGCTTTTTTCTTTCTTTCCCCGCGGATCGTTTTTTTTTCACGCCGCGATTTCCGACATTTATCGTCAGATGTTATTTACGACGGTTACCGATCGGCGCGTTATCTCTCGCCGCCCCCGAGCTTTCGAGGGCCTGCGGATTCTCAGGAATGGCGAGGGAATGAAAGCTCGAATCCGGATCATTTTTATCCGGGACAAGGAACGATGAATTTCACTCCGCTCGACTCGGGGCTCGATACGATAGGGCAGTCGCGAGGAATTATGGTAAATTTAAACGCGCTGTTTCGCGAATTTTCCAAAAAAAGCTCCGCATTTTTGTGCGCCCGAAAACTCGTCGAATTTATTCGCGAGAGAAGTATACGAGTTTTTCAGGCGTCAAAAGTTTTTCCCCGAGCTTCCGCACATCTGTCGACCAAATCCGACAAATTAACGTAACTCGTTAATTAAGACCAATTTATTCAATTGGATTTCATTCTCGCCGTCAAGTCGACGGAAACGCATGTAAATAAAAGGTGCTCCGGAGTTCTCGGAAGTTTCCTCGTCCGGCTCTGTTTATTTTTCCTCGTAGTTTCATCGAACGACGAGAAACCAGTGAGATTCGCGAGAAATTCGCGAACGCGAATTCTTCGACCGATGATCCGGCGACGGCGCGATAAACCCGCGAAACGAAGCAAGCTTGATGAAAATTCGGCGAAGAAAATTCGTCGCTGATTTTTTGCGGGGAAAAAACACGCGCGAGCTTTTTCCAATATTTTCCACGCCATTTTTCAGAGTCGTCAGTCGGTTGTTTTCCCCGAGGTTCTTTGTTTCGCCAGGCGATGCGGTGGGCCTCGATTTACTTGGTTCGATGGCTCGCCGATCGGACGAGAATGCCGCGGGTGACGGCGACACAAAAGGTGGCGTTAACGAACCGAGAATGTAGATAAAATGTAGCGTTTACTCGACACGAGGAAATGCCTGTCGCGAGATTCAATAAAAATCAAGCGTCAGCTAGCCGAGTGGTTCGAGGGTGTTTTTTCGTAGCTCGTCAAGCGATCCGATGCCCTTCGACGTTGGCGCTGCGAAAACAGAACCGAGAACAAATTTCGAAAACAGTTCTAATCTCGTGCCAAAAACTCGCCGAACCGAAGTAAACGTTCATCCGACTCCAATGAGAATTGAGAATTCCGCGTCGATCGTCCTCAATAAAAGCTTCGTCCGCCGAGGATTTGTTTGTATTTATTTCTGTAATTATGATCACAGAAATTCTCACCATCTCTCCTTCAAAACTCCCAAAACTGGGCGAACTATCCACAACAATTTTGCGGAAGTCAGAATTATTCTAGTAAAATGGAGACGAATTTCGTTGTATTCTCGAGGAGGAATATTCTCCTCGGTGTATTAGCAACGCGCGAATGCAAGCGGCGGGAATACGAATCGATATCGTAGGAGGGGGCAGAAAGATCAAACAGACAAGGGGCAAAAAAAGTACGCGAACTTTTCGCAAATAAATTGAATTTCGCAAGGTAATTGGCTCGCCTGGTTTTTCTTCGAGTAACAATCGATTCCTCGTCAATCAGTTCGCAATACCCCGTCCGAGGTAATAATTACATCTTCGGCAAAAGCTTCCGAGTCTAAGAGGCCGATGGTCAGCGAGGCGTATCGAGATAATTGAGCGAAGATATATTGTTTTCGCCTCCACCGCAATATTCACCCTTCGTAATGCAAGATCGCAGCGTCTGGAGTATCTCCGACGAATTGGGGATGATTTCGCCGGCCCCGGAGATGAATTGCCGAGGGGTATATTAATTTGCTAATTAAATCCCAGCTCTACGCATGATCCAACTTCCCGGCCAAAATCGATCCTTATTCGTCACCTTTCGAGCAAAAAAAGAAAAAAAGTTTTCAACAAATTGCGTTGCTAATAAATATAACCCAACGAGAACGCGCGGTATTTGTTTCGTTGCTGAACGGTTTTTTGGCTGAGAAAAAGAGTGGAGTGGAAAATTCAATTTCACGTTTGTCGTTCGCGCCTTGGTTTATTTGGCAGGGAACGAGGAGAACGGAAGACGCGGGGATTCCAGAGACCGGGCAGTTATCGCGCCGCGATAGCCTAATCGCGAGCTGCGCGAGAAACAAAGAGGCCGAAGAAGGGGGACGCCGTTGGATCGGGTGACTTCGCAGCGGACCCAGATTTTCGATCGTATCTCCGAGTTTGCATAGAAACGAGTAAGTTTACGGTTCTCTCGGCCCCGCTGACATCCATGCACATCGGTGTCTGTATAAAGTTCCATTTCATTGAAACGAGACGCGGTGAATTACGTAACGTCGGCTTTGCAAACAGCGAAATAGTTTCAAATTGTGCATTTCAATTCGCGTCAACGGTAAACAAGTTTATCGTGACGTTGCTTCCATTCGACTGAACTTGATCCCGTTGCAGGCGAATACGTAATATCTACCTCTTCCCATTCGTCGACGAGCAACGCTGGCGAAAAATCATTGACGGAACGTCGTTTCGTTTCCATTTGTTATCGTCACTTGACGAGTCGACTTTCCGTTATTTTTTCTATTTTTTTTCCACACGCCAGATTGCGAAACGGGCGGGTGCGGAATTTACGCGAGTTCTTTCCACCTGCCAGTTGGGATTTAATAAGTGGAAAGTGGTGGCACCTCGTAAAACAAGTGCGGAGCTCGTGGCAGCCAATCGGGAGGGAGGTATGACTCTACACGAGGGAATCCTCCGCTTTGGTATCCGACGACGTGGAGGGAAAATAAAAAAAAAATCTCTCGTAACTTGAAAAGTACATTTTTCCCTCGCGTTATTGCGATCTCGCGGATTTATTAGCTAAACATCGCCGCGTTAGCTCTCTTTCATGAATTCCTCTGCACTTCCATCTCTCGAAATTATCATTTCCATTAGAGGCAAACTTTACGGCGAGACGAATTGTCAATTTTCCGTTGAGACACGAGCGACTCGCTAGCTGGTGACTCGGAACAAGGAAATACACATTTAAAAACGTTCTCGTTTCTCGACGAGCTTTTATTTCGACGGACAACGAGATCGAACGACGATTTCGTCTCGAAGATCTGTGCTTTTTTACAGATTTCCTCACTTTTTCGAAATTATTGTCAAATTTTTGGTCACTCCCGTAGCGAACAACGAGACGAATCGAAGGAGTGGTGACAAGGTATCGTTTCGATGAATCGTTGGAGAGATATCGCGACTCGAAATGCGGTAAAAAACGGCTGCGACGAGGAGAAAAAATTGACGAGGAATGACGTTTTCTCGAGGGCAACGCGAAAGTCGCCGGGGGTTGACGAGAATCGAATGGCGCGGTTATAATTCAGACGAGGAGAAAGCAGGAGTTAAAATGCGATAAAAATTAAGGAACGAGCCGCGTTTTAGGGGTGATAAAAGGCTGTCGCGACGTAACAACGCTTTTATATGTAATCGCACGCGATACTTCGGTCACGCGATTCCGGACTTTGTTATACGCGGCGTGAAATATCGTACGGTATTTATAAACTCTGATAAACTTTCCCCAGCTGGGAAGCTCGGTTATGGAAAATTTAAGGAGGTCGAAAATGATTTAGCAATTCGGAGATAATTTAACGCGAAGTCGTGGCAGCGCGAACGAAGGGTAAGAATATATTCGGGGTCGAAGTGATTGTGAATTAATAACCAGGGTCGCAACTTCCGCGATTCGCTGCGCTGATGTTTACCAGCTTCCCGAGATCTTTAATTTCGCATCGGCTTACGAAAACTCGGTTTCTCGCCGAAACAACGCGAACTCTTCACTCTTCCGTCAAAAAAGCGTCCCCCACCTCGGCGAGCTTTTCCAACACCGAACAGCCCGTCGATCAACATTTCTGCTCGACTCGTTGGACTGCCAATTTCACGGGGGACGAAAACTTATTAACATTCGACGTTCCTCTTCACATTCGACGAACCACTCGTTTTCACTGCGTTATTAGAGTCGTTCCGGATAACTGCGCGGCGGGTGAGTGTGCGCATCCCCTTTACGAGATGCGCAAACAATTTGAAGGTACTTTAGCGCGGAATTAGCGTACGCCGGCAAAAGTGACCTCGTATAATCCGTTTTTTTTTTTTGGTTCTCAATATAACAAGATTGCCACCCGTACTGCGGATAGCCACGCGATTTTTTCCTGTGTCAGTAATTTACTGACCTTCATTGTCGGCTATAACTTTCGGGGATATGTTTGTTTGCGGTAAAGTTATATACATATTCGTAAAACGAGCCCGTCTGAGGCAAGTATGGCCACGCGTAGGCCTTATTACATGGAGTAACGATGAATTTGTTCTGAATTTTTTTTTTTTTTTTGGGTGTGAGACCAATGCCAAGATGATTCTTCGTAAAACTCCTACTGACCAACTATTATATTATATTTCATTGTTACTTAATTTTTATGCAACGGATTTCGATGTGATTCTGTATTAATAAGCCAATCTCTTGTTACATATTCATCTGGTCTCGTATCTGACTGCGTCTAATCATTTTAGATCGGCAAAGAAATAAGTCCTTAGTAAAAAAGATTTATGGGATTGAGATAATTTGCAGTCGAGACGTTTATAACTTTAATAAAAAAAACATGCGTACGTTTACCCGCAATACGGGTTAAGTGTGCGCATTCTGCATTTTTCTGATGATTCCGTTTTTTTCCTTAATTGTGAAGACATCGTGCATTATTTCTTAATTCGATTTATATATATTTATGTATATTAAGAAATATATTGGTCGAACGAATACTGTATCAAATACATGACTTCATTTTTTCACTCCTTGTTATTCAATTTTGACACCACTTTGACTACTCAAGTGCGCGCACTGGATCCGAATGATTGTATATCTCATCGAGGAGGCATTTAATTAATGCTGGCGAAAGAACCGAGCTTTCTGTAATCAGCTGGCGGTTTCTAATGACGTCGGAAATGTACGGCGATATGGCGAGCGGACGTGATGCGGGATTCCCATTTCGAGAAAACTCCCGTCAGTCTAGTAAGCGAGCACGATCTCTAGTTGGTGATCCGCGACGGTAGGAAACGCTACATCGTGATCGCGAAGGGTAATGATATCGGAGAAATCGCGATGAATCGGCAACTTTGAACCTGCTCGTCATTCGAAACATGGAGCTATGTTTATATTCTTAACAACGCGAGAATCTGATAGTCCGTTCGCGATAACTGGAACTCTCGTGATCGATCGAGAAGTGCTTCCTTTCGTTTCCAATTGAGGAAAAATCATGGCGAATCACCGGATGACGATCTGGCTGCTAATTGTATTCATTTCGCTGGGCGAGCTTGCGAGAACTTTGGAAAGTGATTATTGTAGTTTGAAAATGAATGATAACGACGAGGATTGGATGATTTGCCCGGCCGATGCGAAGGATAATTACAAGCTCAAAATACATCGCGACGATCAATGGATTCGTGTGTATTGCAACGGCATGCTCCAGTGGTCCGACGTCAAGTGGAACGAATCGCTGGCGAAAGTTCGAGAGTTGGACTCGGTTCACGTCGAAAAGTGTCCGCTGCCCGACGATTTTTTCCACGAGATCGTGAAAAAACTAGGAGCTACTCGGACGAAAGTCTTCAGCGTGGAATCGCGCTCAGCTCCGAGCTCTCGACACTTGTCGAGTTTCACGGGACTCACGGAGTTGATTATCCAGGGAAGCGAGATGAACGAACTGGCTTCGGACGTTTTGCAGGATTTATCGCGTCTAACGAGCTTTACGCTACGCAACACTGCCGTAGAAGTATTACCCGGCGATCTGTTTGGAAACACGTTGCAGTTGAATTACATATACTTGGGATACAACTGGCTTCAGCAAATCGACTCGTCGCTCTTCAGGAATCTGAACGTGCTGAGTATTTTATATCTGAGTGAGAATGCTTTGAAGGTATTAAATCCGGGAACTTTCGACGATCTGATCGCTCTGACGTACTTGAATCTCGAGGGTAATCAATTGAAATCGCTACCGGCGAACATATTCGCGCGACTGGGGAGTCTAGAAGAGTTGATCGTATCGGACAACGAATTCGCGTCGTTACCAAAGAAACTGGTAGCTATGAACGGCGGATTGAAAACTTTCACCATGATCGACAACAGGGGACACTTGGCCAGTTTGCCCGAAGGATTATTGAGCAACTTGCCCGCGCTGATGGAAGTGAACTTGGAAAATAACAATTTCGCTATCCTACCGGAGAATATTTTCTGGGGTAGCGGAAACTTGACGTCGATTGATTTGACCAATAGCTCTCTGACGAGACTTCCGAAAAATATATTCAAAGATTCGGTACGACTTCTCTACTTACAGCTCGCTTCTAATCACATAAGTAATCTTCAGGATGGTTTATTCGAGCATCAGAGCAACCTGCTCGACCTTAATTTGCGGGAAAACCGTTTAACGACGATTTCTCAGTGAGTAAAGCTTGCCGGAAAAATTGGGATACTTCGGTCGATCACCTCCCTCAGAACGAACTCGTTTCAGGTGGATTTTCGCCAATCTGACTTCCTTGGACGAACTGCATCTGACTTCCAATCAAATTTCTCACCTTCATCCCGACAGTTTTCGCCACCTGGGAAAACTACGCGATGCTCGACTGTCGCGGAATCTGATTAACATGTCGCGAGAGGAGTTTGGAGATTTCTCACCCTTCGTCAATTGCAAAGCACTGGAACAATTGTACCTGGATCACAATAAGATAACAGCGTTCTTCGATGACTGGCCGTTGGAGCTGCCGATCATCGCGGAAATAGATTTGGGATATAACGAAATAACCTCGCTACGTGAGTCGAGCAATGCTACGTTTCGTCCGAATTCCTAATTCTATTAATTATTTTTCCATTAATTCTTCGCAGCTTTCTTCAGCACCCTGACGAGCGACAATATAGAAAGATCTATCAGCGTCGTTCACAACCGCATAACTAAGATTCCAGAAAGCTTCACCGAATCTCATTCCTCCAATTCGTTGTCCGTCAGGACTGGTGTCAATCTGTTCATAGAGGGTAACCCCATCGACTGTGGATGCGTTGTCCACCATTTGTTGAAGCATTTCGAAACGAAGACGCGCAGACACCTGCAACGAGAGTACAACGTTGTCCCCGAAAATTCGAAGTGTTCCAAACCTCCGATGCTCAAGGACAAGCTGCTCACGGAAATAGACTCGACGACCTTCGTCTGCCGGAAGCACAGTTTGACCAGCAATTCCAATTGTCCCAGGAACTGCGACTGTTTGTGGCGACCAGCCGACAGCACCTTTCTCCTCGATTGTTCCAGGAAAAACATGAGCCGGATACCCGACGATTTCGTTAAATTTCACGGCGATGGCGTGGAAATGGATTTATCGGATAATCGATTCTCGAACATTTCCTTCAGCGATAAGCGCGGATACGAGAGAATGCGGGTATTGATTCTGTCTCGTAACACTATATCGAGTCTCTCGCCAAAGGACGTGACACGAAACATGAAGGTACGCGAATTCTCGGCAAGGACTCATCGGAATTAATTTATTTCCCTACCTGTATGCAACGTGATAATGATATCGACGATGCTTATTACCATTGCATCGTTATTACATTACCGATTTATATTATTTTCTTATTATGCTATTATTATTGCGATTTTCGTGGCCGCAGGTATTGCTGCTGGATAACAATAATCTGACGAAGATCGACACCCCAGTTTTGGAGGCGATAGAAAAATCGACAACCCTCGAGAAAGTGGACCTGAGCGGCAACCCATGGAAGTGCGATCGCCGTACTCGCGATTCCTTCCAACCGGTCGAAACAAAATTCGGAAAAATTGTCACTTACGCTGCAAATTCTCAATGCATCGATAAACGTCCCACGATGAAGGACAGCCACGCAGATAGAGTGTACATAAGTTATACTCGATTCTGAAGCCATCAATCGTGAGGCGAGATGTAAGACTCCTCGAATTGTAAATAATAAAGTGCGATTCGCGAAAATAGTAAAAAACCCGGGGAAACGTAAGTCCCAGTTTTTCTACCTCATCCAATGACGCACGTATTTTAGGGACTTCCCGAAGATCAGCGCCGAAGCGTTGACATTCATTTGTTTCATACATTTTTCGAATAATACCACTCGCCATGTATTTTATTCGACGCAAATTGTCGACATTCGCAGCGGGTGACAATGGTCGAAAGTCGTATACAGAAACGAGATTCTCTCGAGTAATAAAAAAAATGCAGCTATGCTCAACGCATCTCGTTTGTGTCAGACGTAGATGAAAAAACAATTAGTCAGAGATCACTCCCGCGTAAACTTTCGATTCGACATCGCAATACTCGAGATACGTGACATTGTAGCTCTGCGTAAATTGTAAACACCACTCGAGTACATACATACACACGCTTCGAAGAATTCGGTGATACGAGAGTCGCGATGGCGCCGACCAGATTTGCGAATTTGGGTTCCGCTGACGACGACGATGGATCCATTGGATTCGTGACAATAAGTAAACAGGTGATAAACGGTGTTGTTCGCGATTGCATTTTCCTCCTCGTACGCCGCTGGATCGTCAGCTTCTCAGTTGCTCGTGGTACGGAGAAAAGAAAACGACAAGCGCGTAGAAAATTGCGCACTTCGGGAACTTTGCACTAATTCGTCGAGGTAACGCATCACTTTTCTACATACATATATACATATATATATATATATTAGTCTACGCATAACGATGTATACTCGTATCAAAAAAAAAAAAAAACAAGAACCGCAAAGGGACGGGTGAGTCTGTAAAAAGGTAACGAGAACAACTATAAATGCGAAACGGTGGAACGAGGTGAAATTCCCAGGTGACAAAAAGTTACCATCGCGTCGAAATTATTTTCGCGGCTACCGCGCGGAAACTTTCCTCTTCAATTAAACGCAACGAAATTTGGTAACTTTTAGCTGCTGCGATGTGTCTCTGCGTTGTTGACTAGGCATTCCAAATTGCAAGTGATAAATACGAGCGAGCCAGATGCATTCGCGTCTCGTTGGTCGCAGTTGAAACGAGAATTGAGGTATCGACGTTGACTCGCGTCTGAAATTAGTTTCGTAACGATTGGCTGGAGATTATGCGGTTACTTTTCCATTTTTATCGAGGAGACTGGTTAACGTGAAATTTTCGAGAATTTCTGAGGTTCTTCTACTCGATGTGTTGGGTCAATTCGAGAAACAAGGTGAGCAGAAGCGAACCAAAAAATGTATCTTCTTACAATTCTTCGTCACGCAGATGCGGTTGCAGTCGCTTTTCGGATTGATCCTCCTGCCAATGGTTTTCGCTCACGTTGAGAGAAGGTTCAACATCCTCGCTCTCATTCCCTACAATGGACAAAGCCATTGGGCAATTTTCCGACCGATACTCGAAGAACTGGCGAAACGCGGTAACAACGTCACGGTTCTCAGTCATCACCCGAGGAAATCCCATTTGGAAAACTACTTCGATATCAGTATAGCCGACCCCGAGGATCGAGGCATCAACGTCAAAAACATGGACGACACCGCGTCGAATTCGATCATCGAGGGTATGAAAGGTGGGGCTCGTTCTCCCGAACCCAATAAAAATCCACCTCGTTGCAAATCTGGAAACCATGGCTAAAATCTTGCGCGAAACCGAGAAAACGAGTTTCCTCGATCATCGAGCAAGCTTTGAAATATTCTGAAATTGTGATTATTTCAGAAAATGCGAATCATGTTGAATTTGTTCCGAGCTGCGAAATTGTGCGGATAATAATCAGTTTGGGGGGAAAAATGGGGAGACTGTTTGAAAAAATCGGAGACTTCTTGTCGCGTGGGGAGAACCACTGGCGTAGAATCCATAAGCCATAATTCAGTCGAATGCCGATGCATACGATACTTTATATCGCGCTTGCATTCGTCAATAACATAAAGTAGAAGGTAGGTCGATGCATCGGTAAAGCATCGCAACGCAACTATTTCATGCTCGGATGTCATTCGCGGAGATAAAAATTTATCGGAACTCGCGATAAGCGAAGCAGAAAAAAACAAAGCGTAAATCGATGCGCCACAGGAAAAACATGGAGCGAGAAACGAGAAGACCGAAACAGTCGGGTGCTCGAAATGCTACGAGGCGAAGCAAACGAGTCGATTCCTTGAAAAATATTCTGTAAATTTCTCATCCAGGTAAAGGGAACCAGAGGATGAAAAATCTTTTGACGACACGGTGGCAGAAATGTATTTTTACAACGCGCACAACGAGAGAAATTGTTGCGCGAGTATGCGAAAGATTTGCGATTAGAGTAATCGACCTTCGGAATCGAATGTTCAAGGTCTGATGAAGATGGGAGTGGAGGACGTTTGTCGCAAGGGCTTGCAGCATCCCAGGGTCAAGAAGCTTCTGGAATCGGATGCCAACTTCGATCTGATAATCACCGAGGTATTCAACACCGATTGTTTCCTCGGCTTCGTCCACAAGTTTCGCTCGCCCTTCGTCGGAATCCGAACGTCGGCCGCTGCGCCGTGGGTAATCGAGAGGATAGCGAATCCCGACAATCCTTCGTACATACCCAACACGTTGATAGGATTACGCGCGAACATGGGTTTTTGGGATCGGTTGAAAAATCTGCTGGGAACTCTGTTTCACAAGGCTTACTATCGCTACTACAACGAGATCTGCACGAGCGTGGCTCGGCAACATTTCGGCGAAGATATGCCGCCCTTGGAGGACATCGCGAGCAACATCAGCTTGATGCTGGTCAATACGCACTTTGCTCATCAGGTGCCCAAGCCGCTGGTTCCTGGGCTGAAGGAGATCGCTGGAGTCCACATCGGACAGGCGAAGCCTTTGTCCAAGGTGAATGCTTTATATCCAATCGCCAAGAAACGAACTTGCTTCGCTATCGTTCGTTTCCCCGCGGCTGCGCGATTTCCTAGTATTTTCAGAGCCTCGGAGACCAGTCGAGTAGACGAACGTTGAGCTTGCACGGAAAAAGATCACGTTGCATTGTTTTTTCCAGGAATTGGAGGAGTGGATATCCGGTGCTGAGCACGGCGTGGTTTTCTTCAGCCTAGGATCGATGCTGCGCACTCAGAGCGTGTCCATGGACAAGAGACGTGCGATTTTCGAGGCGTTCGAGTCGTTGCCACAGCGAGTTGTGATGAAGTGGGAGGCAAACGAGACTCACGGATTTCCACCGAACGTGAAAACCGTCGTGTGGCTTCCGCAGTACGACGTGATCAGTGAGTCCCACGAAGTTTTCCATCAGACCATACGTAACTCAACCTTCGTCCCTCGCTTCAAGGTCACCCGAATGTCAGACTCTTTATCACGCACGGAGGGATGCTGGGTGCTACCGAGGCTGTCTACGCGGGAAAACCGATGATCGTCATACCTGCCTACGGTGATCAACTCACGAACGCGGCGCTTCTCGAGGAGAAGGGTGTCGCGATTCTCCTCCACTACCAAGATCTCACCAAAGAAACGCTCGCGACTGCTCTGAATAAAATTCTCTACGATTCCAGGTATCAAATCCGGTTGGACCTAACCGTCTTCAAAATCCAGCATTCGATCCTACTGTCATTTCTTATTCGTTACTAAATTCGTTACTCGACTCTGTTTTTCCCAACGAATCAATTTCCGGCCAGCAATTTTTTCCCGAGTCGATTCTTATCCCGAGAGAAATTCGAAGGGATCAAAAAAAAAGAAGAAACTGATCGACTTTGACTTTGCAGAGATTGGAAAATTTGTTTGAATATTTTTCGAAACTGCTCCAAAAATAAGAGAACAAATGGGAAAGAATGAGTGGAAAACAAATTGCTAGAGCCAAAACGGAACAAAAATTAGGAACGAATCGTAAGATTGCGCGGAGATTTTTTTAATTGTTCGTTATCGTATACCGAGACACAGATTTCTCGACGAAGGCGTGACGTGATATTTTCTTGTAATTATTCCGCAGTTATCAACGGATGGCTACGCGAATGTCAGAGGTTATTCGCGATCGACTGGTTCCACCGCTGAACGAGTCCGTCTACTGGATCGAATACGTTGCTCGACACGGGGGAGCTTCGTTTTTGAGGACTTCGGCCCACGGGATGCCTTATTATCAATACCTGCTTCTCGACGTCATCGGATCGCTGATTATCGCCCTAGCTTTGATAACGACGACTCTAATTTACGTATTACGAAGAGGTTACAGCTTTTGGTCAATGAAAATGATAAAATCGAAATCAGATTGATCGTATTGATAAACGTAAGCGATTTGTCTCGACGACAGTAAGTAATAAACGAAGGTGGCAGGAAACGATGCTCGTTCTCTTCTTTTCCCGGAGAATTATCGCGAGCACTGTTCTCCCTTTTTTGCGCAAATTTGGCCGCGATAATTCCTCGCTGTCCGCGCGTTACTCGTACTTATTTCCGCGCGGAAGAACGGGAACGGTCCAGTCGAGTTGACTCCCAATCAGGAACTCGGACTCCGAACTCCGTCGTCGCCTCGGAAAGTTGCGCGCCTCCTGCCGATAAGGTATGTCACTCGAGTCGAGGAAAATAAAGGAGAACAGGCTCGTCGAAAGTTTGAAAAAGTTCGCGGCTGCGGTTAGTTCTCGGGTTCCCACGCGCGCAAACGTTTTTCTCCCGAAGTAAAACTTCCGCGGCGGAAATAAAAAACCGCGAGGCAAAACAACGCGAGAGGGTAAAGCTTTGCAAGACAGTCGACTCGCTGCTGGCTAAATATCGCAAATAATCGCGCTCTCAACGTGGGAAGTAAAAAATAATCGAAATCTCCGCCAGTAGCGTCGCAAGTCGGTGTAAAATATAATTAGACAGGCCTCGTCTCATTTTCTCAGAGGAAACTCGAAGCCTGAGGCAACTTTCGTTGTCAGCAGGGAAACCGAGCGAGGATCTTTGAAATTGTACGACGATTTCAATGTTCCGCAAACAAAGTCCCGCGGCGTACACGCGCCAATTATTTTCCAAAATTTCCACCACATTCGTTTTCACATTTTCCCCACTTGTTCCAAAATAAAACCCGGGAAAAACGGCCCACAGGAATTATATTCGTATCCATCGTTAGTGTTTTTTTCAACGGTCAGGATCGACTCGCTGCTCTTTCCTGTTCGCAGTCGCGGATAGAGAGACAACGGGAGATCGATGTGGCATTAATATTGCGGCGTCGGTGTTTTATCGAGGTTTTATTATTGGCGAAACAACGTCCCGCGGTGGGATTCGCGCCGGTGATTTTTCCCTCGATTGTAAATATTTGAATGATATTGAAAAAAAGTTTTGCAAATGGACTGGAACCGATGCCGGCGCACCAGCACCTGGCTGGTCGAACAATTTCAAGCTGTTACGTGATAAACGCCAACTGCAACAGCCGACACTGACGTTCGACTCTACGTTTGTATGATAATTGCGCGAAAACGTCCGCTTCGCAATTTCGAAACTCATCAATTCGATTCCACTGCGATCGTCGATTTCCCTTTACGCGTTTTTTTCGCAATTTAATTCCATAATTCCGGTCGGAGCGCACGATCGTGAGCGGGAAAAAAAACAGAAACACGTTTGGTTAATTTCCCAATAATTCCCAATGAAACGCGAGTTTTGGCAGATCTAAAACGTTTTTCCAAATCTATCTCGTCGAGGACGACAAAAAGTCGCGCGTTTCCTGGAAAATTATTCGTGTATTTGGGAAAAATGTGACGCGAGTCGATCGACGATGATGGAACGGCTGGGAAAAATCGTGCGTCGAGGAGAATCGTTGCTGTTTGTTTGTCATCCGGAAATATCGTCGAGGGACACTTAATAGATCTCCGCTTTTTATGGCCGGATATATCGACGTTTCATCGTACGACGTTGTATCCGGCTCGTTCGTCGTAAAACGTACGATTTATCAGATGAGAATAACTCGGACGATTTACCGTCGCAAATCACGCTCCTCCACCCGGGTCTCGCGCGCCTGTACTTTTCTCCTCGATTCGTCCCGAGGAAAATGAGCGACGCGAAGAGTCGAAATTCACAGCTTTTCGACCGACATAATTTCGTATTCCGCAATCCTCCTGGGTTTCATATTCGCACGCGCCAGATCCGTACACCGCGACGCGCTTCTTCCTCCTGCTTCCAATCCCTCGGAGATGAGCAACTCTACCGCGGATACCACAGGAATTCGAGAGAGGCTAACGCGTTCACGAAAAAAAAAAAAAAACATAACGTAGCCGAACGCATCGCCTCCCGACTATTTTTTGCCTCCTCCGATTCGCAGTCTCTCTCTCGAGAGAACCTCGATATTTGATCTACGACGCCGAAAACTCGAAGCACGAACCGTGTTTATGGCCAAGCAAAGGCCGTCCGTTCGGCCTGTTTTCGACTTTGATAAATTCACTTGTCAGTCTTACCAACCGTAAGGGTCTAGTCTTTGCCTGTTAGTCGCATTCTCTATTCGCCGTCTCGCCCAACCGAATGTCATTCCTTCTACAGGGTGTTCCCAACCGCCTACGTTGTCTCCATACCCAAACATCAGCTCCAATGTTCTCCTCCCACGAAGAACCGATTTCAAGGTCATTCTATTTTTCTCTCTAAAAAAAAACAAACATCCCAGTACTTGAAAAAAGGTCGCCTCGCTGGTCTATAACAATTCCTCCCCATTTATAACAAAAAACGAATATCGTACCGGTGAATTAAATTCTTTTTGAAAGGATCGACGTTTCCATGCCACGCGAAGAACAAATATTCAACTGCGCGCATCGAATCAACCGGTGCTGTCCGATAAGATGTCGGCTAGAGCTGGTACGGGAAGTGTTATCGGAGTGCTTAAGGACGGCGAGTGGATGCGATAACAATTTCTCGGGAAATCATTATATCGCAGGGACGAAATGTGGCTCGAATGGTATTGTTGTGGTCGACACCCTGTATACGCGAGGACGGTCCTGCCGAGTATCGAAACGAAAGCTCGAGGTTCGGCGAGCGGAAAGCACCGAGTATCGCCGACAACGGACGACTCGGAGCGCGCAAGCTCCGCTCTCTCCTCGTCCGTCGTCGCGCTATCGCGATAACGCGCGCTCTCTCGCGCGCAGCGTCGCTCGTGTATACGTCGCATGTGCGTATCGTTTCGAAGGTAGAGATTCGGTCGCGGTGAGACAGCAGATTACGCCGGACCGCGGCAGCGCGAGCATCGCGAATTTCAATCTCGCCGGTTGCGAAGCGTCCACGCGGGTTCGTCGTTCGAGTGAAACGAAAGGCGATCGTTTTCGGGATAAATAAACAAACGATCGCGTAAACGAGCAAACTATCGAATTGGCGTGTCGGAAGTGAAATGAAGGAGCGAACGAGGCGATAGTTTCGTTTTCATGACGGAAAATACTCGTCGGAGGTGTTGGCCGGCGAATGGAAGAGAGGTCGTCCAAAAATCGCTGGATAAACGATGCCTTCGCTAATTTTGCGGAAATTTGTGCAAATTTCGTGGAAAAACGTAAAAAAGTTTCGCTTTCAGCCGTTTTCCAGTGAAAAAATGTCCTCGGTTACGTGAGCGTCGATCGTAAGGAGGATCGAGTACGGCGAGAAATAAATCGAGGAGCATTTCGAATTTATTATCGCGGAAGGCTGACGCGGAGAACAGCTGATCCGTAACGTTGGGTAACTCGATTCGGTGGCCGTTGCGCGGTGCGCGCGAAGCGAACGAAGGAGCAGATAGCGATACGGGTTTCGAATAAAGTTTGCTCGCACGAGCGAAGATACTCGATGCAAAGTAGCGTCGTGTTTGTATGAAACGGTAGAATTTCCTCGAACGAGCGATTCGAAAATCGAGGTCGTTGGAATTTGAAGGACGAGGTTCGCGACGCAACGAAACGGGAACGACGATATAAATATTGCGAGCACGTGACCGCGCCGGTAAACTCTGGCAGAAAATAAAGCTGAGCGAAATTCAAAACGACCGTTATCGAGCGTCGGAGAATTAAGCGATCCGAAAATAAATATGTGTCGATAGTTACGCGAAATGGCTTGAAATGTGGGCGATATTCGATCGAGTCGCGAGTCGCTTGTGCGATGCACGAGGCAGAGGAGATCCGCGATTTGCATAATTATTACACTCTGATAATAGCTGAGAATAATGTGCGCGAAATGGAAAGTTTCTCCGGAATGAAATAGTTATAAAAATATGGAAAACAATTTAATCGCGCATAAATCAACGGGCAGTTTGTAAATATATGATAAGGGATGGTGAAATACGAGAAAAATGGAACATACTTGAATTTGTAGATGCGAGGAGAAATGAATATTGTCAGAAATTTGTTAGAAACTTGAAGAACTCTCGCGGCGAGCAACAAATTCGAGATGTTTTCGGGGAAAGATAAAATTTGGGAACGGTGTAAAATATTTTGGGGATAAAATATAACTAGAATTCGAATAAACATTGGAGAACAGTTTTGGGGAGATCGAACGGTGAATAAAGTCTCGAACGAAGAAACTTCGTCTGAGAAATTGCAAATGAAACGAACGATCGAATTTGGGTGATAAAAATCGTGCAAAAAATAAACGAACGTAGTGCGAGGCGAGTCCAATGATCGAGGGAGACGTTAAAAAAATGTGTGATATTTATTAGGAAAATTGAATAACCAACGCGAGGTAAAATCGAATAGGGTATTAAAAATTGCGGTGAAATTGGGAGGAAAAATCCGGTGAGGCGAACGGTTCGCGCGTATTCGTTTCTTCCGAGGGGAATAAGCTCTCGAATGTATATTTCACGCGCGCGTCGCGGCCAATTATCATACAAAAGATCTTCCTTCCTTTGAACGCGAAACGAGACCGGAACAACGCGATAACAACAACAAGCACGGCAACGACAACCGCGACGACGACGACGACAGACCCGACCGGAGACTAGAAACTTTCGACAATGCCCGTTTGAATGCATCTGGAGAAAATAAACCGGGGAGATTTTACTCGCGGAACCATTTAACGAGCAGCCACGGTCGAAGTTGGCCGCGAAGGTTGGCTAATTCGGGCGGAGAGTCTCCGTGTGTGTTGTGCGGTCATGTGCGAAGATAAGGGAATCGAGTGAGCGAAATTTCGCGGCGTGCGAAACTACGCGCGGGCGAGAGGCGGGAGCGAGCGAGGAGAATGCGAAGAATAGGTGAGACAAGAGTTCGCGTCGCGTCGTCGGAAGACCGGCTGGGATCAGCGAAATCGGGATAATAAGAGAGGGACGAAATGGCGCGGATGAGCGAGCGCGAAAAAAAGTGAGCCGTCGTCGCCTATCGTCGCGTTTTATCATTCTTCGAACTCTACCACGTCGCGTTGCAGCTAACGAACGAAAGTCGTCGGTCCTCGTTCGATACAGCGCGCGTGTGCGTGTCCGTGTGCCTGTGCGCGACCCTCTCCGCAGCGGGGGTTGAAAAGACGCCGCGAGGTGTGTCTGTGAAATAACTGGAGCGGAAGGACATCCAGGGAAGAAAAGACGCTGGTGGTATTCTTCTCTCTCAATAATGAGATGATACGAACAGCATTCGGTGAGTAAACAGCGCGAGCACCCAAAAACTAACGACCCTAGATCCGTTTGTTTTTACTTTGTCCCTCTCACTCGTCTCGATACTTCTCATCAACCGCGTTATTCCGTCGTGGGCGATTTCGACCTCTAATCCTTAAACCAATTTTTCTCGTCAACCGCTTCTCGATGACAGCGGTGTCTGTTTTGTTTCCAAAAAATCACCGCGAACAACTTACGGAGATACAAGTCGACGTGCGCGTGTATACTTGCGATTTGTTCACCCCCAACGACGCATTTTCACGCGCAATTCCGCTGCCCCGCGGAGATTGACGGCATTCGCGTGACACTCGAGGTTTCTTTCGTGCTACGTACACGCGTGATACGTACACGAATCTGGGTGGCCGTGTTTGTTGGGAATTTACTTGTATCGCGTCACCGTAAAGTGTTCTCGTGTTTATGTTCCTCTGGTTAATTATACTAGCCGTAACATCGAATATGCGTCGTTGAATTAGCGGTGACGTTAGTGTCAATAACGAAATTAGTATTACTTGTCGTTAACCGATTAATCATATCATCCAATATTTGTGCGCCGGGGCTTCTCGCGTTTACCCACGCCGATTCCCACGCCGCTGTTCGAGATTCTCTCGATAATTTATTACTCGCTACTCGTCCGGTAAGCGAGTTTGTGAATTTTTCACGATTTCTTCTCTCGCCATCCCGCGAGTAGCCGCGTAATACCGCGCAATTATCACGCTCCTTCCTCTCCTCGTTGCGCTAGCTACGAACACTCGGGAGTTCTAGATGGCAGCGAAGGAAAAAAAAAACAAGAAAAATGAAAACATTTCGAAGTTCGCGGATCAAAGTTTCAGGAAACGTGTCAGCTGTTTTTTTCTTCTTTGCTCGACTGTCTTTCCAAACGTGCGCAACGAGCATAAAGTAGACGATCTAGTCGGGCTGCCCAACGAATTTCGTCCAGCCGAGTCGACTGGTAAAAAACGAAAAAAAAACGACCGTCGACAGATTCGTCTTTATCTAGTGATTTTTTAATTTCGAACCGGCGAACGCTAATGACGGATCAAAATGTACGGATGTAGAAATTAGCGGTGACATTATTTCAGCCTGTCTTAGAACTGTAGAGTATAGAAAAGCAGAGAGCTACGTCGATGCGAGAAATTAATTCAAACGTCTATCGTCCCGCGGCGAGGTCGTGTCGCGTCAATTTGTTGGCGCTTAAATTTCTTTCGGCTTACGTTTCGCGTCGCATGCTCGCACGGGCGTTGCGTAATCGGAGTATTCCGAGCGTCAAGGACTTGCGGACGAGACGTTACGAACTCTGCTCGGTACTCGGTACTCTGTTCTCTCTCGTCTCGTCCCAAGAGCAGCATCTCACCTCTGAGGAAAGCCGACGATTTCGAGTGGAACTCCGCAAGTTCCTTGCGGAAGCTTCTTGGCATAGCGTCAACGCCTTTCCCCATCGCCTCTCTCTCTCTCTGCCTCTCTCTACCCCAGTTTCCTGGCATTTCCCTCGTTTGAGAAAACTTCCGCGCCTATAAGTATATTTCTTGTTCACCCTCTCCAACGCGGAGGCGTACATCGCGAGATAAAGAAATCCCGCGGAAAACACATTCGCCAAATTTTGCACGTTCGGTTCTTTTCATTCGCTGCGAATAATAATTCCAAAATATACAAATTTGCCAAGCGGAAACGCGACTCTGGATCACCACGAAATCTGTTCAGAGGCGAAATAGTTTCTCCGTAACAAAAAAAAAACAAACTATTTTCTCCCCGATAACGTTAGTTTCACGAGACCTGAATCGGGAAACGATTATCGCTGAAGAATACATCTAATTTCTGGGATTATCTAATCTCAAAGTTAATCCTCTGCGTGACCATTCTTTCGTCACCACTCTTATCGGCTGATTGGATGAAATTGATGTTACCAATAGTTGGAGAATATTTTCACGCGCACCAGTCATATTCCATGATATACATACGTATACCGTGATATATACCCGAGAAAAAAATATTATATACCGGGTGTCCGATTTTGAATAGTACAGAAAATATTTCGAGTAGCATTGTGCCCTTTGGAACCGAACAACTTTTGTGCGAAACGTTTTTCTCTCCGACCAATGCTTCTCGACATATTTAGCTGTATTATTTAAAAGGGGACACGCTGCATAAATATGTATAAAAAATTAGGCCGTTATAATTTTATATAATTGAGACACAATTTATGTGTAATTTAAATATAATTATATATGGATGTGTATAGATATGTATAAATTATGTATAAATTATGTACAATATATCGGGCCAATTTTTTTTTCTGTGCCTAGTTAGATAAATTATGCCTGTGAGAACCTTTTTTTCTCGGGTTCTCAACGACATCGCGCGGTAAGTATTTATGATTCGTGGTGTAATAATGAATCGCTGATGCGAACGCGCGACAAGGTCGGACGCGAGTGCGCGTCTCTAGCGACGTGGTGAATTTTCAATAAAAGTTCGTATCTGCGTCGCGTTTCGCAATGTCGTCGCGATATCTTGATTCCTATGTGCCGAGCAAATAAGTCTGAACGTTACGATAAACACAACAACGTTTCTTTGCCAACTTTATCGAAGGGAAGATAAGAGAAGTCGAACGAACGGAGGGAAAATCACGATCTCGATCGATCTCGAAACGCAACGTTGATCTGCTAGGATCCTCTGCGTCGCGCGGTTCGCGGAAAACGATCGATCGAGCGACAAAAGTGGAATCTTCGAGGCGTAGGTATTTCAGGGTGCGCCAAATATCGAGCAGCAGGAGGAGAGAAGGAAAATTAATTTTCTCGAAGGAAGAAATCGTTCGTGAGATTTATACAGCATTCGGCTCCCCCGCCGACGTCGGCGCTGATCGCTTCGAAATCGATGCCACTCGGATGACAAATAGCGCGATAACAACGATATTGTCGCGAAGTTAACGAAGTTTATTGCGATAAATTTCCCGCCGATGTTTCAAATATGAGAAAAATGTTCGGAAAGTCGGGGAAAAGTTCGAGATGAAAAATTCGAGGCGAAGGCGGAATTTCCGTCGCGCGGTGAAAACGACGCGACAACAAACTGATTATCACTCGCGAACGAGGGATCAGCCTCGAGAATGTGTAATTAAAATTTCCCGTCGATTCGTCCTTGTTGTTCGACCCTTTTAATTGGATCGTCGTTCGGAATCTCTCCGGATTTTTTCCACTCCCCGACACAGATATTTCTGCTGCGAGTACGTGGCGTCGTTTTCACCCTTTGAACACCCTTCTGCCCTTTGCTCCGGCGCGATTGAACGGAAATTATGAAAGGGGCCGAGTTTTTAGGGGGTTTCGGGATTTTCAACCCTTTTAGCCGCGGCGTTCGTTTAATATTTAATATTCCTCGATGACGTGAAAAACGTTCGAAAACTGGGAATAACAAAAGTTAGTCGCTGAATATTTCCCAGTCACGAACGAAATATCGAATTCGATTGGTCATGGGCGGAAATTGTAGAGGAATCTTCGCTCTTCGAAAGTGCCCCAACTCGATTTCCGTTCTGCGTACCGTATCGCCGGTAAAAATCTTAATAAAACAGAAGTCTTAAATTTTCGTATGCTTAATTGGATCTATCTCGGAAACTATCAGCTCCACGTTTTAAACTTTAACAATCTTTTTTATAGAAAATTAAATTTCCAACAAAAAACTACTGGTACAATTTTTGCGTAAAGTCAATGGCTTACGAGAAAAACCGAAAAAACCACGAAATTAGGTAAAAAAATCGACTTTAACGTTTTTTATCAGCGACACGGTTCGCGTAGCGCAAATCAGCTGAAATCACTTTTAAAGAACAGAGATTCCTCTATAATTTGCGCCCAAGACCAGTCGAATAACGGTAAATGCCGCGTAGTTATCAACGATTGACCAAAAAAATGTAAGATTTACCTGCGTGTTAATCAAACGGGAAAATTGTGAATAAATTCAGCGAGGGCTCGGAATTAAAATTAGGAATCGCGTGGGATACAAAATTCGAGGAAAAGAATACAATTTTTCGCGTCGCGAATATTTTTAATAAAACGTCGAGCTTCCGCGAGTAAAGCTTTTGATGAAAGTTTTAATAAAAGGTTGATGAGAAGCGTGATAAAAATGTTGGTGAAAATCTTAAAAGAAGCGAAATGCGGTAGGTACGGCAATTGGAAAGGAGCATAGGTAGTCGGCAAAGAGAACGCACGGGCAACGGCGATCGGAACATTTTAGCCCCATCGCGAGAGGAAAATCTCCGTCTCGAATAATTTGCGCGCTGAAAGCTCCGCGACATAATTTATCGCCGGGATTTTTTCGCGCGCGCCAATTAGCGCGTGAAAGGCGAAAGACGTCCGGACACACGTCGGACGGGGATGAAACGAGCGAGTCCCGAGCTTTAGCCGGCTTTCTCCTGCTCTACGACGCTCAACGATGTACCGTAGATCGTTCTCCCGTTTCATCTCAACCCTAACAAATTTCTCATCCCTTTTCGCTTTTTTTTTTTTACAACCGTTTCGCACCTTTTCACGCTTCTCGTTACGCTTTTTTCATTCTTGCCTGTGCACCCCCTCCGTGGATTTCCCGTTTTTCCCAGCTTTCATTCCAAAATTTCGTTATTTTTCCACCCCTTCCTACGATTTATCCCCTACATCTCATTTTCTCGTTCCCGCGCCTATCTCACATTTTTTTCCTCACCCCTCCGACGACTCGTTCTCCACTCGCGATCCAGATTTTCGTCCATTCTCGCGATACGCGTGTCAAATTATCCGACTCGTCTCCAAGATCCACGTTTTTTCACAATTTACAATTAAACCCGCGCTCCAAATTCACGGCGCCAGCTTCGCGCTTCTTCGGATTCGTTCCCACCATTTCTCCACGTTTTGTTCGCTCTCGCCTCGTGGCTCTTTTATCCCGTCGTTTAAGCGCTTTTTCCACCCATCGTACCATCGACTTTTTCGCTTTCACGGTGTTATTTCCACACGACGAGGTACAGCCTCTCGGAAAGTTGCGATATTTTTACGCCGGTGCTCGAGCTGCGATGCGATTCTTTCGCAACACACGCTCGTAGTACGTACTTGAGCGAGTGAATCGCGATGGTTGGTCACTTTTTCGAATGGTAATATCCTTCCCTTCTTTTTCACCGTTTGCAATCGCACGAGAAAGAAAATAAACGTCGACGCTGGCAAAACTGGTCACTCCCGTTACCCGCACCGAGAAATTGCACGCTGCACTCTGCTTCGAGCGATTTCGCGATATATTTATGGAAAGTATGAAATTTTATCGCAAGCTCTTCGCCTCGAAGTCGTAGAAGCGCGCTGCAAATTTACGGCCACGCGCTGCAGCTTTTTTTGTTTTTTTACAAATTCTACAATCCACATTCCTGTTTATTTATTTTGTAAAATATATTTATTGCATTCATATTTATTCATTACATATAATTTACTCGAATATATGTATAACAACGATGTATTTTTATTTATTATTTGTTATATATTATTTGAAATAAATAGGAATAAATTGTACTAATTTATTTTACTGGGAAATAAGTATAAATTATACGAATAAGCGAATGCAGCTCAAATTCGTGGGCTCGTTGTGAAATATGGGGCGAGGATGCGTTGGTAAAATTTTCGTGGCGAAGTAATTTCGCGTCGTGGCGCGTATAGATAAATCGCGGATGAAAAACAGAGGAGAGAACAAAAATCTGAAAAAGCTGGAAACTTTTAATTCGCGGAAACCGGACGGATCGAGAACTATTCCCGTTTTTTCCGGGAGTGGGAATGGAGGAGAGGAGCTGAACTCGAATATGGAACAAAACTTGTACGATCTCGTTGGTGGGTGGGCGAGGTGCACGCGTCTCGTTTCCTCGATGCATCGTCGAGAGACGAGAAATAAAAAAAAAGCCTACCTCTGTAGTTTTGCCAATACCATTTCCTCGCGTTTTTTCCGCTCTTCCTTTTTCTGGGTTTCGCCGGCGTATGCGCGTTCGGTAAAAGTTCGTGGGAACGCGGTTGTTAACGCGCAAGCTTGGATGGATTCGTCGAATCTGACTGCGGAGCCGTCGAAGATGAAATATCGTGAAAATCAGTTGACCTTTGAGCAAGATAGATCAAAGTGGGAGAAAAATTGCAGGAATCTGCGCGGAGTGGAATGGGAAAAATGAAATGGCGCGGATATCGAGGGAAATGATGAATGTGAGGGACGGGAGGCGAGGGAGAAATTTGGATGAGGGATGAGAAAAATAATGGGGGGGGGGGGGGGGGAAACGGGAAATTTGAGGAAATTTGGGGAAATTTGGGGAAATTTGGAAGAGAGCGAGGAAAATTGCGCGAATTGATCGAGAGGATCGAAATGGCGGAAGAGAAAAGGGATTAACGAGATGCGGAAGAAATAGTGAGGGCGAGATGCGAGCTGGTTGGAGGAGAGTGGCGAGAAAATTGTAGGAAATCGAAGTGCGAGGACAATTTTCCGGGCAACGAGAAGCGATTTTCAAAGTTTAAACGAAATCGAAACGAGTCTGGCGAAGCAGCAGCTGCCTACCGAGGCCGAAACTTTCGTCCAATTTCGTCCGAAGAAATCGCGTAACGAACGAATTAGACGAGATCCGTTCGAACGTGGCAGGAGATCCGTTAGCAAACAAATCATAACTTTCTTGGGAAACGTCAAACGATCGCGATTAATCTTGCCGCGTCGTTCGTAAAATCGGTCAATTTTTCCCTCGCCCCGATACGCGGAGTTCCGCTGGCTGGAAATTCATTCGCGGCCGAATGCCGCCGAAAAGCTCGCTCGTTTTTTCTCTACGGGCGAACTTTCGTTCGGGGGCGGGAAAATTGGCGGAGTCGCGTGATTCCGACATAAATTTCGGCTCGCATCTCCGCCAATAAAACGATCGAGGGAAAATTCTGTCCGATAACAATAAGAAAAGCGGAAAAACTTTTTCGTTTTCGATTCGATCGAAAGCACTGGCATTGGAACGGCGAGGAGGTCGGGGGAGGGAGGGAGAGGGAACGAAGGAGAACGAGAAAAACGGGGCTACGGCTACCGAAGAGATGAGAAAAAAGCGGAAAACTTTCGTCTCGTTAACGAGGTCGTTAATAAACCGATGCGAGCGCGACGCTGAAATACGATGGGCGATATCAACTCGAGAAAATGTGGAGCAAAAAAGGTAGAAAACGAACGGGGAGGAAAGTTGAGATGGAATCTGAAAAAGTGACGGGAAGGAGAAAAAAAAACAACAAGCATTTCGGGACAATTTGTCGCGGCGGTCGTTTCGCCCATCGGACGTTGACCAATCGCTCTTTTTCCAACTTGATTAACCGCCAACTTACCATCCCCCACGCGTCCACTCCGCCCGAAGTCAACTCCCGATCGCGAAATACCGCTGCCACGCGAACTTCCACGAGCGTAATGAGAAAAAAAAGCAAACTTGCGATCCAAAGTCAGCCGAGGCTCGGTTACGAACTCGTTGCCATGCTAATGTAATCGAGGAGCGTCGATGAGGAGAAAAAACATTCATTAAGGAAGATCGAAGCGTCAGATTCTTCGCCCAAAGATCCGGAGATCTTTTTTTTGCCCCCCAACACTGAAAGCAGCTCTGCTTTTTTGCTCCACCGCGAATCACTTAATTTTTTTCCAATAATTTTTTTTTTAAATGTCCCAAATCGTTGTCATTTTTTTCGTACGAACTGCAATATTCCCACGGCACTTGAACTATTTTCTCTGCAAGGTACTCCAGTCTCGTTCGACTTGACTGGCATTTCTTCGAATTTTTCGTTTCTGTTTCTACATTCACAATTGTTTTTTTTTCTTAGTGTAATTATTTTTCATTCGTATTTACACTGGGATACAATTTGCATCCCAATTTTTATCCTACTGTCTCGAATTCTTGTCTCGAATTTTTAGTCGCAATTAGAATTCTCATTCTCGCTCAGCTTTTTCTCACAAATTTCGAATCCAGTTCCAACAATCATTTTCTATCTGTGAACGAGATCGCGATTTTCTGAAACGCATATCCTCAAATCTATTCGTGTTTCCGATTGAAATTCTCGTAGTAAAGGATCTTTTCAACTCTCGCGCCTAAAATTGTCGACGCCTGCGAATCGAATAGGCTGAAAAAAAATTTCAATCGAAATCGCGAGATCCTCGAGAATTGCTCGAGGATCTCTCGAGATCACGGCGGATTCTTCGAATCCGTTGCGATTGGTAGGAGATCTTGGAAGGTTATCGTCAAAAATCAGCGAGGAGATCCGAAGCAGAAGGTGAAATTGAAGAAGGGTTTCGGCTGACAGCAATTGATTCGAGTGGCTCCTCGAAACGCGTCGATTAGACTAAATCCGTCCTCCGTACACCTCGGCCACTTCCGATCCCCCCCTCGACCCTCTTTCTCTCGCTCGCTCTCTCGCTCTCTCTCTCTCTCTCCGGTCAAGTCGAGCGTCCACCCAGCTCCTCGTCTCCCGGAATGATAACCGATTTGATACGAGCCCGAGTCATTAAGAGAAGGACCATCGGCTTGTCCGATCTTAACGTCGAGTAACGGCGAGGCCATTTGGTGAGCAATTTCATCGGCATCGAACTTCAACTCTCTTCGAGTTCTCTCCTCGACGACGACTAATTTATGCCAAATTCCGCCACCCGACGAACAAAAACAATCCAATGTTCCCGTCCATCGTGAAATTTTGCGCCAAAACTACGAATTCTCACACACGAGCCCAAAAAACTGAGCATTGGCCAATTCTCAGTGCAAGCTTTGGTCTGAATTTCGTTTTCACAGAGTTTCGAATTTTTGATACATTGTTTAAAAAGTGAAGTAGTTTCTGTGTAAGAAATTTCAAGGTCAGTTATCGAGCAAATAAGAAAAATCAACGACGTCGAAATTCGATGCGAAATACGTTGCTAACAAGAGTGTTATGGCCGACTAGTCATTGTCAAACTTGTATTCCAATGTATCTGATCTCGAACGAGTTACGATTCACACAAAAAACGACGTGTACGTAGTTCGAGATATTAGGATTCTATAGATGACACGTAAAACTAGGACTATCGGAAATCCTGAAGCAATATTCCACGATAAAGTAACGAAAACGTACACCGAACGCGTCTGCTCGTAGGCGCGTGAATATCCGGTAGTCTCGTTCGTTTGCCTCGTGCATAACGACCGAGTACAATATTCATATTGTATTCATAACGCATTTATAGTTCATATTTGTATCGATTTAGTGACGTTATACGTATATTCACAACTTTACATTTGGGCCATGTTTGGCAGCTCCGTAGCGGTGACGTTTAAAGTTTATTTATATTCATATATTTATATAAATATATCATTATATTATTCGAACCATTCGGATAATTCGAACGTTCCGAAATATTTTTTTTTTACATGTTTGTAGAATAATAAAGTTCTTCGTGGAATAGAAACGCAATTTCATGTTTTGAATATTAGTTTTTTTTTAATTGTATTATTCGACAACAAAATTAGTTGTTTGAAAAAAATGGAATAATTCAAACTACTCGAAAAGTTCGAAATATTCGAATAGCTCGAATTATTCGAATTCGGGAGACTCTCGTTACAATCGCATGTCGTTGATCGAGATAACGAGGAGAAGGGATTTCAATTAACCGAAAAATTCGTTTAATTTGTTCGAGTCGAACGACGCAGGTTGGAAAACTGATCCGCGCGCGAATCGCGTCGCGTTGAATTCTCGACTGCGGCGATATCAGGAAATGAACATGACCTGACGCTGGACCTTCTATGCCATCGGATCCACGGAATAGATTCGAATGGATTCGAGGGTCGTTACGATTGGCTGCTCCGGAGTCCGCGTAGCAGAGGTCGAATCGCAATTGCCATCGTGACATTAGCTAGACAGTTGCAAATCACGTAACACAGTGGATTTGCAAACTCGCGGCGAGCCGACTGCTTACCGTGCGCGAAACTCCAGCCTCGCTGATTCGATAATCACGCATCCGAGTGATTTCGCCTACAAAGATTTGCGCAACGCGCGAGCGTTCGTATTATTTACTCGCCGGGGGCCAAATCTCCCCGCTTTTGCAACATTGCAACGCGTTACCACGAACTCCGTCCAACTGCAGTCGATTTCTTTCGAGGCCATTTGATTTTATCGAGCCTCGACAAATGCAGATTCGATTCGAGTTCATCGCATCTCGTTACGTTGAATTGGAGAACATTGAAATTCATTAAATCGCGTTTCATTTCGACAGCTCTCGTGGACTGCGTCCGATCAGACTTCATTTCAGTATCATCGATATCGCTCCCATTCCACGATGCGCCGTGTTAATTATCATTTCATTGCTGTAAGAATTTCCGATTTTCCAGGCTCGATCTCCAACTCCATTCGAGTTTATTCTATTCAATTCGATTTTTGGAAAACTCGAGATTTTCGTATTTCGAATTTAGAAAAAAAAACGATTACGAAATGTTTAAAAATTATTCCGCAGAAAATGCTCCCCAGTTTTCTCGACGTCTTCTCGTCGATCGTGATAAGCGGTCGCGCGAAACGCGGCGGGCAGAGAAGAGTGAGAGAGAGAAAGAGAGAGAAAGAGAGAGATTGGATAATCCGTCGATAAGTTGGCTTTCAATTAAATTCCAAAATGGACGTTCGTTGAAATATATCGGGCGTTCGCGCGATTATAACCCTGGCCAGGTATCCCGAAGGCTTTGAGAATAATCCGTGTAGCTTAGCGTGGCGCTTTCCACTTTATGGAGAGTTTGCGGATGTTGAACGCGAACGCGAGGTTGAAGGTAAGGCGAGTCTCCGCTGAGCCTGGCTTCGGTTCGGTAAGATACGCCGTCGCGTTTCTCGAAGAATTACGCTCAGCCTCTTAACCCCCTCAGCCACGTTTCAACCCCGTTTCGCTACCTCGAACGACACCCGCAGCATCGGCTTACTTTCGACTGCCTAACAGCCGGCCAAACGCCGGTATCTCAGCTATACGCGCGCGACTCTGCTATCTACTTTCCATAAACTCCGAGCCCACGCTGCGAAAAGGGCTCGAGTACCGTTTTTGCCTAATCGTTACATCGTTTTGCCGACGACGAATACGAAAGCGTTCGCGTCGCGCGCGGCAGAGGGATTCGAAGGGAAGAGAAATCGAGTCCTGCATTTCACGAAAGCTTACCACCCCTACCAGACCAGGTTTCTCGCTCTTTCGAATCACCTCGCCTCGTGTTTTCACGTCGTTCGAAAAAACCAACGTTCCCTCGTGGTCGAGTCTCGCCATTTTTTCGCTCGAGCAAGAAATTCCGTTTCACTGCGAGCTTTCGAGCTTTTCCGATCGAAGGGATCCCAACGCTGCGAGGCTCTCTCGAATTGCTCGAGCTTATGCTCTCCGACGAAGTTGGCTGCGAAAATCGAAAAACTAGCTCAACTTTTTTCCCACCAGTGATAGAAATTTCACTCGCAAAGTTCTCCTCCGTTGGGTGGGGGAAAAAAATGGAAAAACCGTTTAAAAAGCCGTAGAAACGATGTTTGTACCAGAGTGGTGGGAAGTTCTTGCGCGGAGGGCTCCTCTGCGGTTGGCGGTTATCGCGTGTGGTGGGATAATTTGCCTTGTTTTAACGGCGCTGCCTTTATTTCAATCATATCTGATTCTGGTCGACGCGAGGCTACGAGCTTTCGAGGATATTTATAGAGAGTCTCGTTGGCCCCGAACAAATGAGTGTGATTTGGAGGAAACGTTTTTGTCGGTTGGCGAGAACAACGAGATTGCTAAATTGAAGTTAAATATTTTCCGTTGACACGGACCGCGTAATCACTCTCTCGTCGCGTCAACGCCGACGAATAATTACTCGTTCGCGCGATGGAACTGGAAGCGGCAGATTTAATTGAAAATTAATCGAATTATTCGACGAAAGGTGAAGAAAGAAATTTTTACCAGTCACGTTTGATCATTCGCCGTAAAACAGCGAGGAAAGCCGTACCTGCTCCGCTCCAAGCTTTACTTCCTCGATAAATCAGTGGAGCTTTTAAACACCGCTGTATAGTAGTTCATGGAGAAATGTCTCATTATTTTCCTTTTCTCGCGAAAGCTCGTAAATTTTTCGCTAAAGCGGCGCCTCGCAAAACTTCGTTGGTCAACGCAACGACGTCGCGGCAGTTATCGAGATGAAACGTCAAATTTCTTCGCGCCCTTCGCCATTTTTCGTCATCTCCGATTTTCTCTCGCGAATCGTGCTCCAGAGCTTTTTACAAGTCAAGCTCGAACTTCTTTCCGTCGCTTCGATACGAACGATAAAAGGCGACGAAGAACGAGACAGAGAGACGGCAGGGGAACGGTTTTCCCCTCACGTATCGACATCCTGTAAAATAATCGGTGAAGCGGCGACAGAAAGTGAAAAATACCGGTGAAAAGGAGACTGCAGACGGAAGAATCCTCGGGGTACGGAGAAACACGCGCGTGCGATACGCGATCGTACGATTTGCAATCGAGATTAAGTCAAGTGTCCGAGTCGGGGGCACGCTGTACGCGGAGGTGGCTGAACGCTCGCATTAAAAACAAGAGACTATCGCGTGCGTTTATCCCGGAGGATTTCCCATTCCGCGTGATTTATCAGTACAAACGCAGAGAATATTCCTCGAGCGGACAGACACTAAAATGAGCTTTGCTCCAACGAGTCTCGGCGAGATTCGGTGAAGCGAGTCGATAACGAGTCGTATTATCACTAATTAACAGACAATCATTCTAGTGTCGATTTTTTTTTCAACATTTTTTTTCTTCAAAAATTGAACAGAGCATAAGAAAACTAGATTGCAAGAAAACGAAATTTCCGAAGCGATAGAAAAAAGTTTCGACGCGTTTTCTCACAACTACGTTTTTGGAACCACCGAACCGATCTTAATAAAATTTCAACTACGTATTCCATACAGTAATAACTGCAGCACATTCCACAACCCATCACGATTTAGATTTTCACCATTTTTTGGGCCAAAAATAGTGGAAAGTCCCCCATTTTTTCTGTTTTTCCTTAAATATCCGCTATTTTGTTATTTATCGATGAATATTCATTTTTCTGGAACGCACGCAGGGCTAACGATATATTGAACGGGAATATTTCCGGTTTTTCGTTTTCAGACGAGTCGTTTCAAATGATCAACGCCATCAGCACAGAATAACATTTTGAGGAGTTGTTTGGCTACATAAAAAGTGTGAGAAAAAATACAGATTATTTTTGTGTTTTTCGAAAGTGTATTTGTGCACGAACGAACCTCGTATCGGTGTATATAGAAGTGGTTTCATTTACAAAATTGTAGATATAGTGCGCATCAAAATTCGGAGGAGAGAAGAAAAACAGGAAAGGCACGGGAAATCGATTCGATTTCCATTTTTTCCGCGATGCCACGGGACTATTTTCGCGTTGCGACACCTCGTTCACTGGCGCGTTTCTGTCGAAGGGAAAAATATCGTTTCCGCTACGGAAATCACGCGAACTTTCCGAAATCGATCGACGAGCCGCGACGCCGTAACTAAGTGAGCCGCTCGCGAAAAGTTCGTCGAAACAATCTGTAGATATATATTCACGCGTTCGCGAAGTTTATTCGATGACGTTGCCGAAATGGAACGGTAACGATACGGGTGTGCGAAAAAGTTCGTATCGAAACGCCGATAAAAGCTCGCGCAATTCTACCGAGAAATACAATTCGAAGTAGAAAAGCTCGTCTACGCGTTCTACGTCGGGAATGATCGCACGACGAGCATTTATATCGAAGACTGTACACGTATGCATGAGAATGCCATGAATATGCATTCGCGGCAACGATGCGGCGAAGACTGGAATCGGAGGCGTGCCGCCGCGCGATACATCGAGGCGACGTCGGCGAGGAAAGAGCAAGTTTTACCAACCATTTCGGAAAAAAGTCGATTGAAACGTGGCCCAAGCGAGTATAATACTACTGGCAAACGTAAATATGCTAATTCAACCGTTTTCAACCGAACCTGAGTCACCCTGCTAATCTCGTTGCTCCGTTCTACCCGCCGCGGAGTGTCTGACCAAACCGTTGATTCGACTACTGAATTCGTTAACTCTAATTTCTCCCGTACCATTCGATTCGAGGACTCGCTGATTTTTTCCACCACTCTACTGGCCTCGAAGAACAGTTGGACGACTGGAAAAAATCACGCGAAAATTTGGAGGCCGTTAAAAAATTCCCAAGTATAAAAAACAAAACCGAGGGAAATTACGCGCGAATAACGAGTTGCGCGTTGCTGAGAAAATCTTGTGTGATTCGCGAAATTTGAAGAATATGTTTTTGGAAACAATAATGGATCGCGCTTCTTTGGTAATTTTTTCGTCGAAAAGGAGTTAATTGCTAGGGAGATGACTCGTTTATTCTGATTTATTGCGCGAAACGCTGCGAGGATTTCGCATTGAGCGTTGAGAGGGAAGTTGAAGATGACGGTGAGAGAAGTATTTCTCGCGTGAATTTGATTCGATTCGTCACGGGCGCCTTGCGGATTTTTGTAAGGTATCGATTGTTACGCCCGTTACTTCTGGCTACCAGTGGAACGGGCATTTCACTTCTGAGAGCGATGAACGCACAAAAAGTTGCCGAAAGATCGGGAAGAGCGGAGAGTGAATTAAAAAATACCCTCAGGGCTCAGCGTCCCCTTTTGCTCGGCCGATTCTCTTTTTTACGTTCCGTCGAGGATTATTTTATCTGGGCCGCGTGACGGGAAGCGTCTCCCTCGTTCTCTTCTTGTTTCGCAATCTAATGAATCCGCACAGGCGAAAAAAGAAACGCGCGCTATCTAGGGCGAGCGAGAGCGGAGATAAAAATGCGACACCGACAGAAACTGGAAGTCGAAGGAGCGAGTTAAAAATTGGAGGCAAAAAATACAGCAAACAACATAAGGCGAGAAAAAAAATGAGCAGCGGCTTGCAAAAATTGGAAAGACACTTTTCGAAGCAGGGAAAAATCACGAGAGCGTGAAATATGGAGGAAAATGCTTGGGAGATTTTTTCGTTCGTGGCAAGAATTTTTTTCCGTCGTGGTTTGTCGGCTGAAAATCGTTTCGCGTAGGTAAGGAAAACCTTTCGCCGAGCAAGGAGCGTGAATATCGAGTACGATGTTCGCGGATATTGCCGGGGGCAAGAAGTTGGCTGACCTACATCGAATTCGGTTCATAAATCTGAAAATATTGCCGGTTCGAGGATTGTTACGCGTGGATGAGAGCGTAAGAGATCTTCGGGACGCGGGGAAATTGGTTGCTGCGCGGTATGAAAAAGGGGGGGGAAGGGTTTCCGCGAGAATAGCAAGAAACCAAGGTAAATACGCAGGTTTCCGCGATCGGCGAATTCGACGAGGAGAGAATATAGCTGACGCGCGTTTCTCGCAAGGAATTCGTTCGGACTCGAGCGAAACGATTATAAATCGAAAGCGATCACCGCTCACGGATGCCCCGAGCCCTTATTCCCTCCGATCTGTTTTCCCGGCAGGTTTCTACGACCACGAGAATGCAATAAAACACGTCGAACGAAAAGCTATAAAACGAGCGATTCTCGCGGGAGGAGAAAACAATACGCGATACGAAAAGCTCGAGAATAGTTTTGCCCCGCGCGTTGTCAACAAAATACAAAATTACGTCGAATATTTCGCCTACGTCGCGTGTCGACGATTTTTCGTTAGTCAGGAAATTGAAACGGGAATCAATTATTACGTAAGCTGGGAAATACAAAGGCAGGGTATGATGTTAGAGATCGCTGTCTTCCGATACTTCCGGTGATGTTGATACCGATTGGCGCTGTTTTAACCACGCATCTACGTTCACTCTACCTCGGGTGATTTAATTCTCACGAGACGTGAACAATTTCACCCTTATTATCAGACTGTTACGCGTATTTTCGACTGTTTACGCCTTTTCTCCCTGCATTCTCGTGGTCCTTTGAATTCGCGTGAACTTTTTTTTTTCGCTCTCGGATACATATTTGCCGAGGGAGTCTTCGATGCGCGAAAGAGAGATTACATCGGCTACACAACTGGCGGAACCACCATCACCGCCGCACCGGCACCAACAACGCTCGTTCACCTTTCAAGTCACGGAGAAACGAGCGAGTCAATCTCGAACATTTTTCATCCGTAAAGAACACCTTTTATAGAAATACGACGCAGCTTCGCGAGACTCCCGCGAAAAATGTCCGAGGCGGGGATATTCTCCTGCCGAATCTGAGAAACCACTCGCGGGGAGAAAAAAAATACAAGTCTTATTGGAAATCCGAGGATATGAAACGTGGATATGACATAAAACCATTCGAATGGGGTGTTTTCTCTGATTTTTCCATTTCCATCGAGTAGACACGCGAATATACGTACAAACATGTGTGGCGTGGTTCACGACTTCTGGGCTTACGAGTGTAAGATTGACTCAATCTTCTATTCCAAATTTCGCGCTCTCATTAGTTGATGATTTTCGAGAAAAAATCGTTAGCATCCTGGAAAACGCCTTAGTTGTATGTTCGACGTGGTTTAAAAATTGTCTAACAATGGTGAAGCTTTTCATTTCAACACCTAACTTCAAAATGGCCATAACTTTCGAATGAAGTATCGTACGGTATCATTCGCGGTCTCATTTTGAAGGAAAAGAGCAGTACTGGTTGATGCGATGGGTAAAACAAATTGGGAACTCTTTTGCAGCCTGATCTAACTTCAAAAATAGCGAAAACAGCCATTTTTCGTGTACATAACCTCAAATATCTCAATTTCCAGACGTGATAGGGCGATACTGAGCTCGGATTCGGATTCTACGCGGAAAATCGTTTCTGAAACGGCCGCAAGTTGCTCAGCAACAATCAGAACCGCGTTATTTGCAGAGCTGTGTGATCGATCCGCGAGAAAATAATCAAAATTTCGCAGTGCTTCTTCGTATTTCCGATTTTTGTCACGGTAGCAGATGAGCGAATTTGTTAAGGTCATCTTTTGTTCTCCATTCCGACTTGTCAACTGGATGAGAAATCGATTAGGGGGAAACTTTCATTCCGCGCGGTGGAAAAAAAGTAACTTGACGTTTCGATGCTCGTGGCATACTTTAAGTTGACCCGGAAAACTTCGTCGGTGGGTGAAAGTTGGAGACAGGCGGAGTTGCGTAAACAACCGAAGGTATTCGGCGACTCCGCGACTTTCTCCCGGCCCTTTGCAACGCTAGGCGAGGGGAGGAAGAAGGCGAGTGTATGCGGGGCTGAGAATGTTGTACTTTCGTTGTTCGTCGTTCTCCTTCGTTCCTGTCTACGGATTACCGGTCGATTCGACGGACAAATAAGGTAGGGAGTCACCGGGCCGCGAGTTCCCCGCGTTAAGGGTCGAGCGAAGGACGGAGATTGTCGTCGACCTGGTCCATTGCGTCGAAACGAAAGGGTAGAAGTTCCGAAGTGGCACGCCGACGATTTGACCTCGAGAGAAAAAAGCTCCTTATCTCTCTGAACGGCGAGCTTTCGGGGCCGCGTTTGAAAAGAGTCGAAGAAAGCTTCGTGTTTTGCTCGGGAAAAATACACCGCGAGGTTAACACTCGTGCGACAAATTCAGAGCTTTTCGTGCTTACGAAAATCGACTGAGATTATCGCCGACGAATTTTGCCCGAGTTCCATCGAAAAATCCGAAACGAGGAAATAGTTCGGCACACATTTTCGTCGCTCGATCGCGGGGCACGCGAGAGATCAACGGAATTTTGTGAAATTTTGTTGAACAAAAACGGGGCGAAATGGTACAATTCGTTTCGCAGCTTAATTCCACGGGGATGAAAGCGTTGCTAATTTTCCTTCCTTCTGGAAACCACAAAACAAGCCGAATTACGGCGCGACGCGTTGTAAGGCTGCAATTAAGCCGATTAACTCAATTATGAAATTGTGCCAATTAACCCTGCGAAATAATACTTTGGCTGAACTGCAATGCGCCGAGAATTCGCAGAGAATTTCCATTTGTCCAAACGCCTCGCATCTCGCCACCTGTAAACGTCTTCCCCCTCTCTCTCTCGCTCTTTCGCGAGATAAGAGTTTCACCTTCGTCGAATAAAGTCGCGACCCGCCGAATCAGCCGATTTTTACAACTTTCCGCAACTCGTCCTACGAGTCTACTCGCGTATGCCGTATTTACGCGGTCAGACACGATTCCTTCCCAACTACCAACAAGGAAGGGAATAAAAGATAGAAGAACAAGGTCGCCATGCAATTTCGAATACAGCGTGCGCCAGTGTCGTAGAAGAGTTCTCGTTTTAATCGGGTAGCGCTGAAAAAGCTCGGATTACCAGCCGAAGCCTTATCCAAGCTACGCGGTGTAACCCCATTATAGCCGGCCACAATTTTCTCCGCTTCCCTGCCACAGAGTAGCCTCACTACTCGCAACTCGACTCACCGAGCTTCGTGAAATTACAAAACTGCCGCGATACGTACCGCTGACTCCGATTAATATTTTTCCCACTATCTCGAAACCGTGACCTTGAACTTTTCAAAGGTATACGCGATGATTCCGTTCAATATAATTACGCTTATTAGATTTCCACCTCCTCAAATCGTCTCTGTTTGACACGACGGGCGTAACGAATAATATCAACGATTTTCGACTATACACGAATGAAAGCTGCATGCACATTTTTTATTGCTCAACAATTTTTGTGTTTCCATTTTAAGTGTGTGATGAGAAAAATTTATTGTGCCGAATACTAATTAATGTATCACTCAGTTTACGGTTTATGCAATTTGTGTTACGTCTCCAAAAACCTACTGACATTATTTTGTTGTAATTGTAGTCGAGGTGTATTTTAATACACAAATATGAAGGTGTTTTTGGGTCCTCGAATATTTATTGGGTGAAACAAGATACAAAAAGTTGTTGGTGTTTGTATGAAGTTTGGTGCTTTTTTTCGTGGATAGCTCGATTTCGGATGTAGTTCTCGCGTCGAGCTTTTTAGTGCTATTAATCGAATACATTATCTATCAAACTTATCTTGTTGGATCGTTTGTGTTATATTCGATGCATCGTTGTTCTCGACGTGTTCTCCAAGGTCAAGTCTCTGAGTAATTCATGGCTGTACGTTTGTTTCAGACAGCTGCGAGGAGTTTCGAGGGATGAAGTATTTCACGTGACGCGTTTGCCTGCCGGATGCGATGTGAGTCTAGTTTTGTTTCCGCTTCCACGGAAAAGTGTGTCAAAGATCCGTGCGCGCGTGGGAATTTCATTTTTTCTCCGTCCCCTGGCTAGAGAATCGTTTCTGCTTCTCTCTTCGCTTCGGCGTTGGCGGAGGAATTATTCGCGGCCACGTAGCACAGAGACACCGGAAGCTCCGGTAGATTTTCCGGAGGTTGACGAGCGTGTTCTTCGTGTACGGGATGGAAGTTTTTCCCTAACGACGTTAAAATGTTCCGCGAACTTTAAGCCCCGGAATATTTACCGGGAACGATGCGAGGCTGGGCGCGGAAAAAGCTTCGGTGACGACGAAGGACGAAGCAACACTTCGCTTGGATTTCCTTCGTTAGTAGTTTTGCTACCCGAACCCGAGATGTTCTACCTCGAAGGCGACCAATTAGACCGGAACGATGTCTTCCATTCGAGTGCCGAATCCGAGGATCGGGAAAGGAGCTTTTTTCCCCTTATCATCCATCCCTCTCGGTTTCTCAATCCCGCATCGATCGCGCTTTCTCCTTTATCGCGGCATCGCCGGGAATCGTTCGCATGAGAACGGGAAAAAAAAAAAACAAAAGGAAAACAAGAACAAATAAATCTTCGGCGTATCTTCTCTGTTTTCAATTTTCTACGACCCTTATTTCTCATCTCTTCGCCCTCGCGCTTCGGGATTTCCTCTCGAGCTTTTCAAGGGATCGCGGACCGAGCTTTTCTCTCCTTTTTTCTTCAAAGGCGACTCGAGTTTTCACATCGGGATGATGCGAAATATCAAGTGAAATATTACCGGACGTGGCAGACGGACAGGGTGCGTCAGCCCGCGGATTTCTTTGGCGTCTCGTTACTTATTGCCGGTTTTACGTGTTACGTCACGCGAAAGACGGAGCTTTCTTCGGTGGCAGGCCGAAGAATTGGAGTCGCGAACTTCTCCGCGAGCACTGGCGCGAGAGGAAACTCGAGGGGCGGAAAAACGCGGGTGGCGAGCGCGTTATTAACCTTATTTCCGAATTTATTATCGGGGAATCGATAGACTCTGATGATTATTAGCAATCGTAGTCGGCGAACCCGCCGGAACGGACGCTGTTTGCGCGCGCGGACGCGCCGTAATAATGCGAATATTTCATGAATAATTCAACCACCGAAAAACAACTGGAAAATAATCGAAACGAACCGGAAATACACTCGTTATTACTTTCCACAAAATCTTTTACCCTATTTCCGCCGTTTCTCCGCCCCCTCCCTGCTCTTCGACTCCTTCGCGACGTTCTCGTCCCAATTCTCACCATTTCTAACAACTTTTCCTCCCATTCGCCTATCACCTCGCTATCCCTGTCATTCCGCTCTTTACTTCCCGTCTATTTATCCTCCGCTCCGACAGTTCATATTATTTTTTATACCCGCATTTTCATCTCTCTTACTACTACATATTTTATTCCTATGTCCTCGTTATTTTTTATCTACCGGCCTTCCAGTTATGTAGACCATTCCAAATCCTTGGTTCTCTTCTTTTCACCACCGTTTCCGTCCATTCTTCGATCCTCGTTCTCTTTCTCGTTTACTTGTACATTTTTCACCGTCCCTTCAATTCGAAATGCACTGTTTGCTCCCTTTTCCCCTGTCATTCTCCATTTCTTTCCCCCCTCGTACATACATTCTCTTTTGTTTGGATTTTTTTCTCAATGCTCGCTCAACTTCTTCTTTTTTATTTTTCGTTTTTCCCCGTTTTTTCCGTTTTTCTGGTTTTTTTCTGGTTTTTTTTCCTGGTTTTTTCTTTTTTCTGTTTTTTTTCTGTTTTTTTTGGTGTTTTTTTTTCTTCTAAAATGAGAGTTTGTTCGTGATGGTCTTGATAGGTTCTTCTCAATTCTTTTGTAATTTCTTTCATATAGCTCTCTCTCCACTCCGATTTGTACATCTGTGCCCCATCTCGTTCGTTCGCGTTTTCCTCGCGTCTCCAGGAGTTCGGAGGGTTGAAGTCGGACTGGAAAGGCGGAGACCCTCGATTCTTTCCCTCGTCTGTCGATAAAAGAGGCTGAGCAAGGGAAATCGAAAAATAATATTATATATCCCGAATAGCGGAAGACAGGACGGATATCATCCAGTTTATTCAATGAGCCCCCTATCATAGGTCCCTCTGTCGCTCTGTTTCTCCGAGCCCCACCCAATATCAGACTTTCGTAGCATCGTTCGAATCCTTCAGGGATGCGAGAGCTTTTTTTCAAATGTTTTTTTTCCCTTCCGAGATCTCGTCAATAGAGGGGTAAAAGATTCACTCGTTACCTTCTCGAGCGTATAATAACGCTGAATCGCGGACAGCAGTCGTCGTTCGCCTCGTTTCCCCAAAATCCTGACGGGTATTTATTTTCCGAAGTTGTTCCAAATTTTCAACTCGACATTCGAATCGATTCGGCGAGAAACGTCGCGCGGCGTGGCGGGTAGTTGTCTTTCGTGGGAGGAGTAAACGAGGGTTTGTTTGTCCAGCTGCGAAAATTCTGGTCGGAAAGAGGGTAAAACTCGTATCGGGCGATGCGGCGCGATAGGGAATACGTTCGGGCACTTTGGTGGAAGTAGTATAATGGCGGGTGGACGCGGTTTGCGAAAAGATACGACACGGTGGCGAACAATCTGGTCGCGATCACGTTTTAGGTTCGTGTATCCACCGCGCGTATCATCCGCGAACGGTGGGAGGATTATCTCGCACTTGCTCGGATACGAATCGAGTGGAGTTTTTCCATTCCTTCGACGACGCCGATATCGAAGCTGAAATTTCATCGCGTGTTTTCGAGAAGTGATTTCGTTTTCCCGAAAAGTATAACGATTCCGCGAATTTTATTTTACTCCGCACGCCTGACAAATATTTGTATCGCGCGCTGGAAAAAAGGATTTCGGCGAACGAAACCACTCGGCAGAAAAATGACTCCGATTAGCGAAACACTGTCGTGGAAAAAGAACTTCGATAAAAGAAACAGTTTCGCGGAAAAATCGTTTCAACGAAGGAAACAAGCCCGTGAAAAAGGCCGAACACTTTCATGGAAAGGCTCGTCGATAAGAGACAACGATTTTTAGAAGCGGCGATATTATTATTTGCAGAAAAACAAGAAACTTGCGTATGTATACATATTCCCACGAAAATACACCTTGGACACACTGAAAAAACCCCGAAACATTTTTCGTACGCACGAGGGCTGTATTTTATCCAATGAAAATAATTTCCATTGAGTAATTATAATAATGAGTAATTAGTCGTTATTGTAATGATCACTCAATTGCTCGTTAGGGTAATTGAAAAAATTTCTTGTTCTTCTCTAAACAGGCTCACAAACTTTGTTTTCGCATAAAAACAAGTCCCGGAAAATACGAGCTTTTGATAATAATATTAATATAGTCCGCATCGCACTTTTCTATTTTCCATGAGAATAACACTGGACATTTTTTTGGCTCCTTGTGATTTTTATAACGAACTTATGGTGCGTGATAGAGAAAGTTTCTATAGACATTTTTGTAGATAATTTAACGTTCTACAAAAAAGGTCTCTTGGTATTTTTCTGTAAATTCATTGCTTCAAAAGTTATTTAGTGTCAAAGTTGAATTTGTCGTAAATTTGCCGATTTTTCTATATTACAGCGAAATCATACTATACATGTTATACACAACATAAAACAAAGCCTTTAAGCCTGTTTGGATGGAAAAAATGTTCTTTTTTCAATCACCCTATTATTCGTATATTAATACGAGTAATTACTTCTCGTTAATAAAAATCCTCGTTACTCCGACAAACTCGCGCTCCGACGAGCGAGACAATCGACAGTAGCGAAGCTACGCAACGGAAGTGAGATCGAGATTATTTTCCCAGCTGTGATGAGACGAAACGTCGAGACGATGGCGACGCATCGAGGAAAGGGAAGAAAAAACAGTGCGCAGGGAAAATGGAGCTTCGATTAAAATGCACTTGGAAAACAAAAGCCGCGAGAGCGAGGAATGGCGAGGTGATCGACTCGATTCGTGGAAAAGCGTCTGCTCGCGAGGAGAGACAAAAGATCTCGAAAGGATTTCGATCGATTCGTGCAATTACATCTCGCTTCCGAGCGAGATGAGCTAAGAACCGGGTCTGCCTCAGCTTCCTTCGCCACCGCGCGCGCCTTCCCTCTATTTCTCCTCCGTGCTCGTTCCGGTTCCGATACGAGTCCTCTTCTACCGCGCGGACTATAGCCACCGCATCCGCGCGTAAAACCTCCAACTACGCGGCCAATCCTCGCCCATCGTCGGGAACGTCGAGTCTTTTTTTCCACCCCCATCGAGCTTAACCTCCTCGAAGTGCCGGTTTCCTTCCGGCATACGTGAGTCCTCGCGATTGGCGAGTATCGTTGCTGATAGGGAACACTTTTTCGCAAGTACCCTCGATTCCCAGTTTAGCTAGTTCTCTTAGTTTCTAGTTAGCCGACTGTTCGTTGAGTACATTATTGTTTATTTTACCGTTTACGCTTC
Source organism: Arge pagana (assembly GCA_963969455.1). Classification (NCBI taxonomy): domain Eukaryota; kingdom Metazoa; phylum Arthropoda; class Insecta; order Hymenoptera; family Argidae; genus Arge; species Arge pagana. The sequence continues at coordinate 3,970,839 of OZ018312.1, read as the reverse complement.
GATTCAAGTTTCTATTCGTCTGTTATTTATTTTTTGCTCGTCGTTTCGTCAATCCTGTACGTATTTTTTGGTATCGCTGCCTTTTTTTCCCTGCAACGATGTTACGTTCGCACGGATGAAGGTCTTCTTAATTTTGTGATTCTCCGCATTTATGTATTTGTTTTCGCAAATTACGAGCCTTCAGTTTTGTTCGGTCTCTCGTTTCGATCGTTGAGCGTCTGGAATTTTTTCTTCGACTCGGCATCCGATCGATCGTGGCTTTTAAGCTCGCGAGAGCACGAATCTGCTCGGGGGAATACGGCGGTGGTGAGGAAATAGGAAAACTCATTTACATTTTGATTAGCCTGACGTGATTATTACGCGAGATAATATTGAGTGAAAATTGGTTAATTTGACAGCGAAGGGATGTTTTTAACGGCGATACTTTCTCGCGGCGCCGCCGCGATCGCCGGGGAGTTTCATTAATTAGGACGCGAAACGACGTCGGAAGACGTCGCTCAGATTTCATTTGCCACCCCTCGTCTTGCCCGAAAAAAATTCATCCCTCGCGAATTTCGCTCCCTAAGCCTCTCGCTCGCCGTCCACCGGAAACGAGGATCCGGAATCCAGAATCCGATCGTCTCCGCGAGAAGCGAGTCTGAAGCGTCGTGGAAAATTCTCTCGAGTCAACCGCGAGCGCCGGTTCGATCGACCGACCCGCGGAGAAGCCCATTAAAACCAAATTAAACGAATTACCCTGTAAAGTTGCGGAGCAAAAAATAACCCGATGAATTTCCACTACAAACGACCTTTCGTTTTCCCCGGAGCGAAACGTTTCTTTCTCCCTGCCGACTCGACTCTCATCAAGAATCAAAATTCCCAATTCTAAAAAAAATGGGAAAAAAATTAAAAAAAATCGAATGCGGATGCAAAATCACGCCGAGGATTCTCGAGCGGGTTCGTGAATCGCTATTTTTCTTTATTTCTCGCATCCGGAAAGAACGGAGTTTTGCCTCTGAATGAAGCACAAAGGATTCGCCTTCGTGTATTCTTAAAATGGTCCCGATCCCGAAATCTTTTCCCTTCCTTATCGCGCACCGAAAAGTAGAAGGAGAGGAGCAACGGATCCGAGGAAAAGGACATCGCGAAAGGATCCGTCCAGGAAATCCATTCTTTGCGACGTTTTTTCAAAGCCCTTGCTCCTTTCGTTCTCTAAATCGGCTCCGAGCCTCGCCGTCCAACGACCTCAAACTCGCGCGATACGATCTTCGAATTCATTGACCCATATTTTTCCCCGTTCGAGTATTTTCCCCCAAAAGTCGCCATCGTCGTTCGAGCAACGCTCCTTTATTTTTTCTCTCCATTTCCCACCACTCGTCGCCAACATCTCTTCCCGCGCGTATCGCCTTCTCCATTTCGAGATGAGCGTTGCCTTCGATGCTTTCGCTATTATCGAACCTTCGAAAGCTCGCAGCGATGTTCGCCGAGTATTCGCCGGCGCGCGCCTGTCGGTGTCTCTACGACCTTGTATTAGGTTTCGTCGCTTCCTAGAAATTGTGGATGTTCAGCGAAAGAGGTTAACCCCGTCTAAGCTTCGAAAGCGCCGAGCGAACTGCCGAAACCCACCTCAAAGAGAATCGAACGTTATTTTGAATCCCATCCACTTTGACGGTAGCCAAGTTCAGCGGAGCGACCGCCGCGTGGCTGCAGTCACCGTAAACCACCGAAACCCATAACCACTAGGGGAAAGGTAAAGCTTTGGCGTCATCTGGAACAAAGTTCGCGCGTTGCCGAGCAGAAAAGCTCGCCGGATCCAGACACGTCGATAAGTATTTCCAAAATATACCTCGGCTGCTCCAGTCGCGCGTGCACAATAACTTTCGCGGAATACTGCGTTTTTTTCCATATTCGTTTCGCCCTCCTCGAAGAACTACGATGAAAAAGCTTCTGCGAAACACCTTTTTCCCCGAAAAGCGGCAATTCTGCGTTCCATATTGAAAGTATCACTGAGAGGGGGGAAATGCTTGTACACAAGTGTCTGACACTCCTTGGCAACGTTATTAATCTGTATTAATAATTCATTTATTTTTTCAAAAACTAGGCGTTAGAAATATTTCATTCTGGTGTCAAAAGATTCAAAAAATTCCTGACTAAATCCTAGATCAATCCATTTGGATAGTAATACCCTAAGTATAAACAGTCACGTGTATTGCTATGTGAATAATATTTGGCGATAAATAAATGAATAACTGAGTCAATGAATAGACGAATAAATGAAGAGACGAATAAATTAATAAATTGTCAGAGAATATTCTTGTAGTTTCGTTCATTAGTCGGCGTAATAACGAATTTAGGTGGAAACATTCGCGACGGTGGATTTTTTCTGGCGCGGTCATCCGCCGAGGACAGAAACTTTAATAACGTCCGAGTATTTCTTTTGCGAGGAAAAATTCCTGCGTGACAAAGAGAAATTTTCGATCGCCTCGTGCCTCACGGAAGACTAGAATATTTTAATGTTCGCTCGTAGCCGCGTCACGGGGGTTGAGAAGGGAGGCATTTTCGTCGTTGTCGAAGCCCGAGCGGCGGAGGGAATTTTATCCGCTCCGTTGCTTCGTGCTTCTAAATGATATCATCGAAGAATCGAATTGAAAGCTCGGTGGAATCCGTGTAAAAGTGCTATTTTTCTGCACGCGTATTGGTCAAACTCTCGTGACATTTTGACGAGTCGAGTGAATTTTTCTGCCTCCGTACGCGTAGCAGATCGGAAAAACGATTTCCTGCCCGCGTCGTTCACATTTATACAAGAGAACGCGTGAGATATGAATCCTCGCCGTCAAATTTCTGTTATTTCATTTTTCTCCGCCACGACAGATCCGAGAACGTCTCGCCTTGCCGTTTCCAGCGACCCCTTTCTTTTCCCCGCGATGAAACAACTCTCGTTCCAGCGCTGTCGCATAATTTTCGCCGCGAAAAATCTCTGCAACGTGCAACGTACTTCGTGCGATAAACATTGAATATTCATCGCAACGGACGCGCCAGTCGTGCGATTATCCGTATCGAGTAAAGCTACTCGAATTAATGACGACCCTACGAATAAGCGAGAACGCGGATCAGATAAACATCGTCAAAGTCGAACGATGCGACGAAAATTCGGCTCCAATTTTTCCGCCAGTCGTATTTCATTCGCATTCAATTTTTTATTTACCTCATTCCTCGTCCCTTGACATTTTCTCATCTCTTATTTCAATATTTCATTCGTTTCGCGTCCGGAATGTGTTTCCTTTTTTTTTTTTTATTTACTTACCTCGCATTTTCTTGCCTCATCGCGTATCTCGATACTCGTTCCACTCGCCTGTCGTGTTTTCGCCACTGTTTTTTTCAATCATCTCCCATTTCTTCCCTGTTTAGCCCGCCCTCGTTTCTCGTTCCATCTTCACTTCCACGAGTCAATTCTCGTGATTTTCTGCTTCAATTGTTTATTCAGCCCTCATTTTCCTCCCCTCTCATTTTTTCCACGTGTCCACCTCGCCCTCATTGTTCATTCTACCATTTCGATTGCCAGCTCGACAAAATTTCTTCGACAAATTATCTTCCGCTCTCCAGAATTCTACATCGATTTCGTAGCGATCCGTTTTATTAAGAAAAAATCAAAGATGGCTGGTGGGAAGTGGCACTGGAAATTTCGTTTCCCTTTTGTATGGTTAATGCGTAGTGAAAATTGCCAGGGATTTTTTCGTAGATCGCGGAAACGGAGGAAACATTGGGAGGAAAACGTGTAAGAAGGGGAGTAGGAGGATGATAAGCTTCTGCGTGTCACGAGAGATCGTCGTTGGACAGTAGTCGTTTATTTTATCACGATTTGCCGTAACTGCGCCTCGATGTCCCCTACCGCGGGAGGTTAGCCGAAGTAAAATAACTCGTAAATCTTGGGGATGCGCCCTCTTCTTTTTCTAGGACTACGCGAAGAACACCCGAGAAATGGACGCTAGCGAGGAACGGTGAAAGATCGGCCGTGCAGCGCTCGCAAACATGCGAATATCGTCGCTCGTGGACAATCGAAACACGTCTGATTGTGAGAGCTAATGGAATACGGTGGCTTTGGTTTCATTTTTCTCTCGTTCTTTCTCCCTCCCGCCGCCGAAAACGTGGAAAAACTTCGCCGCACGTATAAAAGAACGTGTACCTTTTTCCACCCCTTTTCTGACAAACGAGCGGAAGGGATCGAACAAAGCTCGAAGGACGGAAACAACGATACATCGTCTTCAATTTCCACCCTTGACAGTAGAAAGTTATTCGTTTATTCTCCAAAAACGACACCGAACGATGAACAAACGCCCTCGGGCTCGCTCGATAAATTAAGCTCGGAAATTGTTCAACGACGATTCGTAAGCACCATCAATTTTTAACACGCTTTTATCGCTTCGAATAATCGCGCCAAATTAATTTGCACGCGTATCAAGGACTGACGAGCAGAAGACAAAAGAAATTGGAAAGAACAGTTCTCATTAAAACATTCATCAATTAAAAAATTGGGCGAAACTGACAAACAAGAAAATGAATTATAGTTTAAAAAGATCAAAAAAGCACGCTGCAAACGCAATCCGTACTGACAAATCGAAAATAGTTTTCAAACACGAACAGTTTATTCAAATTTGATTATAAAAAGCGTGGACATTGCTCGACATCAAATGCTATAAATAGTTCATTGCTCGCTGTTTATAAAAATATCGTCGTTATAAAAATATAGTAAAAATCACCCCACGTTTTTTTACAATTAAATATAGGCTCTTTATGTGTAAAGATGATTTTCTATTCTTAAGTTTGGATTGCTATTAGAGCGTGTTTTTTTGAACTGTAATTTTTTAATTGAAATGGTCGATCTTGGATGATTCCACGATCCTTATCGATTATGGAGCCAATCAAGCTATACGTATCCAATCAAAAAGAATACTCACCGATCGCCCAAGTCGTCAGCGACAGATCTGTAGAGAGCTCTTGGGGTTCAACTCTTTTTCGATCAATTGGCGTAGGCATTGCTTCTGATTCGTTTTCGGTGTGAGTCTGATTTTTTCTCTCCAAAAATGGCGATCTTATTGAGAAATATATCGGCGATGTTATTTTTTTACAGTTGCCGGGAAGAAATGCTATTTAAGGTCGAGGTATTTGGGGGAGTGAGAATTAGTGGAAGAGGTCGGTAAGGATTGGACAAATCAGGGCGAGGATGCGAAATATCGTGGTGGATATCGTTTCTGCGTTGGGGTAAAACATGTTTGCCCGTGCTCGTGCACATAACGTGGGTGATATTGATCTTAGGTTACCCTCCGGTGACCCGATATTGCGGTCCAATAAATATATCGGCATAAGCTATACGATGAGACGCCTGCGAGGGCCTCGCACACAGCTCTCGAAACGGTATCGCGATAGCGATCAAATGAATACAACTTCATCAATATCACGGAACACTGAAAGTTACGGTTATCCCCTCGGCGATAAATAATACGCGCGACGATTTATTTATATTTTTCACTCACGAGCCAGTTACATTTCTTTCGCGATGTTTCTTCTTCCTACACCGTCCTATACCCGGCGAACAGCCCACGGAAAAACCGAGTCGGAGACGTTATTTCCGCCACTTTTTACCGAGGACCTTCGTCGCGATGAAGAGGCTCGTTGAAAGGATAAGAATTTTTCATCTTTATGGAAAGTGATCTCCCGAAACGTTCACCCACAGCTCGACGCTGTACGCGATACGAGATCGATGTTATCCGTCTCTCTGTATATTTACGCTTACAACCTCGCGTCATTTGTTTTTGGTGCAAAAACGCGAACTATCAGCGAACAAATAATTCTCTCTCTCTCTCCGTGTTAATTGATGCGTTCTGCGATATGCTATAACGCTAGACTTGGGACGACAACGTTGACTTTGATAAAATTAGAGAAAAAAAAATGTGCAAAATCGAAGCGGAGGCAAAAACTGCGGCGATGATACGACGACGGGAGGCGAAAGAAATTATCGGTAGAGCTACGATGCGGTGAAAAGATGAGCAAAAAGGGTGGTCTGAGAAGTGAAAATTGGGTGGATGGTTGGTTCGTAGAAGAAATAATTGCGAGTCGGAGGACGAAGACGAGAAATATTTTATTTCGACCTCGAACGTGCGATTGTACGGAGAGCGAGTCGGCCAAAGAGAAAAAGGGAGGAAGGGAAAACAGACGGGAGAGTAAATTCATTTGATCATCTCTCGGAAGCAACGTGGCATACAATATAGGCTCCTCTTTGCTATTGGATTTTTCTCGTCGTTGTCAAGGGGTGAATGTTTTATATTCACACCGTTGGTTCGCGCGTTCGCGGGAGACAAACAATTTCTTTAGTTCTGCTTCTTCGAGAATTTTCTCGGCTACGTTTTACTCCTCACCGCCGTCGCGGCTAACAGCGTAGTCACTTCTTTTTCCCATCCCGTGACATTTTTCATCTTGCCGCGAGCTTTTAACGCCGCGTCGGGGCACGCGCCCGCATCTGTACGCATATACATACGTATGCGCGATCGCCGTTAAATTTATTTCAACGCGAAATACATTACCCGTGAAATATCAGAACGATGCGCCGAGACAAATGTCACGTCCGCCGCCAAACACATGTAATGTGTTAAATACGAAACTGTTTTGTCTAACGAAAAGGATCGCGAGCGCCTAGGCGGTATTTGCTCGTGCATGACCATAAAATTATTATACTATGACCATGAAAGAATGATATTAAAATCAAGTAACTCGCTAAAGCGACGCGAGTATGATCGGTGAATCGGAACGGGGAGTCTTCGAAGGAATTTGAGTCCCTTAGATGCACGGTTGTTACCGTGCCAGCCAAGGCGGTCCCTTTAGGCTCCATGCAGTTCATTGGTGACCAACCGTGAATATGAGATATCAAAAATAATTGAGTGGGAGAACATCGACCGACCCTACGAGAACGGACAATGCAAACCGAAAATCAGTCAGGGCCAACCTCCGATCTTAACTGTAGATCCAGACTCAAGCAACTCACATCATGTTGCAGTTCGCGCTTGAGATCTGTAGTATGGTCTAACCCTCAGTGAAATTGTGCGAACTCGTAAAAAATGGCAAAATTGGACTTTTCAGCGGCCCGTTTTGGACCTTTTTCGTGTTTTCCGGGTTTCTCGACTTCTAGTGAGCGTACATGCATCTGCAGGTACTGTTTGGAATACGCGAGGGTCGACTTCGACCGATTGCGCATAGTCCCGATGGCGTCCGGCGGCCAGAACTCGTAGAAAATGGCAAAATTGGACTTTTCAGCGGCCCGTTTTGGACCTTTTTCGTGTTTTCCGGGTTTCTCGACTTCTAGTGAGCGTAGATGCATCTGCAGGTACTGTTTGGAATACGCGAGGGTCGACTTCGACCGATTGCGCATAGTCCCGATGGCGTCCGGCGGCCAGAACTCGTAGAGAATGGCAAAATTGGACTTTTCAGCGGCCCGTTTTGGACCTTTTTCGTGTTTTCCGGGTTTCTCGACTTCTAGTGAGCGTAGATGCATCTTCAGGTACTGTTTGGAATACGCGAGGGTCGACTTTGATCGATTGCGCATAGTCCCGATGGCGTCCGATGGCCAGAACTCGTAGAAAATGGCAAAATTGGACTTTTCAGCGGCCCGTTTTGGACCTTTTTCGTGTTTTCCGGGTTTCTCGACTTCTAGTGAGCGTACATGCATCTGCAGGTACTGTTTGGAATACGCGAGGGTCGACTTCGACCGATTGCGCATAGTCCCGATGGCGTCCGGCGGCCAGAACTCGTAGAAAATGGCAAAATTGGACTTTTCAGCGGCCCGTTTTGGACCTTTTTCGTGTTTTCCGGGTTTCTCGACTTCTAGTGAGCGTACATGCATCTGCAGGTACTGTTTGGAAAACGCGAGGGTCGACTTTGATCGATTGCGCATAGTCCCGATGGCGTTCGATGGCCAGAACTCGTAAAAAATGGCAAAATTGGACTTTTCAGCGGTCCGTTTTGGACCTTTTTCGTGTTTTCCGGGTTTCTCGACTTCTAGTGAGCGTAGATGCATCTTCAGGTACTGTTTGGAATACGCGAGGGTCGACTTCGACCGATTGCGCATAGTCCCGATGGCGTCCGATGGCCAGAACTCGTAGAAAATGGCAAAATTGGACTTTTCAGCGGCCCGTTTTGGACCTTTTTCGTGTTTTCCGGGTTTCTCGACTTCTAGTGAGCGTAGATGCATCTTCAGGTACTGTTTGGAATACGCGAGGGTCGACTTCGACCGATTGCGCATAGTCCCGATGGCGTCCGATGGCCAGAACTCGTAGAAAATGGCAAAATTGGACTTTTCAGCGGCCCGTTTTGGACCTTTTTCGTGTTTTCCGGGTTTCTCGACTTCTAGTGAGCGTAGATGCATCTTCAGGTACTGTTTGGAATACGCGAGGGTCGACTTTGATCGATTGCGCATAGTCCCGATGGCGTCCGATGGCCAGAACTCGTAGAAAATGGCAAAATTGGACTTTTCAGCGGCCCGTTTTGGACCTTTTTCGTGTTTTCCGGGTTTCTCGACTTCTAGTGAGCGTAGATGCATCTTCAGGTACTGTTTGGAATACGCGAGGGTCGACTTCGACCGATTGCGCATAGTCCCGATGGCGTCCGATGGCCAGAACTCGTAGAAAATGGCAAAATTGGACTTTTCAGCGGCCCGTTTTGGACCTTTTTCGTGTTTTCCGGGTTTCTCGACTTCTAGTGAGCGTAGATGCATCTTCAGGTACTGTTTGGAATACGCGAGGGTCGACTTTGATCGATTGCGCATAGTCCCGATGGCGTTCGATGGCCAGAACTCGTAAAAAATGGCAAAATTGGACTTTTCAGCGGTCCGTTTTGGACCTTTTTCGTGTTTTCCGGGTTTCTTGACTTCTAGTGAGCGTAGATGCATTGTCAGGTACTGTTTGGAATCCGCAAGGGTCGACTTCGATCCATTGCGCATAGTCCCGATGGCGTCTGACGGCTAGAACAAGCTGAAAATGGGAAAACGGAATTCCTACGGGTTCGTTGTCATGTCCGCCGCCAAACGAATGTAATCTTATGTATACGATACTGTTTTGTCGGACGAAATGGGATCGCCAGTGCCTAGGCGGCATTTGCTCGTGCACCACCATGAGAACTCACGCAGTTCGTTTCGGCATAGCCCGATATCAATATCAAATAAATATCAAACGTTCTAGAAAGGAAGTTTAGAAATACAATTCTCGCGAGATCATGCGACTAGATGTTCTGTCATCTTGTTGAAACGTGACACAAACCTGAATATATATTCCGTAACATTCGTTCCAATTCTCCTACCCTTCGACTTCTTTCTCGTATCCGACCTTCAAAACTCTGGGAACTCTTTTCTCAATTTTTTATTTTCCCGCCTCTCGTTTTGATGTTTCGCCTCAGCTTTTCTCTCCATTGCAGACGCTCACCGAATATAGCAAACTACCTTCCATGGAATTGGAAATTTCTACCTTGCAAGAATTCCAGAGCGGGAAAATTCCCCAGGACTCTGGTATCAGAATCGATGATGGCAACATTAGGATCGAGACTTGTTCCCGCCTTGGTCACGCGTGGACATCTGGTTTTTTCCGCGCATGCACTCGGGTTATTTGATAACCGAGCGAGACACGTGAGCGAAGGGCTAAGGTACGTGTGCGTTGAGGTTCGCGGAAGGAATCAGGTTTGGTTCGCCTTCCACGGAACCAGCTTGATTTATATTGCGGGCCAATTTCCTCGATGGCCCTTCCTTCCTCTCTGAAAACGGGCTCTCCGTCTCTCTCTCTCTCTCCCTCTATCTCTTCGGATCGCTCCGTTATTCGTTCGCGTTCGCGCACTTTGCCAAACCACAGGCGACGACGAAGCACCGAAGAGCATCGAGCGTCCCCGGAATGCATTATCACATATCACGCGGTTATCGCTTGTAAAAGAGAAGATTTCACTTACGTCGTACGCCTCCGCGACGCGGAATCTCTTATATTCACGTAGCTGCGCCGCCGTGGGTTCGAAAAGACGATGTACGGGGTGTCGAAAAGAGGCGGGATCTCGCCGCGGCTAACGTCAGCTGAAAAACCTGCTGACCGGACAGCGTAGAAAAGCGATCCGAATCGTGTCCCGCAAGTAGAAAAGCTCGATTTTTCTTATCACTGGTCCAGCTTTTCCCGCGTCTCTTTCCAATTATCGAAAACTCGTCGAGCTTTTACAGCGGATCGTTTCAGCTCCATCCAACGAATCGCCTTCTCAATTTACTAAAATCCTCCCAGCCGTCGAAAATCGAATCTGATTCGGATGATTCGAATTTTATGCCAAGCCTCTTTTTTAATTTTGGTAATCGCGTTATTTTTCCTATTGCTGCTCCGTATTTCGCTATTCTTCCTCGCCACTCTGTGGGGATCTCGCAGAAACGCGGATTCTTTTCCGACACCCCGTAAACGGACGTGCCGGTAGAACTATTAAACGAACTTGCCGTGTTGCGAAAAGATCCTTTCGCCCACCTCGGTCCCACATGAGACTAACTTTGGCTCAAGTTTCTACCAAGCTAATGCCGATAAGCTCGCCGCGTAACACTGTGAATCTCTCTCTCTCTCTCTATCTTCCTCTCTTGTTCTCGTACGCTCGCTCCGTATCTCGTCTCGTGAATAAATCCGCGGGAAGTGAGATATGCGAATGTAACAATGCGGATAATTCACCATCATACATTCGCACAAAGACTGCAGACACAGCTGTGCAAACACCAGAATCGTCGAAGCTCGACGATCAGAGTAGAACAATCCCGAGGAGCGGAGAAATCCGGAAACGTTACTCGGAAATCCATGAGACTTGATTATTCGGCTAAAGAATTTCCGGAACATTCGTAGCGAGGATGTATTACTAGAATCATGTAAAACCCCTTTGAGGCCTGACGCGTCACTCGCGACAGTTAAATCTCGGCTTAACCGATGTCAACTCGCGAAGGGTCAAGCTCCTCTTCAACTTTCCAGCCGCAACGATCCAGCGAGCGAGGCTGAACTTCACGTCGACTCTGAACTAACGGATACGAATCGATCGGTAATTGAAATTCGTTAATCTCGTTGTTCGGAGTGCTTCTGGCAACTGGATAACATCATTGCAGCGCGCAGGAGCTGCCAGTCCCAAAATCATGTCTTCGAATACATCTGCAAAAAAATTCACTGGCGATCGTCGAATATTAGAACAATAGGAAAACGCGAGAAATGTCTTTCTCGCATTATTTTGGCTACCCCACAAAAAATGCTTCGAAATTGATCGCGTAGAAATACAGCGGAGATATTTTCATACATCCAGAGTCGCAACGTTAACGCGAATTTAGCTGGCTGCAATGGATCGGAAATAGTGATTTTGTTCCAGGCGGAAAAAAGCAATTCTCTGAACTGTATTTTCATGCCTGCTGGAGGTTGGCTGTGAATTTTCCGCCGGAATTTGGGGCATTCGTTTCTCGTTGAACCGAGCTCGAACCTGCTGATAGAGTGATAAAGGCTTATCGGAGGTACGGAGGATGGATACCCGCTGTACGTACGTTGCTTGTACCAGCAGAATAGTCGGATGTAAACACGTTATACCTTGGGGGGTATCGCCTCGTTGTTTATTGTTCGCCCCGTTCATTGGGCGGAATAAGTTCGTGCTGGAATAATATTGCACTCGTGGGGGTGGGATAAGGTAAGCCGGTCTCGCGGTCGCGTGGATCGTTTGCGTAAATACGGTTTCCCATTCCATGTTGACGCACGCGTCCCCGATCCCGTTTATCTCCCGCGTCAATTCGCCTCGTTTTTTTGCCCACGGTTTTTCGCGGAATCATTGTTTTCGAATGGGAATTTGTATTTCGGAAAATTGAACCATTCTAACGTACGCGTTACGTCGATCTATGGCACGCTTACATGTCCAGCGACAATTGACAAAATCGGATGTTATGCTACGCGCAAAACGGTACCAAATTTAGTCGCGCGAAGATTTCTACGAAAATAATTTTTTTTGACAACTTTACATCGTTTGGTGGATAATTTTTGTCCGGGTAACGGAATTAGCGCGTTATGAGAGGAGCGCAACTATTTCTCGAGGCTCTTATTGTCACCGATTCTCGCCCTCGTCTTCGATCGCTTCCCATTCCATTCGCGGCTGGGTAAACACACACTTGCTGTTTGTGCACACAGCTACCCGACCAAATGGGGCTAACAAGCCTAGGTTCAAACAAACAGGCCTGATTGTGTGTGCTCAACCTAAACCGAGAGAATAACGACGACGGTACTTCGGAGATTTTAGCCGGTGAGAAAAACCCTCGATAAGAGATGATTGGAAAAGTATCTCGAGAATACTTTTACCCGCGAAGAATATTTTTTTCTGATCACGAAAAATAAGAAAATATTTCGTACTCGACGGACGTCAATTTCTGCTCAGTATTTTTCCGATTTAGAAAAGTGTCGATATTTTTGTGCCGAAACAAATTCGAGGTCGTATCACCTTGCGTCCGAGGCTCGCAGGTTATGGGTACAAACGCTATTCGGAATACTGAAGTGAGGCGCCGTCAGTGACGTTCGCGTCGATCCTCCTCTCAACCAGGTCATTTTGAAAATCCCCACTCGAATTTGACGGCGATATTGTGAAAAAACTTGGGAAACGCCGTTTTTCTTCCTCGGGATATAAAAATTTTCGAAGACACGCGTCGAGTCCCGCGCGAAACTTTGCTTTCCGCGGCAAGTTCGACGATTAATCTTCGAGGAGGTCGACCAACGACTCGTCCTTTTTCAACATCCGCGAGAAAAATCAGAAAGTGCAATTTAACGTCAAAATCTGAAACTTCGCTCGGTTTAATCGAACCGTTGGAAAGTTTCTCATCGATGAAGTGTTGCTCCGACGGATCATCGATCATCGCAAAAATGGCGACGAATTGAACCAAAAACGAGCGTAATGTCCGACACAGGATACTCGCAAAAAAGCTCTGTTCGTACACGCGAGAAGAAGAACACTCGGGGAACAAAAAATTCAGTAGCTATTACATCGTATAGTCAGACGCGAAGCTGCGCGGCGTAAGAACATTCGCGGGGAGAAAATTGATAAAATTATTTCTCCGTCATCGGAGGATTGAAGTGACTTTTTTTCTAGAATAAGAGAAAAATCTGCATCGTGGGTGAAGTGACGAGGTCGACAATATTTTTGGCAATTCCATTTCGCGTCGTAGCTTCGCTGCTTCGGTGTTCTCGTTGTTTGAGCCTCGTTGTTCAATGAGGCTCTTCTTATCTCTTTGCAGATACATTCGAAGTAACCTCATGTCAACATCCCCAAGCTCAGAGTCACCTGCCAAGTGAGTATACTTCCAATTTCACGGGAAATTCGTTCAAATTTTCCTCGCTCACTCTCAGCAGAAACCTGCACATTTCTGAGATGAATCGAATATGAGAGATGGATATATCCTACCTTTTGCGGGAATATAACAGTTTAATAAATTAACCCTTGCACAGTTAACACGAAAGTAGTGCCTAAGCTTATGAACTGTTAAAAAATAATACGATCGTTTTTGGATTAGTTTATTATTAAATATTTTAGAAACAGTACAGTACATGTAAGAGTAAAAAATTTAATTGTGACGTGATGTATTGAAATGGAGTTTACATTTGGAATGAGCGAGTCAATATCAGTATATTTCATGACAGAGTATTCGAAGAAATTGTTTCAACGCAGATCCGTGTAATTATTGTAGGTCGCATTATATCTCTAGTCACCTGGCCCAACCATGTGACGTGAACAAGCGAGAGCGTTCCCTCTGGATAAAGTTTAATATGACGGTTGTGCGTTACGCGGTTGGGATTGATGCCGGTTATGTTCAAAAGTTATCGTATTTTTATAGCCGTCCCGACTAATGACAGTTATTTGGTCCTTGCCCGCGGAGAGAGCGACGGGATGTAAGCGGCGTTGCGAGTCGAACTCGCCTTCACCGTGCGGAACGGAGGTTGCGAGTTACGCGCAAACTGTAACGAGCCCTCCGAAAGCCTGAGGCTTGATATTGTAAGGGAAACACAGAAGAGAGGTGGAGGATCGGCTTAAAGAGGGTCAATGCGGACGAAAGCGACGCGAGCCGTCGCGTAGCGTCGTCGCATCCCTCTTCATAGCGACCCCTTCGAGCGCTGTCCCTGTCGCAGCGCTCGACGAACCCTTTTCTTCCAAGACGGTTTCCCTTGGAACCGCAATTTTCGCGCGACCTTCGCTTCGCTTGGATCCGCGACGAATTAGCATAACTGCCGATGGATGGCTCGCCGTTCTTTCATATTTTTATCCAAACGCTTCCCTCCTTCGGTCATCTTATGAATTTTCTTTGTCCCTCCCACCCCCGTCATCGCCGATCGAAACTCCTGCGAGAGCTTTCCTCGGTAGAATTTCTATTTTCTAGAACAATTATTCCGGTCATCATTTTTAACCGCGTGGCGAATTTTATCCGACAACAAAGCCAGCGCCGGATTTATTCGCGGAGGCAGCCCGAGAGCCGAAGTGTCGCGGTAACTGAAACGCGCGCAAAGTACAAAAGAAAAGTGCTAAAAACTCCGGCAAATTTTTGCCGGCCGGAGAGAAGCGCTGATTCCATTATTCATATTCGGTAAGTTTGTCGGTAAAAAGTTCGGCAAACGTCGAGAACGGCGGAGCTTGATCACCACGAGAGTCGAGAGAAAAATTGTCCAGACCGCGATTTCAAAGCAAGTTTAATCCGCGATTCTCGATTCTCCGTCAACCCTTTCTACACGCTACGATTCATATCGTTAGAACATTTCCAGATGCACTTGAGAGGATGAAGCCGTTAAGAGATTATACTTGATTATTGGATACCCAAATTTTGAGAGTTAACAAATAACGCCGTGCAACATCGGTGTGTTGCATAACTCGACTGTAGACTGACTACATTTCGGGGTGAGAAATCTGTTAGGATTCGATACTTCATTACAGTTTGATCCAAACAGCTGGTGATAACGAAAACGATCGATAAGCATCGTGATACTTGTATGTAAAGTTCGCTCTTGGGAGCGGTCTAAAATTGAGCGAAGGTTATGTATATTCGAGGAAGCTTTTCTCTTTGCGCGATATGTCGCCCATCGATGCAGTGCGAGTCGGACGTGTAAGTTACCGGCTCTTTGGATTTCTGTGCTACAACAGCTAGAGACCGTTCAGTGTTGCGATCGCAGTTCCAGGGATTACTGTTCAAGGTCAACTCTCTGAGCTCAACTGTAGATGCGATAACTTCCAGAACTGCCGCATCCCACGTCTTCAGTCTATTGTGATCCAGATGTAGTACCTGAGGAGCAAAAAGCTACCGTTAGTCGAGACGCGATGATGGATAGGATGACGACGAAGTGGAACGCGGTCGCTACCTGGATTTGCGGTGGCACATCTGCCAAAGATATGCTGGAGATGAGATTGTGCGATAGAAATAATTTCGTGACCAATTTGAATGCGGTTGTATCGGACAATGGCACTTTTGTTAATCGATTACCGATCAGGTTCAGCTCGATCGTCCGTCCACGAGATCCGTCAAAGATATCGGGGCTCCTGCCCTCTAATCTTCGAGAGCAATTGATGAGCGCAGCGTAATCGAACGGGCGCCACAAGCATTCGCAATTCTTCACACAAAGAACAGGATTCTTCGTATCAGATTCGTCCGGGCACGAAAATGTCCTCGCGTTCAGTTCGGCCACTCGCTTGCCTTTCATTCTGGCTGGCTTGTTGCACGCGAGGGTCCCCAAATCTATCCGATAACTGCTGTAAAATCTGGGTCTCGCGTTTTCAGCGAGATGTTCCAACAGATTGAAAACTTTACATCCGCAGTCAAATGGATTTTCGGCTACGGAAAGTTCCACGGAGAGTCTGTCGATATTGAACCGTGATTGGTTCCAAGTCAGTGGAATCTCAGTAATGTTGTTGTTGATGAGATTGAAACGAATATCCCTATACTGAGAGAATATTTTCATCAATTGAAATGTCTTCCGAATCAATAACATAGCGAGCAATATTGTTAGATAACTGCTGCATTTTCACGAGACGTGGTCGTATCATTTTGGTCAAATTATAGGGGGATCAGATCTCAATATTCACGATACTCGCGTTGAGTGAATTTGATTTGAAATCGACTGGAATCAATCCGCTTAAAGTCATGCGAATCGTTTTTCGTTAATCGTTACCTGTATCGCGGTATCTTCGATGTCGCGAGTTGTATTCAGCAAGCCCTGAAAGAAAACAGCACGTTTCATGACGAATGTCGAAGACGTTCGGATTGCGACTCACTTCAAGCGAGGATATGAAATTCGACTGCAAGTCCAAAATACGAAGCGAATCCAATTCCAAAATCCAGTTGAAATTAGACGTCGAAATCTTATTGCGATCCAAATACAGTGCATCCAGACGCTTGCAGCTTGCAAACGACCACAATATCTCAACTCCATTGACCGGAGACTCGATCGAATTGGCGAACAGACGAGCGATGCGTAGATTTGATAAGGATGCGAAACAGTTTTCGTCGAGACGATGAATACGATTGTGCGATAAATCCAGTTCGATCAACGTCGTCAAATTGGAGAATATCGATCTAAAATGACAATTAAAATTGAGGTGACCATGATCTTCGAAGATGTAACGCGTGTGAAGTATATCTTTCCTTGGACCTTGAAATCGTAGTGAGCCGATTTTGTATCATGTTCAAGCGAGTCAGTTTTTCCTGATTCTCGAACAAACGATCTGGAATTGAGTCCATTGCATTGTGGCTCAGATCCAGTTCGAGGAGGTTCTCGGAATCGCGGAATATATTTTCCGGAAGTTCCACCAACGCGTTTCCAGTCAAGTTGAGCTTGGTCAAGTTGTAGCTACCCCAGAAACTATTTTCGGGTAGTTCCACCAATTTATTTCCTTCTAATCCCAATATCCTGAGATAACTGAGATTACCAAACATTGCTTCGGGCAGACTCGTCAAGTTCCCACGATTATTGCTCAAGTAACACTCTTCGAGATCGCTGTTGTTCGCCAACAAATCACTTGGCAGCGATGAGAACTCGTTCTCGCTCATGTTCAACCTGCGGAGACTCCGAAGGGTCCCGAATAATCTCGCTGGTAACGTTTTGAGTTTATTTTTTCCTATATTGAGATGCTCCAAGCGAATCAGGCGAACGAACATCTCTTCGCTCAAATCTGTTAGCTTATTACTCTCTAAAGAAAGAAATCTCAGATCAGGTACATCTCGAAACAGGGACAAATCAATGTACGATATCTCGTTGAAGCCGAGATCCACGCGCTTCAATTTCGTCGTATATATAAAGAATCGAGAATTCATTTCCGTTATTGAATTGCTGCTCAGATTGAAATCCTCGAGTCGTGGTACGTGCCGCAGCATATCTCTAACGAGCAGTGAGATACCACCTCGGTACAAATTCAATGTTCTCAATTCAGGAAAGTGATACAACTGACGACCCTCTATATACACACGACGCGTCTGATCCGATGTAAACGATACGGTCGTTATATTCATACTTGTAGAAAGTGTTCGAATGGCGTCGTAAAACGTTTTGTTCGGAAACGAGCAATTGTAAAAATCAATTCTATCCAGATTTTTGGCACAGTTGGAGTCATTCGACTCTCCTCTGATTCCCCCATTTGTAACTTCACTAGAACAGGAAACCCATATCCTACTATCTCCACACTGAATAGACCAGTTGCGACGAAATACTGGACTCTCGTTGCAATTTATCACGTAACTTCGATTAGCCGATCCAATCACGCAACACTCGTTTTCCTCGCACGTCACAGCTATGCTCAAAGACGTTAATGTTTGTAGAATTAGCAGGAGGATCAATTTTCCCATCCACCCTGTCATTTCGAGCTGTTTCACTCCGATTTGTGGGTTACAGCAGCTTCGATTGGGCACAGAAGAGTGAAAAAATCTTCGCGGTTCTGAAATTCACATTCGCAACGATTGTTTTCGCTGAACAGTACTCTGACTACTCGCAAATGCGAATTACAGTTGCGTTAATAAACTGAATAAACTCACTTTACAGTACGCCGTTTATCTCTCGCTCGACTGAAGCTGTTGAATCTCAGTTATCAGCTTATGTCGGCTTAGAACGGATTCGTTTATTCACTCATATTCTCCAACATCCGAGAGAATCGTCGAACTTGATAAGACTTGTGGTCAGACCGTCGACATCCTTCCCGTTACAAAGCATCATCATATATTCAATGTTTCTCGATTTTCAACCATCATTCCAAGGATTTCTCAACAATTCTCAACAGTTCCCATGATCAAAATTCAGTACACGCAATTCCGATCTGCTTCTCTTCATTTCTGAATATACGTATCACACAAAAGCTACGAATGGCGTGAACCGGATTTCGTAAATCTATGTTCTCTAATTGCTCAGTTACACAAACGACCTTGGGAATTTTTTCTGTACAAGTACGATGGCCATTGTATCTATTGTGTTCGCCTGCGTTTTGGGCACCGGCCGTACAAAATTCTATCGCTTGTTTCACGCGATGCTGACGGATGGTGTTACTCGTGGTGTTTAGTAACTCGAACGATTATGTCCGGGACGCTCTACTGTTTTTTTTTCACCGAAGCTCAGATTCATGTGGTTGATAATGACGATTCATGCGAGAAAAATAGACGAAAGTGGCGCTAGTTGTACGTTATTTCAAGTTTCCAAAGAACAGTCTAGAATCTAGCATAGGTTACGTATAATCGAGGGAGTTTTTTGGCTTGTGTGATATGTCGCCCATCGATGCAGTGCGAGTCTGACGTGTAAGCTACGGGCGCTGTGAATTTCCGTTCTATGACTGCCAGAGAACATTCAGTATGTCGATCGCACTTCCAGGGATTGTCTTCTAAGGCCAATTCTGTGAGAGTACTAGATAATTCGATGTCGCGCAGGGTGCTCGCATCCCACGTCTTCAGTCGATTGTGATCTAGGTGTAGTACCTGAAGAGCGAAGAACTGTCGTTAATCGAAGGAGACGCGCTCGAGGAGACGATGCCGACACAGTGAAACGCAATCTCTACCTGGATTTTCGACGGTATATCTATCGACGATATGCTGGAGATGAGATTATGCGAGAGAAATAATTTCGTGACCAATTCGAACGTGGTAATATCGGACAACGGAACTTTTTTCAGTCGATTACCGATCAAGTTCAGCTCGATCTTGGATCCACGAGATCCAATGAAGCTATAAGGAACTCTGCCGTCCAATCTTCGAGAGCAATCAATCTGCGCACCGTCATCCGATGGGCGCCACAAACAGTCACAATTCTTCACACAGAGAACAGGATTCTTCGTATCGGATTCGACTGGACACCAAAATGTCCGAGCGCTCAGTTCGGTCAATCGCATGCCTTTCATATTGGCAGGCTCGTTGCATGCCAGAGTTTCGAAATCTATTCGATAACCGTCGTAAAATCTGAATCTCAAGCTCTCGGCGCGATATGCCAATAGGTCGTAGACGCTGCATCCGCAGTCCAATGGATTCTCGGCTACTGAAAGTTCCACGGAGAGTCTGTGGCTATAGTACCGTGATTCGCGCCAACTCAGTGGAATTTCAGCAATGTTGTTGTTGACGAAGTTGAAACGAATATACCTGTCCTGAAAAATATTTTTACCAATTGAAATGCCTCACGAATCAATAACAACGCGAGCCATATTGTTGGATAACTGCTGCAGTTTCACGCGTCGACCGAGTGGACGGGGTCGTATTGTTCGGGTTAAATTACAGGAGGATCGGATCTCAATATTCATGATACTCGCGTCAAGTGAATCTGATGTGAAATCGACTGGAATCAATCCGCTTAAGTTCAGGCGACTGGTTCGTCGTTGATCGTTACCTTTGTCGTTTTTTCCTCGATGGCCAGAGTTGTGTTCATCAGGCCCTAAAAGCAAGCGACACGTTTCATGACGGATGTCTAAACACGTTTGATTTGCCACGAATAGATGAGATTCGTGTTGGTATGTCACGGAAAATGGGGGAAACATGATTGCTCCCGTTTTCCGAAACTCGACTCACTTCGAGCGAGGATACCAAATTCGATTCCAAATCCAAAGTACGAAGCGAATGCAATTCCGAAATCCACTCGAAATTGGTCGTCGCAATCTTGTTGCGATACAGATACAGCGCTTCGAGATTCTTACAGCTTGCAAACGACCACAATGTCTCAACGCCATCGATCGGAGACTCGATCGAATTGTTGAATAAACGGGCGATGCGTAGATTTGATTGGGATTTGAAACAGTCCATTTGAAGTCGACGAATGCGATTGGATTCTAGATCCAATTCGATCAAAGACGTCACATTGGAGAACATCGATCTGGAACGACAATAAAAATTGAGTGCTCAGAACCATAGTTTGCGCGAAGTCTACGTACATTCGGAGCATGTATGGCAGATTCACCTTGAAATTGTAGTGAGCCGGTTGTGTCTCATGTGAAAGTGAGTCAGTTTATTCTGGTTGTCGAACAAGCCATCTGGAATTGAGTTCATTGCATTGTGGCTCAGATTCAGTTCAAGGAGGTTTTTGGAATCTCGGAATATATTTTTCGGAAGGTTCGCCAACGCGTTTGCACTCAAGTCGAGCTTGGTCAAGTTGTAGCTACCCCAGAAACTATTTTCGGGTAGTTCCACCAATTTATTTCCTTCTAATCCCAATATCCTGAGATAACTGAGATTACCAAACATTGCTTCGGGCAGACTCGTCAAGCTCCCATGATTATTGCTCAAGTAACACTCTTCGAGATCGCCGTTGTTCGCCAACAAATCACTTGGCAGCGATGAGAACTCGTTCTCGCTCATGTTCAACCTGCGGAGACTCCGAAGGGTCCCGAATAATCTCGCTGGTAACGTTTTGAGCTTATTTTTTCCTATATTGAGATGCTCCAAGCGAATCAGGCGAACGAACATCTCTTCGCTCAAATCTGTTAGCTTATTACTCTCTAAAGAAAGAAATCTCAGATCAGGTACATCTCGAAACAGAGACAAATGAATGTACGATATTTGGTTGAAGCTTAGGTCCACGCGCTTCAATTTCGTCGCGTATCTGAAGAATCGAAACGTCATCGCCGTTATCGAATTGCTGTTAAGATTCAAATTCTCGAGTCCTGATACGTGCCGCAGCATATCTTCAGACAGTTGTGTGACTCCACCTTGGCACAAATCCAACGTTTTCAATTCAGGAAAGTGATACAACTGATGACCCATGATATACCAATAACGCAGTCGATCTGATCTAAACGATACCGTTGTTACATTCATACTTGTTGAAAGAGTTCGAATGGTGTCGTAAAACGATTTTTCCGGAAACACGCAGTCGTAAAAATCAACTCTATTCAGAGTTTTCGCACAACCAGAGCCTTTGGACTCTCCTATGATTCCCCCGTTCGTTACTTCGCTGGAACAGAAGACCCATATTCCGCTATCTTCGCACCGAATGTACCACATGCGACGTGGTAGTGGATGGTCGTTGCAATCGATCACGTAACTTCGATTAGCCGAACCAATTACGCAACACTCTCTGCTCTCGCACGCCACAGCTATGCTTACAGATATTATTGTTTGTAGAATAAACAGGAAGACCAGTTCTTTCATCCATTCTGTCATCTCGAGCTGTTCCACCCGGATTCGTGGGCCAGAGCAACTCCACGGTAGCTTCAATGGTGCACGAAGAAGTAGGAAAATCTTTTCAAATCCAGAATTCACACTCGAAACGTTTGCTTTGGACGACACAGTACTCTATTAACTGG
The DNA here is from genome assembly GCA_963969455.1 of Arge pagana. NCBI lineage: Eukaryota > Metazoa > Arthropoda > Insecta > Hymenoptera > Argidae > Arge > Arge pagana. Next base: position 3,949,065 of record OZ018312.1, on the reverse strand, counting down.
GGAATGCGAATTACAGGTGCTTTGATAAACTAAATAAAACTCACTTTACAGTACGCCGTTTATCTACCGCTCGACTGAAGCTGTTGAATCTCAGTGATGAGCTTATGTCGGCTTAAAACGGATACGTTCATCTACTCCTATTCTCCAACACCGGAGGAACTAGTCATTCGTGATAAGAGTTGTGGTCGGACGATCGACATCTTTTCCGTCACAAAGCATCAGCATGCGTTCAATGTATCTCGTATCTCCACGATCCCTTCGAAGGTGTCTCGACAATTCAAAGTTCAGTGAAAACAATTTCAATTCGCTTCGACTAATTTAACAGTCACCAACGGCCTTGGGATTGCTTTTCGTACACGTACGGTGGTTATGGTATGTTTGTTTCACATGCGTGTCTGGCACCGACGATACAAATGCTACCACTCGTTCCATGAGATGCTGATAGAAGGTGTCACTCGTGATGCTTGGGAACTCGAATGATTATCGTTTTTTGACCATAGTTTAGACTCGCGTGGTTGGTAATAACGATTTGTGGGTGAGAAATCGATGAGAAATTGCGTTATTTGTACATTATTCTAATTCTCTAAAAAACGGTCTAGAATCTAGCATAGGTTATATACAATCGAGGGAGTTTTTTGGCTTGTGTGATATGCCGCCCATCGATGCAGTGCGAGTCTGACGTGTAAGCTACGGGCGCTTCGAATTTACGTTCTATGACTGCCAGAGAACGTTCAGTGTTGCGATCGCACTTCCAAGGATTGTTCCCCAAGGCCAGTTCCTTGAGCGAACGAGATGCTTCGATGTCTCGCAGGATCCTCGCATCCCACGCCTTCAGTCGATTGTGGTCCAAGTGTAGTACCTGAAGAGCGAAGAACTGTCGTTAATCGAAACACGCTGGAGGAGACGATGACGATACAGTGAAACGTAGCCTCTACCTCGATTTTCGATGGTATATCTATCAAAGATATGCTGGAGATAAGATTGTGCGAGAGAAACAATTTCCTGATCGATTTGAATACGCTGGTATCGGACAACGGCACTTTCGTTAACCCATTACCGGTCAGGTTCAGCTCGATCCCTTTTCCACGGGATCCAACGAAGCTATCGGGAAGCCTGCCCTCGAATTTACGAGAACAATCAATGAGCGCAGCCTCGTCGTACGGGCGCCACAAACAGTCACATCTTTCCACGCAGTACGCGAAGTTGTCCTTGGAGTTGTCCGGACACGAAAACGTCTTCCAGTATATTTTTGTGATTTGCTGGCCCTGCATTCTGGCAGGTTCCTTGCAGGCGAGGCTATCCAGTACGAATCGATAGCCGTAGTAAAACGTTGTGTCGGGGTTTTTATCGAGAAGTTCCAATAGCTGATAGAGTTCGCATCCGCAATGTAACGGGTTGTTCCCTACTGAAACTACCACGGTCAGTGCGCCGATATCGTACCTTTCGGTGGTCCAGGGCAGTGGAATCGTGGTAATGTTGTTGTTCGTGAGGATGATGTGAATATACCTGAACTAAGAGAATACAACAGTCGATCAAAATACCCCGCACGAATAACAGTGTGAATAGCATTGCTAGATAGCTGTGGTGTGTCACCGAGTTATATCGGATCATACAGTGACATCATTTCGGTACAATCACAAGAGAATCGTATACGAATCTTCCCGACGTTCTCACTCGAGGAGTCTACTTCAACTACGATTGGGATAGTTTCACCCGAGTTCAGGTGGATTGTTGTTTGTCGCCGTTACCTTTTTCGTTCGGTTTTTCATGCGCTCAGTTGTTTTCAGCAATCCCTACAAACAGGCAACGCGTCGTAACTGAATGGGCGGGACGTTGAGTTTGCAACGAATGAATGCGATTCGTGTTCGTACTTTATCATGAAGCGCGAGAGACGCGAGACGAGTCTCAAAAAGTATGCGAGGACTTTATTCCGTCGAGGCTTTCCGAAACTTCTCTCACCTCGAGCGTGGACACAAAATTCGAATCCATATCCAAAATAGCAAGCGAATCCATCTGATCCATCCATCGGAAGTCGGTCATGGAAATCTTGTTGTGATCCAAATATAACGCGTCGAGGTTCTTGCAGTTTAAGAACAGCGACGTTACTTCGAATCCTTGGATCGGAGATTCGATCGAGTTTTTGGATAAACGGAGGATGCGTAGGTTAAATAAAACCCTGAAACAGTCCGCCTCCAGATGATGAATACGATTGGACGATAAATCCAATTCGATCAGCGACGTCAATCTGGAGAAAATCGACCTGGAACGACGATGAAAATTGAGGCGCTATATCGAAGCACAAGCACGGTCTTCGTATTCATTCACAGCAGATCAACTTACCGCGAAATTGTTGTGAGCCTGTTCTGTCCCAAGTACAAATGAGCCAGTCTCATCTGACTGCCAAACAAGCGATCTGGAAGTGAGTCCATTACATTGCGATTGAGATTCAACGTGACGAGATTTCTGGAATCTCGGAATATATTTTCAGGAAGTTTCGCCAACGCGTTTCCACTTAAGTCGAGCTGAGTCAAGCTGTAGCTACCCCAGAAACTATTTTCGGATAGTTCCACCAATTTATTTCCTCCTAATCTCAATATCCTGAGATAACTGAGATTACCAAACATTGCTTTGGGCAGACTCGTCAAGCTCCCACGATTATTGCTCAAGTAACACTCTTCGAGATCGCTGTTCTTTGCCAACAAATCACGTGGCAGCGATGAGAACTCGTTCTCGCTCATGTTCAACCTGCGGAGACTCCGAAGGGTCTCGAATAATCTCGCTGGTAAGGTTGTGAGCTTGTTTTTATCTATATTGAGATCCTCCAAGCGAATCAGGCCGACGAACATGTCGTCCAAATCTTTGAGCCGGTTACTCTCCAAAGATAGAGACCTCAGATCGGGTACATCTCGAAACAGCGACAGATTAACGTACGATAGCTCGTTGAAGCTCAGGTCCAGGCGCTTTAATTTTGTCGTGGGTTCGAAAATTCGAAGTTTTATCTCCGTTATTGAATTGTTGCTCAGATCCAAATTTTCGAGTTTCGGTACGCTCCGCAGCGTATCGTAGTAGAACCACTGAAATCCAGCGTGGTTCAAAATTAACGTTATCAAATTTGGGAACTCCAACAAATTATAACTCATTATATAAGATTGTTTCACTTCCTCCGATGAGAACGACACCGTCTTTATGTTCGTACCCTTGGAAAATGTTCGAATGGTATCGTAAAACGGTTTTCGCGGATATCTGCAATTGTGAAAATCAAGTCTCTCGATCACGCAGTTGCGTTTATTCGCGATTAACCCGCCCCTGATCCAGTTGCTCGCGTTTTTGGGAGTACAGAAAACCGACATTCTATCATCTCGACACTCGATGTACAAGTCGTCGTGAAAATTCGGATACTCGGTACAATTAACTACGAACCCGCCTGTCCCCTTTTTGTAAAAGCAACACCCGTTTGGTCCGCACATGACGCGTGAATTCGACGTTGTTATCATCTGTAGAGTGAGAAGGATGACTAGATGGTACATCGTTCTCGCATTTGAGAACTGCTCGATCCGGATTCCTGATTTATAGCAGCTCCGAATGAAAGAAAAAAAACAAAACCAAAAACAAACGACCCGTTGGGTTGTCGGAATCTGCTTTATTCTCCCCAATAAAACCGAAACGACTCCACAGATTCGCAGTACACCGTAAAAATATGTTTCCCCTTCGCACAGAAATTCACCGGCCGGAAAATATGTACCGCGCTTATCTTAACACACTAGAATCACTCCACTTTGTCGTGTACTGCGTGTGTCTCGTACGACTGAGGCTGCAGAATCTCGATCATCATTTTACATCGTCCTCGAACCTAATTGTTGAGTACAGTCATGCCCTCCATCGTCGCAGCGAACTATAAAACTTGATAAGAGTGTGGTCACACAACCGACATCTTCCTGTAACGAAGCATCACTCAGTGACCTCGAAATACCGTACAACACTATATTTACAAGCACTCAACGCTTTACAAACGTTGTTATTTCATCATCTTCGACGACCTTCGAATAACCTCGATCTCTGAATTGAAGTTCGGTTCCCACAACTTGCAATGTTATGGGACATTTTTGCTGTTTTTCTGAAAAAAACAAACAAAAACAATTGATCATTTATCGAGAATTTGCCACTGATAATACAGGTTTCCACGAACCACCTTGCTACCATCGAAGTACTCATAGATTTCTAGGTTCTGCAATGAACCTTTGTCGCGCTTTTCCCTCCCAACTGAGAGAAATCCCCATTTTTGGTTGGTCACCCTCACGTGACCTTGAGTAATGATCTCGCGAGGTTGGACTACTTCGGAGAATTTGCACTCAACGATGTCCACAAATCTAGGAAAAATCCCGCAGTTCGCTTGGCAAACGTCCAAGTCGTATTCTTTTGCAGATTCACTTTCGCGAAATACACTCGAAGACGTATCGCCCATTCGTCATATTTAAATGTAATAGAGAAGTTATATTCGGTGGGAACATAAAAAAATGCTAAATATTCCTTCCGCGACGCGGCCCCGCGCCTGGAAAGCTTTACTTCATTTCTATTATCTTGTTTCTTCGAGTAGACGAACAACTGGAGTTCCAGGTAGTCGGTTCGAGATAGAAATATTTGAGAAAATTGAAAGCAGAAACAATGGTTTTCCGGTTCTTAGGAACGTGAGACGGTGAGAAAATAACTAGCAGGCAGCTCGACATTTCCGAAGCACGTTTTCGCCCCCGTCTGACAGCCTCGCGCGAGACGTCTAGCAAAAGCTCGTTTTCTTTCCTGTAACACCAAAAAAAAAAAAAAAAAAAACATCAACGTTTCCACTCGTCTGACTCGTTCTTCATCCGTTCGCCACTCGATGTAACATTTTTGTACACGAATCTCGAAAAATCGAGTTCCGACGCGGAAATCGAAAAGTCTACGACTCGCGCTTGGTGTTCCGAAACAACGAACAATTCGATACCGAGCAGATTCTTTGCCTCGTCAAGCGTGTATTGGGCGGAGGTCACCGAAGGTCACGACGAGAGCAGAGCTTTCCGCAATCTCGCGCCGCTACGTGTGGACTTTGGCATTCGTTGGCCTCGGAATTTCTCGAGTCAGCGTGATTCTTAATCCAATTGTTCGGGTCACGTTGCGATGTCGACTCCTAAGAGAGTTCTCTTGCCAAATTAATTCAGCTGCAGGACACGCGACGGGATCTCTCGGTGTTCTCTCGCCGAGCTCGTGTCAGCTCCTGCTACCTTCGCGCGGTGAACTTTTAACACCGTAACTTTGCCGACCAATTTCAACTCCGATCCCAACTGCACGTATCATATCCTCGCGTGCGTTCCTACTTGACGGCGAAATTTCAGCTTTGGAACGGACAGGCTTCGCTATTCTATTCGATCAATCGTGCGACGGCCTCGAAGGTAAACGAAGAGTGGGTCTGACGAATCGCGTACCGGTGCCGATACATCTCGTATCTTATGATTCCTCGTCGGCAGAGAAAAAACGTGCTCATCAACGTTCGACGTTATCAATCTCGAGTAACCATATATTGCAATTTCTCACCGATTTCCCTCGAGGTTTTCGCGGAGGGATCTTCGTTCTCTTGGCTTCTCTCCGTTTTCGCGCTGGCTCTATATCACTGCCGCGGCGGAGGGTACGAACCGCTCCAAGACTCGCGCCAACTGGCGAACGAGATCGAACAAAGTTTCGGGCAAATGACGAGTGAAGCCGGCGAAAATCAAAATGACCGGTGTTACAGCGACGAAAGTGTGATGAAAAAATTGACATTCGTTCGTAAGCGACGTCTGACTCCGTTTCCCATTTGACCTTCATCGTTCGAGTCGATGCCTTTGATTTTTTTTAGTTTCCGTTGTTAATTCGCAGTGGCTCGAGCTTTCGCGTATTTTTGCCTCTTTTCGTGGCGCGATGAAAAAATATATTATACATTTAATAATCATCCGGGGAAGAGTTTTCTTCATCGTTCGCGACGAAATTTCGGGGAAAACTTGCTCCTAAGACTTTTCATTTGTTCCTCGTCGTCGACGAATTTTTTACGATGACTGGCAGCGAGTCGAGGGATAATTTCGAACTCGCGAGTCCAACGAGATTTGCGTTTGAACAGCCACGTTACGAAGTTACGAACTCAAACGAAAATACCTCTCCGCCCCCGAGATTCTAGCGCTACCCCCGCGAACTCGACGACGACGACGACGACGACGACAACGGCGAGAGGAACCAAGAGGGAGGAGGAACGAAGATGCCGCCGAAGATTCGCGACCCTCTCAAACGCATTTAGAGTGAACATTCAGTTCCTTTGAAATAATACTGAACGAGTCTCCCCTCGCCCTTTGCATTCGACGCCCGACGCCAATTTCTGGCTCTTTGCTCATCCAGAATCTTCGCACCGTTTCCGGAGATCCGTCTCTCGGATCAGCCCGCATGAAATCAGCGCGGAAATCACCGGGGGAATCTCCGTAACGAAATCTTCAAACGAGATCCGAAAGGCGCGACGACGCGCCACTCGTCGATATTCCACGGAGACGACGTCGATTATAATTCGCGATCGAACAATTTCATTATCTCCGACTACGAGAGCTCGGAAATGTTGCTTATTCTTGCGCGAAAAAAACTCACGTCGAATACGTGGAGACAGCTTTCGCCGTAGAATGACCATCGACAGGCGTAGAATCATCCGAGCTTCGTTACCTTGTTACAACGTGATTCCTCAGCCGCGTGATCCAATTCGAATCGCATTTCCACGCGGCGATCAGCATGAGCGAGTAAATTCATTTCGACGAAAATGGATGACGGTAATGAAATGAAGTTCGTGAAAACGATCACGTGCCTCGAAAGTTCCGAACAGCGGCACGCGATCGTTTCTCTAAGCATCGCCATCGATTTTATAGTCGAGCTTTCTTCGGAGCCATTTTATTCCACTTTCTCGCTCGTATCTCTTCGATAAGCCACTGGAACGATAAGTTACTCCGGCGCGAAGCTCGTCTGCTATTTTACCTCGCGCTCCGCGCAATTCCGAGAATAAAACGCGACAATTATCTACTTCTTGTTTATTGAAAAAAGAATTCTTCTCGTTTCAGGCGACGACGTGACACGATGTTACGAGTTCTAGGCGTGCGACTGCTGTCGCGGCTACTGGTCCTCGTCTGCTCGCTGTCGCTACTCTCCCTACTGTTCCTCAGCCGATGCGGGTTCAATAATCTGGAGACGGATCTGCTCGACACCGCAGGTAGGTCGATCCATTCCGCCGGACATAACTTCCTCTCCAGTCAAATCGCCGCTCGACTCCGTCGATCGCAACCGATTTTCCCCACTTTTCACCGATTTTCCTCACTTTTCACCGATTTTCCCCACTTTTCACCGATTTTCCGCCGATTTCCGCCGATTTTTCGATTTTCTACCGAACGAGTCGTCAAAGTATGGTTGTCAAGCGAATTTGAATGGGATCGGCAAATTTTTAGATCGGTATCGTGTGACGGCGCGCGTTGATTGGGCGAGCGGGTCAACGAGCCTCTCTAATTACAACGATCGTCCGGCTCCGTTTTTTGGCTACCAGACGCAAACCTGCGATTTATGGTCGCCGCGTCTACCGAGGGGAAAATTTCGTCGCCTCGCCAGGATTTTCTCTGGCTGAGAGAACGGTCACCCCAGACGTCGTAATGCGTATACATATTTCATGGGAGACTCGGAAAATCCTGCATAAATACAGATCTGCCATATTACGAGGTGTGCGTTCGCTTTTTAACGACGACGTACCATCGCCTCGTCTACGTGGATTCGTTAGCCGGCGCGAGAAAAAATTAGAAGAAAAAAATGAGAACTGTATTCCGATTTTCACCGCGTCGCGGTTGCTGCTCCGAAATCGGGAAATTCGAAATACACGGCTCTACAGTTTGGTTTTTCCGAGGGAAATAGGAGGAGATGTTCGGAAGTCGACGACACTCCGCTCGCGTCGCGTATTGACATTTTTGTCAAACGTCGAGTCTCCGAAGCTCGAAGCTCGTCGAGCTTTTCGGGTCAAGGTCGAGCGCAGAAGCGAAGGGTGCCTCGACATTTTCCGTATCATTATTTATTCCCATTCGTCGCAGAATCGTGGCAACGAGGCGTAAAAATGTTTTGCTCGGTGCACTCAAAATTCCAGGACTCCGGACAATAGACTTCATTGTGCTCATTGTTTCGAACGGAATGACCCGAGTAAGTGGTGGTAGTTGCGGTGGTGGTTCTCTCTCTCGGTACGAAGAGTAATAACTTAACGCCACGGGACAATGGGCCTTTTTTACCTGCAAAAACAACGGGAAGCAATCGTTATATACCGAGTGCGATGTATAATAGTAGAGGGACGGATACAGAGAGAGAGAGAGAGAGAGAGAGGAGAGAGCGGCGGTAACCGGCAGTGAGAGGCGAGAGAAAACTGGTAGAAGAGGACAAACGAGGAAGAAATCGTCGTTGAGAACCATCGCGGGGTGAAAAAAGAGCTCGCATAGCCCCGATTTTGAGCGGATCTCAAGAAATCCTTGAGATTTTGGTCTCCCAACGTTTCCTAATCGATTCGCTCTTCGGTAGCTCGCGTCTCAGTTTAACTTTCTTCGTGGAAAAACTGTCCCTCCGAGGCGGCGGAAACCCCGTTCGCCGAATGCTATGAGCGATGAGCGATAAGCGGTGACGGGCGTGAGAAACGAGTAGTGAAATTCGGTGGGCTAATGCCTGTAGGTTTGAACAACGGAGCAGGGAAGTTGTCTGGTCTAGTTGTTGCTCGCTGAGTGGTCTAGATAGATACGAACACGGGTACAAAGCGTGGCCATGCCAAGTTTCACGCGGGCGCCGCGACGGGATACCTACTACACCGCAGGGATGGCATTAGTGTCCAGGGCTCGTGTGTACCGTACGTATCTACGGCGGTGAGGTGAGGCGAGGTGAGGTGAATCTGTATCGCGAGGCAACGAGGTGTAGTAGCGCGGAACATTAATTAAGCTCGGGTTAAATAATATGCTCGTAATCCGCAGAAATTTATCTTCTCTCGCGCGGCGCAACGTAGTTCTCTACATACACGCGGATATATACTTACGTACTAGCAGGCTCGTCCGACGTATTTTTGTAATATGCTCCCGCGTGATATCGCGTGGTGTGGAAAAATTCGGAGAAATCGCGACGAGCCGTTAGATTGCAATATCAGCGAGGTAATTTACATTCCTATTGGAAGGTACATTCGACATCGTCAGCCTCCGCTGAAGAAGGCATCAAAGAGGAAGCGAAATACTCTTTTTTTCACATCGCCGTCAAACGACCGACTGTCTTTCTGCTCACAATTAGGAATCTGTTCGACCGTTGAATCCTTTCACGACTTTCCAAGCGAAGCTCGTATACCGACTCCTTTTATCTCCTCCTTCGTCCGCAACAGCGCAATTCACACCCTCTAAGTGCTTCGCGTCGAGCTTCAATGGGAATAATTTCGTTGAATATGCTTTTGCGAAATACCTACCGACCAACTTTGCTGACAACGAGCGCGTCGAACCAGCTCGACTATCCTCCTCCTCCCTGCTCCGCCGGAATGAAACTAACAGTAGCTTCATTCGGCGTGTTAAATTCCTGTTAACGAGTAGTTCACGTCGAGCAATTAGACGGCTGACAGTTGACCACGCCGAGCCAATTTCGAAAGCTTCGCTGATACTCGTAAGTTCCGAAAATTAGTTTGCCCCGCGATTTGAATATTGGAGATGATAATCGGCGACGAAAGAGGCGAGGAAACGAAGGTGGGTGGTTAATCGTAGGAGGACGGGAGAGTATCGTGGAAAAATGTAAATTGCGCGACTCGATGCGTAGAATCGGGAGGAAATAACGGAGAGCTATCTACGTCTCTCGTCGTAGCATCATTCTCGTCTCTCGTCGTACCCAACGCTGCGTGAAAAGAAAGATGATAGGTGGAAGACGCGGCGAAGATAAAAAGACGATGAGTTTCTTTCTATGTCGTTAAAAGTCCGGAGCGAGGGTTGCATAGAAAAGGGGCGAGGACGGAAGAAGTCTAAGCGCACGACACTTCCTTGCCACCGGAGCGTGGAAGCCTATTTGAGATTCATGAGCTGTAGCGGCGCGGTGATGTACATAGCACTGCTTACCTGCGCCCAATAAGATAATATTCGCGGCCAATTTTCCATCGCTCGCCACGAGTCTTCGGCTCGAAGTGATTCCAGCATCACGAGAATATTTTCGACGAAATACTTCGCGATAATCGACGTTTTCCCCGCGTTTTATGCACAATTTGCGTAGAATCGCGTCGCGTTATTTTTCGCCGAAGAATGGGAAAATCGTGGCTGCGAGGAGCTGAGAACGTGCAGATTCGAGGACTCGACGAGTGGTGGGGGCGAAACGGTGGTGTAAAATGGGCGAGGGTGTGGCGATAAATTGATAAAATAGGAAAACCGAGCGGGTCGTGGGATATTTCATCCCGGCTGACGCGAGCGTTCAGCGGTGTTCGATTCGTCTTTGAAAAGCTCTGAATATAGGAATAGGCGAGACGCGAAACGCGAAACGACGCGTGCCCGTGCCACGTCTCTCGAAAATACGTGAGGCGACTTACCGCCACGTTTCTACGTCGTTACGCGCCAAGTGTCAAGGAAAGGCAAGTCGAATGGGACGACGACGAGGAGTCGGAGGAAACGTCGAGGACGACGCGTATGCAAGCGCAGAGGCAAAGAACTTTCGAGGCGCGATTCACGCGAGCCGAACTTTTTCTACGGCTACAGAATTTGCGGGGACTTTCGCGACGAGAATATGGAAGAATCGGACGTTTGAAAACGAAAATCACTCCGAAGTATCGACGCGAAATGAATGGAAAGAGAAACTAACTTTCACGACGAAATTGGAATCTGAGACGAGACCGCGAAACTTTTTATTATTATTATTATTATTATTATTATTATTACTATTATTAGTGTTGCTATTATTGTTGTTGTTGTTGTTATTGTTATTATTTTATTTTATTGTATTCTTTGCATAGAATCAGAGAATCCAGTAGAAAAATGAGAATGGTCATTTCGTTGGATGTAATTCGATGTAAAATTAAGACAAATGGAATTGTATCGATCGATTTCACGTTTCGTTGTATATTTTCTGTCATTTCGACTTGTATATTTCATCGGCGTGATCGATAACACGAGCGAGAGACGAGGAAATTATACGATGGTTTCGACTACAGTGATACGAAAAACTCATCGATCTTTCGGACGGCTCGATGCAAGATCGATTTGCCCCATCGCGAAACGCATTTCGCGTCAACTCGCACATGCGTCATACGCGGAACGGTCCGGTCGGCGGGGCAGACGGGGGAGAAGGACGCGAGTCACGTTCCATCAACTAATTAGCAACGTTCAATCGATCAATCGGTCGACTCGTCGATTGATTAATTGGTCAAAGCCCGAATCTCGTTCGACGTTTGCCGCGTAAATTGAAGCTACACAAATGCAAATACAACCCATGAAATTACTCAGCGTCAAACGCGGCAGCGGTGCGTGTAAATAAATAACGGGGACCGGAACTCCGGAAAGTTTCTGAAAGCTGGTCCTCGCTGGAGGCAGAAAAAAAGAACAGGGGAAAACCAAACGCGATTCTCCTGGGAGTCGCGAACCTCGTTCTCGTTATCGTTATCTTCGCAACCAGAAACAAAGGAACGTCTTTTTTTTGTAACGGTATTTATTTATAAAATCACGTCGCTTCGTTCGGAAACGAACACTCGGAAGCTGAGAACGTTTTCGCGAGGGTGTTTTTTTTTCCTCATTTTTCTTCGTAGAATAAAGGGAAAATTATCGGGGAAAAAATGAGCATCGGGGAAATAAAATCTCGGGGGAATAATGCGGCGAAAATTGCGTTGGGAGTATTAATTCTCGACGACACTCTTCTCGAGCCACGTTTTCTAGGAATTTTCGCATCTTCGATCGGGTAATTTCGATCCGTGGCAGATTCGACGCGACTGGGCGGTTTTATTTTTTCGGAGTAACCCGATTCAAGGGAGATTTCTACGCTCCCTCGATGCCATCCGCAAACAGGCTGGCTACTCCGAACAAACGATGAAGCGATTCGACTTGTTTTTGCCTGGCAAACAGTACGGAGGAGACTCCGGAAATGGCGAGACTTGAAGTTTTCGGCAAACAGTTCCAGCCTCGGCGTTGTTATTAGTTCGCCGCGCATCGAGTTTTTGCCAGCGTGATAATCTGCCCGAAAATTGCGACGAGCCAAGATTTCTCCCCCCCCGTTCCGAACGTATCCGGAATGTTCTCCCGATTTCTCGAGCGTGCCTCGTGTCACGCGGAAAAGACGAGCGGTGGTGCATGGACGCGCGCGTGTTTCAGCGGTGGACGAGCGCAGGGTCAGGGATAAAGGCAACTCCGTCCGTCTCGCGAATTCCGAAAGTCTCTCGGGACGCCGAAGCTTTCGGCCACGGAGCTGGTTTACTTCGAAACGAACCGGAAATTAATCTGTTTGACAAGGACTGATGAATGCGTCGTTCGATCAGCGCTCGACCAAGTAATCGAGTGCCTCGTTTTATCGATCAAGAAACGAAGAGGATACTTCGCTCCTCCAACTATTTCCAACATCCCTGTCCGTTTCCCCGCGGCAAAAAAGCTCGCTTATCCGAGTATACGTCCAATAAACGTTCGTTCCGCTTACCCTCGGATTCTCGTCGATGGACGAACACTCTTGAGCCACGACTCCTGTACGAGGTTTTCGCCCGGGGATTCAGGACATTTTGGAAATTCGCTACAACCAGCCTAATTATGATCGCGACCGCTCGGATTATATAGTCTCCTCGATGTTAATTAAATTCTCATTGTTTCGCGGCGATGAATGTACGCAGCTCGGAGATGCCGAGAGCAACGGGTCGTCTTTCTCGAAGCTCGGGAATCCGCTTCTCTCGAGATCGCTGGAGTTGTTTTAGTAACAGGTCTTCCGCTATCCCTTCGGATGCGAGCGCTCCGGGCGAAATATTCGACGGCCAGCCCGAGGCTCCTCGCTTATTATTTATACCCATCAATCACGTCGATGGCGAACCAGAAACTTTAGCAACTCCCCCACAAAACCAATGCGATTAACACTTGTTATTGAACCTGAAGATCGTCATTCCTGAATTTTTCATTCGACGTGTTATCACCCCATCGAAACAATCTATCACAATCACGATTAATCCCGACATCGACCCGGTGATTTATTACCAATCGCCCATTTAGCAAGACACCGTGACCAGTGCCTTGAAACGGTCGACGTTATTTGACCGTTAAACGGCTCAACTCGCCAGATCAGCTCCGATCATACGATCCACGAATTTACGAAATCAGTCTGAAAAATGTCTCCGACATAAGGCGCTCGAATTCCGAACGCAACGAGGTTCTAGCAAAACGAGTAGTAGTATGTTGATAAGGTCAGACATGCCGCGTCACGTGTTCATACCACGGCTCCCGCGAATAATAGCATCAAAAACCTCCGCACGAACAGTATAATGGAAAACAAGCTATTCACAAATAACGGTAACAAAACACATGGCCCTCAAATAAAAGCACCAAATTCAATTTAGTCGCCAATATTGACAGCAGAAAATATCGACAGCCTAGAAAATATTCCCGCTAATTATCACCAAATGCACAATCAACGGGTGAACATACCAGAAGAAATATTACGAACAAATAATTTATTTCCATTTTTGGTAACAACCGATTCAGATGAAGATAAAAATAATTGATTCGTATCACTCCACGTGAAAGATGTGTTCGGAGCTTTTTTTGTTGTAGTTTCTGGTTTGGTGCATCTATTCGCGTATAGCCGAAAAGCGGTGCTATTATTTCGGCGTTCTAATCATTTCCACCGGCGGAAAGGAGCGTGACACGCGGACAGATATTACGGAGTTGGGAGTTATTTCCACAAATTACGTGGAACCTTAAGAACTCCGGCTATATCTTATTGTTAGTTGCGGTTAGTTCCCGCGGGCCGAAAGATCTGCAAACTTTGTCAACTGTTGTTAGTGGTTCGCGCGGTGATTGAAAGCGCCGAAACTTTGCAGCTGTGTAGGTTCACCCGGAAGTTGTAACTAAACCATTGTATCGAACCGACTCGCAGACTTCTCCCCGACAAATCGCAGGTATTCGGTGTTTCCTACGGTTCTCAGAAGCCAGAAACGAGTTGGGAATAAGTCGCCGCGTTTCCACCGCCTCGTCGTATATTTCTACAATAATTATTATCAAATTATTATTCTCGTCGATTTTTTTTTGTTGATTCTTTCAATTTTCAATTTTTGTTCAGATGAACGAGTAGCGAGTTATCTTCCTCCGCGAGGAAAATGCAGGCTACGTTTTTCGTTCAAAGGAAAATCGAGGCGCGCCGCGTATTTCCACGCTTCGAGTGCTAACGGCGAAATAACCTTGTCGAGCTCGCGGAAGAAGTTTTACCAAGAAACTTCCCAATTGTCCGCGACTCAAATTTGCGCCAAGGTTTTTACCGCTCCCGCGAAACTTTCGAAAAATTCTCGAACAAAAGTCGACGAGTTGTCCGAGAAAAACGGGAATCTCGCCGAAGGTTTTTGAAACTGCGCGAAAAATGTCGAACATTTTGCGAAAAGCGTCACGAGTTTCGAAACTCTACTAAACTGGATAGAGAACAATGTACGGCAAAGATCATCAATAATTCGTCAAATATCACAGCAATCTCGTTCCGGCAGCGTTTTTCTCCAAGAAGAAAGAGAAATCAGTAGTATAAGCTTGATCATGTCAGACGGGCGTGCTCAACAGAAGGTAGATGAAATTGTTGGTTAGTTTGGCGGTTCGTTGGTACATTTTCTTTGGATCGGGAGAATATATACATATAGCTATATATTTCTCCGACGGTGGTTGTCCACCAGCGTTGATCGCCAATTTTATCGACGCTGTCAACGATATCGCCGGCTGTCGTCGGACCGATGCCCTGGGGAGGTTTCGCAACGGTGTACCTGGACGCGCGCCACCCTTTCGTCGTCATAGCTTGTTTATACTCCGTATATAGCCCTCGGTATACCCGCGCATACGACCGATACTTCCCGTAAAGCTACGCTCCGACGTTTACCAGCAAAATACGTAGCGTAACCCATTTACACGTGTCACTCGTCTCGCTCGGATATACCGGGTGTCCGCCACTTCGAACGGAGCCAACACCACGAGCGTACTCGTATCGTCAATCTCTGTGAAAAATTCCAGTAGCAAAACTTCAACGAACCAATAGTTCGGTCGTCAAATCGAAGCGGGCGATTTTTCGCGCCGCGATAGCTCCTCGCAGCGAAACTACGCGATTCTCGACGATCTTCACGGGACGTTGTTCGATCCTCTTCTCGAGTTCAACAGCCTCGTCGCGCGAGATACCACAAAATTTTCCGACACCCGGTACAAAGTTCGGGAAGGAGCTGGGACGACCTGGTTCTCGATTAGACAGGTGAAGATCGCGTCGTCTTAATTGCGACGAAATTACGTATCGACGATGCTGCCACGGAGGTACGACTCGATACGCTCGCTCGTTTGTTTGCCCCTTGGTACCGTGTTTGTACGGCTAGTAGTCGCGTGCATCTCGCCGCTGGCCGTTCGGAAGAGAGAAATTCCGACGGAAATTCAGCTAAGCCGTGGTTATTCCAGGGGCAAATATTGTTATTCAATTTCGGAGCGGTAGCGCGTATGTCGGTTGAATTTCCACCGGCCACTCGTCCGTGGCTTCTGGTTTCAGAGGCCACGGAAAAAGCGCGCGTATCCGCATCGAAAAAACGACGCAACTCGCGATTTCCATCAGCGGGCTTTGGAATTTCGAAATCCAATTTCCATGCCAAAACCTGATATATCACAAACTCCACTTTCATTTCTCCCCATAAAATTCAAGAATCAGCGTCGATCGCAGGATTCCGATCGACATCTCCCTTCGCATAGTTGCCGAAAGTTCTTCGTTCGTTTTCCCTTTCGGTCAAGATTACTCGACTCCTCGCTGTTGAATCGTTCGAATTCCAGCTCTCTTTCAAGGCTGAGCTTTCGCGTCGGTGACCGAGCTTCGCAGTCGTTACCGTCTCATCGAGAATTCATCGAATGCCGGGTGAAATGTGAAATGAAGAAAGTGAAAAAAACCGAACAAGTCGTCGTTTTTGTGAGCGAGAAGCACTCCGCCGATCAGCCTATCACGATGCCGCGAATGGCGAGAACTCGCTCGTACGCGAAAGCTCGTACCAGCAACGATCGTCCAGGAAGGTGACAGCGGTATACGCGACAGCCATTCGGGTCAGGATATTCGATTGGCTGGCTGCGAGCCATTCTACGGAGTGTGAGTCGCAGCCAGGAATGAGTTATCGCCCTGACCTACGCCATCGTATCGAAAGTCGAGCCAAAAATCAGTCGAGATGAGAATAAAAAAGGGACGAATGCCTCTCGCGTCGCGGCCGTTACTCATTTTTGTCGCTAAAGATTCTTCCTCTAATTTCTCTCGAGGCGATGCAAAAAGCTCCGATGCATTCTCGATCGTATTTTCCGCCGCTCGATTTCCCACCTCCGCGTCGAAAGCTTTTTCACGACTCCGCGAGCTTGCGGTATTCTCGCGCCAAGCGATGTCTTCGCAAACAAAACCAAGCTCCGCGATCTACGGAAACATTTGTTTCACTTACGCGATCATCGCGGAAGAGAAATCTCCAACGATTCGTCGTACTTAGTTCTCGCTGAGCTGGCAAACAATTTCTGTTACGTAATGTCAGTCTCGAAACGCTGAGAAATATACAGAAAAAAAGCTCGCTCACGTTTTCACGACCGCTTCACGATTCTCGACTATTTTCTCCCACGCAAAAGAGACAAATGGCTCGCGAATTTTCTCGCACTCGCGCATTTTATTCTACAAAAGGTCGATCGCTCGTCTGATATTTCTGTACAACTTTTTCCTCCCAGGTCCTTGCAGCTTTCAACATTGTGGTATGCGTAGAAATTATTAGAAATGATCAGAAATTATCGTTATTATCGTTATTATTATGATTATTATTATTATTATTATTATTATTTGAATTACATGTTACATCGTATGTAGAATTACAGGTTTTGTTCCGAATGGTTCCGCGAGATTGTCGAAAATACTTCCGGAGTTTTTAAAGCTTTTCTCCGGAGCCTCGAGTCTTCTTCCATTTCTCGTCCACGTGAGAATAGCAGCTTTGTATCGCCGCTGGATTGTTTTATCTATTGTCCCGCGTTATTGTTCGCTTGTTTCTGACAAGAAGTCTCAAAGAAGGATCTCGAGCTCGGATATATCGCTGAAGGATCGTCGAGAGATTGAAAAAAGTGCCGAGGATGATATCGGGTGTCGCGACATTTTCGCATCCGTTTCCGACGACGACGACGATGATGCGCGGATTAATTTTCATTCTCGTTCACGGCCGTAATTCTCGAAGCTTTCCGGGTGAATAGAACGGATCCGTGTACTAATTGACATGACTGTCCAATTAGCTGCTCTTCACCTCAACGAACATCGTTTGTTTCGCCAGACAAGCTTCGAGCTCTCCAGCATCAGGTTTTCTCGTCCGCCATCGTCATTCCCATTATCCTCGTCGAATCATCACGTTTCAACGCGCTGTACAAAAAATATGCGCGCGAACTTTTTTTGCCAACCTTATTTTTCCAACGTCGTCGTACAAACGAGCGTCAAAAAACTGCATCGCGCGGAAATCGCCGTGCAGCTTGAAGTTTTTTTTCTCTATGTATTCGACGAGTACGAGTACATCGGCGATGATCGTCGGATCGGACGAAGAACAGACCGAGATGGAAATTCGAGTGTTTGGAGAAAGAAAAAAAAGCGGGGCGGCCGTTTCACGGGGAAAATCCAATTTTCCTGCCGATCATAAATATCGTAGAGCAAAAAATCGTCCAATTTCACGGTAGAAAATGAAGTTTCGATAGATTTTCGGGTTATTTTGACGCTGTGGAAAATTCATTCGGCGTCGCGAGGCACCGCGATCGAGCGATGCGTCGGAGGCGGAGGGGAAAAATATGTTGCGACGGCGGAACAAAAAGGAGAGTACGACTCGTCGTGACGTTCCGGTGTGCTAGATTTGATTGGAAAATGACGGTGGCTCGCGTGTCAGCCGAGCCGGATCGGAGAACACGCGCCGTTGCGAAGTAAAGTTTCCCAGTCGACGGGTAGTAAATTTACGTTAACTCGGCAAGGATTGTCAATTGTTTTCCAATTACAGGGAATTAGTCGCGATGCTAATTCGAACCGTTTCCCGTCTGTTCCAGGACCCGTCACGGCGGCCAGTTTAGCCGAGGCTAATCAACGCGAAGAAGAAACTCGAATCGAGGTCGAGAGGCTCACAGCCGAGATACGGACCTTGAAGTTGCAAATTCTCCAGTTAACCGGTAAATATTCCCGAAACTGCGACAAATTCGCCGTTTCAGCGAAACTGCGACTTTTCTGTTCTCCTCTCTCCGTTTTTCGCCCCTCTTAACACTTCGCCGCGAACTCTTTCGAATATCTCCCCGACTCTAGCGAATATCAGCACCGATTTTCGACTCTACTGGAAGAAAAGCACCGTTCGCGTTTTTTTGTCGACGAACAACTTTGGTGTTCCTATTTCAACGGTGTGAAACGTGGCGAACGCGTGTCTCTTGTTATGTAAAAATTACCGAAGGGAGACCGCTTTCCACGCGGGATTAGGATGATCCCAGGGCGAGAAAGAATGTTTTTTTCTGCCAACAAAGGCGCGAGAAAGTCGTTGCGCAAGAATACCCCGCGTTTTTCCGTCCGTCGATATTTCATCGCGGTCGACGCCGCCAACGGGGGTTGATGACTCGGCTTGGCGGTAAAATAAGTGAAAATTCGGAATCTCCTATAAATTTCTCCCCGCGCGGCGATAGAAGTTCGTCCTTTGTCGTTAAAGGCTCACGGTTGCTTGGTTATGGATGGCGTGCAACGTTGCACTATCAACGTCACAAAGTGCACGGTGGGAGGGAAAAGCTCCGCGACGCGATTCGCCACTTCGGATCATTACTCTTCATCGCCGATATTTTCTCTCTTCCTACTAATTCGAAAAGCTCGTCGCGTGAACCGGATGAAAATCGACTGCGGGACGAAAAATCGCGGACTGGTCGGGAATTTCTTCGAAATTGTGGCGGAAGAGGCGAAAATGCGGAGCAATTTTCGAGGAATTGATCGCGAAAAATAAAACGTGGGGTGAATTCGGGGTGGCGCGCGCTCATTTGTTTGCCGGAGGCCGCGCAGCGTTGTCGAAGTTAATCTGAATATATTGGAATTTCAAAGATATTCCCGGTCCGGTTATCGGTGGGCCGCGCATTCCAACGAGGCGAAATTAACATTTCTAATAAGCCCTGCTGCTGCTGCTGCGTATCTATTAAATATGTATGACAATAATAAGAGAGGAGAAAAATCCAATTCGACCGATAGGACTCCGCGTTTACCGCCCCGCGCGAACGCGAAGTGGGGGCAAAAAACGGAGAGATTCGAGGACGCGGCGGGCGATGCTGCCTCCTGCTACCGCGCACCGTAGAATTTTATCGCCGGGCGCGATGCCATATCGCTGAATCCACTCGATGCTCGGCATGAAAACGCGACTGTTGACGCGAATATAAAAACGTATGATCGCGAGGATTACTATCCGCGCGAATAACGCGCTCGCCTCGTCCTGCAGCCACACACGAACTCCGGATGACTCGAATCGTAACGCGTTGATTTTACGACTCGCGATGGTAACGACTCGGAGACGCGGAACGCGCGAGTTTCTTCGCGGCTCATTTTTGCAACTAGTAAAAAACTTCCCAACTCCGTCGACGCCATCTCGTACGTCCCATTTCATTCCACGCGGAGTGTATCGTTACGCGACGACGATTCCGCCACCCAATAAAATCGCTCTTTTCAGCTACTCCCGCGACGAAACGACCGCTCATTTCCGTACGTTCCATTTCACGCACTTCTCCAAATGAGAACACGTTCCAAACACCGTGAACCAGCGGGAAAAAACATCCAACCACTCAAATTCAAATTTCCCACGCTCGTTCATCTCGCCGTTACCTAACAATCGTCACGACCCTTTCGTCGCCCGACGAAGCGGACTATCATTACACATTCCGCGATGCTTCGGATTCCGGAGAGAGAGAGAGTCGAAATTGGACATTTTTTGTCGACTTTTTTCGGTATCACTCTAATATTCCAGGAGGACCACCGGGACACAGCGAATCGGCGTCTATCCTCAATGCTACGGACGTCGGGGACTGTTTGGCGGCTCGTCGTCAGGTGGACTTGGCGGAGATATCCAAAGGTTTGCCGCACAACAACGAGTACGAGCTGATAGCGTTCAGCCACTTCACTTTTTCGCGCGTTTATCCCGTTGACCTTGGGCTGGGAAAACGCGTGGTGGAAAAGCCGATCGGATTCAAGCGCAAGGATCTGTCCGAGGCGTTGACCAAGGCTGTGGAGAGCCTGAATCGGAATACGACGGGTAGTCAAGCGGGACCGAAGTATACGGTGGAAGATTTCCTCGAAGGTCTCTACCGCGTCGAGCCGACAACGGGGACCCAGTACGAGATGTACTTCCGCACGAAGAACTTGAACAAAAGCGCCCAGTTGACGGGTGCCGGCTCGCCGCAGGGCTACACAAAGGTTGTCCTCATGCGGCCGTACACGCCGATACAATTCGTGTCCAGCGAGAAACAGCCGGCGAGGGAGAAGGAACTGATTCACATCATATTGCCGTTGTCGGGCAGAACGAGCACCTTTCAGAGCTTCATGGACAAGTTCGTTAAGATAGGACTGAAAAATGACCGGAGGGTGCATCTCACCGTCGTTTATTTCGGCACCGAGGGCCTCTCCGAGGCGAGAGCTATCATGTCGAGAGTTCTGATGACCAGAGGAAGCGGCGGTAGCAATCGAAACCTCAGGCTTCTCGCCCTCAACGAAACATTCTCGAGGGGCAAAGGACTTCGGGTCGGTGCCGAAAGAGCCTGGGGCGGGGAGTCGGACGTGCTGCTCTTCATGTGCGACGTTGACATCGTCTTCAGCGCCCGCTTTCTTGACAGGTACGACCAAATTGGAATCGAAAACAAAGTTTTTCCAGAACTTTCCCATGAAACGTGGAGATTTGGATAAACTACGTTTCAACGTGTCGCGTCACAATTTTTTTCATTTCCCTCTTACGAATACGTAGCGTTACCAAAATATCCAATACGAGAATAATACCGCAATAATAATATTGGAAAATTTTAAGCATTGCTACCAATTTACTGTGACACGGACGTGTTTTTTTATTTTAACTTTGGTAGAACGAATAGAGAAAAATGCTTGAAATGCATGATTTCGTCTCGGTAATAGTCTCACGTTTCCTTGGATCGCTATTCGCTTTTTGGATTCTTCGTCTCGGGTGATATTGCGGAGGAATCGGTTCGTTTTGCTCGTTGTCGAAGAATTTATCGAAAATCAGAAACGTAATTGGACGGAGGCTCTAGAATTCGGATCGAAGGTAGACGCTGCGAAGGGAAGGAACGACCGTGTAATGGATTTTCAGGTGCCGATGGAACACGGAGACGGGGAAGAAGGTTTACTACCCGATTGTATTCAGCTTATACAATCCTCACGTGGTTTACACTCTCCAGGGTCGAGAAGTGCCACCGGAAACGGATCAGCTCGTGATATCGAGGGACACCGGATTTTGGAGGGATTTTGGATACGGAATGACTTGCCAGTACAGGTTCGTAGCATCGATCGGGCCGAGCGATCCATGATTCGGCAGAAGCGTGACGGAACATTTATTTTTTCCCTCGAGCAGGTCGGATTTTCTGAGGGTTCGAGGTTTTGACGAGGATATCGTCGGATGGGGCGGCGAGGACGTGACGCTTTATCGAAAGTACGTCAGGAGCAGCATCAAGGTCGTGCGAGCTACCGATCCCGGCATCTTCCACATCTGGCATCCGAAGGTCCGTCTTTGTCGATCTTAAATGTCTCCAAAACAAGTGCCAAACGCCGATATCTTCGTACACGTACGCGCATTACGAGAGCGCGACATCGAGTACGACGAGCACGAGGAAAGAACCGGAAACTCGTATCGCGACGAGATATAAATCGAAAAACTTCGCGATCGGAGTGCGAAGTAGAGCAAGGGCGCGCAACTTTTCGGACACAACTTTCGTTATCTCGAGAACCGAAGATCTCCGACAAAACGTTCGCCCGGCACTTTCTCATCTCTCGCTTGTCTCGCGAAATTTTCGAAATTAACGGGAAGATCGGAAAAGTTGCGGCGAAATCGACGCGCTCGTCGAGTAATCGTTGGTAATTCCACTAGAAACTTCAGACATCGTCTGAAGACGGACCGCTTGTCAACAGGTTCGAAACGCAGCTGAGCAGAATTTAACGCAGCATGGAGTCCCGTAGCCTTTACCACGGATCATTAAGGCTGTGCTAAATCCAATCAACGGCTGGCTTATTACCGACAAACTTCCAATAATTATATTAGATCCGGGATAACTCGGTAGGATAGAAAGACAGGGATGAGCTAGAACCCCGAGGTTCAACGCTCCACTAGTCAACTTTGACAAACCTTGTTAAAGCTAACGAAACCACTGATCTATACGCGGGGAAAAAAGCTCCTCGTCTCTGATAAAATATCGTATAATTCGCAATCAAGCGCGCGATTTTTCGTATCGTTCTCGAACTCGAGTCTCACAATTACAATTTTCCCTCGATCTGTATACGAAAAAAGACGGGAAAATTCGAGAAGGATCGTCTCAATCGGCGAGGAGCAGAAGAAGAAAATAGAAAATCGTGAGGGATGTGTGGTTGAAAGTTTCGTTCGAATGCTCGGTCGAAACGCGAGAGGATGTTGATTCGTGTTTGCCGTGAACGTGATATTCCTCGAGGCAGGTGGAAAAAAGTAAAATGAAGTCGGATGGTTATATCGTATACGAGTAATCCGAGGCCGCGAGAGACGCGCCGTGAATATGAATGACGTCCAATGAAATGAAAATTACCCCCATTCCGAATGATACCCGCCATTTTTAGGGCCGTTCGGTATCACTTCGCGCGAAAGTCGATACTTTTCCGGGAGTTTGGTTGCCTACGCCTGTAGCGTGATCAATTTTTTACGACCCAGCAGACGCTGACCGCATTTCTATGAAGAACTTTGCCGGAGATGCTTCCTCATCGTCGGGGCGCAAAGATACAATTTTCTCTTCTCGCGATCCTCGGAAAAATCTCCGCCGCGAATTATTATCTATATCCGGCTGTCTTTCGCCAAATATTTCGTGCCACTTGGAAAGAGAACAAAAAACTCTACGACTCTTTGTCACCTCAACGCCTTGGGATTTTCGAATAAACGTGGATTTCAGGTGCGTTTTGCTGCGTGTCGGA
Source organism: Arge pagana (assembly GCA_963969455.1). Classification (NCBI taxonomy): domain Eukaryota; kingdom Metazoa; phylum Arthropoda; class Insecta; order Hymenoptera; family Argidae; genus Arge; species Arge pagana. Next base: position 3,925,674 of record OZ018312.1, on the reverse strand, counting down.
AAAACGTGCTATATCTGCGTTACGTCTGATTCTCGTTGCATAGCAATTCCGCCACACGTGACGAGCTCAAAAATGAAAATTAATCGCCAACGGAGCTGAAAACCCGTCGCGAACGCAGGCCAGCAGCTCATTTGCGGTGTCGTACATCGTTCAACGAACAATATTTCAAACGGATTCGCATTCGCGCCTGTTTACTCTCCACTCGTATTCGCCGTCCTCGCGACCCCCTGATTATTTTCATCCGACCGCCGATCATTTCTCTCGTGTATCCACAATTTTTGCGCGTTATATCTGGCAAAATGTTTTCGCCGGAAATTCGCGTTGCGACGTTTCTACAGCGTTTTTTCCCCACGCTCGTAAAAAAAACTGTGGGCGTCTCGTTTCCTCCGGATTCGTCAAGGATTCTTCTCACGACTCGTTTCAGGTTTGTTCCGGTGGTCCTGGGCAGCGCTTATCGACCGATCAGTATCGAGCTTGCATACGCTCGAGAGCTTTGAACGAGGCTTCCCACGCGCAGTTGGGATTCTTGGCGTTCCGCGAGGACATCGCGAGTCAGACGTTCAACGTGCAATCGTCGCTGGGCAAAAAGAAGAAAGTCCCGACGAAGAAGGATAAGAAAAAGTTGTCGCGGCAAAGCCGTGGGCCGGGACAAGTGAAAGAGAGAGGAGGAGTCGAAAGAACGTCGAAAGACCAGACTTGATCTGTGTCCGGCTTTCGCTCGGAATTCTGATGCTCCGTGTAAATAGTATTGTGAAAAGGGCGGAACGGAGAGAAAAAATTAGCGAGGAGTGGTAGAAAAAATGGGACGAAGTTCGCGTTGTTATTTATTATTTAGCGAACAATCGCGGTGCTCGTTACGCGAATAATCGATTCCTATTTTCGAACGAAACGAAGAGCTCGCAACGTTTTTGAAAATATTTTATTTCGTTTTTATTTGTTCGGGAAAAAAAACGGAGATGGAGGAGAAAATATTTCGAGGGTAAGTGAATTTATTTCGCCGAAAGCGAGTTGTGATCGAGGGTTGAATTAGGCTACGACGATGTTGTGCACCAAAGTCTGATAGTGTTTTTTATTGAATTCCATTCCCGTTGAATTTTTCATGAGAAAGTCACCTTCGCGATGTAAATTTGCAGGATATTTATACGTGAGGGACGAAGAGTGATTCGATCATCTTAGAGGTCAATTAGGTTAGATTTATTGAGATTATTGCACCGAATTCTAGAACCGTTGTTAACGGCGTACGCGCAAGCGTTTAAAGACACATTGTAAATAATCAGACGAATAAAGTTATACCTGTTCATTTTCACCCGTCATCCGATTTTTTAGATTCCCTTCGACTGAGAAAAAAAAATCCATCGTTTTTCCTTCTCCTCAAATGCATGAAAAAAAAAATTTCCACTACTGCTTAAAATTCACGTGGAGATGGAACAAAACGTTTTCTCTATTTTTCCGAATACTGCGATCAAATTTCTGGTCACATTTTATTTACAATTGGAATCGCAGCATGTTGCTGCATCAATTTCATTCTATTTGCAGTATTCTCTGCTGCGATAATTTCAGCCTTCGGTGTAATCAGCGGAGATGGGAACGGCAAAGGGAGGAAGATCTTAAGAGCTCGAGGAGAAATGTTCAACCAGAGTTGGAGATCATTCGACTAGATGAGAGTGTTCTTCGACTCGTCAGTTCTCCATTTCTCACGAAAGTTTCGCAGCTACGCTCGATCATATTTCAATCGAAATATTCACATTTTCCCCCACCCTCGCGGAATCGGTAACGCGATCTTCCACCGCTCGAGGTATACCAGTACGGAGATACTGCTCGAAGTTCGAACGATTCGCGCGCTCGATGCTCGAGAGACGTGGAAGTCGAGAGATATATGGAAAAAATGCCGGTATCTACGCGTGATCGTTGGAACGTAGCTTAACGGAGCTTCGATCGGAATGCGGGGTATCGGGCGCGAACCTTTCAAAACTATTGTCGATCCCCGCGTGATTTCACATATTTCTTCCATCCATTGTATTCCTTTCGTTTTCATCTCCGATTCTCTGATATTCCGGTCCACTTGTCGAAGGTTTGCTCCGGAAAAATCGCCCGTGACTACTCAGTCGCGGGGAAGTAATTCAAAATCTCGCCAGCTCGTTTATTTCCACTCGAACGGCGCCATTCCGCTCGTGAAAATCCGAGGCAATGCGAAAAATTGTCGGAATAACAGCGACACTCGTTGCTCGCGATACCAATCGACGAAATAGGCGAAATACCGAGAAGTGACCTTGAAACAAACGCAGCTCTAAAATTTCTCACTCGACAAAAAAATGCTCGCGCAAATTTGCCCGGAAGTACGAAATTTTGGGAGAAAAAATAGTTTCACACAGAAGAAATTCACGCTGAAATCGGAGAGCATCCGAAGATACTCGAATTCCGAAGGTAATTTTCAGTTTTCCGTGGACTTTGCCAGGAGAATAAACGGGGAACGATCGTTTCCGCGAGCTTAGCGTGATTCCGACGGTCGTTTTCTTCGCGATTGTTTCTCGATCGATCCAAACGATAAAATCAAAGCTCGTGGACGCCGAATGATGGCGAAGATGCTCGCAGTTATAGGGAATCGTCGCATAACGAAACAACTCGGGCAGGACCCATCGACGACGCCCGTTCGAGCGAAGCTAACAGTCGTTATCGTTACGATAGCCTCTGTTCCCGATGCACCGATAACATCGCCGTGAAATTCCGCAGTTCCGACGACGCTCAATACTCCTTGAATAACACGAAACGGAGCGCCTTGAGGCTCCTATTTTCCATACCGTAACGACGCCATATTGTCGCGACGATGAAACCAACGATACGACCGAAAACTTTACAGACCGCGGAAATTCATCGCCCCACGATTTATCGTCTCGTCTTCAAGGTACCAGATTTCATCGACTTTTCGTCTCCTCGCCTACAAACTCCGATACCTGTCTCTTCGCTCCTCGCCGAAGACGCAGCTTTCCTCCACATTCGGCCAAACCTTCGATAATCCACGGATGAGCCACCGAATTTGCCACCACGCGTTTCGCAGAACTTCCTTCGGTTTCTCTTATTCTCCTGCATCGGACACCAAACACTCGACACTCGCTACTCAGAAAAACGCGATGTATTATATATTCACGGATTACCACAAATTATTTGATACTACGGTTTTCATCGTCTTTTGGCGCGGTGCTATGAAATTTGCCACCAGAAACTGATACGATTCCACTCGGCACTCGCAATCGCGCGATCCGCCTTCACCACCCTTCGGGAAATTTGACGCGCTCGATAAACGTTATTATCAGTCACCGGAGGTATTATTATCTTCGAGGATCTCACTTTTTTCGGGAAGGAATTTGTCGAGTGACGGTTCCTCTCGAGGTGCGTGAGGGAAAGTCTATTCGAGTGTAATTTCCACTCGGTTCATCCCAAGCGGGCACCTGTGACATCCATCAAGTGACTGGCTAATGTGACGTCACGGGGTGCGATAAGACGCAGCCACCCTGCGCCCCGTTTCAATCGACTCGCTAAGCAACGCCGCGACGCAGCAGACATCCATTACCGTAATCACCACCCAATATCCCTCCCGTTCGTCGAACCACCCCTCAGCGACTGCTCCATCTCACCGCCAACCACGCCGGTTCTCCACGCTCGTCATTCCGTCACATTGGATATTCATCGCAGACCGCGATAAAGGATAAATAAAATACACGCACAGAGAAAGAGCGAGCGAGAGTGAGAGAGAGAGAGAGATATTTCACCCCCAGGGATGAAAGCGCCGAGCACGAGCTAATAGATCCGGATCGAGAGTTAATTTCGATTCAACAATCCGCATTCTTCGTTCCATGCGGTAATTAGTTCATCTGTTAAGCAGGATTGGCGATGAAAATTAAGTCTCGAGCTGCAAGCTCCGAGCTTTTTTTGCGACTATGTTGTTGAGCTTGATGTGGGAGGGAGAAGAAGAAAAAGAGGTTATTGATATTCGTTTATGTTCTCGTGTACCGGCGAATCGCGATGTTTTTTTTAAGTACAGTGCAGACTCTGGAGTCTGGAGAAAATGTTAGGCTTCTACGGAGCTGCTCGAGTAACGAAGACCCATAAATCATCCGTGAATCACGGGACAGCATATTCCTGGAAAGTTTTTGCTCGCGACGTGGCGCGATTCAGCTTCTTGATCTCTTTGGACTCGAGCGAGGAGGCAAATGACGTTAATTGCCTCGAAAGTGCAGGTAAGCTATATTCTCGCGCTATCATCGATGCATTCTTTCGCACCCGGTCTACGGGTTTTTCCAACCGTTGAGAAATTATTAAAAAGGTCTTCCTGACACGGAAGCGAATTATCGCATAGCTGACTTCGTTTTTTCAAGAAAAAATAAAAGCTCGGCTCGCGCGAATTATCGTTTTATTATTCCAAGTAGATGCTGCTTCACATGAAAAATACGAATAAAACCTGCTATCGATTATTGGTACAAAAAATGGAGTTCAACAGGAAAATACAAAAATCTGCGTGCTGTCGCTAATAATGGGATCAGAATCGTGCAGCGTGGCGGAATCACTCGATCGAAGGATTTGTACGATGTTATTCGTTAGTCGCGCAGGTCGAAGAGAGTGATATTTTGACTCCGGATGGCATTATGCTAAAGTCCAGAGCACTATAGTCGCGGTGCCACGCGAAAGGTGGGTGAATATTGTCGCGATGAATAATTTGGCGCGGTTGCCTTAATTCCATCTGCGCCGCAGAGCAGCAGATCGATCGCGTCGAAGTATATATGCTGGTGTCCGATACAGCATAATCCCTATGCAAAATCGTGTTCGGGGACTCGGGTTCCGTGCCTGGAGATTATTCCTCCCAGCGACGTCCAGGAAACAAGGCCAGGAAACGTCGCGATATAAATGAGGCGAACAATCGCGAATCGTCGGATCGATTCGAGCGAGCGCATTCGAGAGCTGGGGAATAATTCTCCACCGAAAGCACGGGCACCCCTGAAAAGCCAACGTTTCTCGGCGCGGCGGAGAAATCGAATGAGAACAAAAAACGTCACCGGGCGTCGGCTTTAATAAATTTGACAAACGGCCTTCGGCAAATAAATATGCATGCCCGGATTTTCTTCCGCTATTTCCCGCGCTTCGACGTTCTATCACGACTGCAATTTCGCACTGTCGCGATATTAAAGCGGCGAAAGTTTAACTCCGCTCCGCCACTGCGATGATATTAAATTTTTCTCGGAGAATCTACGAACTCGTATAAAAAAACAGGCTCAACGTTCATCGAACGGAAAAATGTATTTTCTCCGTTGGCTGAGAGTAGCGAGAATAAATTCGACGCTTTCGACGCAACGCTGCGCGTGAGAAGGGGAAAATGAAAAATTCTTCCTCGCAAAGTGAGAAAAGTGCGAATAACTCCGAAATTAATCGAGTAAGAATCGCAGATCTCGCTCGATGCGACCGAAATACGGATGAATGATCGTATTTTCGTTGGTTTTTTTTTCCTGGAAATTGCGCATCGAGCGGTTCGCTGGAAAAGGGCGAGAAGAAAATTCGAAGAGACAGGATAACGAGAGTTTTTTGCGCAGCTTCAGCCGACTGATCTCGTCATTAATTTGGCGAAGGTGCGAATTATCGCGCAATTAATCGGACGCGAGCAGGTTAGCGAGCGTGCGAATAGAGGAGATGACAAATAAAAGAAAAAGTCAAGGCGCCCTCCGGATGACGCGTAATTTGAGGCGGTCCGAGCGGACAGATCCGAGAATTAATAACTGGGATGCGGAAAAAGTCTCGATCAATCCCGACCTTCCTGAATTACTTGGTCGTTACGCGCAGCGAGATACGAGTGGCTGGTACTTCGCGGTAAATTACTCTGCGGATCTCTCGAAGGTTTGGTCGACTAGGCGGAAAAAGTGGCAGTCAGAGGAATAGAGACGGAGAGAGAAGTAGATGCAATAGCCACTCGCAGAAAAACGATCCGAAAGGTTATCAGGGCTCGTCGAGAGCCAAAGAAACTCCCACGATCCGCATCGCACAGGCGTAAGCTCGATGCGGCGTTGGGTGGGCGAGAACATGGCTGCTGAGAGTGAAAGGATCGCGCATAACGAGGCTGTTGTATCCTTTTTATCGCAGGCGAGAGCTTTTTTGTTCCTGAAGCGATTTTATTCCCAAACTTTCAGCTCCGGCTTTGTGTTTATCGCGAAAAGGATTGGGAAAACGAAGTATTCGAAAAAATTAGGCGACTAGTTGGAAGAATTTTCGTCGACACGATTCTACGAAGGGAAAAAAGCTCAGGCGTTGAGCTCGCGAGGAAAATACAATACAGATACCTCGCAATGTCGAACCATTATCTCGAGCTTGTATCGCGCTGTATAGCGACGAGTGTCGTTAATCCGGAATTTCGCCGAAATACAGTAAACATCGGCTGTTATTGTTGTCATAAGCGTGATCCTCGTCGGACAGCAACAGTTGAGCCGTGGCTCTACTCGAGCCGCGACGTGTGTCTATTGCTCGCCGGCTAGATTTCGCGGAATACTACGACGCATTCGTACGTGAACCGAACAACATTCGCGTCGTGATCGCGACTAAACGCGTTTCCGATTGAATAAACTACAAAATCAAAACGTCTGCTCGTTGATATTGTGCTATTTCATGAATGCGTCAGCGACGAGTTCGAGTACCTCGTGATATTTGCGTGATAATTAAAGCGTAACTCGTGACTATTCGAACTGATGATCGATTTCATCGCAGCTTTGAGCAAAAATAGGGAGGGATCGAATTTTTTTATTCGTCTAATGCATTCTCGCGCGTGAGAATCGTATACGACGATCTTGGCAGAGAATTCCGAAGGCAAGGTTCGGCAGAACTGGGAGTAGGCATTCTACGAAGGCTGATTGATCAGTGATAAAGGACTGCGAAGAGAAGTTGAAAGGCAAATTAGTAAGATCATTGGCGAAAAAAAATTAATGGGAGAAATGCATTTAAAATAAAAGTGTAACGACAATCGTTGAGATATTGTTGAACGTAAGTCGCGGCAGTTGTGAATGTGCGAGAATTATTCGGGGAAAGATTTTGTGCGGAAAAAAATTGCTACGTCTAATATGATAATGGATAATTGCTCGATTGGTCGGCTCGTTGAGGTAATCGTTACTCGTTCGAGTCGAAATCGCGTAATATGAATTGTATGAAATACGGTGGAGTGTGCGTGACGCGAAAGTGAATCGAGGCACACACCTCGGGACTCGTGAACGCGGACGTCCTGGAACGGGCTTCAAACGGGAGTTGGAAGCTTCGATCGCGGCGAAAGCTCATCGTCGGAAAGGTAAGCGAACAAATGATTTTCCTTCTCCGCACCTTTCAATATCCAGTCTCTGGCGGATTTGCCGATCGCGAGGGAAGGTTCGAAAAAGTTGGGGGATTCCATCGCGACGTGGCAGGTCGAATGAGATTTTAATACTACGATGAAAGCTCGCGACCCCCGTCGCGCGGGTGGCGGCCACCCGTTTCCTCGCCGTTTGAGAACGTCGTTTCGGCTTTAAACATTATTCGCGGTCGTACCAAGGAGTGTAATTGGGTCGAGAGGAACTCTGCTTCTACTCTGATGAATCGCGCCGCCGGATATTTCGCGCGCGCGATCTCGTCGCGACATTTGAAAAATGTCAAACGCGAACGGTACGCGCGATGTTCCCGCAGAAAGCTTTTTTCAAACCGGTTCGCGGATCTCGCTCGAATATGGCCGCGACATCTCGTTGGTGGCGAATGTTTCGAAAAATACCTCTTTTTCTACGCGCGCGAATTCGCACGGCTTTCAATAGCGTATCGTGTCGCGTCGCGACATCCATTCCGGACAAATATACGCGGAATGTATCGAGCGAAAATATCACCAGATTTCACGAAGCATCGCAGTAATCTCGACTCTGAATCTATTCGATCGAACTGATCGCAAAAAATATCGCTGCGAGAATAAAATTTGAAATGATAGCGAAATCTCACCAATGAATGCGAAATCACCGATTTCACGTTTTTGTACATAAACGTATGAATGATATTAATATCAGTTTCGTAGGAGCGAGTTTCAAACCTGAAACGAGGATACCAATAATATTTTCTTTCAAATTCTTCACACGGTTAAATGTTATACGTAGATCTACGATTAAAAATTCGGAGAAATATACGAGAGTCGTGTTTTGGCCGGTAAATGACCACGTATTCTGAAACTCTGTTACCTTTAACAAATTATAATTTTCTCTCTCAAATTTCGAGATCCTTTAATAGTAAATCTTAGTGAATAATTATTGATAATTTCTAATTCATTTATAATCCCCAATCAAATGACCATCATATTTTTTTGAATTAATTCATTCATATTATTTATAGAGGAGAAAAAAACGTTTGTTTGTAGTAAATTAAACTGTTTAACGCAGGATTACCAAGCTTGAAGTCGATACAACTTTCAGTTTAATAATTACAGAACTTTCAGTATGAAGTGTAAATTTCCGGTTGAGTGTTGACCATCTTAGATTTGTCACATATCATTAAGATGTATATTGTTGGTTCGATTACTCATAAACTACGGTGAAAATCGTAATGAGAACTTTTTTTATATTCCGTTCGTGAGCTGAACACAACATATGCGTTTACGATACGTGTATGCGAAGAAAACTTGCACTAATACATACACTTGAGGGTTAGATTAGTCAGTCACTGGTTGTTAGCCTAACAGGCAATACTGTAAGATTGTCAAAAATTGCAGTATGAAAAAAAACACTGCTCGCAAGAGATAATTGAGTATGTGAAGATTCTATCTTGTGTTTTCGGGACAGTACTAGTTTTTTTTCATTTTCTTTTTTGACGGTGGTATCTTTGATTCGCCTACCAGATTTTACATACCATTTTGACAACAATTATTGTAGGAAGTTCGGAAGTGATATTTTAAACGTGATTCTTCTGTTTTCCGTGAATTGGATGAAAAAAAAAATTGGATCGGCCTCGCGACAGAAAAGCTGCGGTTTATTTTTCATCCCTCGAAAGTTCAGTCTCCATATTTACATCGTTTCAAACAAATAGCTCGCGTGACTCGTTGGCGTTTGGCATTGAGCCAACGTTCGGAAAATCGAACGGGAGGAATACAGTCTATGGACTGAAGTTTGAACACATTCGAAAGAAATAGAACAAACACGCGAAATGATAGAGTTGATTATGGAAATAATTCCGGACGAGCGTCGATTAACGCGCGAATGAAAATGCGCATTACAAATGATCGCCGATCCTCGTTCCCATCGAATCTGTATTCATGGAAACTTTTACTTTGCTCGAGTCCGTGCGCGTTCATAAATGTGCATGAATTACGCGACGAGCACGAACGCGTGGAAAAATTTGCAGGAATTACCGATGCACTCGAAAACGGATGAAACTGATGGAGAAAAAAATAAATAAAAAAAATAACCAAAAAAAACAGCTAAAACGAAACGATACGAGTCAAAGTAAAATGCGATGTAAAAATTGGAGCATGGAAACTCGTGACTGTGAGAATTCGTATTGAGAAAATCGTCGGCAGCATCGTTGTTTTCGGTTTGTCGTTAATTGAAATTTATAATTACCGATATAATGCCTGTTTAGTAACCTTCCCTTGGTCGTCACTAGCAAATTGCTTTCGTAACGATGAAATGAGTTTCCCCGCAGTTTTAATGCAATCTTATACATTCTCATGTGGCAATTTATAGCCGTACACCAATCTCGTTACTCGGTGAATTAATACAGCGCCCCTTCCGCGTACGAATTTCTTCTCCGCCCTCGCTTTCTCCTCTCGTACTCCTTCCGCGATTCTTTCGTCGCCTCGCACTGCTTCCGCTCATTCACCGGACTGTTATTTTAATTTTTTCACATTTTTTCATCACAAACTAATTCTTCCGCGACGATTCTTCCTCGCGCGTATAAAACATATAATAAATTCGAATAAAATATTAATAAATAATTACAACACGTAAATTTCAGTGCACGTGGATCAACGACCAAATTCCCCCAAAAAATACAAATGGAATCGAGTTAGGGACAAAAATAAATCGAGCTTCCACAAATCTGAGAGAAAACTAGATGTGTGAAAAAAATGAGGGGAAAAATTATTGACGAATAGTACACGATTTTTCGCAGCGTTACGATCCACCTTATTTTCTTTGCGCCAGGTGCTATCAATAATTCAGAGCTAATCGAGAGCGGGCAATTTATTTCGTGCGGATTCGTCGTTGCGAGTAGCGGAGAGAGAGAATCGCGAGGAAAATGAATCCTCGGAATGACCTTGGCGAGTTTGTGGGAATGATCTTCGCGAGAATGTACATTTCGGCGTGGGTAACGGTATCTCGTAATGCCCGTGGTAATATGAGAAGATGGTGGAAACGGGTGTTTGAAATGAGCTTGATATGAGAATCGTGAACATCTTAGATCGAAACGTGGCCGTATTTTCCTCCTCTATTTTCCCGACGTAAATTTTCATCGTGGGCTATTCTTCCGCGCATCACCGGACTAGACGTATTTCCACCGTTCTCGCGAGATCGTTTCGCGTGATACTCGTATTTTCCGAGAGGCAAATTTCACTTTTTTACGAAACGTGCACGTAAGTGCCTGCGATAGGGCAGCCGCGACGCGCGCGCGTACGTTGCGTTGCGGGTTGTCAGGCGCGAGGCACTCGTCCTTTTTCAACGCGTTGTTCGAGAGCAAATTGATCGATCACGCGACGCGGGTCGAGTTTAGTGGTAGTCGATAGGGTAGGAAGGTAGCTGGTCGGAAGTTGGTGGGTGAAGAGCCTGTAATTTGCCTAAAAGCTAATAAGGGGCCAAATCTACGAGAAAGTTTAATCAGTTTTATTCAGGATTAATAATCTCTACTCGAAGTTCTCGCGGCTAAAACCGCCAACTTCTTCTCTTCATAATCCCGCGCAAAACCTGAATTACCGAGGCACTCGTCCCACTTTTTTCGCGATTCTACGCGAAATTCGTACGGCGATAAGCTCTCGGCTCTCGCATCCGAAAACACGGATTAACGCATCCGCGAAAAAATCCGCGGTGCATCGATTATCCACGATTGACAGAATCAACCCCTACGCGGCGGTCCTTTCGTCTGGCAGAGGAGAAAACAGAACGGAAATTCGTGCCCACAGTTTCTCGCGGATCTGGTCTCTATTCACGTCTCGCAGCGATGTTCGTATTCCCCGCTCGTTTTTCCAATTCTCACTCGCACTTGTTGGAAATTTTCAACGTGAAAATTCTCCACCATCACCGTGAATTCTCCTTTCTCGCCGCGAGTTTTCGAGGAGCCAGTTTTTTTTTCCTTCCCTTTTCTTCGGAAGAGTTTTATCCGCGCAAAAGCCGGAGTGATTTGCAGTTTTGTAAGGACGAATAGATCAAGAAGGTTCGTCGACCGTCGAGCCTGGTCCGAAGCGAATGACTCGCGCGCAGTTCCTCGATCCGAACGTATTTCCTCTCAAATATTTGCCCCGAGGAGGGAAAGATATTCGCGTTCCCTGGAATCACGTATTTGGGTCACGTATCTCGCCCTCGGAGCGATGCGTTCGCACAGATACACGCGGAAGGAGCGGGAGAACGAGAAGAAACGAGTTGGCGAAATAGTCGAAAACTTATTGTTTCGCGTGGCTGTATAAGCTTCGTGAAAGCTTTTCGCAATCGAATTTCCTCGAATCCCTCTCCTCTCCCAGCTACGTGGCATCATACCGACGAGAATCGGCAAATGTGACGAAAGGAGGAAAAAAGCACGGCTTTCGAATATCGATTTCATGGTTCCGTACAACTTGCGTGTAGCTCGTCGTGAATTATTCCCGCGCGACGAAAAGATATTTTGGCCGCGACTACGGAATCCGTGATACGATATTGTCCGCGATAATTGCATTTGCTTGATAAATAGATTGACGTACGGCACATTAATTTTATGGTCGACTGCGCTCCGCAGTTTAGGGCTTGATTAACGCCGCTCGTCGGAACACTGCAATACGTGAAATTACGAGGATTCTGTCATCTCAGAATTCTATGATTTCCCCATACATCCGTTTCGCTTTGTCTCCTCTTCGCTACGCGTATAATCCGTGCCATTTCCCTACCTTTCCATCCCGCGCGAGTTATCTAATGTAAAAACCGAAGCTACCGCCCGTCTATAATTTCAAGACGATTTTTTGCCACCTATTTTTTGCGATGTCTCTGAGAATTCCGGAAAAAAAATGTATGATTTAAATTTCTTAGCAATCGTGTAACTTCGACGTCAAGGCGCGAAAAAATCCAAGAAAATTCACAGATGGTTCGTCCAACGCGTAGAATTGTGTGGAATTTTTTCGGAATTTTCGGAAACATCGAAAAAAAAAATGGCATGAGAAATCGACTCCGATGATTTCGTAGATACGTCTCTTTGCGCGGATGTCGCGACGCACGCGTAAATTTCGCGGGTACAAATTTTTACGTATTCCGTACGCGTGGAAGAGTGGACGGAGAAATATGGGGCGTTCAAGAGAGACTGGACCAGACTGCGATAAAGGATAGGGAAAACGCGCGAGAGAGGCGCGTGGCGTCGCGACGTCGGAGCTGCGACGAATCCTTAGCTAGCCGTTGAGCGTGTCGCGACAATTTGGGCGTAAAGCTCCCAGCGCGGAGGAATTGTAGCAACGTTTCTGAAAAATTTGGCCGACGACTCACGAAATCTCGACGACTTTCCCTTTCACGTAGGAAAAAAGGAAAAAAGAGGCTTGGAAACCTGAAACTTTCCACGGCGCGATTACGTAACAAACGAGAATACGATTTTTCTCGTATTTCCGATAATAATGATGAAAATGAACGCGCTGAACGATTTTATTCCCCGCGGACGTTCGACGAGAATTCACGAGCTTGGGAAAATTGAGAATAAGAGAAAAGCTTGGGAATCGGAGAAAAACGAGATTCTCAGCTTTGATTTTCCCGAGAAAGGGGAGGAAAAATCGAAACCGGAAACGGGAAAAATGTTATTTTCTTGTTCTCGTCGCAGCAAGCAGCGATGATCGACCCCGAGTGAGTTGCTGGTGCGAAATATGCTCGGTTAAAATAGACGGAAATGATTGTGACGAGGGAAACAAATTGAAGACGACTTCGCGCTTGTCATTTTTTCGAGAACAACGGAATATTAAACCGATTATCGTGATCTCCCGAGTTCACTGTGAAATTACGTGCGAACGACCTTCGCGTTGTTGCGTCAATTTCTGCGAGCAGAGGTCTTCGTACTCCGATCGCGCGATCATTTCCACCCGGAAATGATCGTAATTTAAAACCAGTTTCGTATCCATGAAGACGATCTACGAAATGTTCCAGAAAACCTGGTCGAATACCGTCCATAATCGACGAAACACGATTCTTTCTCTTGATTAAACGCGCCCGAAAGTTTTTTATTCGTAACTTTATTCGAATCGTGCCAAACAAATGTTCACATCGACGCACAAATACGCAGGTTTCATTAAATTACCGTGCCGGAAAAAACTCGAGGGCGATTCAAAAACTGATGCGTTTTTTTAGAGAGAGGGCTTATTTTTCACTTTCGAACGTCATTTTGGAACTCGGATAGTCAAAGTACGGTAGAGCGAACAAACGTCACAGGAAAAGTTTGTGACCGATCGTTAAATCGGTGATGCAAAAACTCCATATGAATATCGTTTCCCCGATCAATGACACAGAACTGCGATGAAACAGTTCTCTGAATACTCTCACATGTAACATGGAGAATTTCACTCGCTCATTTTTCCTACTAATTGATCTGAGAATAATATTAAAAAAGGAGCGTATTATTTTTTCAAATTTACCAATTCAAGCATTACTTTCTTGTTAGCTATGCAAGGATTGATTCATTGACCTGTCCTCGATATCCCCACGCAAGTAGAATATACCCATCTGTTCCTGATCCGAGTTAAAAAAATAATGCACCGCGGACATTTTCTTACATATTAACGCAGAAATGTTATCTTATTTTCATTTTCATATGATAGTTTTAGAAAAAATTAGAACGCGTGATTTGATGTCAGTAATCGCAGACTTTTTATTGCGGATCTACTAAATGTAACGTGAAGTATTTCTTGCACGCATACTTCTAGATTACAATCGGAATCACTGGCACAACGATTCGGTGGAATATCTTTCGAAAAAATTCTTCCGCAGATCCGTGTAATTGTCTGATGATAACCGACGGCGAATATCGTTAGGCAATGGATTACTATTCCGATCGCGTTGCATCAGTCTCACGCGGATGAACGTGCGAGTATCGTATTGACGGAAGTACCGCGGTAGGTGGGGGGATGCGTATAGCGGAGTAGTACAGTAGGCGCTACGCGTGCTGGGAGCTTGCAAGCTCCGGTTCACTCGCTACAAGACCGACATCATCCTGATTATTAACCGGAGCCGGGATATCGGATGCATCGACAACCGTATTCCGAGATCCGCGCGGCCTTGACCGATTCAATTTCGTTCTCTTTTGATCAATCTGCCACGGAGGATCCCGCCGCCTCCTCGCGCCTCTCGCCTCTCTCGCCGGCCAAAGGAAGCGCAATAATTATCGTAGCTTGAATCCAGCCGAGTCATTCCTTTGTCATAGATCACGGTCTTTTTTTTCTTCTCAGAACTTAATCAAGTCATTGTCTCGTGTAAATAATTTTTTTTCGCTCCTCGCGACGTGCGAAGCCGGAACGAAGCGGAGGCGACGCAACATCAATCTTCGATAAATCAGCGCCGCGATCAAGCCGTGGAAACTCGAGTGAGGGAAAATAAAAATGGAGAGGCGCCGAGTTTCGAATATTCTGCGAACGATGCACGCGAAATTATCTGCGCGGAAAACATATTAATTCTGGAGAGAAAAAAAAACAACTAATTAACGCAAACGGGTAGGAGAAACTCGGCGGAGGATGGAAATTATTGTAATAAGTTTAGATCGTTATCGACGTGGTGGTTATGACGAGCAAAAATTGTTCCCGCCTCTATTTTCTAGTTTCTAAGAATCTTCATTGCCGTAAACGTTCATTTGCAAACAATGAAACGCCGAGCCATTTCCAGCAACGCTACGCGACGAACGGGATGATGAAAATTTTCGAGATACGCTCGATGTGAGTATAAAAGTGACTCGAATCGACGACGAGAAGATTTTGAACGCGACATAAAAATCACAGTTTTTTGCGCGTGCATTCTCATCCGAGTTTTGGCCGCCGCGAACTTCGGAAATTCGAAATCGAGTACGCAGCAGCGGCTGCGATCGCATCTTCGCGTGAATCATTACGATTCGGTTGGTCGACGTAGCGGGCGAATTGCGCAATTCGGATCTTGTGAGCAATTCCGCTTGGTGATTTTGTAGTAAAAATTGAATGGCTTGTGAAAAGGGATTGGCCAACGTCGAAGAAGATACACGAAGGTTGAGATGACTACAGATGATAGGATAGAAAAAAAACAACAAAATACGCACCTTGGCGAGACGAAAATCTGACCGATTTTTATTTGCATATTTCGTAAGCTGTTTCACGAATAACAGATACGTCAGCGTCGATGGCAATCTGAACATTTTATTCTTCAAACTTTCCCCCTTTTTTTTCACATTTCTCCCATCAAATTCGACTTTTTAAAAACATCTGAACAAAAAATCAATTTTTCTGCGTGGTACTCTTAAAATCATTCGTTCGTTTTGCACTTCAAATTGATTTTCGTGGATTAAATTTCATTTTATACGTCAAAATCGCACGAAGCAGGTTTATTGTCACTTTTCTTTCTATTTTTGCCAGTTTTATGGGAAGTTGCTGAAAGTTGACGAAATTTGGAATTTAGGAGTCGAGAGGGATGGTATCTCTTCATCGAGGATCGATGAATGCTCGATAAAAAAATCCATGCGCGTGGGTATATTTCACGCGGGATTACAATGTTAGTGAACCGCGATACGTCGAGGCATAAATACGACCGGTCAGCCGATGGACAATGCGTTATTTAGTTCTGGAGATGCGAACCGTGACACCCCAGCTTGTCCCACAGTTTTCCACTTCCGTTTCACCGCTGAATTCACTGAATTTACTCGAATTCAGTCACCTTCCTACGCGCGTTCGCTTTATTCGCCCCGAAATATCGGGCCACTTTCACACGCCCGAAAATAGCAGGCCAACTCTAATGTCTCGCAGCGATTTGCATATGAAGTATTCCATTACCGAATGACACGGATTCCTACCGCGACAATTTCGAGTTGAAGCATATCTTCGCGATAATGCGTCGCTCCCCGTCGAACCGCCCCGCCGGAATCGCGCATTTTCACTCTCCCGAATCTACGAAACTATAATCGCTCACTCCCGGAATTTCGTAATCCTCCCAATACTGACGCGCAATTCCGATCGAATATTCCGCTCAATTTCATTGCTCCACGAAGCATTCGATTTCTTCATTTCAAGGTCTCGCATCCGTGATGCGAGAATATTCGCGACTGTCTCCTCATCTCGCGCGATATCCGTCCAATCAGCTCTAATATTTCAACCATCCCGATTCGCGTTGTTCTCCCCTGGTCCGGAGTTTTCATCTCATTACATTGCATTTCCGTCATTCATTTAAAATTTATTTATTTCGTAGTCCTGTCAGAAACGGAACACGATGATGGGGAAAATGAAAGGAAAATTCCGGAGAAAATGTGAAAAGTGTACCCATCACCGCACGGTAAATTCGCGCGAGTATTTGTCTTTGAAATCCGCGACGGTTGATTTTTATTGCTGTATAGCTCCGATATCAATGGGCTTGATTACAGTTCATCTACCGCAATGACCAACGGTACATTCGTAATCGAAACGAAAGAAGCAAAACAAAAAATCTCTCGGCGATTCAGTTGCCACCCGGCGTAATGTGTGGAAGACTCAGCACATATATTTGTCAGAAATCGTTGCTTTTCGGCCGGCGGAAGGGTTAACAACTTTTGAGCCGTGTCATAGCCCCGTAAAAATTTGACTGGGATATTTTATTTTGCGCCTTCTGCATCGTCACGTCGCTCAGAGTTTGCGTTTCCGTTCGTCGCGAAGAAAAAAAAGAATGACAATTCGCGAACGAAGGTGGGGAAATAGACGTGAGACAGAGCTAATCGAGCTATGTGATCGGGATTTTCTTCCTGTCGAGTCTCATGCTCGAAGTTCGCGCGCTGCTTTTTGCTCGCGGGCAAAGATCTCGACGCGGGTGCGGAAACTCGAACGCTGCGCGGACAGCACAGTCCGATGATCTATCGCGCACGGCAAGTTTAGTGGGAACAAGTTGTTACGGGTTGTCCAAAAGGGGTTCAAGTGGGGAGAGAGGCCGACGAGCAAGGTTAACGGAACCTATAAAACATCCGACCTCCGCTAAAAACCTGTCCAAACCATACGGTGCTGCGGCTACGGACGAGAGCCTGTAGGATTCTAATTATTGTGCGCCGAGATCGGCGATGCTAGTTGCTTGCCAGCGATACATCCGACTCGACGGAGTTTGTGCACGTTTTTCATCCGCGTGGGTGATATAGAACCTGCCGTTCCCGGCAAAATGGTGAGTAACCGAATCTACTGGGTTCGAATATGGATACGTTTCCGAACGAATCCGAATCTAACCGGCGAACGCGTCGAGATAGCGTCAAAATGTAAATGACATTTAACATTTTCCTTTTATTTTTCCATACTTTTTATTCAAAACATTTTTTGATAGGAGCTTTGGTTGTCGAGATATTTCACAAAACATCGAGGCGACGACTCGAATCAAACGAGGCTCGTTTATAGAGAAACGGTGGAAGATGTTGAAAAAATGTATTCTTTAAAAATTATTGAGCTTTTAAAGTACAGTAACTTTTGCTTGAAACTTTTTATGATTGGAGTTCTGATTGACGAGATATTCTACGTTGAGGAGAATCGAGCGCGTCGAGTGATTGCGATTTGTCCGCGAAAACTGCGATATAATTTCTCGAATGGAATCCTAATTTGATTTGGTTATTTTATTCGAGGGACGAATCAATTTTTGGAACGGGGAAATCGCAGTGTTTCCGAACGACGCGAATATATAGGTGCGCGCGCGATCGAAAAATTGGGAGCTTTCAAGCTGGCAAAGGCATCCAGACGCGTTGAAAGGTGTAAATTGAGCGTGCAAATCGTCTGAACGTTCCTTTCAATGAGACTACGTCTAGCGTTTGATCTAAGCAAATATAATCGCGTTTGCCAGGTACTTATTTCAGACGGCTAACGCGGCAGGCTGAATTCCGGTCGCGAGGTGAAGTGTTCCATTTCCAGCTCACAATCAGGCGAGAGGGAATGAAAAATGAAATAAATACGATCGTACGTTTCGAGACGGATTAATGAATCGAAGAAAACGAGCTCGCATCGCCTTGCCAGAGATTCGAACGATTCGAAATCGAGTTCCAGATCAATTTACGGATAAAAACTATCGGTCCATTTAATTGAGTTTGCGATAGACGTTCCCGTTCCTCCGCGAAGAGGAGGAATGACGAGTAGCTCGTTCGGAATCTCGATCATTAATCACGGATTAGACTCGGCTCGTCGATCAATCTAAATAAACCAACGAGCCGATCAACAAATACCTCTCGACGGCCCTTTAATTACGAAGTATAATTAAAAATCTGCAACGTCGCAGTTTTTTTATTTACTATTTCACGGTTATTCCATTCTTCATTCAGATATATCGAAGATCCTTCGCGCGCCTGAAACTCGCGACAAGTACTCGCTTTCGAGGAGACGATAGGTCTTTGGGTAGAATGAGTGCGAAATAAAAATAAAAAAGCATATCTGCAGTCTTGAACTCCGCCGTTGCAAAAGTTTCCTATAGGCTCGCTTCACCGAGTTGCTTCGGGGCAACTTACCACCGGGACATTTGACACTGCTGGGTTATAAATCAGCGAAAGCTTTATCTGAGTTCTCCGTTATTTTCTGCCTCGAATTCCAAAGAGCCTTCGCGAGCCTCGCATTCATCCCTCCCCGCTGCTCCTCTCTTTATCTATCTTTCTGTTTCCGACTATCTCACGCGACGGAAAGGTTTTCCACCACTCGGGTCTTTCACAACGGAGTCACCCTAATGAACTCGACTCGCGGCATGTAATTGTTTAAAACTTTCCTCCTTTATTTTCACCACCGTCGCGACAAACCTTCTGCTCATAGCACGGTTATCCAACTCTGCAAGGGATACATTTTCCTAACCACGAAATCTCCGACACGTTTGTTGGTTTTCTTCTGTTGCTTGGTCCAAAATGAGGTCCGAGATTATACGAGTACTAGGGTAGTTCAGAAAAAAAATTGATTTTTTTTCATCTCTCCGGTGGTTATTTTTCTTCTAGTTTCCTATTTATTTAACATGGGAATTTTTGTGTTTTTATTCAATTTAAAGTTACACGTGACTGTTTTAATTTTTTTGTGTACAAATTATCATTAGATATTCGTATAAGCTGACTTTTCAAGCTTTTCACAACTGTATAATGAAACCTGAATGTCATGATCAGAAGACCAGTTGAACCTATTTGAAATTTACTAACTTGCTCGCTACAGAGATAATTTGCTGTTTTATTACGGTGACATTTGTAATAAATCGTGCAAAAAGAAAATGATTTCAATCATTACTCTGTAGTGAGCAAGTTGGTATACTTCAAATTATTTTACTTAATGTTTGAAATATGACAGTCAGGTTCTATGCACAGTTTTGGGAAGCTTGAAGAGCCAGCTTTGGGAATATATACTAGTTATTGGCGAAAAATTGAATTTATCACGTGTAGTTTGCATTTAATTGAAAATACGAAAATTCCCATGTTGAATAAATGAGAAACTAAAATAAAACTGGCGACCCTTAGAGTTAAGCCACAGCTCCCTTCTTTGGTGAGGATACTTTCTCATCGAGTACGAGCATTTGGGAGGGTAAGAACAGGAAAAAGTTATTAAACTTTTCGCCGTTGAGATTATGGATACATTGATATTTGTTTAGCTTCGTCATCTAGATGGATAATTGATTGTATATCGAAAAATGTATAAGTGGCAAGATTTTATCCAAATTGCGATTTGCAATTTATTTGTTGAAACACCAAACGGCGAAAACTCATCGTACTACGTGGACATTTCCGGAAATGGAAGAGAATATTTGGGGAAAGGACTCGATGAAAAATGAAGCACAACATTAAATTGGGGGGGAACGGAAGTCACGCGTAATAAGTGGTACCGGATGAGACGATAATTTGTGTTTTCAAATAAAAACGTCCCATTGAAATAACAATTTCGAACGAAACGACAAAGCTTAACGGAGTACAAAGAACAGCTCTTTGAAAGAAGGACAGTCGAGAATGGGATGGAACAATGGAAGCTTTCCAACAATCATCGCTCTCGACCACGACTCGGCACTGAACAAGGACAGCAAAAAAAATCTGTGGTAGAAATAACAATGCTGCGCGTTGAGTTGTCCGACGATAAAGAAAATGCGCGCAAGTCGGCGAGCTTTTTCGAATCGAACGAAACGAATAGATCGAAGTTGGGCACACGTAGATCGGAGCTTGCAAATTTGCAGGGAATTTTGTACGTTTGCGGGATTGCTGAGATTTAAAAAACGGGGATACGCTTCCGGTATTCGCTATTTCTAATGCTTTGAAAATGAACCGTGGTGGAATCGAGTAACTTTTCAGGTCATTAAGGAGCCGCGAAAACCGGAGCGTTCTTCTGGCTCGCGGTGGCAGCGGCAGACCTCATTGTATTACCGGAGCTTTTCGCTCTCCGATAAGCTTCGCCCGTTGTATCGTTGTTTCGGCAAAGAAACAGGCGCGTCGAAAGATACGGAGGCAGTATCTCCGTAGAGGCGAAACTTTATACCTCGACACGGCGGAATGGAAGTGAGAATAATCGTGAAATTATGTGAAACGTACGTTCACGTTTGTGAATTCGCGAATCCGTCGACGCCGCGAAATTGTCTAATTCCAAAAAGCTTCGCGTTCCCCGGAATATTTCTTCGCTCCTATTGAAAACTATTTCGTTGAAAGCGTTCGCAAAACGTCACCGGATCGAGTCGCGTTAATTTCTCGCCCGTTATCAATGATCGTCGAGTCTCCGTGTCGAGCAAACGACGAAGATGGATAATTTATCGTACTTAATTGGGCCTTGATTACAGCGCGTAATTAGTTGTCGTTACAGCCAATCAGCCTCGTAATTCAACGCCAGATTATTGGCATCGGTCGACCGTTAATCGCACCGTCGATAATCCGAGCCCGTCGCGTGGACACCGACAAAGATTTGATTGTCGTTAAATTAACTTTAATCCATCGACGCGTCGCGCGTGTTTACCATTCTCGAGAGACTTGCGACCGCGACGTTTCGAATCCGAAGGAATTCTTTCGCTTCGATTGTTCGACCACAGTCGCCTCTTCATACTTCGACACTCGATAATTTGAATGTCTCAATAATATGTCGTGAAATCTCGCTCCCCTGAAAAATGCTCGATTAATTGCAAAAACTCAGTATACCTCGGCCTCGCTAATTTGAAGTTGTCGCGAGCGATATTTTGCCGTCCACTTTGTCTATGGATCTGAAAAATCAGATCGTATCCAGGAAAAGAAAGATCACGTCCAGGCGAGTTTCCCCGTCTTGAGGAGTGTTTCTGATCACGTACATACAATTGATCTAATAATAATGATTCGATTAAAAAAAAAGAAATATATTATACGTTAAATAGATGCATGACGCAAGAAATAGATGGTCTTTGGTTATAGGAAGTCGTGAGTTGATTCGAACGCGAACGCACTTATCGCTAGTTGGACGTAATACGGAATGGCTTTTGAAATTACGTCGAAGTTGAATAAAAATATTATCCTGTCGTTGTTATTTTCGTCTTTCGTCAAGTTTCACGTCAAATTATGCGAATCGCATAATCGAACGTGGTCGACGTGAACGGGGCATGTAAATGCCGCCCGGCACTATTGAGCATTGACTCCGTTAACAATGTGCTCAAAGAACCGTGAATCGCAATTAGCATCGAGATCAGAATCGGAGTTATGCGTGGGGAAAACTCATCGCCGAACCGGAAATGCTTGAGCGATGCGACTCGGACCGAGTCTCGGCTCTTCCCCGGGGGGAAAAAGCTCCATCGAAACGAAAGAAATACGAAAACAAAGCGTTCGTTTCCGGTAATCGGGAAACGTGCTGAAAACGAGTTCGTGGCTCAGGTTACTCGCAATTTTTTTGCAATTTTCGCGATCTTCAAGGTCTGAGATATTGTGGGAAAAATCGTGTAATTCGTCGGTTTCGGACGGGCGAATCGCACAATTTTTCGCCGGGCTAACGATCAGCGAGCGGTGAAAAACGCGGTGGCACGTGTACGGGACGTTTCATCGGTGTAATCGACGGAGCGTTGGTTGTAGCTCGCGCGAAAGGAAGTGGCATTGTCTACGTCGGCGTAAATCGTAATGGTTAAAATATCCGAGGGAATGCCGAATAGCATGGGCAGGTGACGGCATTGTGCCGAGGGCACTCGCGTGCTCTCACGCGACCGCCTCTTTCTCTTTCGTTCTCCGTTCCATTCGCGTTCCGTTCGTTCCGTGCCCCGGCATGACGTCACATCCGCTCCCATTATCCCCCGCGGCAGTGTCCATAAAATTCCGGCGTTTCGCGATCCGACGCTTAATAAAGTGGCCCGAACGATTTCACGGCTGCAAAAAATGCCCCGCGCCGCGCGGAAGGGAGCGAGCGAGGAGGGAGGAGGGAACGAAGGAGGAAAGGATAACGAGAGCAATGGAAACGAGGAAGAGGCGAAAAAAACGTAACAACGGCGCGATTCGTTGTCTCGGCGAGCGCGTTCGCCGTCCGGAAACGTGCGCGAAAAAAGGGGGGAAAAACCGCGGCTACGACGTCATTGCGATTCATTCGTGCCGCGTTGATCATTTTAATAAATTACCTTCCGCGCTCATTCCATCGAAATATTCGTCCTCGTACCAAATGCGCGGATTATTTCCGCGTATTTCCGAAGGAAACGTTCGTTTTCGCGGGTCTCGATCGAACATTCGTAGGGGAGACCGAGGCGCGACGAACCCCCCTTCCACAAAACTATATTTAAAAAAAAATTAATTTGCTCTCTCCGCTCTCATGAAAATAAAAAAGTTGGGATGTGCAAACAAATTCGAGTTTATTGTTGTTTTTGGGTCGAATAAAAAATACGCTATTTATTTTGTACAACATTGGAATTCCATTTTATTTCAGTAACTCGTTTTGTTCCGAAATCGCTCGTATGCTCGGAGATACGAATGAATCGTACGAAATATTTTTCGCAGCACATTTTTTAGGGTGGCCTTGAGTTTGCCTTTATTTGGTCGAGATACGGCCGCAGATGCGAGTACTCGACAGCGAGATCAATTTTCGTAATTTCTCGTTCCCATCTTCGTTGATATTCTCAAGGACGTCTACGAATTCGCGGCTCTGTCGGCGCGATCACCGAGGATCCGTCGATTTTCGCCGATCGCGTCTGTTTTCGATGGGTTTGATTTTTGGTGTCGTCGGGGCGACGTGTGCGAGTGGGCGACGGCTTTTGGGAGGCTGAGAACGTCGAGATGAGAGGGATGATGAGAGAGCGAGAGAGAGAGAGCAGGGAAGAAACGGGGGTGGGAGTGAGAAAAAAAGGGAGGGTTGCGAAGGAGGAGGAAGAAGGATCGGGAGGCCGACTAGACTAGGAATCAATACCCCGCGCCGTCTTTCTAGCTACCGTCTTGTTTCCGAAGGAGCATTCAATTCCCTTGTAGTTTGAATCTACCGCGGGGATAAAAATATCTACGCGAGTGGAAAGAAGATGAAACGCGATCGAGGAAGTATCGACGAGGGTTTCGAGCTACGAGCTACGAGCTACGATACGAACCTCCGCACCTCCTTCGTATACGATGTACTACACCGACCGGGATGCTGGAACTCGAACTTTGACGCGGAGAGTATCATTAGCCGAATCCATTTACTTCAACGTCCCGAGATACTTCTTCAATTAACTCGATTCACCTGGCGGAGGAATCGATGGAACGCGGGCGAATGCGAGAAACTCGACTGGAAATTTGTTCTTTTCGTTTGTTTTCTTATTAAAAAAACAAAATAACCACGAGAAAAGGAGAGAAAACATCGAACTGATCTTTTCTCCGGCGGCGAAACTTCGATTTTCTTCCGGACGAACTTCATCGCTGTACTGATCACGCGAACATCTCGATTCGCGTCGAGTTTCGGGAAAAAAAATGGCACGCACATCGTTGGAGGGCGAATTTGTAAAATGACGAGTAGAATCGATGGAATTATTCTATCCAGCTTTTATGTCGAATCTGGTCTGGCGAAAGTGAGATTAGCTCATCCGAGGCTTTTGAAAAGTCGCGTAATTAGATTTCCGGCGTAAGCTCGTCGTTTTATCCGTGTCGCAGCGCGTTACCGTGCAGCTTTGCGCCATCGGGCGTCACCTCGTTGCATCGGGACGTGACAAAAGCCAGATTTTCGACGCGTCGTGTTCGTCGGTGATCAGCAATGCTAACGGATGATTCGTAATCGAATTGGACGACAAAAAAAAGGTGGAACGAGGACGTTCGAATAGCAGATGAAACGGAGATCGAATCGGGCAGCGGAAAATGAGAATGAGTCGAAGAATGACGAGAGAAATTATTCACGATTCGACGATAATTAATGGTCTCGCGAAAATAGGTCTGACGAAGGGAATGAAAAAGTCAGAAGTGCAACGACCACGAATCGCGGACGAGAAATTAAGAAATCGAATGCGATTTCACTGGAGGCAGAGAAATGCGCGAGTGATAGAAACGTGGAATCCGAAACGAGGAATCCACGAAACTTCGTCACCGATCTGGGGCAGATCCGACAGTCTGGCCGTGACGCGCGTCGAAAAATTGCGGCGAGCATCGTGTGCTGCTGGTATTGCTGCTGTAATAGAAGCTGGATAGATAGAAGAGGCAGCCGGGACAGGAGCGAACTACAACACCGATTTTTTCAATTCATCAGCCCCGAGAACGCGCGGATGAGAGCATCGAATTCGACGCTACGCACTCGACAGCGAGAAAAAGTCTTTGCCATCAATTTTGCAAGCAGTAAAGCACTCGACATTTTTTTCCTCACCTCTTCGGTGCGCTCGTGTCAATCGGATTCCATGCATCGCACGCGATGTATTCGATGTTGATATCGATACGAACGTTACGAATTCGGAATACGACCTTACAAAACGATTTCAGCGGAACAAGCAGATTCAGATTCATTTCAAGAGACAGGTGCGAGCAAAGAGACACTGCGCGCTGCATCGCGTTGGAAAACTCAACTGTCGGATTATAGGAACGGTTAATACGTATGATCCCGCGTTGCGTCATTGGCGTATCGTAATTACAACGCTCGACTTAACAACCAACGAATATACGCGAGTCTGTCTCGCTGCGAATACATACATTCGCACAAACGAGCCCCGATGTTCCGGGCGGCTCAGACATCGATACACGCGCGCAACTCCGACGCGTATTCGCGAGCCAAATGAATATCCATGTTAATTGGAACGAGAAAATTAATTTGCAATGCTTCGAGGCGTTTAATGATCCGCGCACGTGAAGCTCTCCTACTACGTTATACTATCTACCCTAATATCTGATCACGTATTTTTCTTCTTCAATGTTTAAACAAAAAATTATTTTTTGCAAAAAAAAATTCTTTGTTTTTTTGAAATTTTTTTTATTGCCATCAGGATATGGCTGTCGCGTGAACCGATGGGGCGCCGTTAAATCGCGGCGCCGTTGAATCGCTCGTTCTCGAAACTCTGGAAACATGGAAGAGAATTTGACAAAGCAATCGGCAAAATGGCTCTTCGTTCGCGACAAAAAGGGATAGGAAAAAAAAGGACGTTTCAATGGAATCGAACGTTTCTCGTCACGAAACGCTCGAGCCCGCATCTACGATCCGACTCGCACATAGGTACACGCGAAACTGCGAGTTTCATTCGCTATGCACTCGACAGAAGAATCGCGTGCACTTTGCGGTCGGACGTAAAATGACGCGTGAAACGAATGGAGCGGGAGCTTTCTGGATTCTATGTGACTTCCGGCTAACTCTGCGCCAGAGAATGTCCGAGGGGAAAATTGAGAGGCGAGAGACAATGCGAATATCTAATCGATACCGAATAAAAACTGTTCGTCGATCCCCCTATTGTTTTCGCTCCGCTGTTCGTCGTGCGCAAACACGCGGACGAAACTGTGAAATAAACGAACGCCGCCGGTCATGTTTTCAAACAATTTTTCCAACAACGAAACTTCTCCAAAGCGATTTCATACCGAGAAACACGAAAGTGCAGCGCGGTTCGTTACGAAAACCTGACGATTCATCGAACCACTATTCCCAATTCAATTTCCAATCACGACAGCTAGAAAACTGCGACGTAATCGGCGGATTATCCGTATTTACATCGTAGCATGACTCGCTATCTGAAAAAAACGTGGCAAAATAAACGAGTCGATAGATGAAATAAAATTTGTGTATTGTTTTTTCGTTTTCTTAAACTATAATCTATTTTCCATTACCATGACATTAATTTTCTCGTTAACCACTCTGTTCTTAAATTGTAAGATGAATAGTTCCAAGATAGGTGGCTGAAAAAAATGAATACATACATGAAAAGATAAATATATGGATGAATAGATAATTGGATACAGAGATAGATAGTTAGATCAAGCTGAAAAAAGCGAGTGACAAATAAAACGCGTTGTGCGAAGTTGTTTTCCCGAAATTTTCGCTGCGTTCTGGGAGATTATTTCAAAATTGTTTAGCGTCGTATGGAAAATCAAGAGTAGCTCTGGTGTTTTTCTTTCTACTCTGTATCTTCCAAACAGTTTTTCACCTTCTCTTTCCCATACGATTGGTGATTGCAAGGGATGTCAGTCGCGAAGCCGGTGCAACCGTGTCGAAGAATTCCCTGTTGACTCGTCACGTCTTACGTGATATAAGGAGAGATAGTATACGAAACGTAGAGAGAAAATCTACACCGACGAATAACTGCTCGCACCCTGGAGGCGCAAGCTCTATTGCGGCTACGTACAATTTCCCGTTTATTTCCTCGAGCAATTTTTCTTTATTTCTCCCTGCCTTCGCTCGCTCTCTCTCTCTCTCTCTCTCTCACTCTCTGTTACTCTTCGTCTCTCGCACTTTCTCTCTCTTGTTCTTCCTTCGCAATTAGACGAACGCGATTCTCAGCCTCGATTTTTCCAACTCGGCGAAGCATTTTGGCGAACCTGTTGCCTGCCGCCAGCGAGATCGAAATTTACGGAGCGGTAATATTTTTGCGAATCATTCTTCACATCCGCGAGATTTTATAATGAAACGGGGAAACCGCGGACGAAAATTATGACGATACCGTCGCGAATACTTTTCAATCGTTCGCCGGAAACAATTGAAATTATCCCGGTTTTACGGCCGAGCTTAAGCCTTCCGGAATTCTGTTTAACAATTTACACGAGATATATTTCACTCGCGTGATAAAATCGCCGCAGGGACGGTACACAACCGCGGACCACCCTTCACGGATATCTCGTCGATGTGACGACTCGTCGATCGAAAAAATGCTCGAAAATCATCCTTCAGATTTACCAAACACGTTCACCATTTTTGTATCACGCCGCTGCTAAATTTCTGTAATTTCTGAAACAAACACGAAGCATAATCCGTTTTGGAATAAAAAAAAAAAAACAAGTATTATTTTCGGGCTATTCGAAGAAAGGGATGAAAAAATGCGGAAAATGCGGAATAAATGCGCGGATGGTATTGTTATTTCGAATAATTGTTAGGCGCGAGGATTTGTAGCGTAGGAGTAGTGGAACGAAATGTAGGGAAAACGAGGGAGCCGAGAAAGGTGAAGGAAGAAAAATTCGGGCGATCTGTTGGGAAACAAGGGAGGGAATGAAAAATGCGAAGGAAGCGTATTCGGGAGAAAATAGTTTATTATCCTGCTTCCAGATTCACGTGGTCGTTGCCTGGCTGCTGTTTTACGCGGCAGCTCGAGCTTCCGAAGCTTCTTCCGCGTCGGAATCGAACGCCGACGCGAAGACCTCGGCGTCCTCGACGCTCGGTGCTTTTTACAGACAAGCACGCGCGGATCATTACTATACCGGAAGATACGGCGGCGACGCGGTGTCGTCGAGCTCCGGCGCGATCGGCGTCCGTGGAGATCCGGTCGAGCATCGAGACGCCGCGTATTTCGAGTCGCGATGCATCACGTGCGACCCAAACAAGTCGAGCTCCGCCGATCGCGGGTGAGTATCGCGGAGTGAGACGATAGTTTCTCGAAATACTCCAACCAAACGCCTCGTTTGCCTATTTTTCCATTTTTTTTTCGACAGATCCAGATTGCGACCGCGACAGGATTGGTACGAGGATGACCTCGAGACGCGTAGATTTCCGCCGATTTACAGAGATCGCTTCGACGAATACGACGTCTCGAGGTCCCCAGGATACGACTACGATCGTGCAAGGTCGACCGCGTACGATTACGATCGCTCAAGGTCACCTGGGTACGATTACGAGCGGTACAACCGTTTCGGAAGATACGATTTATTGAGGCCCGCGATCTATTACAACGATCGGTATCGAATCAGTTCTCAATTTATCTCCTTATCCACTAATTATCCTCTGGATCGCACAATTTTTTGCTTCCCGCTGTTCTTGCGTCGTTCGTCCTCGAGGCACCGACCTCTTCAGCTTCTCATTGTCGATACAACGTTCCGTATGCTTTCGAAGTTCACCCCAAGTTTTTGCCACCTCACATTTTTGAGCGCAATGCAAGCAATTCGATTTTGCGAGTCAAGGGATTTTCGGGTTCCATTTTCCACGTGCTTTTTCATCCGCTGTGCGAGTCGTGCCTGAGCTACAAAATATTGGGGACAGGAAAACCTGCTTTCCTGGTCGCCTTCGCCTTTGTTTCCGCTCGTTCCGTGAATTTTGCCGTTATCCGGTTTTTCAGAATTTGGCATCGGTTTGAGTTGTGCTTCGCGCGATTTTTCTACTTGCTTCGATTTCGCTCGTGCAATTTTTTCGCGACGCTCAACCGATCGGAGCTGACTGTTCCCGTTTATTGTTCGCAGATACGACAACCGATACGATCGAGATCGATACCCCGATCGTTACTATGACCGTGGCTATTACGAACGAGGAAACGGATACGATAATTTGGATTCCCGATATCCATCCGATTATCGCGGAGATCGGTACGGTGGATATAGTAGGAGGCCCTACGACGACCCTTACGGGGGCAGCAGATACGATCGCGATCGGTACAATCGGTACGGTTCTCGGTACGACCGAAACGATCCTCGTGACTGGCGAAGACCGGCCAGCGACGATCGTTACGGAGTTGTCAGGGGTAGCAGCGGTTCGTCGGCCGGTTTCGGCAGCGACGGTAGAGGCTACTACTCTTCGGGGAGCTGGGGACCAGCCTACGACAGGGGATACGCGAGTGGCTGGGGTTACGCTGGGAATCGGGATACCTGGAGAGATCGGGATGCCAGCAGAGATCGCGACTACGACAGAGATCGAGACTACAGCCGAGATCGAGATCACAGCCGGGACCGAGATCCGGGGTGAGCCGACACGTATTCATTTCACAATACTTTCAATTGCAAGTCGTCGATTTTTCACTGTTTCGCGGCATGGAACAATAATTCGAAAATATTACAAACTCAAAAAAACATCACAAAAAATCAGAAATTAATCGATCTTGTTCGAAATTTGGTGAGAAACTTTTGGGAAAAAATCTAGTTACTACGACGAATCGTTTCTGATCGTCGGTTTAGAAATTTTTTTGATATCCAACGACAGAATATAGTTTTTTAACGTTGGTAGCTCGAAATATTACGATCATTTTTTTATGTCATTTTTTTCACTGGTTTTGAGAGAAACCGAAACCGTGAGATTTTCAACATATATTCTCGTTGGAAAATAGCAGGAGCACTGTTTTCTTTTGGTGTGGAATGGAAACGGTTGTACGAATCGAAGTTGAGAATTGAATCGATAGGGTCGAAATCGTCTTGTTCGAAGGTATTACAGGCCCAGGGATTACTTTTACGACAGCACCGCAGCTCCAGGCTCCAGGGGCACGAGCTATCTTCACGACAGGCCGGAATCATCGACGTCCTCTCACACAGGGAATCAGGATCCCGTGACCAATTCTCCGCCGCCGCAAGAGACGAATAAAGTCTACAAGGATTAGGGTCGATCGGAGATCGGGTATCAATTCAATGTCGAGCGCAGAATCGATTATCGCTAACAGAAGATCTTCCAAATTGATTACACAATTTGTGACAGTATCAATTTCACGTTTGATTTTTCACGATGCATTTTAAGAATTTCGATCCGTCGATCGATAATTTGTTCCGTGTGAGACATAGAAATTCGTCGAGTATTCAGTTCGTTCGGGGTACAAACGGGGTGATGAGGAAAAAATAAGAACACGCTTTTGAGAAGCAGTAATATTATTGATATTTTAAAACACGAAATGAAACAAATATGTCAATTCAATCGATTACTTTTAATGCAGCGGTGAATTAATTCTAGTAGACAGTCTTTCGACCGATAGTTGCGTAGTAACTTATTTCATCCGTACGGAACAACATCTCAGAACTGAACTGATACACGCGAAATCTATTACATTCATTTGTTTTTTATCGGCGATATCTAACAAAATGAAACCATATCGTACAGCTGATAATTATACTTGTTCTCCGGTTGGAAATAAATATTTCAGATGCTGACCCAGATGTGATGATTTCCTTCGACTCGCGTGATCATTTATGCGAAGAAGCTTCGTTTCTCGCGATATGATCGAAGAAAATTAACGTATTGCTCTGCGATAAAATTTGTCGTTCGCGGGGAAATTCGCTTTTTCATCGGGCAAAGTGACTTCTCACGAAGAGAAATGATTCTTTGTACGGGAAAATAGCTCGGGCGGTGGGAAATAATTCTCTCGGGGAAAAGCAATGATGTGTTTTATGCGGAATAATAATTTTTTACGGCGCGAAATAATTTCCACGGTGAGAAAGATTGCTCGTGAAAAGTTTCGCGACGCAGAGTTGGAAAATTCAGACGACCGTGAGGAAATCTGAGGTGAAGCGTAGCTGGAAATGGAAGAAATTAATCTGAAAGTAGTTTGTAAGTATACAGAGTCGTGGAGGCGGAGTACTCGGCCGCGTTGGTTGGAGTTTTG
Source organism: Arge pagana (assembly GCA_963969455.1). NCBI lineage: Eukaryota > Metazoa > Arthropoda > Insecta > Hymenoptera > Argidae > Arge > Arge pagana. Next base: position 3,894,472 of record OZ018312.1, on the reverse strand, counting down.
CCGCAAAATTTATGTTTCGAGTTCCGTAACTATTGCATATCGATACATCTATATCCTTATCCGCAGTTTTCTAGCGCGCGCACCGGAAATTACAGATCTTCGGTCTGTTTCGCGCGAAAGAGGCGCGCATCAAACTCGCATCGCCGCTAAATGGGGAGAAAAGGTGAAAACTCTCCGGGTTCGCGAAGAGAGTTGTTGAACGGGAGAGTATTTAACAACACGACAATCAACTTCCTATCCATAACCTTTCTTTCCGTCGAAACGCTTCGAAACAAATCGCACGAGCGAGGATATCGACGATGAACGATTCAAATGACGTGAATTCTCATCTCGTTATACAGGGTGGGTCACCTAAGGCGTCGAGAATGGGAGGGACTTGGTCGACGCGAAGCCAACTCTTCAAGCACATTCAATCATTGTTGACGTTTCTTCCTTGTTGTATCTTGTGTTCTCGAGAGAATTTCGGTAGATCAAATTCTTCTAGTTTCTGATTGGCTGAAGGGGCGGGGTCTTGTGGCAATCGAATCCCTCCCACTTCCGACACTCGAGGCGACTCACCCTATACTTCAGAAATATTTGTATCAGAGTCAACTATTTTTTCACACTTTAGCGTGGAATTCGTCAATATGCTTGCCCTGACGACTGCTTTGATGATGTTCGAGATGGTACCAGAAATCTTGCTTTGACTTCCATACATGGAGGTTCGGATGTTCGGACTGTCTAGCTCTCTAAAGTTCTTGATTCGGGCTTACGTCGCTCAAACCAACGTCGGCACAACGTCGAATGTAACTTCCGACCCAAAACCGTTATTGACCTGAGTCAAACAGAGGATATTGGCTTGAGATAGGGGGACAATCTCGAGCCTGGAGAATGACCGAACTGTTCCAATACTAATCTAAAGAAGGATCCTCAACTGTCACGAGAAAACAGCTCGTGACTCGGGTTAGCACGTGGTCAGAATTTTCACACTGATATCGATACGTATTCTTTGGATTTTTCTCAACCAACTGACAGTCGATAAAAGCATTCGACGGATCAACGAGAAAGGTATCAAGCGCTCGTCTGTTCGGGTGTAACCACAGCGACTCGTCGTCCAAAATCTTATTCATATTATTCTTACGACTAGCATCGTTTTCAGATAATTTCACTTTTGTAATGAAATTCGACCTTGGGAAAGAAATGATATCTGATCGACGACGATATGCAAATGATATAATTATACGAATTTCCGAAATAAAAGTGGCGTCTGCGTAGAAATAGCTGGGGAGCGGGGGAGAGAGGGATTCAAGCTGGCCCGGTAGGAAAGATAAAATCGGAATGAAATTAAGTAAAAAAATCACGTTGACGTAGCGATATAGAGTGACGGGTTGATTTATAGATGCGAGGGATGTCGATGCCACTTCTATCGCATCGCAGTCGGACGCGTACCTCTCCATAGAACTTCCCTTTTCGGTATGTTATCTCTCGAAACGGTGAGATTCGGATACCGAAATCTGGATGGTTCGCGTTTCACTTCCATTTCGATATCGCATGATCATCGAATTCGAGATATGAAATGGAGAGAAATCGCGCGAGAAAATTGAAGAATAAATGAATTCCTCGGTATCGAATTTACAATCAAATACGAATCAAGGAACTGTCGGATCCTCGTCAACTTCCGGAAAATACGTAGTCCGACGGTGTATGTAATTTAAAGTTTTAATACAGGAATCACAGATACGCCTGTCGCTCGGTAACAGGCAAACCGACGTACAGCGATGAAAAATGGATTACAGCGAGAAAAAGTTGGGATCAAAATTTATTCCCGCGCATTGGAGTCTCGTCGACTTTTCTCATCGGGATCGGAATGAACTGCAGCGATGTACCCAAAGAAATGGGCCAGTTACAGATATATTCTTCAATTTCGCGTGTTTCTCGCGAGTATCATTTTTTTTTGCTGCTGCCAGTAGCGGAAGACGCCTAACCGCTCGTACGCGGCAACCGGACATACGTGCTCCTTTTTTTCGGTCCAAGCGCGAATACCCACAGCTTGGAGGGAATAATTTACTATCCTTCCCTTGGACGGTGATCGTAATAAAACAAGTTTGTATCTGCTCAACGGAATTGGACGATCTAAATGCTAATGTTGCGGCGAGGATTGGAAATGGCAAAGGGTGTGGCGAAACGTGCGACGGACCGGAGAGGCTCGATCAAAATTGAACTCAACTTAAATTGCCATTCTTGAATTGCATTCTAATTGGCTCGCGGACGAGCTGCTAAATTCAATATCTCTCGAAACGAATATTTCAGCAGCGAATATAACGCGCGAGGCCGAGTAGAATAGGCAGCGTCGACCGAAAATTTGCGAGAATGAATACAACGAAAGTCTGAAAAATCTCCCACCCACGAGGAAAAATGCTCCGATCTTTTGTTCCAATTTTAGTCGGAAGAAAATTTGGGTTCGACGTCGCGAAATCCTGGGATGCTCGTTCGCACGCTTCGTAGATTCGAGTTATGACGGTTTATCTGCGAAAGCTCTGATTTCGGATGCTGAAAAAAATGCGTCGAATCTCTCGGCGCGCGTTAAACGAGCCGGTGACTTCGCGTCTACTCCGCATCGTCGAGCAGCGAGAAGGTGGTCCACGGGGAATCGTGGAAATTTCTAGGTTCCCTCTATTCGAGGTGGCGCGTCTTTGGTGTGATTAAACAGACGTCGGTCGCGACGACGAACAGAGCTCTGGCAGGTCGAGGCATCCGAGCGTCTCTCTCATCGTCTAATTCGTTGCATGACAACCAAGGAAGGGTCGCATCGCACGCATCGCTCCGACATGCTGAACATGTCAATTGTACTCGAAACTCTCGACAACTTGCAAATGGAAACGTTTCCGTACATCGCCCCAGCCGTCGCCTGGTAGGTATGCGATGTCGCACAATTAACGTCGATATACCGTTCGAAGTGCCTGCAAGCTCCTCGTCCACGTCGAAGCTAAATGAAAAATATATGCACGGGCGACGAAGCTGAAAAATGAACTACAAAACTTGCTAAAATTCGGAGTAGCAATTATTTCGGCAAAAAAAAGGGTAGTACCATTTTCCGCGGCCTCGAAGACGAGCAGCGAGTAAGACAGGGAACACGCACCGCGAGTGCCTCGAAAAATATTATCGGAAATTTATTTTTCCTCGATTCTCCGTCTTTTTTCCTTCGCGCCCTCTTTCTCTCTGAATTTTTCATTCGCTCCTCGCCATCTCGTATCTTGGGCACGTTTTGGCGGCAGTGCGACATCGGAGAGTGCGGGCTTCGCGAAGTAGGGGTGCGATGCATTTGCGACCTGATAGCCACCGATCGCCTTACGAAGGTTCTACCACGCGCTGAAGACCTATTACACCGCTTCCGTGCCAACCCGGCGCTAAAACTATCGACGAGCCGGCGCATCGCGAGTGATCAAACTTCTCGCTTCTTTCGCCTGTATTAGAATAATAACGAGAATAAAACTGTGATAATAATGATAATAAAAAAGAATAGATGTGAAACCGCTACGATGTTCGGATCTGCCTCTTGGATATTCAGTAGAAAAATCTAAGTGGTCGGCATTCGTATAATTTATTTATTATTTTCCGATCTTTATCCAGATTAACAGATTAATGCAGCTGGCGATACGGCACGTATGCGCATATATATTATAGCTAATATCTTTGGAGGTACAAAGAGATTTTTTCGTGCCCTTTCCAATGAGTGGTCGATCGATATCCTATCTATACGCGTTCGCGAGATATAACGCTTGCAAGATATATACACCCATATTTCTCGCCCCTCAGTGGTTGCGGTTGACGACTCGATACGTGCGGTACATGAAATCGTACATGGACGAGCTACCCAAAAATAGTAGAGTCGTTGCAGTGGGTCAAGTACTTACGGAGATATTGAGTTTTGAAAGCTCGCATGATTTCGTTGCATCGGAAATTTTGACCGAACGAACAGAAGTTTCACGTCAGTAATCAACGATACCAATGATGTTGATAATAATAGTAGCAACAACAATCAAAATATGCGACAGAAGATGCGCTATTATTTTTCGCGCATCACGTTCGATGTACCGACGTACGCGTTATTCTCTCTCCCTGTGCGGCGGATTTTTCTCTCGCTAGTTTTACCACGTCACGCGGAAAACTCGGCGTGATTCGGAAATTCGCGGAATTCGTGGGAATAGTTGTGTATTTCGCGGGAAAGGATCGGACAGCGAATTTCTGTAGTTGGCTCGGGTCAGCCTCGGGTTATGGCCGATGGGACTGGTGAACTATTTGCTACCGTTAGACGTTTGTTACGCGTCAGATTTCCGGAAAGCTCGAAGGGCTCGGTTTGTTGGTTGGTTAGAATTTCTGTCAAATTCCCCGGAACGTTGAACATCGGCGAGCCACAGATTGCAATGAACAGCTGAACGTCGGATTAGTCGAGAGTAGTAGACTCGTCGTGGACTGCTATTTGCTGCTCAAGTGGGCCGTCAACGGATAAATAACGGGGAGAGGAAGATACGGCATCGGTGAACATCGAGATCGAGACTGTCAACGATTTTGACGCGCGATACGTCATCAGGGGAATATTTTACACGACACCGTGCATTTTCAAGACCTGTTAAGGTATTACTCTTTAGCGATTGATCGAAATCTCCATTAACGCGAACGAATGACTGCCAATTTCTCAACATATCAAAAATACGCCAGGAAACAAACCGGCAAGCAAATTGGAATCGCGTCGAAAATCCAAAATTTTCGCGAACCAAATGTCGAATTCGACAAAAATTGGAACTTCGTTAATCGCTTTCTCCTCCCATTCGTTCTCAGCTTGGCGCGCAGTTGTATCGCTGCTTCACGTGGAATCAGACGTCTAAGCCTTTGTTGTGTCTCCGTGTTATTGCCTTTCGAGTTTCGGCGAATGAATTTCACGTTCGTCTTTCGTGTCAGGATAAACGCTTGATTTCGTCGATTTCATGATCGTCGCGCATCTAAACGTATTCGATGTGTTGTCTGTTATTTTCTTCACTGTTCCAGCCCGATCCCAAGGATAACTCCTCGCAACGGGACTTCGATACGTGGACGTCGCTTTGGCACTCGTGGCCGTGCCGTACGCGGTTTTTTATCCTATTCGCATCCTGACGTTGACGTACCTGGAAGCCGTGCGGGAATAAGGGGACCGCGCGATCTATCACTGCTTGTGATCTGCTGCGCGAGTTTCTTGACGAATTCGCACGTGAGTGAGTTTTATTCTTCGACGAACAGATCATAATACGCCATATTACCTAGTTATTTCCAAGTCGATCAGATTTGCTCAAAGAAACAATGGTCAAAGTCTTTCTAATTTTATAAAATCTAACATAAAATTCACCGCAAATATTTTTCTTCGTCTAATTTTCAAATCGTGCTATGAAAATCCCGATCGTAAATCCCTTTTGTCAATTCTCTGTAAATTACTCGTACCATCATTGTTCGTATTCTTTTGCTTAACAATTCGATTTTTCCGATGTTCACAGAACAACGAAAAACCTTCGCAACCAGCAACAACGGCTCCATCCATCCATCCAGATGCAGAGCACACTATCTCCGTCACTCAACCAGCATGCTGAATTTCTTCGTAAAGTCAAGTACTCCATTGGCAGTATCTAGAAATTGAGACACCGCTATTTTACATGTTTTCCGAGCGCTATAATGTCAGCAGATCGTACATGACAATTAGATAATTTATTCGCGAATAAAACATTTCGTATTTGTACCTGGTATGAAAGTGTATGTATTTACGTCAATAAATGCATATTCATGTGATTTACAACAATGAAATTCATAGTCGTCATTCATTTCGACTTCCAATCCTTCATCCTCCAAAAAATATCCCTTTGTTAAGTTAAGAAAAGCGAGAAAGTCGTAAGACGTAGCGCCTATGACATCACGAGACTGCAACCCAACATACACATGGGCGAGAGTTTGAGAATTTTCGGCGATTTTGAGACTTGGTATCAGGAGAACATGATAGCATAGGAGGTATTCAAAAATCCGCCGAGCGCCTATGACGTCACGAGACCGCAACCCAACATACACCTTCTCGCGAATTCCGAAATTTTCGGCGATTTCGAGTCTTGGTATCAGGAGAACATGATAGCAAAGGAGGTATTCGAAAATCCGCCGAGCGCCTATGACGTCACGAGACCGCAACCCAACATACACCTTTTCGAAAATTCTGAAATTTTCGCCGATTTTGAGTCTTCGTATCAGGAGAACATGATAGCAAAGGAGGTATTCGAAAATTCGCCGAGCGCCTATGACGTCACGAGACCGCAACCCAACATACACCTTTTCGAGAACTCTGAAATTTTCGCCGATTTCGAGACTTTGTATCAGGAGAACATGATAGCATAGGAGGTGAACGAAATTTTACCGAGTGTCTGTGACGTCACGCGACCGTAGTTTTGGCGGGTTCTTGGAATTTCATGAAATTTCGAGGAACAGTGACGTCAGCAGCGGGAGCCGGACAGACTTGATGTTTTAAATTCTAATTCAACGTGTGCTAAGGAATGACAATGAAACTAAGGAAACGGACGGAGTTATATGAATAAAATCAAGTTTGTGGAATAACATTTATTAAAAATGAATTCTCAGTCAATGTTACAAATTCATACAATGATCTACGTTTCTATTTCTACATTCAATGATTACGTAACGTGAAACTTTACTTATTCTAACGAAATATTTCACACGGTCTTCGTTGGGGATGACGTATACAAACGGCTCGGGCGATTCTCGAAGTCATGCACGTCCAACTCGGCGTCTGGTGTTGGAATGATCCGTCGTATTTCGCACGTCAAAATTCAGCGCGTTGTTTAGGCTTGTCCTATCCGCTTCTGGTGTTCTCGTGACAGTCTCTCCAGAGTTCGAGAATTTCCGGGCGGTAGTACGGCCTGGTTGTCGTGCAGCAGCGACTGTCAAGGTGTGCACAAGGATCCTGAGCTGGCTGTGAAAAGAGAGGAGGGTGCAGTTTTAGGATTTTATTTATATCAGCTTGAAGGCTTGAAAACATGGAAGCTATAGCCTTTAGATTTTCCAAAATTTCGACGTATCTCCGAATTGGTCGCCGCTTCAATTCCTGACGTATTTTGGAGCGCAGAATCGAATGCCGTTGGTCCCAGGTCGATATCTTAACCAGGAAAGAAATTACGACCAAAAAACCGACATTTCGAAAATCGCAAAAACTTGAAGGCTATAGTCTTCAGATCTCTCAAAATTTCGACGCATCTCCGAAATGGTCGCTGCTTTGTTTCCTCACGTATTTTGGGGCGCAGAATCGAATGGCGTTGGACCCAGGTCGATATCTCTACTCGAAAACAAGTTACGAACGGAGAGCCGAATTGTTAGATTGACTAAAAATGAAAAGATCACGGGTTAAAATGATGTAAACAGACTCAAAAGTAACGCCCTGAGAGAGGGAACTCAACATACACTATTCCATTCGACCGCTGAGTTTTATGAATCGAGAGTTCGAGTATCCGGGAAGTATAAAGCACGAAGAGGAAGTTGAGGATAATTTTCTCGCCTAATGATAGGCGACCCAACATACACGATCCCATTGAAACCCCAAGTTCTGCCGATTTTGATTTGAGGTATCCGGGGAACATGAAACACGAAGAGGTAGCTGGAGGTAACACTCGCGCCTGATGATAGATAACCCAACATACACGTTCTCATTCAGGCCCTAAGTTTTGCAGGTTTTGATTTGAGGCATCCGGGAAATATGAATCACCAAGAGGTTGCCATAAGTAATACTCGCGCCTGATGATAGGCAACCCAACATACACGTTCTCGTTTAAGTCCCAAGTTTTGCCGGTTTTGATTTGAGGCATCCGGGAAACATGAAGCACGAAGAGGTAGTCGATGGTAACATTCGCGCCTGATGATAGGCAACCCAACATACACGCTGTCATTGAAGTTTCAAGTTTTGCTGGTTTTGATTCGAGGTATCCGGAGAACACCACGCACGAAGAGGTCGCCGGAGGTAACACTCGCGCCTGATGATAGGCAACTCAGCGGTTGTGTGAAGGCGTGTATACTGAGTTGCATAACAATAGGCGCGAGTATCAACTCGAGATACCTCTTCGTGCTTCGTGTTCCCCGTATACCTCAAATCAAAATCGGCAAAACTTGGGCTTAAATGAAAACGTGTATGTTGGGTTGCCTATCATCAGGCGCGAATGTTTCCTTCGACTACCTTTTCGTGCTTCATGTTTCCCGGATACCTTAAATCAAAACCGGCAAATCTTGGGGCCTGAATTAAAACGTGTATGTTGGGTTGCCTATCATCAGGCGCGAGTATTACTTATGGCTACCTCTTGGTGATTCATGTTCCCCGAATACCTCAAATCAGAATTGACAGACCTTGGGGCTCAAATGAGAACATGTATGTTGGGTTGCCTATCATTAGGCGCGAGTGTTACCTTTGACTACCTCTTCGTGTTTCATGTTCCCCGGATACCTCAAATCAAAATCGGCAAAACTTGGGCTTAAATGAAAACGTGTATGTTGGGTTGCCTATCATCAGGGGCAAATGTTACCTTCGACTACCTCTTCGTGCTTCATGTTTCCCGGATGCCTCAAATCAAAACCTGCAAAACTTGGGGCCTGAATTAAAACGTGTATGTTGGGTTGCCTATCATCGGGCGCGAATGTTTCCTTCGACTACCTTTTCGTGCTTCATGTTTCCCGGATGCCTCAAATTAAAACTGGCAAAACTCGGGGCCCAAATGAAAACGTGAATGTTGGGTTGCCTATCATCAGGCGCGAGTATTACTTATGGCTACCTCTTGGTGATATATGTTCCATGGATACCCAAACTCAAAATCGACGAAACTTGGCGTCTAAGTGAGACATAATAAGCGTTCAGGGAAAAATAAAACCAATAAGCGTCTCACGATGAGCCAGCCTCGCAGGCAAAAGTTACGCTTCTACGTGGAGAAGTTCAATTATTGATGGTAGGTAGATTTGAGAGAAAGTTGAAGATGGACGGAAAAAATAAATCCTGACTTCTTTTTGTGACAATTTTTTTGCTTTTTTTTTATCGCGACGGCGGGGAAGGAAATAATTGGGGAAATAAAGGAAAGAGAGAAAAGCGTTGTGGGGTGACGAGCGAAATTAGAGGGACGATTCGTTCCGCGAGAGATAGAAGAGGAGGCGATGCCTCAAAGTATCGCGGCAACGTTTCGCCTCGAATAATCACGCGACGGCGTTAGTTGGCGAGGGAAATTCGGAGCTTAACAAGGTCGCCGAGTCGTCTCGTCGATATCTTTTGCCCTCTCGACGGATCCGCGGCGAGGCGAGCGAGAGGCGAGGCGCGTATCGTCGTTTCACGTGGAGGAATCCCGCCTTCAATAAATTCCTCGTTAAAAAATCACTCGAAGGCGAACCCAAGGAAATTCGTCGGACCATTCGACGAGTCCACCGAATCGTTATCGTCAAACGATCCCCGTTTGATCTTCCACCTCGCCCACCATTATTCTCGCGCTCAACCGAAGTTCCGTTTCGTTTATCCCGCGACGCGAATTTTCTCGCCATTTTTTTTTCTCCACCTCCTTCGAGCCGAAGACATTGGAGGTTATTTCGTCGCGAGACGGGAAAGAATCGTTCGCAGAGCATGATTTTCCCGGAGATTCGAGCGTGGAGTTGAAAAAATGGGGAAAAGCAGAGAATCGCGAATTCCGGAAGAATGCTAATTTCGTCACGAATGCGAAATTATCTCCGTGTGTGGGTCGGGGAATAATTTATGGCAATAAAGCGTGACACGGTAAAGCTCGAAGGCTGTTGCTCGCGAACGAGGATCCTTCGTACACGTCGGTTTACATTGTGTCTGTTTATTTGTAGCCGCTGCAGGCTTATTAAGCCTCGGTATAACCAGACGCGAGCTCGTGGCACGAGGTTGGATGTACGTAGGTATACCTCCGAGGGTATCTAAGGCACTCCGGTAAGTTTCCACCTGTATAATCTATCGAAGCACTTAATACCAGGCAGTAAATCAAACCCAACAAGAGTTACGGCACACGTGTGCCGTGTGCTCCCCGGCATAACTGGATGCCTCGAAGATGGTCCCTGGAGAAATAGAGCACCGAATTCCCTTTGAACGCATGCCGGGATACGCTCGGCTGCGTTACAGCTATCGCGAACTGTTATACACGCGCGTTTGCGAAATCGCTAACCGCCGACGTTCTCAGTTCTCATTCCGTCTCAAGCCGTCGGTGGAAAAACGTTGACATCTCAATACTCGGAGCATCATTTTATGTTCTCTCATCGGCGCTGATACGAAATAATCTAGGATCAAATAATACGAATCCGACGCGTAAACGATCAACGACTGCGTTCAACGATCAGTGGAGTGGCTCGAAATTCAGACTCGGATCAAACTGGGACACGGAAATCCTTGTCAAACTAATGAAATATGGATGTATCCCCGATTTTGCATGCATGGAATTCGGCACTGTACTCGCATATTGGCGAGAAGACCGCAGTTTTGGTTTGCAACGTGAAATCCCACGTGTCGCAGACCCGTCCCCGATCCTCACCACCATGCCCCGTTTCCTCAATCATAGTCCACCATTCCTCGACCAAAATCAACCTCCTAGTTCCTCGATCATCATCCATTTTCTTTATCCACATTGTTCCTTCCAGTTCTCCACCCCTCTATCCCTGATCAGAAAAGGCAACCGCCCATCCGAGGCATATTTATCAATATTAAGATAAGTCGAGGACAGCGAATTCGATTCATTGTTAATTTCATTGAACGGTTCTCTCTATTCGAGTCTTTGCGGATAATTGCATCGATGAGAGATTGTTTAGTTGTTTAGATCGATCTATTTCATAGATAATTAACGAGAGAAGTGTAATTTATCGGAATGTAATTTCAATACAGTGTATTTAGTTTACTGTCTCGATATTAGTTGTTCGTCGAAACATGTACTTTGAATAATGACGAGAATACGGATAATAAATTATGAAGGTTGAAATAAGTCGTCCTATTTTATCCCTATCCAATTCTTTTCAAATTAAAATTAACATCGTTACTCTTTCATATTATTAAGATGGGTTCAATTTATCGGACGAAGTCGAATCGACCAATGATCTAGTTTAACCGCGGATTAAATAAGCTTCGATTTATTTTTCATTTTCCGGGCAGATAAGAGCTGCGAAACGAATGTTTCAATATTATCGCGAAGCGATGAGAGTTTACGTGACGGACGCGATAGAGCCGCACGTCGGTCCGTCTCGGCGGACGAGACGCGAAAGAGCCCCGAGCAGCTTGACGCAACGGGAGTTACAATTAGTAGTAGTTCCGATTCGCGATACCGCTAGGTACGTAGCGCTTTTCGAAACGTTCTCGCGGTCACGCGCCTTCGAAGCGCTGGACGGCAGCCGTGGCGCAGCAACGTGAGTTGCTCGCTGACAGGCGCTCGCTACCCCGACGCAGAGAACTTCGCAACTTCGTCCCGAGTTTCTTTACGGCTGAAGTTTTATACCATCATCGCATTTCGGTCTCTTCCACGTCCGCGAATCGCTCGTGTTAACGACGATCGATTAATTCTTTCGGCGTCCCAGATTATTCTCTGACGAAGACTCCAGTCTGAAACGAATAATAACACGTTCCAAATGAGGATTGAATTTCTTACAAACACATGTCACTCTGATTTGACGAGAGATATTTTTCAATGAGATATAAAATTATGAAAAAGAAAAAATTTCCGACAAATTCGTTGAACTTTGATCTCGAGGAGGATCTTTCTATTGATATCAAGAGCTCAAATTTGGGTAGCCGGAGAACCAATTTTTCAAGGTCGAAAAAAAATTCGGTTTGTTTTTACTCACCCGAATGAAGACGACGAGTATGTTCCATCCGTGCATCGGATTCATGATCGTCGAGCTTCATTTACCGGCGAGAGAAGAAGTCCGTCGTTACGTTGTCGCCGTTACGTAGGATGACACGCGGAAATTAGTTTACCGCAAACTGCAATTAGCTTTCGAGCAACGGTAGAGGAACGAGACCACATATTCCTCTCGTTTGTCGTTTCTTCGCAGGACAGCTCGGAAATTCAACTCCGGGCTGGATGTCGCGCGATTTTTAATTTCCAAATGAGAGGTGACAACGGCAGACCGCGAGCGGATTCAACGTTAAGGGTGCGGATGACAGCCGAGCGAGGATGGCACGATCATTAGGGTGATACGAACGACTGCAGCGTACCTCTGCGAATCTGACGCAGCGAATTGAACTTTACGTAACCCATTTCCAGAACAAATTGACGTTTTTCGTGAAATTTGCGTACGTGCATCCGGATTTAATTACATTTAATTACGGAACATCGAGTTATCTCGCTCCTCGTGCCGATTAGCGGGAGTACGTCGCACTCCTGCGAGCTCGTAGAGAAATCTGCAAATTACGTTGTAAATAATTTCGACTATCGTCCATCGTTTCCGCGCGTCGATTTATTTTCAACTCGACGACGCGTCGAGAGATTTTCTACGCCTCGGTACGTATCAAATACCATACGGATTCGATAAAAGCGGGGGATGGAAATATTCATTAGGATCCAATTAAAATTCAGCCGAAGTATTCGGTGATAATGAAATTATTGCGTACAATCGTATTTGCAGAGTCGCGCGGAATGCGAACTTTATTGATCGGCGGGGCGGATAATAGCTCGGTGAAATTTGACGTCGATGATATTTAATTCGAACGAGAATTCCATTTCCGTTTTACGAATGATTGGTAGTTGAAAAAGGGAGAACGAGCGGTGTAAAAACAGCTACGCGCGATACCGTCGTTCGAGATGTACGCTTCCAAAAAATATGCCGATCTGTTCGGGATTCATCGATCACCGGCTAAACGATCCGGAACCGTGATTCCTCTTCGCGGTACCTACCGTTGAGCAATCCCATCGACGCGATGAATCGTAATTATACAAACGTGCGAAGGGAGTGAAAAGTTATGTTCGTTCGAATCCTCGTGCTTTTCGTCTCGTAGCATCGTTATCACCGGCTTCTTTTACGACGAGGAACAAGGCTCAAGAGATTTTCCACGACGGGGAATACGAAGGACTTATTGTTTGAATTTAATCCCGGTTTTATTTCGTTCCGCAACGACGCCAACGTGGTGAAAAGGTTTACGGGCGAAGAACCGTTTTACTATCCTCGTAAATAGCCACCGAGGCGAAGACGATTCACCCGGTAGACGACGACGCGCGACTCCGACCACTTGTTTCTGACGAGATACAACAACAACGCTAACGATAAAGAGAACTAGCGTCGCGATTTACGTAATTTTCTTCGATCGAGGTTGATTCCGATTCTCCGCGACTGTTTCGCGAGACCAATTCTAGTGCCGGCGAGGCTCCGGATTAAACAAGCAGACACGTGCCAGTAAATTTCGAAGAGATGGGATTAGTCCGTACCCATCGCAGAGCCTTTCCGTGGACACGGATCAACAAACACTTAGAGAATCGAAGGTTTTCACGAGAAGTTCGGTACGAAGCGCGAAATCAGCAAATCTTTGGAAGACCATCATCTATTCGAGGGAAACACGGAAATACGGTCGGAGTAGCGGAATCTTGGATTACTGTTTGCTGACGCAAATTCGAACCGAGTTGACGCAGCAGCAAGGAGATGATGGAAATGTTTGATGCCGGTGAACAATTTCAGCATCGTTTCCGTCGAAAAGCTCGAGTCTGTCGCGAAGATTCGGGCGATAGGTTTGTTGGTTCGTCGCAATCGGTCTTTACGCTGGGGATAATAAAGTAGAAATCGCATGAGTTTTTTCAAGTCGAATAAAATGAAGGAGAAATGGAGGAATAAAGGTTTCGGGCACGGTGTAGTCTGGACGGACCCAAAGCCAATTTCGTGTTTATTTTATTCCCCGATCAAGCGAACAGCGGATGGAACGAGTCTCCAGAGTCTGTAAAGTCGGGCGGGTTGATGCTTCGACCGCGAATGAAACGGCTCGGTCGGTAAGTTGCCGACCGTAAGTCGCCAGCGGTCATAAAACGAGCCAACTAAACGTCGAAGAAGTCTGACCTCGCGATCCAATTTGTCTCGGTACGAGATAATTACCTCGCACAGTCCTGCTATACGATTTCAGAGTCGCTCGTTACGCTCTGGCCGGAAATAGTATAAAATGGCTCGTCATTTTTCACATTTTCAAAAAATTCTTTAATTTTTCCGATAAGTCAAAATATAACGAAGGATTCGATGGAATACGAATACAATCCATGGGAATTATCGCGTGACCTTGAGATTCAAAGTACATAGGTATGATGTGTCGTGCGATTACTCTCCACGCTCCGAGTTCGTTCGATTTTCGAAAGTGAAATGCACGCTGGCTGGCTCTTGTCGTCGACGATAACTCGCTCGTGCGGCCTCGGGCGGACTCGGCAGCGCTCGGCTCCGCGCGTTCCCGTTGCAACGGATCTGCGAAAAAAAAACGATGTTAGAATGCAGATAAAACGATGGTTTTTGCGCGATAAATCTTGGAATATTTCGCAGATCGGGTAAATGAAAGAAAAAATGTGAAAAAAGCTATGTGTCGAATCATATCAACCAGGCTGCCGATACGTTTCCACTCCCGGGCGCGATCCCACTACTGCCCACCACGGAGACTTTTGGCTGCTGGGTTTCCCCTCTGGCCCGATTCGCCTCTCCTTAGCCAACCTGGTCACCCCGGACTCCTCCAGGGTGCCCATATTGATGGCGGGCTTAGTGCGGACGCCCAGTCAACGTGAAGCCCGCACCAGCAGTGAACCCCGATCTCAGATCCTCCGACATAGCCAGCCTCCGAGTAGCCGGATTACAGGAGACGCCACGCTCCCAGCTGACTGTCACGTCGCGCGTCGTCTACATGACCTAACGCGTAGTGCTCGGCAAACGCTACCGAATACTCCTGCTTTCTCCCCAAATACGATACAAACTCTACGCTCGCTACGCGATTTTCACCCCAAGTTATTTACTCTCTTCCGAAAATACAGCGAACACGGTGATTTCGATTGCGCATAACCTAAACGAATATCTGGAAAGTACGGAATATAAGATGTTTGGGCTGATGGAAATTGAAAAAGATTGTGGGAGAACGAAAGAGATGGTTGGTTCGCAGGACAAGTACGATGCGTGTGACGCCGGATGGGAATTTTCTTCCACTCACCTACGCATACGTTGACACGCGCGCGTGTAGGTTGTGTTGCCTACAGCCAGGCGCGGCTGTTGCCCCTCTCGATAAATCGCTCACGCGGCGTCAGACTGCGATGAATTTTGGATTTTTAATCACGCAGCCAGGTAGCGTGGAAATGTGGTCCCACGCTGAGAATCGAAACGCGGTAATTGTTCCGAAATTTCGACCGAGTAGCTGTTTGGTTTCCGGTTCTCCACGGCGATATGATGTTACCTGTTGAAAATATGAATTACGCTAAAAATGGACTCAAATCTCTGGACCGCTATTTAAAAATCTCTCCGTGGAGAGATTATTCGACCGTTTTCTCGATTTTCTCCCAATAGCAGCGGAGAAAGAATTCTAATTTTTGTATAAATCATCCGTGAAAAATGATTTTACGCGAGGAAAATTATTATAATTGTAACCAATGAAGAAACATTGGAGATACGAATTTCGAGCCACGATCGCAATCCACGGAATATTAGTTTGCCAAGAACATACAAGCGAGGAGGGTTGATCCCCGAGAGCAAACTATTCG
The DNA here is from genome assembly GCA_963969455.1 of Arge pagana. Classification (NCBI taxonomy): domain Eukaryota; kingdom Metazoa; phylum Arthropoda; class Insecta; order Hymenoptera; family Argidae; genus Arge; species Arge pagana. The sequence continues at coordinate 3,878,744 of OZ018312.1, read as the reverse complement.
GTAACACTAATTGTTACCGAATTTCGTGGTCGTACGTTGATCCAGAGGTTGTACAAGAAAAATTCGACGTTTTATAATACGGAGATAAACGGAGACGAGTAAATTGCATATTCAGCTGTTTTATTTATTTTCGAGTCTCCTTAATAGCGGAGGATGTTCGAGTGTCGGAGACGAGGAATGAGAGAAAGTCCCGTGCGTGAGTCATGGATTGATCATAGACACGAGTCGTTGGTTCGATGACCTACGATGTTGACGAATCGTTTCGTCGGAATTAGGTCGCTGAATCCACTGTTCTCGCGAATTTCGGCTATCTGATACCGAGATTCGGACTCTGCTGAGTCGAAAACTCGCCAGGAGCGAGAGACTCACGGATTCGATTTGACGAATCGGGTCGATCGCTCGTTGCCAGGTGTGTTTGCCAAGAACATAAATTTCCGCGCGGAAACAAAACTGCGAGCAGAATGGCGCTGAAAGTCGAAGAACTTCGCACCAAATATGTTTCCTGCCTCGATCGATGAACGATTTCCGGTATCGAAACGGAATTAGCAATAATATTTCGCTGTCCGATGAAAATGAGTTGATCATTTTTCATCATTTTTATTCGTCTTTATTTTCGATGTTTCGCGGAGTTGCGAAGGATCATCGATCGTGCGGCTGATCTGTCCGGTGCGACATCGCGAACTAAACGATAATTGCAATCGGAGAATCGTATCGTTTTGAAAAATATCCTATCGGAAATCCGGTAAAATCTGCTGGCACGAATGAAATACGTATGGAATTCGACGAAGTTCGAACGAAATTGTCATTTAATTCTCGAATATCCAACGAACGTTGCTCGTAAAATTAATCAGTATGGAAATATGGAGTGCGGTGTAATTTCCATTATCTTGACTAATAGCTAGCGAAATGTTCGGCAACGGCGCGAACGTTCGTTCCAGTCGCTATTATTTGATAAATAATAAAATTATCGATGCGGCTGGTCGTCCGAGTGGAAAATTCAGCGTGAAACGACGAGTAAAGGGAATGGAAAATGAAAAAATAGCCCGCCCGCGCGAGCCAAACATCGAAAAATTTGCCTATTCAACGACCAAGCGCGCGGACGCAGTTTTTTCCCCCTTTTCCCCACCGATCGGGGCACCGCAATTTTCTCCGAATGATTTCCATCAAAAGTCGGGGAAAGAATCCACGATTATTCGCCACCGGACTCGATTATCTCCTCGTTTCACGATTTTCCTCGACTGAGCGCGGATAGGCGATGAAATTTCGCGATCGCGTGTTATCGCGGCGAGACAACGCGAAGTGCGTGTGGCGGGTCGTGGAGAAAATTCGAGCTCGATTTGAATGGGATCGGAGGGACGGGGACGCGGCGTCGGTGTTAATTATTATCTCGAAAACTAATTATTAGCGAAAGCCGGTCCGAGATGATCGGGGCGAGACGAAATGCTTGGAACTCGATCCATCGTTAACTCGTTGATAATGCTAATTTATGGAGTAGCCTTGAATATTCATATTACTCTGACAAAAGACTTTTGACGTACAATTAATTATCGGACCGTATAATGATATTCGGGAGTTCCGCCGAATCGACTCGCTTAGAACGGATGGAATCGCGGGGGGGGGGGGGAGGGGGGAGAGCGGGCAAATTCGTCGAGCGAGAATGATTGCCGTTCACCGGCGCGAGGGAAATGAATCCGAGGAGGCGAAGATTGGCGAAGCTTTTCGAAACGGAATTCAAATTCGTTCGCATCCCTGCCATCCACCCTCGCCGCTTCATTTTCGCGCGCATCTGCTACCGACGCGGCGATATTTTCCTAGGCGCGACGTTTCCGAAGACTCGGTACTATATTTCGCGCGTAAAGAGCACTTTAACACCGACTATGAAAAGCTTATCGGCTTTCCATCCGATGCAGTTTCCGCGATATAACCTTCATCTTCGAAAGCTTCGCTCCGCCGGACATACGGGCTCCGCCTGTACATCGCCGCTGCCGGCGGAAAGCTCGGCGTGCGCGCGCGAACCGCACGCGCGAAGCGTCCCAACTTCGAGCGGAAAGCTTCGAGTGCCCGTCAATTTCACGAGACACGAGGAGCAGCTCCGTCAATCGAGTCGCGACGAGCCGACGACAAGAACAATGAAACTCCACGTCTGTATGCCCAAACGCGACGACACCAAAATCCTGCTAAAAAACACACACCCATCGAGCTTTTAAAACTCAACGAAAAGAGTAGAAAATCGAAGGCAGTCTCGCGAAAAAAAATATTTTATCAGGTCGACGAAAGCTTGGATTTCGAGCGTCGGGACTACCGAGATGGGAAATGATCGGATCGAGAGATTAGAACGAAGAGCCAGCTGCTGGTTGTATTTTGTTGGGGAAAATGACGTAAACAATTCGTGGAAATTGGAGAGAATGGAGTGGAGGAATCGCGAAGTACGTCGAGTAATGTCGAGACTTAGCGGCAGGTTGGTCATAATTAATGACCCTCAAGATTCGAAGTTGGGAACGAGAGTCATCCTTCTCTATCTAGACTAATTCGCAACGTTGGAGAAATCCAGGTGAAAACCGATTGCGCCAGTTGTCTCCTGGTAGCGACGTTGATTGATCCATCCCGCTGCTTTATCCCTCGAATTTACCTACAACCGAGCCTCGATTATTATTCACGTTTGTACGTTGCCACCGCGTCGCCTCGATCCCGTTGCCCCTAAAGCCTTCCTATCGATCCGTGGACAAGCTTTTCCCGCAATCTAAACCCGCACGGCGAGGAACGAGTACGTCGCGCGAGGCGAAGCTTTCGTTTCCGTGTTTATCGCAGTGCAGCGAACGAGATCGCGATCCGGTTTGCGAAAACGATCGATGCGAACATCGAGAGCACGAGCCTGCGAAATGGATTTTCACAAAGATGTTTTCCCGAGAGAATAATCTTCGGGTCAGTCGTCCCAAACGTATGCCGAAACATCCGTAATTGGCGCGTGTAATTGTTGATTACGAAGAAATAAAAATGGGATATCCCGAATCGATCGAAATAACAATTTACTTGTGAATTGTTACGAAGATAAGAGGAAACGAAGGTTCATATCCACGTGTACCTATTCGTCGTTTTCATTGTTCTCCAGAGTCGAGGATAACGTTGGTAATCTCCCGAAATGAATTTTCGATTGCTGTCTGGATAATTTTATTTGATGCAGAAATTTGACGAGCTTCGATCCGATTTCACAGGGAATATAATTGTTCTTCGTGCTTTTTTCGCTACCCCCCTTTTTCATCGGCTCCATCTCCGTTTGTTTCTTTCTCAACCACGCTTTTCCCGGGCGAGTAGTATCGGCGAGGTAATATCACGGCGACTCGCTTCCCCGTCGGTGGAGAATCCCGTTCTCATTATCACCTGCATGAATTCCGAGAGGGCTTCCCGGACCGGGAACGCGACGTCAGCTCCGCCACGTTCGAGGAGTATTGATTGAGTGAGAGTTAACTGAAACAGGTGCAGTCTCACCGCCTCAATAATAGCCGAGCAACACCCGTTTCGCTCGGCTTTGAGGTAGATTCGCTTCGCCCCCCGGTTCTCCGGGCTATCGGATCGCTGATTATTATCATTCGCCGCGTGGTACAATTTGCATGGGATACAGGCGCGAGGAAACGCGGGAGGAGAAGGAGAAGGACGATATTATTTCACAGGCAATTTGACGAGCCGAGTCATTTATTCGAGAGGGCAGGACTTCCGGCGACGCGATCGAATTTAAAGCACTCCGGTCGCTGCCTAACTCGTGCGAATAAACGAAAGTGAAAATCTCGAGAAAAAAAGACGAAAATGTGGTTTCCCTATTTATCCCACCACGACGAACGAGATCTGCGGTGGTGAAGCTATTTTTCAGGTGTCGGATGCGTTGAATAATCGTTAACAACGTTCCTCGATCGGCGCCTCACCTGGGAAACAATCATAACGATGATCAATATTCGCGAGGGGAGGAATAAAAAAGGCGAAAGAAAATAAACGAACGAGTTGAAAAAATGTGATTCAGGGTGGAAACGCGGGAAGGAAGTTTTCACGAGCGAATCGCGGGTTTTCGAGAGAGGAGCACGCCGGAGAGGAAACATTACGAACGCGAGTACGGTGTTCGAGGTTTGTCGCGTTGAGTCGTGGAGTTGGCAATTTCGCTTGCCTTGGCCAATGTTGACGTTGGCTGCTGGTGTTTCGTGAGATTTGACGTTTCCGTTCGGAGAAGCTTCGATCGTTGCTAATTTTAGGGCCAGCGGTAGTCGCACGAAGAGGAAGAACGCGACGTTCGCCATCATGTAGAACGCGGCGAGGTAAATGAAATTGAACGAGTCCATATTTTTCGAGGAAAAAACGGGGAATTTTCGTCTCTGCGATTTGCTTGAAAGAAACAGAACGCGATCGATGCTCGAGGAGCTCGAAAACGACGAACTTCTCGTCGAATCGACGACGCGAAAGAGACGAGCTTTTCTCGAGAGGGTGGCAATAATTATCGATCTCTCGATAATCGACGAACGGCGATGTCGTTGTTTTTCGTAAACGTCCGTCATACTTTTTCACCACCGGCGACAGCAGCTACTCGTGCGAAACTACTCGAAACGCGAGTTCAATGCTCGGTAATCGTGACAGTTATCGAGGAGACAGCTGTCGTCTGTGTCGTTACAGCGCCCCTATTCTTCGCTTCGAACGTTTCTACGATCGCCTAGAAAACGAATCACGCTGCGTATCGCATCCTTATCGACATATTCGCGCGAATTCGAAGACATTCTTTCAAAAAAAAAAAACACTGATTCCCAATTCAGTCACTCCTTATCTCTCGCTCTGCAAAAAGCTCAGAAAGAGACTATTCCTTCTCTCGATCAACTGGACGAACCGAATTGAAAATCTCTTCACCAAAATACCCAGCACTGTTTTTGTGTCCGCTCACAAAAATGATAGTTTGAAAAAACTAAGAAACACGCTTTTTCGATAGATCGAACTGAAAAGAGAAAAATAAATATCGATATGAGAATAAAATGATTTTGGTACGTGCAAACATACGAACCAAGCTGATAAAAGCGTGCTAATAAGCTTATTCGTGGCACGACATGAAAAACGTTATTTTCATCTAGCAACGATGTCGAAAGTTCAATTTTTACGAAGATGAAACGCAGAAACGTTGGTTATTCGAAAACTACTTCGTCGAGCTTCGTTATGTTCAATTTTCTCTGCAATGTATTCGGGAAACTGGATGTTCCCGTCAAAGATGGACAGATGCGTGGTTGTTGCGTAGAAATAGACGAACGAACGTTGACCGCGGAAAGGATGTGCGCGTAGTCGAAATGTGATCGTTGTCTGTTAGAGCAACGCGATGCAGCGTACCGAACGGTTATCCACCCTTCGCTCCGTCGATTCACAATGACACGACTGATCTCCGGAGAGTCTCGACAAGAATGGGGCAAATAAAAAGGTGGTTCATAGATACCGCCGTTCGAGAATGAAGACGTTGTGTTCTCAGCTGTGGCTTGATTTATGATTTTCAAACTCGTGCTACGGCGACGCGAACCCGACGCGAATCCGTCCGATTCGCTTCGTCCGATCGAGAAAAAAATTGAGGCTAATCCGTTCGAGAGAATAAGATATTACAAAAATGTACAAAAATATTTTCTCCGCCCGTGAAAAATGACGTGAAACGGGAAAGGCTGAATAATTTGGAATTTGGAAAGATAGGCCGAGGGGAAATATTGTAACCGGAGGGGCCGATTGGATGGAGAATTTACGGCTTGTATGATAGTTTGCTTTCACTAATTGGAAAATTCTTTCGCGGCGGATCTGAACATTCGTGACCGAAAGGAGTTGGTTTTTTCGATGATATATCGACTCGTTGGCGCGACCATTTATCGAGCGTGGGGATAAGATCTGTTGGAATTTCTGGTTTCCAGCAGGTTTTGTCGTTCCCTAGAAATCGCGGGACCAGCGATCCTCGGGAATGTCGCGCATCGATCGAAAAATCGTCGTCAACTCGATCGGAGAACGCGTCGCGGAGCTGGGGAGGGAATTATAGGGAGTTGGTTGTGTTTGGTCAGCGGCGGTCGTCGCTGCCCCGTCGAATCGCGTGAAACGAGCACGTATTCCTGCTCCGCAAACCAGATTCGCGACAACGTCAATCAGCGCGACGTAATTCTCCGCGTCCTAATTTCTCGCCGCCTGTAATTAGGCAACCGGACGTACAGTGCTGAGATTTCGGTGGCGTGGCCACCCGGAGAACGGGAATTCGGCGATAAAACGTGTGCTCGCCGAAACTGAATACATTCCGCAGCTCTGTGGCGATAAATAAACGGGGTAAATTTGAGCCTCCAGGCAAAGAGCTACGGAGCACATTTGTTCCATCTTTCAAAATTTATTTTGGAATTTGGTGAAAGACACAAAAACCGCTCGAGCTTGAGCGTGGAAATGGAAATTCGTCTTCGTCATCGAATTCGTTGCGAAGACCGCATTCGTCGTTCCGACACATTTCGCGTCGTGAAGAGCTCGTCGCGCGGGAACTTTGACAGCGGCATTAAAAGTTTCGGCTCACGGAGGCGCGCGATCGTCGTGCAAGTCGAATGGGACGTGACTCGGCAAGAAAAGACGGCGAATTCGAGCAACGGATTCGTTTCATTCGGTCAATTGGAGTCGCGCTGGCGGGAAAACTTGTCAGAGGGACGATTACGTTCGGAGGAGAGCCTTATCAAGGATTAATTGGGAAACGTCCGGCGAACGTTTCTCGCCCCGCGCGTCACTCTTCATTCGCGGGGGTCACGCGACACGTGAGAAGATTTATATCGCGGATCTCGTTATTTGCTCGTTATCATTATCATGGCCGGTGGCGAGCGCGAGTGCCGAGCTGTCCGAGGATATCGAATCGATCGTCGCTTTCCCTCGAAACGTTCGAGACATTCGGACGGCGTGGGACCAGATTTTCACGATGACGCGATTTCCAATTAGAATCCAAATGGAAGTTGGAATGGAAGGTGAAAAAAAGGGTCGACGGCCCTGCGGGCGTATCTACCTGCGCGTATATCCGGTTTATCGCTCGCGCAATAAGCGTCGACTTGACATTTCCGCGAGGCATAGCCGGGGGAGATGGAAATTTAAAAAATTACAAATTCGTGAATGTAGACGGGCGCGTCGTGATTCGTTGAATTATTCATCGGTCCGCGACCTGCTACGCCGTGTGACTGGAATCGCCACCCCTAAATTCCCATAGATCGAAAGTCTCTTTTTCCACTGTTCGAACCGCTGACCCGCGTCGCTCGCCGAGGGACGTGAGAAACGTGGCAGCCCTTTCGCTGTCGCGTTTGTTTTTCTCAGATTTTTCATTCCAATTTTCCCGACTCCGCTCGGTCGTGCGTATTTTTTCGGCCCGGCAAATCTAGGAGCCGAGCGCGAAATTCCCACGGATTCGGGGACCACGACGGGGAAGGAAGATCCGGTGACCCGCAGATCTCCGAACGACACGCGCCATCCGCGACTCGCCCTCGACATCTCGAACGATCGGAGGACCAGTTGACTGCGATTCGACACGCGACCGACGTCTCGTCGTCTAATGGACTAATAATGCGCCCTCATGCTTTAACCTCGACTCCTGCTCATTTGTTTTCCCCATATGCTCCCTCCTCCCGTTCTCCAATTTTTCTCCTGCAGCCCGTATTCCCACTCGTTGATTTATCAAATCGACCAGCATACGCGAGCTCCGATTAGTCTCGAAGAATCTACGATATTAAACCGTTTCCAAAGAATATTCGATCTTTTCTCTCGCGAATATATCGGAAATATTGTTGCCAACGAACAAATAGAAATACTGTGGAAGTTACAACTTTACTATCAATACTCAGCGTCGCTGCATCGCAAATTTCAATTTCCACTTTAAGTAACGTGGGAAAAAATTTCATTTACGCTTCGGAATTTTTTAGTTCATCAACCGATGGTCATAGAAAAAATTTCGTAGCATAGTTTTGTAGGGAATTGAAGTCTCTACAAAAAAGGTCTGTAGTGGTTTTTTCATAAACCCACTCCTTCTCAAGTTATTCGGGGTTAAAGCTGCATTCACGATAAATTTTAACATCCGAGGAGTGGATTTATCGAAAAATTACCTCAGACATTTTTGTAGAGCGTCCAATTCTCTGCAATTGTATGCTACGTTTTCATATTTACGACGATCGGTTGATGAGTTGAAAAATTGCGAAACGTAATAAAAAGATTCACCCTTGTTAATCAACTTTCGCAGTATCTCTTTCTCGTCATTACCGACAATATTTTTATTGCATTAGAGGGAAAAAATAGCAGAGTTTTTTGGAACAGTTAAATCTATACGGTAGTTCTCGCGAGAATCTTAGGAACGTGCGAATAATCGGAGAAAGTACAGAGTACGAAGGAAACGAGAAATCAGAGATCGGATGAATTGGGAATAACGAAGATGGGCGCGACGATGATCTATCTCGCTGAAGGTTGGCGGAAAATTACGCCAAATGGAATTACTCAAAGGTGCTTAGCGAATTTTGCCACGGGGGTGAGAAATCGGGAGGCGTGCGCCGAGGATTATTGAGGAGGTATGGGTTTTGAAGGTAAGGAATAATCGCGGCGACGAGTACGGTTGTATTCGTCGCCGTGGTTGGGAAAAGGGTTTGTTTCTACCCGTAGCTTTCGTAGGTACATCGTCCGATCGCAAGACCAACTTTCGAAACCTTCATTAAAATAAATCACCAGCTTGTACAATCGTTTCCCCAATCAGCAGGTTACAGCCCTGGAGACCCGAAGATTAAGGGTTCTTCTACCTTCGCTTTATTTTATTTTCCGGATCTCTATCGAGAGAAGAAAACAACCGGCCACGGGAGACGGAGAAATAGACGGACGGTCGAGGATTTAGTTCCGGGGAGAGAAACGAGCCTGGACATCGGACGACGTTCGCTTCGGAGGAAAAGACGGCAGACCCGTGCAAATTTCGATACGATTTCGGAAAACGAGATTTTTGGTTTTCGTACTCGTGGAGAATAGCAAAAAAAAAAAAAAAAAAAAGAAGGGTAGTGCAGCAGAAATCGCGACCCTTGGAAGAAATCTCTGAAATCAGTGACCCGAAGTCGGGGTCTCCTGCTCCGCTCGCTCACGAGTCACACGTGCGTCCCGTGTGAATGAGGGATTTCAAATCTTCCAGCTCCTCGGTCGTTAAGCTGCGCTGAGGTTGCTTCGCGATAAAGAGGGAACGACGAGGGTCCACGCGATCAATGGGCAGCCGCTCGCCGAGAAAGGGGATGAAAAAAGCTGAAAAGCACTGCATCTTGCACGGTATTAGGCCAGCAGCGGTCACCTGGCGTCTGCCAAGCTTCACCTAACGTGAGAACCGAGTGACAGCCGACGGATCATCCGAGCTAACTGCTTCTGTTTTTTCGATAAAACTTTGCCCGCACTCTTTTTTGCAAACGTTGTATCTACACGACTAATATGACATTCCATTCGGGGGAAATAATTTCACAGCAATCGTTACAAACCGAAAGTGGAATTATTTTCATCGTGCCGAATGAAATTTCACCGTGTGAATTTTGAAAAGAAAAAAACTCGGAGACGCGAGAATCATTACGGCGCTATACGCCGAGCCCGCGTTCTTTAGCCTCTCGCGGAAAACGCGTTAACGATGCTCGACCTCGCTTTTTCGGTTATCAGTTACGCGCCGTTTTTGTTCTGCCCACCGATATAACTCTACCTGAGCGTGGTAGATTACCGTAATATATATTTTCCATTTTTTTCTCTCTTCTTTCTCGAGGAGCGCCGGTTTCGGGCTCGTCCAGTCCTTAAACCTCGAGGTGGCGAACGGCCGGAGGGCCGAGCGGCGATGGGACGCGCGCGCGAGGAGACCGCGTACACTTGTTCCGCGGGAGACCCTTTCGAAGGGGCACGACGGGGTAGCCGAAACCATTCCTCGACAGGACCGAAAAACTCAGCGGGGGCACTCGTTGCGTCGTCGTTTAAAAGCTTCGGGGTGACTTCGCCGACGAGTTTGGAACGAGACTACGCGTTCCCAAGCCGCATCGTTAATTTACGGAGTAAAGGATATTCTTCGCCAAAGTATAATAACCGTGAATATCGATTCGGCAAACGTTCCTCGAACGCGAGGAAAATTCCGTCGAAACGAAATCGTTGTTTCCGTCTTCCGTTACGAAGTAGCAAGCCGAGTGCTCGTTAGGACGGCGTAACTTTTTCTAAATACAATTTTCGGGTAACTCGCGTTGCTCTAATTTTGCTGGCATCGATTCTTCTCACGGAGAACGCCGAGGGAACGGCAATTTATGATCGGAGAAATTTGGTGGAAGTATTTTTTTCGGAATAAAACACGCGAAATCAGATTGACACGTGATTTGGATCAGGTTTGCCAGTAATAAGGTGTCGCGAAACACGCGCGAGAATTTAAGAAAGCATCCGCTATTCAAGAAATCGTCGAGCTACTCGTGCTCAACGGTTGAGAACCTGTTGCCACCTAACGTACGGAAATATCTAAAAATAGAATTGAGCTGACCCTAAAATACAGACCCTTATTTGAAAGGTAACGCCTACTCCCTCGAAGGGGCACGAAGACGGTGAGAATTGGCCGTGTAGCGAGGAAAAGAGAAACTCGACTGATTCCCCTCGAACGAAAGCCTATTGCGAGACGAGTCGACGAAGAATGGACGATCGGTTGTATTTCGACGAGACCGATGTACGTAACGAAAAAGGATTGTCTTGGTGGTGTCGAATCTCGTAAAAACTCGCCACCCACAAAATTCAGTTTTCGTTAGTTGCCATACTACGTTTAAGTATCGGTGTCCCCCGTCGTTGACCTTGACGCGAGCTACGTTTCTTTTATTTCACGAGATTCGTTCACCGTGATTTTTGCAGCATCGTTTCTCCGTCGCTCTTCTCGTCTTCGGTGACTTGGCCAATTGGGATTTGCGAATATGGGGAAAACGACCGAGTTTAATAGGTGTTGTCGCGCATCCTGCGGTAACCGTTGCATTCGCGACGCCACGTTGCCGTAGGATTGAATAGACGTTCGTTTTACATCGGGTCCCGCGGTGGATGGTGGAACGTTTAGTCATGGACCCTTGGACTTGGATCTTTGGCCGTGAGAACTTCGGCAGATGTGTTCGGAGGGTAACCAATACGCTGTACGTAACGTACCTACTACACCTCCTCTACCTACAGCTCTCGGCGCCCGACGTCGACGAAGGCCGGGTAGAGGAAGGGGCGAGCAGGGAGCAGCGAAGAAACGACGGGAACGGAGCGCCAAGGGGCAAGGGAGAGAGGAACTGGAGACGGGGCAAAGGATATAGATACCTGACTAGCCTAAATGGCGAGGGAAAACTTTGCGGAAGATAAAGTTGAGAGAGAGACGGAGGCTTTCTTCTTCTTGGGAACAGAAGACAACTGGGAAGCAGCGAGAGACCGAAAGACGGAGAGAAAGAGAAGGAGAGAGAGAGAGTGAGAGAGAGAAGAGATCCTTTGACCAGAACCCTCTTAGGAACCCCGTTTCCAAGAGCTTTAATTGTCCTACTGTATTTCGCTCGTATATCTAAAATAAAGACGAATGTTGCTCCCTCCTCGTCCTCCTTCTCCTCTTCTTCCCTCGCATCTCAGCCACCGGGGCTCGAGGCTGCTCCTGATCCACGACGCTTCGACCATCGCGGAAATTAATTATCACCACTTTGGACTCCACGTAAAGTTGCTCTCAGCCACGCCAAGAATTATCGTGGTTATTTGAAGGTTATTTGAAGGTCAGCCGAATAACAACGATGATACGTGTTCGGAACCATCCCTTCTTTTTTTTTCTGCGACCACGATGGTGATCGTGAACATACACCGGGGTTATCCGCTTGGAAGGTGATCAAATCAACACCATATTGCGTTTCGTCGATTTTCTTCCACGATCCAAGATGCTATTTGCATAGCGGGGGTGATATTTTTGTGGAACGAAAATTCGCGTACGAGGGGAGACACGCGAGCCGCGTAATTCCTGGTCACCCGTTAAGTATACGGGATCGAACAAAAAGTCAGGCTCGCCGAAGCTAGCTACTTCGTGGCAACGTATATACCAAAGCCATTATCTAATTTATTATCTACGAAAGTAAGTACACGATCGTTAATGGCTACCCGCATAGTTTGGCGAGGCGTACGTGAGCCAGAATTTGTCTAATCACTCGGAGTGAATCGTAGAATTTTTACGTCGCTGCTGTCGCCAATGGGAAATCAATTTCTCCGACGAGCGCCCAAAAATTCGATCACAACTTTTCCGAATCTCATCGTTCTCCGATGCCGTTGCACGGCCATCGACAAATTTCATCGAGTCACTCGAAGTCGTTTCGTCGTTTTTCCACGTCGACTTTTCCAAAAAATTTATAGGACAAATCGACGATTTTTGCTTTGGGATACTCGTTTTAAAATAACTAGAAACGAATTGAAATTATTAATAATTAAAAATTGCTAGAAGCTGCGTAAAATTTACGGGTAACGTCGTTTACGATTATTTTTTTTCGTTTTCTAACGACAAACGACGTTTTTGTTTGCGACGGAGAAGCAGGTTTGGGACTTGGAGGGGTGCAAAAGGGCAACGGCTAGAGGCGAGGTCGCAGGGCTTTTGCATATGCAATTCTCGACCGTTGGTCGACTTGGCGAGCCAACTTCTTCGAGCTTCGTGCAGCGTCGACCGGTTCGCAGCCGGACTCGACGAGGGTTGAACCGTTTTTGATAGGAGACGCGGAGGAGAGGGCGAAGGAAACTGGCTGTAATAATAAATGTTGGGCAGATTTATGAACGGAACGAAATCAATTTTGTGGAATGTTGCGTTGACAAAATGGCAATGACGATGTAAATAGGTACTCCGGAACCGTCGATTCTTCACTCTGCTCGAGGCTCGGAGCCGATGCTCAATAAATCGAAATTCGGCAATAATTCGAAAACCGCATTACCGGGAAGTTTTAATTTGCCGGGTGAAGGGAAACCCTCGCTTGAGTCACCGCAATAAATCAGCTTTTATTATTTCGCCGATATCCCATGAAACTCTGCGAAAACAGTTTTAGCCGGAGGAGACTTCTCGATCAGGAGAAAATGACACCAGCGAAGCAGCAACATCCCAGCGTGGAGTGAAGCGTCAATTTCAAAAGCAGAAACCGAACGCTACTTTCCCAAGAAAAATTGGTCCACGAATTTCCACTGCCTCATTTTCCCCCAATTTTTTAAAATTATTTCTGCATTTTTTTTTTTGTCAAAATTTCGATACTCGTTCGATAATTTTTATCGAGATTCTATCTCCGCAAAAATCGGGTTCTCTTCTCGTTTTCCCCCAGGCTGCCGCGCGGATCCACACACCGTGAGAATGTTCCCGTCTGTAAAATCCACCCGAATATTTTCACCTGCGCGAGTTTCATGCTGCAAATTATTCCGGAAGCCGGCTCTCGCAGGACTCGGGATTGTTACTGCGTTTGTTTTTTCGCGCGTTGAGCAAACAATCGAATTTCAGAGATACGACGACGAAATTGGATTCCGAAATTCATATTTTCGATCAAATATTTCGTCGAATTCGCGGGAGAAAAAAACAATTGGTTCAGCAAAATTTACGATGCATTTTTCAGACTACTTCGGAAATCGGGTCGGAGGAAGAGTTCGAGTCTAAAATTATTCTCATATTTTCGTAACTCTTTTCCAACTCGTTTTTCGTTCTCCGTTGATTTTGTTTCCCATCTCGAAGCCGAGTTCCGCGAATTTCAAGTAGCGACGACTCGTTCCACTGTATTATCTCTCGTCTGCTTCGGAGATCCCACCCGAATCGCGGCATCAGATATTTGTCTTTCATCTCGCTCCAAATCTCTTCTCTTTTCATCGCGATTCGCTCGCAGATTATATTTCCATCAATTCGTTTTTCCAGGAATCAGCGTATTGAAAATGCTTTTCTCGTCGTTATTTCGCGTGCCGAGCAAACGTTTGCGCCAATCACTGGAGATCAGAGATTCGCCTTCTCTAATCAGTATTCACGTTCATCCCGATTCGTACCGACCGAGCGAATAAATCCCGGCGCGCGTGCATTCATCAGCTTCGCCCAATTTACCTTTTTCCGCGCCGCTTTTCAGTCGACATCAAAGATCAATTTTTATTTCATCAACCGAACGAAACATTCTTCCCAACAGCTTTTTCAAACTGACTTCACTCTCCTCGCCGATATTATTATTCCCAGTTACCTGTTGCACATCTTTGGCGAGAGCGTCGATCTTTCGATAATTCCCCATCGTCAATAATCTTCCGCCTCTCGAACGCATCTGTCGCCAACTGTGGCGGTGATGTCGCGATAGCACCATTCCTCAGCAGTCGACTATTTATTTACCAAAATATCGCGGCTCATTTTCAACTTTATTTCTCTCCAACGTATATAATCACGTAAAGAACACGCTGCGTCAAACGTAATATCCCCATCGTCCGCGTGTTCCCATAGGCGGAATCGATTCGACATCAAGTATCGAGTCTCCCACTCAAATGTTCACAATCGCAGTCGAAGTTCCTTCGCAAAGGACAAAAAATCCAATGACAACGGGTTATCCTCTATTTTTTCCCCCATCCTCTCGAATGTTTCTATCTAATGTAACAACACAATCTTCAATGAAGATACACGCTGTATAAATAAAAGGCTGCCTGTTTAATTTCAAATTCCCGTTTAATCAACATCGAAAAAAATGTTTTTCTCATCAAAATTGAAATGACTTGAAATTCACTCGAATTTGCGAGGGCAGGAAAAAAAAATATTAAAAATTGTTGGACCACCCTAGTTTACGCATATTTGCTGCACGGTGAGATTTTCGTCGTGGTGTCAATCCCATGCAAATTAGGCGTTCGAATTTATTCCGAATCAGAGCTGTCCGCTATTTTTTCCAGATAGTTTTGTTACGATGAGTCAATGATCATAGGTGAACGTGCATATTACGGGACTAGTTGTGAGGAGTAAAAAAATTGGATAGATCGTCCCAAATTTTTGGGCTGATTCGAACCAGCTGGGTGAAATCGGCGAACGTCATCGTTGCGCAAGAGCCGTTCGGTGGAGTAAAAGGAGAGAAGCAGAACTAGAAGAAGAAGAAGAACGACGAGGAACTGGAAACTGGACGACTACAATGGTCGCGCAACGGTCTCGATAAACGGGAACGAGATACGAGGATGACTCGTCGTCTTCGGGGAGCGTCTCTCTATTTTGATTCGTCGAACATCGCGCGCGAGCGTCCCGGGCGCATTGTGCGAAAGATTTTCCCATGGGTTCTCCGCTCGCCCCGGTGCCGCGTTTTAAAAAGATTATTACGGCCGAGGGCTGGAGGGCCGCAGGGAGGGAGGAGAAGGGACCGGACCCTCCGGCCCGGACGCCCGGTGGTGGCGGGTATAAAAGGCCCCGAGGAAACCTCGAAACGGCACACAACACGAACGATAACGGTGGAGTCGACGCCGCGCCGCGCCGCGCCGGGTCACGCCGGCCGGTCCGGATCCCGAGGATCTATACACGCGTTTCGCTCAAATCCCCGAAGAGATCTTATCATACTAACCGGAAGTGCTCCTCGTTTTCTGTCGCAGATCGACGCTGGACGTCGCGGATGACACGGTGAGTCTAGTTTCGGCGTTGTTTTCGCATTTCGAAACGCGCGTTTTGGTGCTTCGATAGAATACTCCAAATCTTTGCAAATTCAACGTTCGTTCGTCTCGACGATTTTCGCTAGCATTTTATCCAGGCACTAAAATCCGATCGAAATTTTTTAGTAGCGATCTATTCGATTTTCTCACTAGCATTTTTCCAAAAATATACCTCTTACCCTTCGTAGACTCGGTTTTTCCCAGAAAACGACACCTTCAGTTTCGATCATATCGGTAGAATTGGAACTTTCGTTGGTTCGTTTACTTTGCGTTTGTACGATTTAGAAGCGCGTTTTTATTATCGTTGGTTGAATCGTCCTCTCCGATGTAGCGTCTCGCCACTTATTGACAAATTACCAGTGATATCGTTACTATCTGAAAAATGGTTGCGGCCTCAAGTCAGTATTGACATAGAAAGTTCGATTTCCCATTCAGTAATTAATTTGCAAATTCGGTGTCTCTGTAATAATTAATCAACTCGAAAAGCTGTCTCATATTTTCACGTCGCGAATTCGGAAATTGTACTGTTTTTTTTCTTCTCAAAATTTTCTAGTTCTCGTTCTCCTCCAATTTCCAACTCTCGAGGAACGACTATCTTGCTATAACCGCGCAAATCTCCAAACTATAAAATCCCAAGCTCTCTGTACTTCATTCACTCCGGTTCGAATTCTCATTCCTTCTCAGATGTCACAGTCGAAATATGCTTTTCGAGTTTATAAATCTTGGAATTCTGTACTCTTCACATCCCAGAGAAAACTATTCAATTTCCGAAGTTCAATTTATTACTAGAAACTCTGTCTCGATAAATTCAAAGATCTTTCGTCTGGCTTGTTCGTTGAGTAAAGAATTTAAACTGACTACCTACCCGTAGGATTTTTGATTTCGAATTGCGAATTTTATTCTACTTGTTGTTTGCCTACCTCTAAAATTGCCTGGTTGTTTTCATGCGTTTGTTTCGAATGCGATTCGATTTCTATCCCTGATGCGAGTAGCTCCCTGACATAAGATATCGTACGTTTCGTAGTCACAGTTGAATTTGGATTCTACTTTCCTTCGTACATTCAAAAATAATTTAGTTCTCCAATTCGATGGCATCGTGGCAAAAATCACGAAGAATGCAAATTCGTGTTGTAACGTTGTTGGCCGGATTAAAATTTCGATTCACTGCACCGTCATTGTATCTAGAGACCGAATTATTCTCCGATCAGCCTGACAAACCGAGACCGAGGTAACGCGAAAGCGTGGCGAGTTGCCTAGCGACAGGCGTTCGGCCGAGGCGCTGTAACGGGCGCAGGATATGGAAACCCCTGCGAGTTTCAGTGGACGAATGTCGTTTCGCCTGAAACTAGGCAACTCCGTCTACCTTCCAGATACCGAGTCTGCGAAATTGCATACAGTCAGGCGAGTATTTTGATTTTCAAAACAAAATGACCGAACGATTTTCATGCACCCTGATTATTTTCGTGCAGCATTTTGATCGTATCCGCAATCGGTGCACGTGATTCTCTGGTCAAACATGATTGTGTTGAACGTTGGTGTCGCATGCCTGAATTTTGGTCGATGAAAATTAAGTAACTGTTGATAAATCATTATCCATTCTATGGAACCGATCTGACTGAAAGTAGTGACATATTTTTTCCCCCAAAAATTCAGATATGGTTGGAATTTTTAATGAGATTGCCGCACAAGTTGGGCGAGAGAATCTAAAGAAAACAAATTTTACCCCGGCATTTGAAAATCCCTCGAGGATTCGTTCGTTTTCGAGAGAGAATGGGAAATTTGTGGTAGAAAATGAACGTAACGGGAATGAAGCTTGAGAAATTCAGAAATTCGTATATAATCTCCCATTTCTGGCTTGGATTTCCAAATTTGTTGATGCAATAAGAAAAATTGAAAAATCAATGTAAAAAATGAGGAGAGATTTCATTCTATTGGATGTTCGCTGCGATTCATTGAGAAGTGTCATACAAAGCTAACAGCAATATGATCACCGTTTTTTACCCGCCATCGCATACATTTTACAGAAAATTGAAACACCAGACAAGATTCAGAAGTCTCTGGACGAATAATTACAATTTGGGAAAAGCTTCGCATTTTTTGAAATATTATCATTCAATTTACAGCCAAAGTAGGTGAAAATAATTTAAAACGGGGAAAAACATTTGCGAAGTCGAAATCAAAATTTGGATATTCGTGCCGCGATTTTTTATTTCAATTGGGCGAAATTTCGGCGTCCTCGGCAGACTGGAGTGTTTTTTTTTTTTTTTTTTTTTTTTGACGGTTTTGGTCATCAGAGATTTTCGGCGGGCTGGTATTGTTATTTAAATTCGATTCCTTTCCGCTTCCGTTCGACAATTAACCTCGTCGGGTGTAACAAGTGCAAGTTCCGGTGACCTTAACATATTCCGGATGTGCGTCCGCCCCTCTGTTCACTCGCGTGAAATTGGGAAGCGATACACTCACCCTCTCCGCAACCCTTTTGTCATTTCCACACGCGTCATAGTCAAGCCGAGTTCCGTGCGCGCCGGTCGATTCGATTCGATTAAAAGCGAAAGGAGAGAGACGCGAGCAGAGGAAAGTCGCGATCTGAAAAACTGACGAATCGGGACTCGAGATTGGAAATTACTCGACCAATTTCATCGGCACCGACGATAAAATGATAAAGAAAAAAAGACACTCGCAATATCATTTTCTCGCGAATAATTCATGAATTTTTCTCGCTCTCTCTTCGCCGAGCGAATGGAAATCTTGCCGCGCCGCCAGTTTCCTCGATCATTCCACGCGGAAAATTTCACGAATCTTTTCAGATAAATCAAACTCGCACCACCCGCCTCCCATATACGTTTCGCGGCTACCTGCTTTAAATCCCTGCGAAATTCCGAAATTTCCGAATCATTGCCAAATTCAAATTTCATACTTCTCGATGCGTCAGTCGCGGAGTTTCATTATCGCACTTTTTATCGGCGAGAATAATCGATGCAAAATTGAATGGAGATGAGAATCGAAGGAGCAAAGTCGATAAAGAGGCGAAAAAAGTGGAGAAGCAACAAGAAAAAATTAGAAATTTCTAATCATCGAATATTGATAAATTTTTTAAGTGTCGCCTTTTGAGATACCGAAATTCTGGTATTGGATTTTCAAAAATGCGACTTTTCCGCGACCGAAACGAAAAATTCGAGTTCCGGTGGTCGAATCTTAGACACAAAATAAATGAAAGTTAACGAAGTCTCCCTTGTTTCATTTTCTCTGCTCAATCGTGAAAAATCACATCATGCAGCATCATTTAGAAACGGTCAAATTTTCCTCTGACATGTATCTACGAACACTCCGAATTCCAAATACAGACAAAGCTCCGACGTAATAGTTTCAGAATTTTATTTGGACTCATTGGAAACACGATTTGCGAAATTTCCCAAGCAAATGAATATTTTCATCGTAAAATTCTCGAAATTCCAGTCGCTGAGATAACATTCTCCTTGGATTTTGAGAGCTCAGAACTGCGATTCCAAACTACAAATTTGCGCATTTCCATTTTCACGAAACCACAATCAAAGACTGAAATTTTTCTGATCAAATTTCCAATTCACGAATTTCATGAAAAAAATGTACAAAATTCGACTGAAAAATAAATGAATAACTGTCCAAATCTAATCGCGAGTCTCTCCTCTCGAACCTATTCGATTACAGTTTTGGTCACGAAGTCTCTACAATTTAAAATTCGTAGCACCCGAATTTCCAGTATTCACGCTTCTCAAATCACAAACTGTATCCAAACTCGGATTCCCGACTCGTCAAATATTCTGACTCGAATCATTTCCCCTGGAAATTATACCTCCGCACATCCGAACGTCGTGACTCGATTTTCCCAATCTCAATTTTTCACGATCATCCCTCCAAAACTCAACTCTCCGTTTCCCCAGACCGAAATTAGGCGAACCATACGCGACGAATTTCCCCAAATCACAGAAACACCAGAGCAACGTGAAACCTGTCGATAGGAAAAAAAGAAATTCCCACGCACTCGAAGGCATTACAAACTCGACTCGACTTCGACGATGCTTCAAAAAAATACAGTACACAAGGGAGCAAAAAGATCCCGCCGACCTGAATAGCAACAACGAATTCGACTCGACGTCCCTCCTCGCGCCGCCACTTCAGACGGCCCAAAAATCAGTCGAGATCGAGACACCGATCGCAAACGATCCGGTCTCCTCGTCCGTTGTTGCCATCGCGATCGTCATCCTCGTCGTATCGTCCGCCGCGACCCACCAGTATCCAACTACTCGTAGTGATTTTAGTTTCTCCTGTTTTTCCGAACCTGTTTCTCCGATTGTATCATCATATTTGATTTTTTTCAACGTAGAGTAGACGAGCTTCCGTAAAAATAATCACAAGTGTCACAGTTTGTTTGGAATATCCTTTCGATTGCTTCGTAGTTAACACTCACACTCCAAATTTCAGGACCCGAAGAAGAGTCGCATCGTGCCGCAACCCCGAAACTCGAATCAACCCCTGAAACGCAGCTGCAACTCGTCCCAGTCGGCTGGTCCGCGTCGATTTCGCGAGCCGGAAACCAGGCCGACGAGGAACGAATTCGGGTCAACGAAGAAAAATCGCGACAACGGAGCGAAATCAGGACGACGAGAATTCGGACGAACGAAAAATCATCGGAACATGGAAGAAAATTCAGGAACCTGGACTGCCATTCAGCGCGAAGAGGATATCACAGACCTCGCTTCGATTACAGAAAACGATTTCAACGAAAACGGAAAAACTGCCAAGAAAATTGAAACACTTTGACTGGTAACGCGAAAAATAAACAGAGAAGAATTATCAGACTGGTGTGAGAAATTTGAGGAGCAAGTGGGATAAAATAAGCTGAATAAATAGGAAATAGGAAATAAACCGGATGAAATAAGAGATAAATCTGAACGAGAGCTGACAATTCTGAATAACAGTACGGAAATCCGGATGATAAAAAAATACAACTGGAATAAAATAAATAGAATGTTGCTAAAAAAGAAAAAAACAGGGCTCAACTAAAACAAATCCGGTACGTGATAGAAAATAAAAAAAGGGGAACAAAAGTGAAAAAATCTGGGCACAAAGAAGAAAATATGATTTGGGAGTCACAATTTTTATCGAATTGAGGAGAAGCCAAATCCAAATATCGAAAAAGAAGAATCTGAGCAAAAAACGTTGAACTCGATGAAAATAAAAAGAAGAAATCCATTCAAAAAGGACAAATCTGGGGTGCTGAGGAAAAATCAAGTCAAACATAGAAAAAGCTAAATCCGATAAGAAAATCAAACACTGGCAGCAGAGGGACAAAGCAGCTATCAACAGGAGAGGAACCGATCACGAGAGGAAATAGCAGCTGAAATATAAGAAGAATCTGGACCACGGAAAAACCATGAAGATTAGAAGACGAAGTTAACTGAAGACAGAATAATTGTGAACCAAGTAACAAGAAGAAGAAATATCCGGACACAAGAGGAAGCAGCACCTGAAATATAAGAATTTGGACCACAGAAAAAAAAATGGAGATGAGAAGACGAAGCCAACTGAAGACAGAATAATTGTGAACCAGCTAACAAGAAGAAGAAGAAGAAGAAGAAGAAGAAGAAGAAATATCCAGACACAATAGGAAGCAGCACCTAAAATAAAAGAAGAATTTGGACCACAGAAAAAAATGGAGATGAGAAGACGAAGCCAGGGGAAGGAAGAAGAATTGTGAACCAGCTAACAAAAATAATACGAACGACGGAATGAGATCCGTTGGAAAACAAAGTGTTACTCAAAGAAGATACAAAAATGGGTTGCTAAAATAGGGAATTACAGAAATTACAGGGACAGAAAATAGGAAGATTTACAATTTGGTGTAAAAAAATAGTTAAATGCAGAATACAAAATTGGGGATGAAAGGGTGACGATGAGATCGAGTCTGAGTAAATGATCGGGGATAACAAATAATAGAATTCATTCACAGAATTGGAGGACGTTTTAGTTTGCGAGCGACTAACCTTCTGAATTGCAGTATTGAACTTCGAAGACGACTAGCAATAAGTGTCTCGAATCTATAAAACCGACTACATCGAAGAGAATCCAATTAGACGATGAGAAAGCTGCGGCAAAAAGACGAATCGGGGGAACAATGAGAACAAGTGGACCGGAAAAATCAACTCGACGGTTGGAGAAAAACTGACGGCGGAGCGGAGAAGAAGTTTCGAGCTCTGAACGAAGCCAATGCGGATAGTATTCCGCAAATTCGAAAATTAGCAATCGAATGGGAAAATCGATCGACAAATTCTAACGAACCGAAATATTACAATTCCATTTCTTATTTTTGCGCAGAACGAATGAAATATTTGGACATGCAAGAGAAGCGACAGACTTACGAAGGATAAATGGAAATTTAGGTAACAAAAGTTGGTCAGTCAGCCAATTGAAAGGCAAAGAACTCTCGATTCCTGATTCCTTGAGAATTTACGACGTTGATTAGAAAAACGTCGGTCAGAAATGCCAGAAATTGTATCGATAAACTTTTCTTTTCCCACATCGCTGAAAGAAAATCGAATCTCGAAAAAGCATCGGAGCACCACTCCTCGTTTCGAATCAATAATCACGATGGAATAGTTAAATCCGTGAAAAACAGCGAATTTCAGGAATCAAATTCCCATGAAGTTAAAAAATTGTCACAAAGCTCGAAACGCGCCGTCGAATTCAGAATAGACCGTTAGTCCTGAGAAAACTTTGGCACGAAACGAAAAAGAAGTTCGTGGATAAATAAAAATCTGTCCTCACATCCGGCAAATCATTGACACCATAAATTGTCAAATCCGAGAAAAAAAATTGCACGATCTCCGCAAAAGTTACCCGATTCGCAAAATTCCGTCTCACGTTCAGGAAACCAACAGGAGAATATCATCGAACAAAAAGGTAATCATTACGCTTAAATCCAAATAAATCACAGCAATTTCCGAAAACTACCAATTTTTCATCGTCGATTCCAAAAAATTAGAAAATCACATCGCAAAGGACGAAAAAAATGACTCGTCAAATCGCAGCAACACTCGAGAATCATCGTCAACTCCGAAGAGTCTCGTCGGCTTCAGGAAATCACTCCTCATGCGAAAATCATCATCGAATAAAAAAAAAAATCAAATCAACGTTTCCACAAGAGAATAAGAAAATTCCGAATCGTTGTAATTCCAACGAATAAAAACAGTTCAATTTCCGTGAAAAAGTCCCAAAGTGGGGGGAATTTCGGTCTGATCCGAAGAATAATAAAAAATTGGGGACATGGAGAAAAATGTGAATTGTAAGTGTCGAAAGTCGTACTTATTAGGATATAAATGGAGCACTAATCAAACAATCGGAGGGAAACGAAACGCTACTGAAAAATGAAACTAGAAGCAAATCAAACGCGTGAACGGAGGAGAAGAACGCGCCAGGATACGCGAATGAAGAGGCGATACGCAGCATGCAATTACCATGACGATCGTCGATGCATCGCCGATCGTGTCACTCGTTCGCGCAGTTAAAATGGGAATCAAACGACTCCGACATCGATGCGGAGCCGAACCACGTGGGCATTCATTAGTCAACGAGGGACTCATTCTTCGTCAACGTCTCGTCTCGTCACGAGGAACCAGGAGCCAGAGGAACGTCGTGGGATGAACGACAACGAAAAAGTAATGTCTTCTGTTTTATACTTTTTTTTACATCCAATCCCCGCACGAGTTGGGAATAACCAGGTTGACAGAGAACAGGTCCTCGCCTGAATTTCACTGCTACTCGAAATAATTTTGAAAATTTCGTTTCGACAGAAAATACCGGTTTTCCATAATTCACGAATTTTTCAAGATCCGCGAATCGATCGATTTCGAAAATTCTGAGTATTTCGAAATTCATCGGTCGGCGAGGAGGTGTCTCGATTTCGAAATAGCCGGAACTGAGTATTTTCGAAAGAGATCGGTTCGCTTTTTGACGATAGAAATCGCAGAAGAAACATCAATTTTTGGTTTTTTTAAACGTTATTTCGATTAGTTTATTTTTCATTTCATTTCACTTTAATTTATTCATTTTCGTCTCGCGTTGTTCTCGATAAAACGGTCAACCTCGAGGGAGAGAATTCATCCTCGTTTTCCAACCGACAGTTTTATGCGGAATATCGCGAGCTTGATTATCGTATGATCTTTGTTTTATTATTTGCTTGAAAAAAAAAAACAACGAAATCAAAAATCTAAAAAAAAAAAAAAAATGAAACAAGCCGAGAAAAAAACGCGACGCGTAAGAAAAATACGGGCGAGCAAGAATACGTGAGCCGAAGAAAAAGGGAAATCAGAAAAAAATGAGGAAAATTGTGAAGAAAGAAAAAAAAATTGTATTCGCGAGAATAATTATCAAACTTGTAAATAACGAAGGGAAAAAATAAACCGGGCGAACAACATTTCGGTTATTACAAGTTTCTCTGTTCATATTTTCTGCGAATTTTAACAGAAATCATTGTTATGTAGTTTCTTAGATATTGTTGACGACGCGCGGTTCTCCAAAGAGACGCGAAGGGAAACGAAAGTCCCGGAAATCGTGCCTCGAAAAATGCCTTTTCTGTTTTTTCCGCGCCATTTTTCGTCGCCTCTCCTTTGGGAAATCCGAAGACGCGAATATTCGGGGGTGAACAAATTTGAAAATCGAATTCGGAACTGAGAAAAAAAACAGCAGAAGGGAAATTACGGGGATTGGAAAGGGGACGATTTCGGGGAGACGGCCATTTTTCTTTCGAGAGTCGCGCCTCGATTGAAAACTTTTTGAACGATCCGAATAACGACAATCCGATTCAGAAAGTGCGAATTATTTTACCACCTGTTTCGAGCTGCTTGATTTAATTTTATTTATTTATTACCAACCCCGTTACTTTTGCATTTGTAAGATGGCTTGTTTTTCACGTTATTATTTTTCGTTATCTTACGGAGAGATGTCAACGCGATCGACTCGCGAATCGCCTTCGTTTCCAGAATCAGAGACGCGAAACAATCCTGTTTTTTTATGTCTTGCTAAAAAAAAAAAAAAAAATCACCGTTCGCCGCTGGCGGCGAAACACGAGCGATCGATGGATCGGTCGGTTGACGAATCCGATTTTCGTTTTTTTTTAGTTTTATATTCGTACTCCAACGAAGTTTTATTTTCTACTCGCATAGTTTCGGTACTTTTAGTTTTGCTTCGACGCATCGACAATAAGAGGATGAGTAACCCCGGTGAAATTTAGATGAAAAACTTATCGCCACCCCGAAGATGGGACCGAATCGAGCTCGAAATTCGTCCGAGATGAGAAAAACAAAAAAACAGTCGAGGTGGCGATGGTATTGTATTATATAATTTTAATTTTACGTTCATTTTTCGAATCGGAAGGTTCTTTATCGTTAATCTTTTTCGCTTTAATCGTAGTTTCATATAATCGTACGCGTGTTCCGCATTTTTTTTTCGCGTGTGTGTGTGTTTTTTGTACACTTATCCCTAAGATTTCACGTTTTTGATTGACCTCTGGTGTCGATTGCCGCGTCACAGCCAAACAGTCGATTTCAACTCCCAATTTCGAACACCATTCGAACCGAATCATTCGCATCGGTGCAAAACTCGACAGAGATCCATCGTATTCGGAAGATTCGACAAAAATTGTCTTGAAAAAAAAAATTAAAAAAAAATAGAAAATGAGTGAAGTGAAAAAGTTCAATGATGTAAATTTTGTCAAATCAACTTCTTATTAATGCTAATTATAGTCGTAATCGAATCATACGGGTACACTAATTCAGCGCGTGCTACGAATATTTAGAAAAATAGGTTCGAGTAGAATCATCGAGAAAATGGGGGAAAAAAAATTAGTGTTAAGTTTTCGTGTTAACAGGAAAAATACAAGCGTAGGTTAGATTTAGCTATGGAAAGTATTCGATGGAAAGTCTTCGTACATTTATTCGTAATTGTTTCGATAATTTTTTCCAAAATTTGTATTAAGCTTATTTTTTCTTCCTTCAGTTTTTTTATCATACGACCCCGTTTTATAATTTTATTTCCGCCACTTCATTTTGGATGTCCGCAAAACTCTGTTTTGCAGGAAGTAGACGAAAATTTCAATTTCGAAATTCGATGAAATTATTGGAATGAAATTTATTTGATTATGATGAAAAAAAAGTGCTGCATTTTTTTTTTGATAGTTCATGCTGTTTGGCGTTTTCAAAATCTTGTTTTCGTTAATGTTTGCAAAATGCAGACGCGTAGTGCTCGTTTTTGCTACAATTCTCACCACTTTGCCATCAAATATCCCGATTGAGTTTTCATTAAGTTTCTATTAAGTTTCGGTTAAGTTTGCGTTAAGTTTCGTTTAAGTTTCGGTCACGTTTTCATCAAGTTTTGGTTCTAGTTTTCCCGAGTTTTCATTAAGTTTTGGTTAAGTTTGAAGCCCACGTTTTTCAATTTTCCCTTCCTCTATGAAGATGTTAAAAATTTGTTACCGATTGTTGTTGATCAGTTGATTTTCCATTACGTTTTTTCAGTTGTGTTTGACAGCCATTACGATTCACGTTACTCCCCGTTGCGTTTTGTTATCGGATTTTGTTGTTTTTCCCATTACCACTGTTTTCTTAGTATCAGAATTTACGTATTTAAGTTTAATCGTTCGCCCATTTTTCCAAATTCCACATTCAATCGCGTCCAAATGTCCCAAAAATTTCAATTGATCTGCTCGTTCAAAATTTTCAAGCCTTTTCCCAGTATTTCGCTTTTCAAAACGATTAACAAACCGATTTATCATTTTTTCAGATCAGAATATTCGAAATACTTGTTTTTTGGGTAAATGTCTTCAAAATTTTCACCCAATCTCTTATTGTTCTCCCTCCCACGTTTTTTGCTTCAGCACTGATTCCTCGAAAAATTCTGATCAGCCAAATTTTAATTGTTTAAATCCCCAAAAAAAAATCATCGAATCGAACTACATTAAGTTTGTCGTTTGTTTCACAAAATTTATGCCGTTCCCACGTTACGCATCGTTGTTGACCTGTTACAAACGTATACTAGCAAAAAGTATCTATTTCCACTATTGAATTTACGATATATATTTATGTAAACACGTTGAGTCGATTTTCATTAGACGTTGAAATTAAAACTGAGAGAAAAAACATTTTCCATTCGGTCCAACTAGTTTTTTCTAAATCGTTTCATTAAGTTTGTCTCGTTAAATTTGCACATTGAAATTCTGTACCACGTTTTCCATATCCTCGTTGAACATTTGTCGATCCCAAATTTTCCTTCCAAATTACCAATAAAATTCCTGATCCATTTCCGAATCCCCCTTGAAAAAAAAATCGTTATTCACCAAAAGTTCTCGAAATCATAAACAATCCTCTGTTCTCAGTTTATTCATTATCCAGCCTCGAAATTTTTTTCCAAAACAGTCTTATATTTTTTTCTGACCAAGTAACAAAAAAATTAAAGCACCCAGATTTTTTTCCAAATCGACGAGCTAAAATTTTCAGCGTTCCCAATTTTTGCGTGCCTCGTCCATGCCTAAATTTTCTTCAATCCGAGGATGAACTTTGTCGCTTCAGACTCGTACCTTCAACTCAAAATTCTCGAATTGAGAAAAAAAAAATCATCTTCCCCTCTCGAATCTCGTGACTAAATTTTTGAAAGCTCAAAATTGTTTATCTAACCACGTTGAATTTTTCCACAGCAACGTCTGTTTCTTGTTGAGTTGCTCCACTACCGATGTTACCTCTGACCTCGTTACTTATTAAGTTTGTCGTTTTCCACGTTTTTTCTCGTTGATTGACAAAAACCTCGCGTCGGAAATAACGATGGAAGAAGCAAGATTTTCCAACAGCGAATAATAATTTCATTCTAGTTCCAAAAAGTTATCCACGTTCCTTAGAGTATTCGTTTTCGTTTTCGATCGATTGGTTTCACCACGAAGTGCCTTCGTACGATGTACATTCCTCAAGATGCTTTCCATAGACTAGACTAGTGATAATCTACTGATCCTAGTTTTTAAATAACATTAGTTAAGAATGCGTAGAATTAGCAAATGTGTGGCAGAATTTCGTAGGATAATGATTCGTGTAATGCTTGAAACAACATGCTATTTTACATATGTAATACCTATACTCTGTGTTTTTTTCTAAATAAGAAAACAAAAAAACAAATAAAATATTTCAAAAAAAAAAAAATAAGAAAAGTTTCACTGTCCCGATTATTTACCAACATTTGTTCCCATAATCAGCTCGATCAGTTGGAACTTTTTTTATCGATGAAAAAGCCGAGTATTTTTTATCGTCATTCTTCTCTTTTTATTCGGAGCTGGATGTGATAAAGGTAGGAAATTCAGCTGTTCCATCGGCTGCGGTCACAGTCGCGAAAACCTCGATCGTTCGCCGGTAGGTAGCCGAAGAAGCGCGCAGCGGCAATCGGTAAAGCGACTCGACGCGCTGATAAAACAGTGCATCTGCGTTGTCGCAGATTTTCCGAGATAACCGAGAAACGGGTTCCGGGAAATCGCATCAGATCACACTCTCGGGATTCGGTGTTCGCCTCGCATGCGCGGAAAATGGTGAAAATGTCGGCCAGTCGGTGAAAACGATCGAGGAAAATGAAACGAATCTGACACGGGAGAAGAAACGAGGGGTGAAGAATAATCGCGGATTGGGGAAAACGACCGTGCGAAATTTCGGGCGAGGGTTCATTCCGAGAGGCTTCGCAGCATCTTTCCGCTCCTCGCGATCCCGTCGCCGCGGTGGAATTTCGGTAAAACGTAACTCCATCTCGACACCGAACAACGAAGCTTTCGTAACAGGTAAATAAAACAACTTTTTCCCCGTATTCCTCGCGAAATGAATCGAATTTCGCCCAAATATCACCGCAGCGTTCCTCGATTACGCTCATCTCGCTTTTTGTACTCCTCTTTTTATTTTCAACTTCGCGAGAAGCGATGATTCCATCGATATCAACGTTCGTCAAAATTCGGAAAGTTGAAAATAATACGGCAAAACATATATTTTTTACAACTCAGCCAAAAATTGTGATCTCAAAACGTTACAAAAAATCTATTTTTCCTCCAGCTTTTTTGATTTTGGCTCATTTTTGTGATAATCCAACACCTCGGGGTGAAATATGCCAAAAAACGGGAGAGAAAATGGATTGTAGGGGCATTCTCGAAATATTTTTGCGCTAATAGCTTTCCCCACCATCGTTGTTGGTTCCCCAGAAAATTCGACGAGTTAAACCACTTTTGGAATATTTGTGAGGGATCTCCAATTTTTTATTCGGGGGGCAGAAGCTTCGAGATGTAGTATTAATTCGACGGATTATTTTCGCAC
Organism: Arge pagana; assembly: GCA_963969455.1. Classification (NCBI taxonomy): domain Eukaryota; kingdom Metazoa; phylum Arthropoda; class Insecta; order Hymenoptera; family Argidae; genus Arge; species Arge pagana. Next base: position 3,849,747 of record OZ018312.1, on the reverse strand, counting down.
GACTAGACGCGACAGAGAAAACAAGCCTCTGTGCCTTGCGCAATTCGTCGGTATCGTAACGCGTGTAACCGTGATTTCAATAACGCCTCTTTGTTTTACCGTTACGTTTCATTGAAAAAATTCCAAACGGCGCCTGACGTCGCGAGCGAGGCGCGAGACGCCACTGTCCTTGGTCAACCGGTCCGACTCTTTTCCTTTTCCTTTCCCATCCCGTTCCGTATCTCGTGGCGATTAAACGATCCCGAATCGTTCCACGGTCCTCGCGCATCGCGTCGGCGAACGTTTGCGCAATCAAGAGTGACAGGCGAGAATTATTTCGGAGATGAACTAAACGTCGACCGACACGAGACTAAGAAAAACACGCTCGAGCATCGTCGTTTTCGTTTCGACGTAGCTTACGAACCATTTTCAACTCTACTTTCGTCGACCAGCTGACCTTATTAGAACTTCGACAGAAACCAACAATCTTTCGCCCACCTTTCCAGAGACGCATTTTACCGGAAAAACGATTCACTGTGCAAAAAAAGAGAACTATTCGCATTTCAAATTCCCACGGACGTGGAAATTTTTCAAATTTATTTCACCGTTTTGGAAATACTTCCATCTTCCTATCTCTCCATTTATCTATCTATCCATCTATCCATGTACCTATCTCTCTATCTATCTATTTGCTGAGGGGAAAAATTTCATGTAATGTTAAAATAATTCGTAGAACAACTTGGTGACCCGTTTTCACGCGTGATATATTAAAAAAAAAAAGATTTTCTCCGTTGCTACGAAATTATGATCGTTTTGAAATTAAAAATGCAAAGATGAGTAATAGTTGAAAAAAAAACACGCTTTTGTTGTTGGGCGCAGTAGGGGATGAAGAAAAGTTTGGAAAAACTATTCGGCGATGAAAATCGGTGAAAAGGGTCAGCAGCAGGTATCGTTGGTACGGATCGCGTCGATTGGCGCGCGCTCGCAGCCGTGAATTTTTACCGAGGCTGCGCTTCGACCTGGGAATCAGCTGATTGGCGTTGGCGTAGCGTCGTCGCGGGTGTCGCGCGTGTTGCGGGCGGAAGGGGATATTTAGTTATGGTAGTGCGGAGCGAACCGCTGCGGAGTGCGGTGGCTGTGTGCGGCCGTTTACGAACGTCGCGATAAATACCACGCGTGTGCCGACGCGAGAGTGCGAGGTGAAAATCCGAATTGGTATCGCGGCATGAGCGAGCAATCGAAATAGGGGAAGCGGAAGTCGGGTGTGCGAGGAGGAGAGGAAAATTGGGGAGAAAGAGGGAAAGAAGAAGAAGAAGAAAGGAGAGAAAAACGGGAAGGAAGCAGACGTCGAGCGAGGCGCGGGAGCGATAAGAAGGAGAGGAGGGACCAGGTGTTTCGACGCGTTATACCGGACGATAATTCCCATCGATACGCCGAAGCCTTTGGCGATCGCCCCGCTAATTTTCACCGCACACGTTTGCTCGGCGATTCGACGCGATTAATCGACCCGTTTCTCGCGACCTTCGCTTCTTCCGCGAAAATCGACGGAGATACACGGATAAAAAAATCACGGTTACGAAAAAAAAGCCAGCAGGAAATCAGATCGCGAAATGACGGCGCGGGAAGTTGTACTCGTCGGTGGTTCGCCTTGGGGATTTCGCATGCACGGTGGTCACGACCTACATCAACCGCTACGAATATCCAGGGTGAGTGGCGACCAAGTTATGGAAAAAATCCACGATGCGATGCAGATTCCTGGCGGCGTGAAGACTCACGTCGCGGTTATCGAACTGTCGTGAGCTTTTGCACGCGATTTTGAAAAATTCCGGTCGCAGATTATTCGGAAATTGTACATTTCACCGTTTTTTTTTCTTTTTCTTCCGAGTCGTGGAGACTCGCGAGAAGCTTCTCGCCATTTTATTTTCGGAATCTCGTGACTGGCAGCGTAATTCGTCGTTCATGTTTATTTACAACTAGCCGTGAGCGATGCGTGGAAAAAATAAGCCGCGCGAAAGCTTAACATGCGCGAGGTATCAGCGAATCGTTGATATAAATAAATGTATGTAGGTCGGAGGTCCTGGAACGTTGGAAATTTGACGGCTCGATGGTGTCGGGCTTTTTTTTATACGTTTCTATTTTTCTGCTGGAAACAGGACGAGAGGCGTGAAAAAATGTATGCGACCAGCGAAACTCTCGGCAATGGCGTTTCGCGGAAATATTTCATTTTCGCGAATCTCTGACATTTTACTAGCTGTGACATTTATTTCTGATCTTCTCTTGCCTCGTGCTGTTTGATTTGTTATACAAATAATTTGTCACACAGTTATGGAAAAAGTGATGTTCATTTTTTGGAAAATTACTCGATAGATTTCTCATAATTTAGTTGAAAATACGAACAATTTTGGGAATTCAATTCCGATGGAATTCTTTTTTCGGTTAAAAAATTCCTGGAGATTTCGATGAATTACGGTTTTTTTCTTCTCCTCGTGGTGGAAGAATTTTCGTAGCTGTTTTTTCGTCAGTTCTGGGAAACGCGAATCAATTCGAATAACTTGGCTTGCGAATAGAACGGAGTTTTTAAAGCTGGTATAAACAGATCGAAAGATACTTTCCGAAGATTTATTTTCGCCGTTAAAATCCGGGTGGGCATGGTACGAAAAATCGCGAGGCTATCTCAGAAGTCGTTTGGGAATATGACGAAAGCGATGTGGCAACAGTTGTCATAATCGTTGTCGGAGCATTGGAATTACTTCGTAAATAAATTAAGAGGTGCGGATAGCGGCATTGCGTCAGAAAATCGATCGGACGCGTTGGGAATCGACGCGACGTTGAGCGTAATCGCGTTACACCACGGGATTTCCCTGGCCGCTCAAAACCGACTGGAATATTGTATTGTCGGCGAAAGAGCGCGGAAAAAACTTCCGCACGCGAATCTCGTACGACGAGGCGTTCGCGAGATAATCGCGGTTTCCGCGACCGAGCTGGTAAGTGTCGCCTTTTTTTGGCCAAAACGCGGAGACCCGATTAAATATCTCGACAACGAAGCTTCGTTCACATTTTTCCGTTCAGTTTTTCCTCCCCGACAGTTTTCCATACTGGCAAAATTCGACGAGAAAATGGCGGCGAGGAATAACGACGAGATCGGCATTTTCCGCGATCCAGCTGGAGAGTTGTCTTCGAAATGTTGAGAGAACTCGGAATTTTCTGCTGGAAATTGAGCGTAGCGCGGTCGCGTTGCTCCGAGCCGTTTGGCGAACGGATTTATCGTCGCGGTTTGCTCCAACCTCCAACCTTTCGACGGCACCTCGACTCCCAGTTGATAATAATCGTAGAGGTGTTGGTTTTCGCCGAGTCGACCGTGTTCTCGCGAAAAATGGAAGGCAAAAAAATTCGGCGCATCATCGCGAAAATTGCAGACACTCTTCGCTGGTGGCTTAATTAATTAATAAACCGACGGATCCCTCTTCATCTCAGAGACACGCGTTTGCTGGAAGCTCGAGAAAGTTATTAATTAGCCTCGTTAGCCGCCTCCAGACTAAACTACGCAGAGTTCCTCGCGACGAGAGACAACTCCGTGGCCGAAATCGTTACAGGCCTCCGACTATCCCTGAATCCACGAGCCAATTACACGCACCGCGTGTACCTCGACAGCTGGGCAGATCGCGCGAGCTTTGTCAACCGAGCTTCCCCGTGAACAGGGGAAACAAACGAGGGCTGAGCTCGGAGAAACGAGACGAGAAAGCGGCCAAAAATTTCGAAACGAGGCTGAAAAAATCCGAGCAAGTTGTCGAACGTCCATATAATTTCTTCCAAACAACCGTGGAAATTCGTCCAGATTTTGCACAGTCCAAAACGTCCAACGTCCAACGTCCAAAGTCCAAAACATCCAACGTCCAACGTCCAAAGTCCAAAACGTCCAACGTCCAACGTCTAAAGTCCAAAACGTCCAACGTCCAAAGTCCAAAACGTCCAACGTCCAAAGTCCAAAACGTCCAAAGTCCAAAACGTCCAACGTCCAAAGTCCAAAACGTCCAACGTCCAAAGTCCAAAACGTCCAACGTCCAAAGTCCAAAACGTCCAACGTCCAAAGTCCAAAACGTCCAACGTCCAACGTCCAAAGTCCAAAACGTCCAACTTCCAAAGTCCAAAACGTCCAAAGTCCAAAACGTCCAACGTCCAAAGTCCAAAACGTCCAACGTCCAAAGTCCAAAACGTCCAACGTCCAAAGTCCAAAACGTCCAACGTCCAAAGTCCAAAACGTCCAACGTCCAAAGTCCAAAACGTCTAACTTCCAAAGTCCAAAACGTCGAAAGTCCAAAACGTCCAACGTCTAAAGTCCAAAACGTCCAACGTCTAAAGTCCAAAACGTCCAACGTCCAAAGTCCAAAACGTCCAACGTCCAAAGTCCAAAACGTCCAACGTCCAAAGTCCAAAACGTCCAACGTCCAAAGTCCAAAACGTCCAACGTCCAAAGTCCAAAACGTCTAACTTCCAAAGTCCAAAACGTCGAAAGTCCAAAACGTCCAACGTCTAAAGTCCAAAACGTCCAACGTCTAAAGTCCAAAACGTCCAACGTCTAAGGTCCAAAACGTCGAACGTCCAAAGTGCAAAAATGTTTGGCAAAAATGTAAAAACGACAGATGAGAATGAATACCAAGAGATCGGAAATGAAAGCTCGCAAGGAGGTGAAAGGAAAAATGATTTTGGTAGAGAAATTTTTGTAGCACGTTGCCTTCAGTTTGTTGATGGCGTTACGCAAGAGTTATGCGCAGTAGGTGTAACGCTGATACGTTGGTCGCGATACGTGTAGAAAAATAAATATGCATGCCTCTGGTATTATGTGTTTGCGACGTTGGGTAGAAAAGTGCGACTCGCGAGGAAAACGTGAGCTGGGATCGATAGGAAAATACGAAACAACGTTGGTCGTATCAACAAAATGGCGTCAAGTAGATACGATAAAGAATTGGAAAGCGACATTTTTCCTACAGAATTTTTGACAAAGGAGAAAGAGAAACGAGGGGGTGGGAAGACGGGGGGACAAACGGTTTTGCCGCGAGCTCGAGTGGATTAGGATTGATTACATCAATTATTACGACCCATATAGATGCTCGCGAAGCCGTGATGCTCGACTCTTCGCGTGTCAGTCGTTTAGAAAGTAGCGCGTCCTCGTGGCCTTGAAATTAAATTCGCTTCGCATTTTTGCGAACTTCGTCAACGATTGTCACCCGGAATTCGAACGAACGACGATGGGAGAAGAGAAATCACGTTTCTCCGATGCAACCGAATTTCTCGGACTCTCGCGCGACCCAATCGCCTCTTATCCGAGGAAAAACCTCACGAACAGCGTTTCGATCGAAAATAAAGCTCGATTTCTCTCCTATACTCCAAGCCCACGAGCTTATTTACGCGTCTCCCTGAATTTATCTTTCGAGAACGAGGAATCTTTACAGAACCGAATTCTTCACGGGAGCCGAAAGTTTCAGCCTATCGATCCGCGATTCTGGTCAAACAAATATCAAAATGACGAATCGCTTCCATGTATTATATTTAGAATCGAGCATAGGGAGCTTATACAAATATACGACCCGCCATAGCTGTCCGACTCTGATGCGTGTATATATATATATACGTATATTTATAATAATAAAGCAGATTTAGAGTTCGGAATTTTCCATCGGGTTGGACATTTTTCCGGGTCCATCCACCATTCTAGTCTTCGTATATTGGGATTAAAACGATTCGTATAGCCTTGCCGTTATATTTCGTCGGAAAAGCGCTACGTAACTCGCATATATATCCATTGTGACGACTTAATTCCGTTATGCTGATTAACGAAGGCTGCACGATCGTGGGTCGCCCCAAGGCCGTCCAGCGTCACCGCGATAGCGATTTTTACGCTCATCCGACCAGCATTTTTGCTGCTCAACAAATTTTCAATCGGAAGATCCTGATTTTCCAGATCCGAGCCACCTTTTTCTTCGTTTTTCTTCTCGAGCTACCGTCTTCATCCTGTCCAACGTCCTGTATTCAAGATCGGCGATCGGGTATTCGGCAACAAAAAAAATTCACGCGATTTCATTGAAGAAAAAACTAAAGCAATCGGAGGAGACGTGCCAAAAGTGGAGTCTGCATTGAAATAGATCCGAAAACCTTTCTACAATGCTGACGAAGGAACACAAACGAGGGTATTCAAAGTATTTGAATTGGAAGAGAAATTTTCTCTTTGCGTAAAAAATCGTGAGATGGATGTTCGCAGAGTTCGATAAACTCTGATCGATCCGCGATGTGGAAACGAACGAGGAACAGAAACGGGCGTGGAAAGCTTCGAACACGTGGGAAATATTCGGAACGAGCTTAGTCGACTGCATTTCACGGCGCGGCCTGCATGCAGGAAGCGTACGCGAACGGAGTGACGTAACGATTCGATTACAATGGAACACCTGGATGTTGGATCAGGTAACCACGCTCACACGTGCGCCTCTGTACCCGCCGTGACTTCTTGCCGCGTTGACACGCTGCATCAAGGTCACGAGGTTTGCATTTGCATCGAGTGCAGCTACCTACTTGTTTCTTCGGCATTCGATCCTCGCAGTTCGAAACGAGGTGCTCGACAGAACCGAATCTTTCGTTTCCTCGCCTTCCTATGTTCTTTCACGTCCGTTCTCCCATTTCTCGTTATCACGATCGATACGCGTCGATTATTTTCCGTCTCGTGGAGCGAGATCCAGAATTCATTTTGAAAAATGAGACAATTTTGGTTTTTTCCCAATCGAGATGCTCGAGCGGAGGGGGAAAAAACTGGGTGAATGCGAAAGATCTGTTACGTTGAACACGTTTCTCTCGATGTTCGACGAATGTTTGATAAATATTCGACGACCGTTGGGTAAATATTCGATAGTTGTTACCCAAATATTTCACGAGTGTTCGACGAATACTTGGGAACATATCGAGCAGTATTCGAGAAATATTTTGTTAATACTTTGTAAATATTTTGTGGGGATTACGAGCGAATGGCTTGGAAGTATTTTCCTAATTTCGTAGAAATGCTGTTCCACTCGCGAATTCGGGTGAATCGTCCGGAATACGTGTCGTGATCGAATGATCGGCGAAAAGGGATCCGCGCGTTCGAGAGCGACGAATATTCATCGGGAATTCTTGTGATATAGCAGGGAAATGGAAAATTCCTCGCGTCGCGTTGTACGCCGATAGAATTCGTATGCCGAGGTAAAATGAAGCGAACTCCGAGGCGCGATTCCGGGAAAAATAAATTTGGCGTCGTTTCGCGGGTAGAAATAGATCGGTATGAAATAACTGCAAGAACGCGCGAATAGACTGGCTGGAAAACGCTCCGCAAGATCGCCGACGCGCCGACATATGAAACGAGCGCGAAACGAGGAGAAACGAAACGAGTGGAAAAATGAAAACAGCGAACAGTAAAGAAGAAATAGCAATAAGACGTGACGGCGACGAGACACGAAGGCCGAAAAATTGAGAAGCCCAAAAATTGAGAAGCCGAAGAAAAAAAACAGAGAAAAATCGACGAACGAGGCGTAATAAACGGAAAAATGAGGAGAATCGATAAAAATGAGAATTTCGCGAAACAGAGAAAAAAATCGATATTTTTCAGGTGTCAAGTTCGATCCAATAATATTTTCACATCTGTTTCTCGTTTTGCTGCTCGTTATACGAAAACTTGTTATCATTCCGCGTTTCTTCCTCGTCGTCGAGAATATTTTCTTGATCGTTCACGGAATTCCGATAGTCGTTCTCCTCTCCGTGCGAATATTTCCCAAAGAGTCGACGAAGCTTTCCTACGTCCGCCGTCGTTATCGCTCGACGAAGCGATTCGAGTAGCGAGCCCACGTCGAGTTACGTAATTCATCGTCAAATACGAACGCCTCATTCATTTATTTAACCAGACTCCGTCGAACGTACAGTTTCACAACCTACGCACTCGCTGAATTTCAAAAGCTACGCTACTCGTATGAAATCAAGCGCGCCTCGAGGAGGATATCTCCGGCGTCCCGACGTCGATTCTCGTTCGTTATTCGAGGTCAACGTTCGACGTTATTTCAAACCCGCATGTTTGTTTATCATCTCCGGCTGTTCATTAGACACGCGCGAAACTTTCTCGAAACGACCACGCGTCTCCGCACCGCTCCAAAAAAACCGATTTCCCACGCTCCAAAAGCGTTTCGGCAGGATCCAAAAACCTCGTTCCGCCGAAACCCGATGCTTGCAAAAATGAAAAAAATATATATATATGTCAGCATCAGGACAATTTGCCAATACTTTCAGCGGAAATTGATGGAAACCGCGGCCGAAAAATTAGGGTGACGGAAGTCGAGCAACGCGATGGTTTGGCAATCTCGAGCTTTCTAGATATCCGTGTCGCGACGAGGGTTGGATGAAATTGGCAGAATTTCGGCGACGGTTTCGCGGACGGTGCAAATAAGGAATTCGCTCGGGGCTCTTTCAATATAGCAGACACCGTCCGAGTATTGAAATCCGTATTGAAAAGCTCCGGACGCCGCGGATCGCCGATGCGTAACTCGCGTCCTGGAATTCTTCGACTCGGGGCCGCGGACTTTTTTGCCGCTACGACCGTTTACAACGTAACCCTTGAGTACGGGGGACGAAAAAGCGTAAGTGCGATCTTATCGCAGGTAGTACACCGTGAACGACGTAATTGCACTCGTACCATGCACCGCCGCTCATCGTCGACTATACTCCGGCGTGCTCGCGATTTATCAACGACTATCCGCACAACTCGGCTACGAGCAACGACTCCGAGCATCGCAGCTCCGTTCCCCGTTTTTCCACGCACCACGCCTATCACCCGAGGTCACGGAAAAATCTGAATTCCAGTTCAGCTCCGAGGAATTTCGAAGAACTTCCAAGGTTGGGAATTCTCGCGGCGAGACTTTAAAGTTGTCGCGAAGCGGTCAGAACTTCGGTCACGATTGCCAACAACGTCGAGCTTCCCGCTAAGCAGCAACAAAAAACAGCTGGCGCTGGAGCGAGGTGGTTGACTATTATCGCCGGAGAGATCTTGTACGAGCGCGAAGAAGAGTCCGATACTCGGGTCACGTGACCACAGATTCGTGGGACGCGAGCGATGAGAAATTGAAGAAACTATGGGAAAGCTTGTTTGGCCAGCTCTTCCGACGGAGGAGTGCTCGATAACGCGTAACCCGATCAACAGCTGGTTCCGTAATCGCCGAAACGGATCGTATGACACCGGGCGAAGCACGTGCGCAGGGCCCGGTCGAATCCCGCGTGTCCCACGCCGCCGCGTTACGTCACTGGCATCACGTAACTAGCGATCATTGGTTGTCACGATTATAAATAAAGACGCGAGGAGTACGTATCGTTCGGGCGAACGTGTTCGCCGGTGCGCGCACGGAGCGTCGCTATTTTTGATGTCAAAACTAGACTGTTCTTGATAACGCCGGCGTCTGCGTTCCGTTTCAACTCGGGCGATGACGATCGCTGCTTCTGATGAACGGAAATAGAATCGAAGGTAATGATGGTCTCTCCGCTGGTAGCCGCTCGTTTTCGCGCTTACTTCGCTCGCAAACTGCACCGCGACCAACTCTTGCGAAACAACGAGGCGCGACCTTGAGAACTCTATCATCGTCATCTTGCGACCGCGAGCGTTTTTGGGCGAAAATCCAAACCGCGGTCACTCGTCGACGGTCTTGGGAATAATAGCAACGCGTGCGCGAGATATCGATGCCGGGAGGAATTCCGAAGCGTGTTTCACGGGTAAACCACTTCTCATTCGGACGTAACTTCAGTTTTCTAACTTTCTTGCGTTGTACGGTAACTTTTACGATCATTTTTGTCGGAGAATATCGATAAACGACGGAGATACGGCAAGCTGCGCGGACGGCGGTGCAAAAAAGGTCCTTCGCGGTGAACGAATCATTTGGTGTGGAAAAACCGAATGAATATGGTTTTTGTATCGCATTATCTGGAACCCGATCGAAGGTTTTGATGACATAATTATTTTCCGAGGAACGGTCGTCGAAATGCCTTTCAAGTTTGCGCCAGGTAGATGAAATGTAACGAAGGCTCCCTCAATTTTCCATGGACTGGAATTTCGAAATTTTCGGAGAATATTTGTGAGAGGTTATACGATGATCTGTCGAAAAACGAAAGAGCGATTTTTTCAAAAATTCCAACTGGATGGAGCCACGCGAAAGAGATTTATGTAGAAAGTGTTATGTAGTATGGTGGAAAAAGCTGTGAATGAACCGGCTACTCGGAGAAGAAATTCAAGCGCGGTGAAATAGACAGATAGTTGATGCGAATCAAAGACAAACTCGCTTTAAAATAAATGCAAATCACCACGATGAACTTGAGAGCGAGCGGTTGTTTCGTAGATGCTGTACGAGTCTGTACAGTGATTTGAACAGAATGCAAGTTATCAGAATCTACTAGACAAATTTCCGATCTACGATGTTGGGATAATCGAATTATTGTAGAAATTTGTAGGGTCTAAGCGAGTCAAAGTTAGTTTGGAGTACCAAGTTGGCCAAAGGCGAATTTCGAGGCTGAGATGAAAGCTCGGTGGGGAAATGGGATTGAAAGCGAGTCGGGAGTAACGACGAGTACCGTTGGCGATTGCGGGTAGATAAAAAATCGGGCAAGTAGTGATCGTCGTTGGGATACGAGGTAGGTTGTAGACCTGGCAGCGTGTCGCGGTGACGAAACGGCGGGGTACGTAGGCGATAGGCCGCGAGTGTTCCTCGGTAAAAGATAACCTTGACACGGTGTTCGTTGTTGGCATTTGCCTCGCCGGAATAAAAAGTCAATGTCGAGAGCTGCGGCGGAAGCGAGGAGAGCGAGGAGAAGGAAGCGTAGTAGCGGTAGTTCATCGCGATGAGAGTGGCTGTTGGTTTCCGATGGAAGCGACAGAAGTTTTCGATTCGAGGATAATTCTTATCCGGGAGACGATGCGAAATGGACACGCGAGCTAGGGGTTCGCGGGGGATATACGAGAGGAGAAAGAACACGAGCGATGATGGTTGGTGTCGAGGAGCCGCGAATGTTTCATTCGAGTCGCGGAGAGTCGCTCTTATCCTACGCCGTCCTCCCCCGTTTTACGACTTCTATATTGGTAGAGATAACGAGCTATATTACGGTATCAACGCCCTAACGAGAATAGGAGCGTCGAGTGTCCGGGAACCAGGCCTGGAACGAGCGAGGGGAGAGCAATCAATTTCGTTATAGACAGCAGCCGAGCTTGACCCGGTGGGCACACCCAGAGCTGGTAGATATAGAGAGGGTTGACCTGGGGCAAGCCAGAAGGCAGAAAATCGCGTGATCTTTGATTAGATTCCCGCCTTCGTTTTTTCGCCCAGATCCTCGGCTCTCCAAGAACGAAATTGGGCTAATTTTTAGCCGAGTCGAAGGACGCGTTTGCCAATTCATTCCATATTCGCTTCACGTAATAGCAGATGAAGCAACGCCAGTGATGTCATGCGTCTGATTCAGCTAATTTGCCGATTAGTTGATCACCGTTTTGCAATAGCCTCGATTCGAGCAGCCGAAAGATCCGTACGAAATTTAGAAAAAGCAACGTCGGTCGCGAATAAGACTCGTGGTTCCTGCGAGTTCGCGCAACTTTTCCCAACTGCGATTTCATAACGAGAAACGAGCCACTCGACTTGCCTCTCGGTTTTTAACGAATCCTTTCTCGACGCGCATCTTTTCAGGACCGCCAGGCAGTGGAAAATTAATGAGAAGGGCTAGAAATGAGGATATTGGTTTTAATTGGCGAACGAGGAATCATACGATTGTAGAGTGATACCAAATACGTGTATTTGTACATTTTTGATCAAAGATCCATGCGCTCGCCGGGAATCGTGAGCATTTGGTAGGGAGAACACTCGATCGCGCAAAACAAGTGTTTTTCCGACGTCCGATCCGCTGAATTGTCGAGTCTACAAAGAAACTCGTCGAATACGTTCGCCGGAAACACTTTGGTCGCGGACTTTGTTTGTTGAATAATTGATATTCCACCGGGTGGACGAGCTTTCGAGCTTTAGGGGCGGATTTTCGTCATCGAACGGGCGTGAAATGGCGCGTGAATCGAACGGGAGCGATGCATGCCTCGAGTCCGCGGAACTCGCGTCTATATACAGATTCTCGAGGCGATAAACGGAATTTCTAAAGCTTCGCGGCTCGCGGAAATTCCGATAATTCGATATGGGAACTAGAGCTGTTCGTTGGCGAGAAAATCCAATACCGATTCGTACGCGCGAATTAAATGTGTAGCGAATTTCTGTCGAGTGAGAAAATCAGCGAGACGATTGTGCCGTCGAAGAAGAAAGGCGACTGACGCTTCTCGATCGGGCTTGACCGTTGTGCCAGCCGCGAACAAAGAGACCCATTGAATTCCGTTGACCAAATAAGTCGCGATAAACGTATCAACGTGCGGATAAACCGCGAGGAACTCTCGTTATTCGACGGAGCTTTTCTTTGTTCTATTCAATTTCGTCCACGTTGTATCGCGTCCCCGGCGAGACGCGGAGCTTTTCGCGCCCGATAGTTTTTTCCCAATTTTGAAAATGAGATTTGGTCGGGATGATTAGCGCGCGACTGGAATTTCTCCGTAAATAGATCGCGGCCGCTGACACGCGTCTGGCAGTCTTATATTATATCCCGAAGCGATTCCGGGAATGCTTCGGTCCACCAGAGACGAAGTCTCGCCCTCGAACGCGATGGGACTGGCCAGAAAATACCTAAACGTACGCGGATGAACTATAGCAAAAGAGGGGTTACGGAATTTTGACGATATAGATTTGTTCCTCGATATTTGGGATCGTTACGAGGAATTCACCGATCGTTAACGAGGCGAAGTCTCGCGACGTATTTTCGAATGCCTATCACACGTTTTATTCTGCCTCCGATTTCCAAACCGAAAACAAATACGAATTTCCCGTTTTCCAATCCACTATCCAACTAATCGACGTACCGCGCTGAAACGCGGAGATATTTCCGGAACATTGAAATGCAAACGCGGATTATTCGACCAGTCACGCAAAACACTGTCGGGAGAGACAAAAAACTGTACGTCGAGTAATTAACGAGAGGTAACTCCGCGGGGCGAGCGCCTGGTAGCCCGCCACCCGTCGTACAGGAGAGTGATGCGGGTCTCTGGCTTTTAGGCGCCCAGCGACATTTCGCAAGCCACGTAAGCGCACGGTTTCGTTACCATTTCCACGAAACGATGCGCATCAAGGTAGACCGGAGTATCTCGAAATTCGAAAAATGCATACCGATGTTCTATCGTGCCCGAAGAATTCAATATTCTTGTCTTTGGGCTGTTTAAGACTTGGGTTTAAGACTTGGAGTTCGGATATTGTAAATTGTATGCAAAGAACGTCGATGGGTACTCGCTCGCTTGGGCTGATGAAATTGACGGATAAACACGCGCAATGTTGAAATGAAAAGAGTCAATGCACGAGAAATGGAACGATTTTCCAAAAAAAAGCGAGACGTGCCCGGAACGACCCCATATACCCGTATCGATTGACCCTGAAGACGTGGAATGTACGTCGAGCGCGGAAAATGTTTATCAAACGCTCGAACGAACGGGCGTGCGCGCGTGTTAACAAATATGGATAGGGACGATAGGTGTATGCCCTTCGGTAGGTGCTATTATACACCCCAGGAGCGTTCTCGTACGAGTCACGTTGGTACGGTGCGGTATGTCAGTTCAAAGCAGAGTCACGTCCCGTGTCCTCCTCCCCGCATTCCGAGCCCTACACTAACGTTCACCTACACCCGCGTTCTATTGGCCGCCCAGCATAAAGTCCACACGGAGTTTGAACCATGTGGTTCGTAGTCGGTACCACCTACTTACGAGCGTTAGACTCTCCGAATCGAGCCAGCAGCGTAGCGCCTGTATCCGTTACCCCGCACTCTACAACCGGGACACTCGAAATTTCGGCTGGAAAATTCTCAATTCCCCTACGCGATCGCTTCACGTGCCACAAATTTCATGGTACGAGTCTCCGTTCCCACGAACGAATAAACGAATAGCATAGCTCCCTGACCGAATGGTCTCGAAGAATACGAACGAACGAAAGGAAAACTATTTTTGATTTCACTCGCGTTTCCGCATTTTCTAACGAGCTGGCGAGAATCGACAGAAAGGTATTCCCCGTCGTCACAACGAAGCCACAGGACACGGAACAACCCAGAATCGCGACGCTACTGCCAGCCCCGTGTCGTACTCGTACCCTACAGCTGCATTCTTCCATATAAACCACTTGGCCGCGCGTCGCCGTAGACCGCAGTCATTTTCCTCCGGGTGCATTTAAGAAAACGGAAAGTAACCGCGTCGCAATGAAAGCGTTTCCGTCGAGCCTCCACGCTTCTCACTTTTAAAAACAACCCTAAAAACTCGCGCGCTTCTTTGTTTTTGTACGTGAGAGCCCGTGCGATTTGCAATCACGTGGCTCGTCGTCGTCGAGATACGCGAAGAATTTCCGCGAGAAATCAGTCCGCGCACGTGAATGGCCGAAACATTCGCGGCTGTCCTCGAGTACGCGGTCCGCAATCCGGGGACCTCGAAGGTGTCTGACGTTCGTCTGTCAAACAGTCTCGGTCCTTCGCGCCCACGAGATAGCAGACAGTGGGCGACGTACGGAGCCGATTAACGGTGCAGCGTGCTCTCTCTCTCTCATGGATGTGAAGTGAAGTGCGGATAAAAATAATTATTACAAAAAAATTGAAAAAAAAACAAAAACAAAAAAACTACGCAGCATCGAGAGAACGCGCGCGCGTGTGTTGGTTTTCGCGAACGATCAGATCCGCTGATTTCATTGCGCTCGTTGTTTTTGTCGGCTGGATCGACGATGGTACACACGAGCTACGCGCAATGGGCTTGCTTGCCGAGTACTTATCGCAACAAGGTTTGTACAAGAACCGCTCGTAGACCGTACTTCCGACATGCTTCGCGGTTATATTTGCCGTAGTCCATCCATCGCCCAACTTCCGGGCTTTGGTCGAGTGACCCGATAGAAAGCAATCGTTCCTCTCTTTACACCCTAAACACGAAACTTTCATCGCCACGGAAACAAGGCGACAACTTTTTTGTGTTTTCGTCGTTTTTCTTCTCGCTCCGTTTTTTCCGGATTGTTGTTCGTTTTCATCGCGAGCGGAAAAGAAGAGCGATTTTTTGGAGTCAAAGTTCGATCCGCGATTAGATAAGGCAGCGGAGATGCGTAGAGGATTTTCTAATATTGCCCACCAATTAATTCAACTATCCATATCGATACGCGGGCGCGAGCGTCACACGTTTGATTACCACGATCCGCGTGATTGTTCGTCGACGGAAAACAATATTATCTAATCCATGGTAGTTAGGTGTACGTCGACGGATCGCGGCGAGGAGATTATTCGGCGATCGTTGATCAGCTTTTGTTGGGAAATTAGTTCCGCGATTAAACCGCCAGCGCAGCGAGGCTAATGGTAACGGCGCAAGAATTTGCTTATCGGTGTTGACCCGAGGTCTGGGTTATTAACGACTAACGAGTACCCAGAAGATGCCACATGGCGGCTATATTCGACGCGTAGCGCGAGCTTGATGGAAATGAACGACGAGTCACGAAAACCCATTATTTCACCGTGGCCTCGAAATACCGCGTTGGAGTTTTTCCAACGCGGTACGAAAAAAAAACATCTTTTCTTCTCCACCTCGTGACAGACGAACGCGAGAGGTACGGAATAACGTAACGACGAGAATTTTCCATGCTACGTATGATTCGTGCGACGGTGTCGAGCAATGTCGTCAAATTATTCCGAGGACGTATATTGTCTATCGAAGAATATTTGTCAACACGTGGCGCGTAGAATTATTCAAAGGTCGCGCGAAACCCGTCGAATACCTTGAGGATATTCAAATGACGACGAATATCGGTCGAAGATCGTTTTGCAACGATTCGGAGAAGAAATAAAAAAATGCCCAAAACCGGTTACTCGTTTACTTATTTTATTATCATTTTATTCATCTATATATATGTATATGTAAAATCGAAACGGCGTGAGAAATATCAGTCCGCGTGGAATAAAAAATAGGGCGTTTGCTGGATAACGTAATACTTTGGCATGCAAATTCGCGCGTGCCACTGGACTTTAGATATCAGGTATATCTGATATCTGAAAAAGAATCTCGCCGCGCGATTTACAGTTTTCCGTTTATCGGCATCTCCTGGTAATTTTTGAGTATGGGAATATTGGTGGAAAACGCAACGATCGATGCAGCGCCGATTGATTGCTACTTCACGCGTGTAAAGAACTACTCGATTAAACACGAGTGGCGAAATGAAAAAAAAAGTAGATAGTTTCCTCAGGTCGTGGCAAGGAAGGCTCGTCGTTGGAGAATTTATGGTAATAAAGCAATAATCCCAGGTTGGCCACGTAATCACCGGAATATTTCTGACCCGTAATCGAATCCAACCCGCAAAGCTGAGTCACACCGACCTAAGCTCGCGGCCATTCGCTGGAAAAGACGTCCGAGGCGAAGTTTCGTTGCACGAAAAAACTCGTATACACACAGGCGAGTATCTTGGAACTATCTTCTCCGATAAATCGTTTCCGAAAGAGAGAAGAACTAGATCAAGAAGAAACGAGAGGAAAGCGTCTATCCGCGATTGTTTCGCGCCCAAAACAAAATTTCCTCGTTTTTTTTTCTTGC
This sequence comes from Arge pagana, assembly GCA_963969455.1. Lineage (NCBI taxonomy): Eukaryota > Metazoa > Arthropoda > Insecta > Hymenoptera > Argidae > Arge > Arge pagana. The sequence continues at coordinate 3,833,054 of OZ018312.1, read as the reverse complement.
AGCTACGAGATTATTTACAAATTGATTCGTCGCGACAGCGAGCGTATCGGTCGACGCCAGCCGATAAAACAGGTCGCGACAATTGTTTTTAATTCGGAAAAAATTGGAGAATCATTTTTTTTGGGGCAATTGGAAAAAGCGAATTGGGAAAGAGTTATCGGTGGAATTGATCCGAGGTTAAGTGCCAACGGACTCGAGAGACCGACCGACGCATATGTGTCTAATATTGTCTTAGGCAGACGAGCGGCGTTCGCTCGAACGCGAGTCGTCGGTGCTTTCGTTCGGTTAACCAGTGGTCATTCCGAACGCTTCTCGCTCGTGCGTTGGAAATATTTTGACAAAAATTACCGTGAAATAGGGGGAGAAAAGAAAACGTGCGAATCGGTCACCGATCAGGAGTGAAAAGTCAAATTGTTACCCAAATCTTCCGAAGCGTCTCTCCAAAGCAGGGATCGACATACAAATAGAAAAAAAAGTTTTCGGTGAGTTTCTTCCCGTGCGGTGGATTTTTTCAATTTCGTTTTGGTAGATAAATTTTGCTAGTTCCTATTTTTTTCCTACGATGTTCCGATTTTCGTCGATAATATCTTTTTAATACTTCTTATCAGATAATTTTCCCCTCGCTTCTCGGCGTTCCATTTTATGTTTTTCACTCCTTTCTCGCCGAAATTCCCAGTCCTCGTTCTTTTTTGCACCAAACATATTTTATTTTTCCCATCATATTTCGATTAGAATCGTCAAAAATCCATTTTCCAATTTTCCCATAATTTTTTTCACTCCATTTCTCCCTTGATATTATTTTTTTCGTCCGGTTCTTCGTTTTTAACGTTCGTATTTTCATCGATCGATGTTCCCAACGCGACACGTTTTTGACGCTTCCAGCCATCACATGTCTCCGTTGTACTTTGTTAACTTTTATTTCACTGGTTTCAACGTGAAAACACATTTTTCACGCTGATAGTCGACGTGGACGTTTTTTCCGAGTGATATCCGTATTTTTTATGCGTGAAGGTGGATTTGGCAGATTTTTTCGGCTGGATTCTTGTGGGCAGCACTATAATGCGTAGGTTTTCCCAGCGTTTTGGGTATAAATAAAATAGTGGAAGCAGCTGGCGTTGTTGTTGGGAAGTATCGGATAAATTTTCGCGAGCCAGACGGCGAGCGGATTCGAACCTCGATCGACGATTGAAAAATTGACGTATTTTGGGAACGACCACGCGTGACGAAATTCTTTGTCGTAGGATTTCGATCGCGACGCAGAAAAATTTCACGCGGGGCTGGAAAGATTTCCTAGAGTTTCGGTCTGAAAGCTCGTATCCTTACAAGGAAACCTTGCGAACCCGAACTCACCGATTTCAATGATTTTGATATATGTTGTAGAACATCGAAAAATAAGAGACACGTATTTTTTTATACGTGCTCTTAAGCCCATTTAGGGGTGAAATCTACCCTCAAAGCTCACCCTCAAAAAGTCTTTTTTCGAAATATCTCTGCTTCTAATTGGTATTTCGCGACGGAACAAAATGGAAAATGCTCTTTGCGGCAAGGCGGAGCTACTAGACATTGTTATGCCCACGAGGATTGCAACCCCTATTTTTTATACCGGAAAAACCACATTTTTCGAAGATATTTTCGTTGTACTGATTCGAATATTGACTTGAAAATTGAAAAATAAATATTCTGAGTTGTGAAATAAAGTAAATAAGTTTACGTGTTCGAGGATTTCGCGTTAACTACCCCCAAACACGGTTACTACCCCTTCAAACATTGGTCATCTGCAATAATGAAAAAAATGTTTTTCTCAAGAGAAATACGAATGAGATATGTTTTGAGAGACACGTATTTTGTTATACGTGCTCTTAAGCCCGTTTAGGGGGTGAAATCTACCCTCAAAGTTCACTCTTAAAGTCTTTTTTCGAAATATCTCTGCTTCTAATTGGTATTCCGCGACGGAACAAAATGGAAAATGCTCTTTGCGGCGAGGCGAAGCTACTAGACATTGTTATGCCCACGAGGGTCGCAACCCCTATTTTTTATACCGGAAAACCACATTTTTCGAAGATATTGTCGTTGTACTGATTCGAATATTGACTTGAAAATTGAAAAATAAATATTCTGAGTTGTGAAATAAAGTAAATAAGTTTACGTGTTCGAGGATTTCGCGTTAACTACCCCCAAACACGGTTACTACCCCTTCAAACATTGGTCATCTGCAATAATGAAAAAAATGTTTTTCTCAAGAGAAATACGAATGAGATATGTTTTGAGAGACACGTATTTTGTTATACGTGCTCTTAAGCCCGTTTAGGGGGTGAAATCTACCCTCAAAGTTCACTCTTAAAGTCTTTTTTCGAAATATCTCTGCTTCTAATTGGTATTCCGCGACGGAACAGAATGGAAAATGCTCTTTGCGGTGAGGCGAAGCTACTAGACATTGTTATGCCCACGAGGGTTGCAACCCCTATTTTTTATACCGGAAAAACCACATTTTTCGAAGATATTTTCGTTGTACTGATTCGAATATTGACTTGAAAATTGAAAAGTAAATATTCTGAGTTGTGAAATGAAGTAAATAAGTTGACGTGTTCGAGGATTTCGCGTTCACTACCCCCAAACACGGTTACTACCCCTTCAGACATTAGTCATCTGCAATGATGAAGAAAATGTTTTTCTCAAGAGAAATACGAATAAGATATGTTTTGAGAGAAACGTATTTTGTTATATGTGCTCTTAAGCACCTTTGGGGGGTGAAATCTACCCTCAAAGTTCACTCTTAAAACGTCTTTTTCCGATATATCTCTGCTTCTAATTGGTATTTCGCGGCTATGATATTGCTATGATACGATGCGGCTGGTGTAAGAAATCATTATGTTTCAAACATTTCTATAAAGATTACCATTATTGTCATGAATTTACAGAATAATACACTTCAAATTGAGAATTTGAAAAATATTCATTCGCTATAGAATTAGTTCTAGTTTTTTGTATTGAAGTTTTCTGGGTCAATACATATGCAGCTGAACCTGTTTTCCATGATTGTTGAAATAAAAAATCAAAAATGAGACCTGTGAGCACTTTACTTTGAAAAAACCAAATTGATTTCGAATATTTTGAGTATTTGTATATGTACATAATATAAACACGATTTTCCGAAGTTGATAACTTCTTGATTACCACGAACAGCATTCTGTACAATGATTTGGTGGTGCTTCAACAGGATCAGGAAAATGATGCTGTATTGTATCTTCAACTATTTTTGCTGCGTGATCTTTGTACTGTTCTTGAAAATGTAATGTCTCTTCGATAATCATATCTACGTCATTGAAATTATTTGTGGCACTTATCAGTATATCTTTAATCGATTCTGCTAACTCCATTTCTCTATGATTCGCCGTTCCATCTTGTATTTGAATATTTTGAAAAAACGCGGATAATAAATGTATAACAGTCAAAGGATTGATTCTCATTGTTGAGTCCGGATGGAGGAACAAACCTACTCAATGCTTCTCAAAGACTACACTTATTCCCGAGCATGGAGTTTCACGACATATATACCCGACCGATGAGTTACGAAACGAATAATCGGTGATAAACAGTATCGTAAAAATTATCGGACGAAAAGACGAATTGATGGATTAAAAAGTCACTCGCGAATTATAGTTTATCTTGACCAAGGTGATTCATTTTATGAAGAAATTATTGCCTCGTGATAAATGACTTTAAATATAAGATATTCGATATCTCAATTCATATCTTATTCGTATTTCTCTTGAGAAAAACATTTTCTTCATTATTGCAGATGACCAATGTCTGAAGGGGTAGTAACCGTGTTTGGGGGTAGTTAACGCGAAATCCTCGAACACGTCAACTTATTTACTTCATTTCACAACTCAGAATATTTACTTTTCAATTTTCAAGTCAATATTCGAATCAGTACAACGAAAATATCTTCGAAAAATGTGGTTTTTCCGGTATAAAAAATAGGGGTTGCAACCCTCGTGGGCATAACAATGTCTAGTAGCTCCGCCTTACCGCAAAGAGCATTTTCCATTTTGTTCCGTCGCGAAATACCAATTAGAAGCAGAGATATTTCGAAAAAAGACTTTAAGAGTGAACTTTGAGGGTAGATTTCACCCCTTAAACGGGCTTAAGAGCACGTATAACAAAATACGTGTCTCTCAAAACATATCTCATTCGTATTTCTCTTGAGAAAAACATGTTTTTTATTATTGCAGATGACCAATGTTTGAAGGGGTAGTAACCTTGTTTGGGGGTAGTTAACGCGAAATCCTCGAACACGTAAACTTATTTACTTTATTTCACAACTCAGAATATTTATTTTTCAATTTTCAAGTCAATATTCGAATCAGTACAACGAAAATATCTTCGAAAAATGTGGTTTTTCCGGTATAAAAAATAGGGGTTGCAACCCTCGTGGGCATAACAATGTCTAGTAGCTTCGCCTCGCCGCAAAGAGCATTTTCCATTTTGTTCCGTCGCGAAATACCAATTAGAAGCAGAGATATTTCGAAAAAAGACTTTTTGAGGGTGAGCTTTGAGGGTAGATTTCACCCCTAAATGGGCTTAAGAGCACGTATAAAAAAATACGTGTCTCTTATTTTTCGATGTTCTACAACATATATCAAAATCATTGAAATCGGTGAGTTCGGGTTCGCAAGGTTTCCTTGTTAGTCGATGCGAGCCAGTGGTAACCAGGTTTATTTTTAAATGCGGCGTGTCTCTTAGCTCATCTTCTATTTCCTGGCTTCCGAGCGTAAACTTGAAATTTTGTAACATATCGTATTGCGAACACAGATTCCGACGAAGACTGGGAAAAATAATTTGAAAAAGACGAACGATCGAGGAGAATTCAACGAGGACTGAACAATTCATGGAAACCGAACGAACCCCAAATAATATGAAATAACAACATGAAAAAATCGTGAACGATATTCATGAAAGCACCACAACAATCAAATACGAGCGCGAGTAACTGAATTCCTCAGGGAGAAAAAAATAAGTGGGAAATAGAAAAAAATGGATACACGCAAAGAAATGAAGTTATGCAAGCATGTGATGCATTTTTGTGCGGCAAAATAGGTAAAAACCGTATGGAAAGAGTCAAGTTTGCTTGTAGAATATTAAAAAGATGTACATCGTCGAAAAAAATATAGTCGCCGTTTAAAAATAGGAATCGTAATCAGGAGGAAATTTAATGGACGGAAAAATGTTTGAATCGGGTAAAACAATCGAATCTATTGTGGCAAATGATTGTGAAATGTTTGACTGTTGATGTAGAATTGGTAAGGGGGATTTGAGTTGGGAATTAAACGGAAGATCTCGCGAGCTCGTAAACGAATGAAAAAAAAGAGTGAGACTCGCCGAGCGGAGGGAGGAATAAAGTGAGCGTATTTCGATGTGTTTTTACGGCGTTTGCGTCCGATTAATCCGGGGGGCGTATCGATATCGAATGTCACCCGATAAAGCGTGGTCTGGTGAAAAATTTAGTCGGCTTTTGTAACGGGACGGAAACAGTCGTGATCGTCGATCGGACGGAAAAGTGGTGCGTTTCAAGCGAATAACTCGATCGAAGGGGTGGGTTTTCGCGCATTCGCGGCGATGGCTACTCGATTCGAGTGCATCTTCTTCCGGAGCGTAGAGAACATGGAATCGCGCTCCACTGCCAAGAGTAACACTTTATTATCCGGTTAGATTCGTCGCGAGGATTCGCCTGGCTCCACGAGAACAGAGATCCGATTCGCTGCGGGGCGAATGATTCGACTCGATAATTAGCTCCCATTTAATCCAGTTGTCGAAATGATCTTTTAACTAGGAGCGCACGCGACTCTCACGACAATGTACCGAAGTGGTTGTCATCCGACTCGCGATACTCGGAAAAATAACGCGTCGATCTCTTCCTCCGTTCAAGTTTCTCCGTCCTTGCGAAACATTTTTTTTCTTCGTGAAAAAATCGATCGAATTTTTCTCCCAAATTCGATTTACGCGCTACAAAATGATAGGAAGCTGATATTTTGGGGGAAAGAGCAGAAACGATTGGCGCACACTACTCGCTCGACAAAGTCTGATCGGAACTTCAAATTTGAACTTGAATTTTTTTCGAAAAAAAATCGAATCCCAAATTCTGGGAAATTCTGAGATGAGGCTTACGGATAATTATAAATTTGGATGGATACGAGGAATTTGGGCGGGTTTTCGTCAATCGACGTGGAAGATACGACCCAATGTTTTTTTTCTAAATAATTCTTGGTCCGATTTTTGGATGTTTTTATTTTCAACGCGTGAGAAGAGAAATCTCGCGGCGAGAAAATCGTCGACGATCGTTTCGGAGGCCACGTTACGTGCCAGAATGCGAGAGGACGGGGTGCAGCGACGCTGCGTGGAAAAGATAGGCGACGCTTTATACATTATGCATCGTAGCGACGTCCATCGTTCGGGACGCGCGACGAGCTTCAATTACGATCTCGTCGGGGAAAATTCATCGCGAAGACGAATTACCTCGCAATTTTTCACGAATATCGCTCGACGCGAATCACCGAGTGAAAAAAAAAGAGGACAAAATCCTGCCGGTTGCAAAAATCTATCTACGTGCAGTAAAAATAGCACAAAATTTGGAATTCCCAGCAAAAACCTATTTCTTCCAAATCCAAGTCGCTCGAAAAATCGGTGATATTTCACAAACCGTTGCGATTTTTCTAACGACTCCTCTTTATTTCACGAAGAAAAAGTCGAAAAAAATATTTTTCGACTTGCGAGCACGCAGTAAAAAAATGTTGGTCGTTGTGTAAAGTGTACAAATTTTTGGGTAGAATATTCAACATCTTATGTAGTGTTTTCGCAGTGTTCTTCTCGCAGTTCGCCTTTCGTCGCACAGTAATATTATTTTACATTTTTTAAACGTTACTCGAACATTGGTTCGCGCTACTTTCGACACAGAACTGTGTTACTTCGTGCTACACGCAGAGAAATAACGAATGCGTGTACGGGAAAAAGTCGGGACACAAATTTTTGTGTCGAATCGCGTGCGCGAGGAACGATTTCGTCGAGATGCGAGTGGCGAAAGGAAATGGAAGAAAACGAACGTGTGGAGCGATAAAGCAGTCGAGTCTAGTTGTTAAGCGTAGGAATATCCGGTTCGCGTCGCAATAGTCTTCGTCGTGGCCGGAGGCAATGGCTCGCCACAGCGCGCCGCTCGGTCCGCGATTAATTGATAGAGTGATTTTGTCCCATTACGTTGTTAGCCGAAGCCGAATCGGGCCACGCTGCTCGACTATCAACCAGCCTCGCTTGACCGCGCGATCGTGCCGATATTAAATAAACATTAGCCAATAAAAGTGACTCGAAAAAATTCTCGACGAGGTCGTCGCAGAGCAGGAAAAATTATAAATTCATCGGAAAAATAACGACGACGACGACGACGACGACGACGAACGAACGAGAAGACCCGCGAGAGCACGAATAATTTACGTCCATTCTAACGAGGAATAAAGAGCGAGCTTGACGCGCGGGTCGAGTTACTTTTCGCAAAGGGAAACTCGGCGCTTCGCGAAACATCGGAGATGAAGCGTTCGAGTCGTGGGGTTTATCGCTCGCGAACGAAGTTTTCGAGAATCGTGAAATGAGGATCCCGATTATTTATTCGGGACGAAAAGCGCGAATGTTGAAAATTCGACTCACCATTTCGATGATCTGGTCGATGGAACTCGGAGACTCTAGTCGACATATGTAGATATTCGCGTGCGACGACGCGTCGAGCTCGCAGGGGGACGACGACCTATAACTGGATGACCTTTTCGATGCTCTCAGCTATACCAGCGTTTCTCGTCCCCTACTGAGACCCCATCGTAACGAGAGTTGTTCTGAAATCACGATAATAATTATTTCACTCTTCGACCCCACAATCTAGTAACGGGGTCAAAAATAAAAGCTCGTCACAGGGATCGCGGTGAATCGACAATTCCGTTTCTCCCGCAACTGGCGTAAAAATACGAACCAGACGCGATTTTTGTTGTAGTTTTCCCCGTAAAAAACGAACAATCTACCGAAGTAGTCGAAAAAAGCTCGAAAAAGCTCGCCTCTGTGACCGAGGGGTGATTTCGAGGGTACCAACGCGTTTGTCGGTAATATTGTGGGAAACGTTGGGTTGGGTGGGAAAAATATGTACAGCGCGCGTAGATGAGGTGCTTTGGAAAAAAGCTCCGGGAAGAGCGAAGCTCGTTTTGCAGAGTCAGTTTTAGATTTTTCGCGTTAGTTGAAAAAGCCTTTGTTGTTTCTTCATTTTTTTTCATTTGCGCTCTTTGCTTGATTTTTTTTACCAATGAAAGCGAGACTTCCGTTTGGATTTCATTGTTTGCTGGACGCGTCGAGCGTGTCGGTGGTATAGAATGGATGCTCGAGGGAGAAACCTGTCAGGTGCTGTATGGGCTAATGCGAACGGTAACGAAGTTGTTATATCGGCGTCGCGACGCGGGACGAGAGACGGAGAGGAAATAACCTCATATTTCACGAGAAGAACGCGCACGATAACTCGCGAGTGCATTCGTTTCCTTATTTCCCTCGTCACGTCGTAAAGTAAAAGGAATTTCGGAGAGATAAACTCGACGTTCGAACCAAACTGACAAACCTGCGACGAAAATTCTCATCTGTCGCGGGGAAAAAAATGTAAAAGGCGCGCGATTTCCGAGTATCTCGGCAAAAAACACCGCATTTATGTTCGTCCTCGAACGCTGTTCCCACCCACTTTAAAACGTTGCACGTTTATAATGTGTACAATATTATAAACGTTGTGTTATATCGATGTATTCATAAACATATATATATTTAGAAATATTGAAATACGTTTATTTTTCGATTGCTCTCATAGCGAAAATCGCTATCAGGAAGCTAGAATTTCTCTTTCGATGCACGTCTATCGAATATGAGATTCGCGGCGAGTATATGGTCGGAGGAATTGAGGAAATTTGAAAAATAGAAGACGAATTTTTTGGAAATACTATCGATCGATCATAGAGATAAAAGATCGTCGCTCGACAGATCTGGAAACATTCTTCGCGGACTTCTCGAAAGCTCCGTCGATTTACTACCGAGTAGAGAGAATCGAACCGTGGCTCTGCTGTCTCGACGCCGCGAATGGAATATCAAAGAGGTACGAAGACGCGTCGCGTTGCCTCGCCAGCTTTTCTACCGCAGATTTTTTCCTCCGTTTCCATCTCCGCGACTCTTCTCGACTTTTTCCCGGTCTCTCGCATTGTTTTTCTCGCAGAGGCTCGTCGCTTCCGGATTCGCGGAACGTAACGGAGTACTCCTCGAGAACCGTTTCGGAGCTTTTCTCCCGAGGAAAGTTTCCTACGTCGGCGCGATGAAATGTGACGTTCGGACCCGTCGCGTCCGCGTTTCTCGCCCTTCGCGTCTCGTCGCTGTCGCCGCCACGTTTCAACCCTCGAGAAAACTCGGTCTCCTGTCTCTCACCTTCCTTCTTCGCCGACGAGTCGTGACTTGGAGGCGCGAACGACACCCGCGAGATAAAGTCCAACGAAGCAGTCTCCTCGCGACTTCCTACGACGAAACATTCCTCAACTTCCGTCCTCTCCCGCCTCAGCTCTCTACGTTTCACGACGCAAGCGAGAAGAACCCTCGAATAATCAATCCGCACCGGTGATTCGTGGCACCTCATTTCGTTTTTTCCCTCTCATTTCGCCCCATCCTCGACATTTCTCTCCGTTTCCTGCGTTTCATCCGAATTCCTCGTTCCCAATTCTCCGATCGCACTTCGAGCACAAAAAATTCACTACTCTTTTCCTCATCTCAAAAAACCATCTCACAATTTTTCCCACCTCAACTCGTTTCGCTGTTTGAAATTCCACGTGCTGACTGTTTTTTTCAACCGCTGAAACTCCCATTCTCTTTGCGATAATTTTTCCGTCCGACTCGCCATTTAAAAAAAAAAAATTCCAATTCTCATACGATACATTCGTCAATTTTCGCTGCTCAGCTGTTTTTTCCTGAAATTCCGTCCCGTTTTTTCGCCGTCTCGTTTCCTGACGCATTCCTTTCCAAAAAACTTTGCCTCTCGCGTCGAATTGTTTCACCGTTGAGAAAATTTCGTGTCTGCGTAATTTTTCCGGGTTCACATTTCCGCGCGGAAGTTCGTTGTAATTCGGGTGGAAAAATTCTATCTACGGAATTCTAGCCGATGCTGGCGGGATGGCGACCGTAGAGCAGGTAGATTCGGGGTGGGGGTTCCCCGGGAGTCAGTCCTCGAGAAGCAGGAGGATCGATCGCGTCGCTGGAGCCGGATTCGGGCGCGAGAAGAGTGCGAAAGGAATCCGACAGAATGTCGCGACCGAGATGCGAAGTAGAATAAACGGAAGTCGGTGGATTTTCAAAATATTGCCCAACACCGAGTTCCCCGCGGCGTCGGTGATTCCAAACACGTAGGGACGTTTCATCCTGCCTCGTAGTCTCTCACGTGACCGGAAGCGTCGTACGGAGGAGAAGAAATTTGAATGAAATAACTCGACTCGAACGTTCGTGTTCTTTTTCCTGTCTCTTTTTTTCGGACGAGGTGAAAGCGAAGTCTTCCATACGCGGCGTCGCGTCGCGGCTAGAAAAGCGGCGGACTTGCGTGTTTCGTTTGCCCCCGAAGAACGGAGATGCACTCGATAGACTCGCCCGATCACCATCCGCGAGGGCGCATCTTCGGTCACTCGCGTCTTCCGCCCGCGCGGAAAAAAAATGGAATCGCGATCGCGAATTCGGTTCTTCTCCAAAATCCGAGCTGACCTCAGCCGCGACTCGAAAAACGAAACCGAAACGAAAACGAGCGTGAAATAACAAAGGTGCCGCGATAAAAAAAACGACCGCGGAACGAAAACCCGAGTAAAGGAGTAAAACGAAAATGAGCGGGGAAAAATCGATGGAAAGAATCGCGTGGAAAATCAGTGGCATCTCAGACAAATTGGGAAAAGAGAAAAGTTCCTTGGTGAAAAATGTGGTACAGAGTGAAAAATTATTGCGATACGGCCGAGTGAAAAATCATGACAATTCGACCGAAGAAACAGTTTTCCTCCGAACATTTGTCTCGCTATTTTTGCTGAGAAAATTCCTGAAAAACTTTTCGAATCCGCGAATCGCTGGTCTTTGATTTGAATTTTTTCAACAATTCGATTTCCATCGAATGTTTTCTCCATTTCTCAATATTTTTTTTTCAAAATCACGCGAGATTCTTCGTTCGTTCGTTACCGAGAAGTTGTCCGACGCGATTTATTGGGTCGTCGATTTATCGCGAGCTCGTCGAGTGATTATTATCATTATTATTGTTCATTATGATTGAGAGCGCGTGCATGTGATTATTTTCTCTCTCTCCTCGGAGCGCTGCGATACGACGCGTTATCTCGGAGCGAACGTTGGTCGAGAAATTTCCCGAATCGCTCGGAAAACGAGCGTGACTAAAATTTTTGGATTTGAAAATTTGTGAATTCACGAACGAGAAAATTATAGATGCATCGATCGGCGTCGCGACGAGACAATTCCTCGGTGTCGTTCTTGGTGAGGAAACGGCTAGTTGGACGCGCCGGAATTCGAACGGATAAGATATCGCGTTTTTAAACGGCATTTCGTCGAGTTTACACTTTTTTCGAGAAGTTCGGGCGATAACGTGTCGCGAGTCGGCGCGGTTCACGTCAGTTTCGGATAGGTCAGAGGTCGGACGCACTTTCCAAAGAACAGTTGGTTCTCTCTTCGGACGAGCGAGACTCGCGGACGATTCGTCTCGGATGCGAGTGCGATTTTCAAATTGCACGGATTCTAACAGATATGAATATTCCCCACGGCTAGATTCGGCCTGAAACGCGCGTGTGCTTCTCCTCGGTGCAGTGAACACGTTCGGGAATCGAGCATCCATTGTTGTGCGCGATACGAGGCTACGAAGTTGGGACGATTTTTATCGGGAAGAAGTCCGAGATGTTGAAATTTTGCTCGCCGCGTGGTCGTCGACGTAGCGATTTGACGGTGAGAGTTGACAGAAATAATCGGTATATTCCAAGCATGCACAAATATTGCAACGACGAAACAAATTACGTCCCTTTTACACCAAAATTCGCCTGGCAAAAAAATATTACAAAAAATGTATGCAGAAATTAGTATAATTATCATGTAGTAGGGAGTAGTATATTTTTGCCAATATCTCGTTGGTAGAATACGAATTTCACAAGGGAAAGCGATTGTATCGCTGTCGCTACTCGCGACAGGGTCTATTATCATTCGGCTTCGTGTCGCTGTCTTAAAGCTCGACCTCTATAAAGCTAGAAACACCACACATGATCGAATCGAATTCTGCGATATCTGAGAATTGAGTGCTAATTAGATGCTAATTGAATGCTCTATTGCCAAATTAACTGCTCTTCATCTTTTGAAGAATACCCGTGGTGTTGCTAGCTTGAGATCATGCTAGAAACACCACAACCGAAGGAGGACCGATTTCGGAAAACTGTTGCGGCAGAAATAAAGTGCTAATTAGATGCTCCACGAAAATGCATCGCCCCAATTAGGTGCTCCACCCCTTTGATTTTTTTTTTCTATGCCCGCTAGATGTGAAATCCGGAAAACACGAGGAAGACCCATTGCAAAAATCATGCAAAATCGATGTTTTTGCGATTCTCGATGTGTTCTGGTCGTCGGACAGCATCGGGACCATGCCCAATGGATCCAAGTCGACCCTTGCGGATCCCAAATAGTACCTGATCATATATCTATGTTCGCTGGATGTCGAGAAATCTGGGAAAACACGAGGAAGACCCATTGCAAAAATCATGCAAAATCGATGTTTTTGCGATTCTCGATGTGTTCTGGTCGTCGGACAGCATCGGGACCATGCCCAATGGATCCAAGTCGACCCTTACGGATCCCAAACAGTACCTGATCATATATCTATGTTCGCTGGATGTCGAGAAATCTGGGAAAACACGAGGAAGACCCATTGCAAAAATCATGCAAAATCGATGTTTTTGCGATTCTCGAAGTGTTCTGGTCGTCGGACAGCATCGGGACCATGCCCAATGGATCCAAGTCGACCCTTGCGGATCCCAAACAGTACCTGATCATATATCTATGTTCGCTGGATGTCGAGAAATCTGGGAAAACACGAGGGAGACCCATTGCAAAAATCATGCAAAATCGATGTTTTTGCGATTCTCGAAGTGTTCTGGTCGTCGGACAGCATCGGAACCATGCCCAATGGATCCAAGTCGACCCTTGCGGATCCCAAACAGTACCTGATCATATATCTATGTTCGCTGGATGTCGAGAAATCTGGGAAAACACGAGGGAGACCCATTGCAAAAATCATGCAAAATCGATGTTTTTGCGATTCTCGAAGTGTTCTGGTCGTCGGACAGCATCGGAACCATGCCCAATGGATCCAAGTCGACCCTTGCGGATCCCAAACAGTACCTGATCATATATCTATGTTCGCTGGATGTCGAGAAATCTGGGAAAACACGAGGGAGACCCATTGCAAAAATCATGCAAAATCGATGTTTTTGCGATTCTCGAAGTGTTCTGGTCGTCGGACAGCATCGGAACCATGCCCAATGGATCCAAGTCGACCCTTGCGGATCCCAAACAGTACCTGATCATATATCTATGTTCGCTGGATGTCGAGAAATCTGGGAAAACACGAGGGAGACCCATTGCAAAAATCATGCAAAATCGATGTTTTTGCGATTCTCGAAGTGTTCTGGTCGTCGGACAGCATCGGAACCATGCCCAATGGATCCAAGTCGACCCTTGCGGATCCCAAACAGTACCTGATCATATATCTATGTTCGCTGGATGTCGAGAAATCTGGGAAAACACGAGGAAGACCCATTGCAAAAATCATGCAAAATCGATGTTTTTGCGATTCTCGAAGTGTTCTGGTCGTCGGACAGCATCGGGACCATGCCCAATGGATCCAAGTCGACCCTTGCGGATCCCAAACAGTACCTGATCATATATCTATGTTCGCTGGATGTCGAGAAATCTGGGAAAACACGAGGAAGACCCATTGCAAAAATCATGCAAAATCGATGTTTTTGCGATTCTCGAAGTGTTCTGGTCGTCGGACAGCATCGGGACCATGCCCAATGGATCCAAGTCGACCCTTGCGGATCCCAAACAGTACCTGATCATATATCTATGTTCGCTGGATGTCGAGAAATCTGGGAAAACACGAGGGAGACCCATTGCAAAAATCATGCAAAATCGATGTTTTTGCGATTCTCGAAGTGTTCTGGTCGTCGGACAGCATCGGAACCATGCCCAATGGATCCAAGTCGACCCTTGCGGATCCCAAACAGTACCTGATCATATATCTATGTTCGCTGGATGTCGAGAAATCTGGGAAAACACGAGGGAGACCCATTGCAAAAATCATGCAAAATCGATGTTTTTGCGATTCTCGAAGTGTTCTGGTCGTCGGACAGCATCGGAACCATGCCCAATGGATCCAAGTCGACCCTTGCGGATCCCAAACAGTACCTGATCATATATCTATGTTCGCTGGATGTCGAGAAATCTGGGAAAACACGAGGGAGACCCATTGCAAAAATCATGCAAAATCGATGTTTTTGCGATTCTCGAAGTGTTCTGGTCGTCGGACAGCATCGGAACCATGCCCAATGGATCCAAGTCGACCCTTGCGGATCCCAAACAGTACCTGATCATATATCTATGTTCGCTGGATGTCGAGAAATCTGGGAAAACACGAGGGAGACCCATTGCAAAAATCATGCAAAATCGATGTTTTTGCGATTCTCGAAGTGTTCTGGTCGTCGGACAGCATCGGAACCATGCCCAATGGATCCAAGTCGACCCTTGCGGATCCCAAACAGTACCTGATCATATATCTATGTTCGCTGGATGTCGAGAAATCTGGGAAAACACGAGGAAGACCCATTGCAAAAATCATGCAAAATCGATGTTTTTGCGATTCTCGAAGTGTTCTGGTCGTCGGACAGCATCGGGACCATGCCCAATGGATCCAAGTCGACCCTTGCGGATCCCAAACAGTACCTGATCATATATCTATGTTCGCTGGATGTCGAGAAATCTGGGAAAACACGAGGGAGACCCATTGCAAAAATCATGCAAAATCGATGTTTTTGCGATTCTCGAAGTGTTCTGGTCGTCGGACAGCATCGGAACCATGCCCAATGGATCCAAGTCGACCCTTGCGGATCCCAAACAGTACCTGATCATATATCTATGTTCGCTGGATGTCGAGAAATCTGGGAAAACACGAGGAAGACCCATTGCAAAAATCATGCAAAATCGATGTTTTTGCGATTCTCGATGTGTTCTGGTCGTCGGACAGCATCGGGACCATGCCCAATGGATCCAAGTCGACCCTTGCGGATCCCAAACAGTACCTGATCATATATCTATGTTCGCTGGATGTCGAGAAATCTGGGAAAACACGAGGACGACCCATTGCAAAAATCATGCAAAATTGATGTTTTTGCGATTCTCGATGTGTTCTGGTCGTTCTGGTCGATTTCCGAAATCGATCGTTTGGAAATTATTCGACCAGACGATGTTTCACGCTGGAACCTCCACAGAAAAACTCTAAAAATTGGAAAAAAATCGAAAGGGTGGAGTACCTAATTCGGTCGACTGTTTTTCGTCAAACATTTAATTAACACTTAATACCTGTGCAAACAGTTTTTGAAAATCGGTCCTCTTTCATTGATTTTCGGCTGTCGTGTTTCTAGCATGATCTCAAGCTAGCAACACCACGGGTATTTTTCAAAAAATGAAGAGCACTTAATTCAGCAATAGAGCATTTAATTGGCATCTAATCAGCGCTCAATTCTCAGATATCGCAGAATTCGATTCGGCCATGTGGTGTTTCTATCTTGATAGAGGTTAAAACTCGCGCACCACGTGGCAGCGCCTGCTCGAGGCAACCCAACCGACACCTCCGCGAGGCGGGAATCGTGCCCGCAGGCGCGGATTCGGGTCAAATTATTAATAGAGCATTTTTCGGTCACGTAGCACCGGCCCGTTTCAGCCGTTTTATATTCTCATCTCGAAACGGGTCTCGAGCCGTTTACAAGTCTGTAATTAAAAATCGAACCGAGTCCGCTTGTTGGCACGTCCGGAATTGACGATCAATCAAAACCGTGTGTACATAAGCTGCGCTCGGAAATTTCGCGGCGCTCGCAACGCATCGTTTATTATACGCCATGCAGCCTCGACGCGTGCTTATGCGAGTCGAGTAGCGACATTAATTCTCCTTTCTTGGTGGAAATTGCGATTTTCGTAGATAAATAACGTCAGGTTTCGTCGAAGGACCGAAAAGTTGGGAGTAACACGTCGCGAGTCGCGCACAACGTGGAGAAATAATGGTACCAGTTTCCGCAAATGCGAATAACTGTACAAAATTACGTAGCGGATACTTTCAATTTTTCGCATTATGTCGTAATTTTTCGCGATTTTCGATCGCGTTGAAACTACATTTTTATAGACTGTATGGATCGACAAGAACCGATCATAGGACGAGTGGCAATGGCAGATTTGAAATCAGATTTGATAGCGACCGAGTTGGGAGTTGGGTCGCGGAAATTCGACGGAGAACTCGAGCATAGCGAGAAAAACGCGTTAATTTTGGGGACATTTTTACCGAAAGCAGATACGTAGAAGTAGATACGAGGCAGAAGAAGAGCGACGTGAGCGCGATTTCGGGGAGATTCGGGGAGCACGTTCGCGATGTCGCGTTGTTTTTCGAGCAGTGTGATTTGAAAGGTTGTTTATCACGTTTTCAGGTGAATCCTGGGAGCAAAGCGGCACAGCAAGGTATCAGGGAAGGTGATTTGATCAGCAGCATAAACGGCAAGCCGACCAGAAATCTCACAAACAGCGAATCTCACGATCTCCTGCGCGGCGCGGGAGAACAGCTGACGCTCGGATTAAATCAGTGAGTATCGAGTGAAGCGTATTCTGGAATTCCGCGCCAGCAACCTCGACGTTCCCACAATTTTTAGTGATTTTTCGCGCACTTTTGTGCGTCGCGCTTGGGGACGATGAATGGGGGAAAAGTTTGGAAGAAGACGAAATTTCGGGTTGGAGAAGCTCGATAACGAGAAAAGTGAGCATCAGAGTTCGTTTTGGATGGAAGAAACATTTTTCTTCCGTGGAAGTCGGATACGCGAAATTGCGTGGGTGAAATCTAACGGCGCGTGAACCGTCCCTCGATTGTTTCGCGCGATCACTTCCGCCGCACCGTGACTATTCCGTTCGAATAATCGATCGCGATACAAATTACGTCCGACAATATGAATTCGACGAATTTCCACGCGCCTCGGCGAATCGGAGAGAGACGGACGATTTCCACGTACGAGCGAGTCTTTCGAAACGTCGATTTATCGGCGCGATCCCGGTGATAACGACAATAGACGCGGCGGCGATAACGAGGCGGCAGAAAAATTCGAAGAAACGGCGTCGACAAAGCAGCGGGGAAGTGAAAAGAGGCGATGGCGTCGCGTTGTAAAAGTATCGCACAATGACGCGGATAGGCCGATTGAAGCCGGAAACACGCCGACAGGCAGTGAGGTCACTCGACGTCAGTAGGGAGCGCCGATGTTCGGTCTCGATCGATCGTTCGAATCTGCCCGAAAATGTCCTCCGAATGTATCAACGACGATCATTTCCCCCCCCCCCCCCCCCAATTTCATCGACTTCCTGTCGTATTTATTCGACCGTTCGATCGACGTTTCAACGTTGGGCAAAAAATATATAACTCGGAATCACGCCAAAAACGCGGAAATGAATAACAAAAATCAGATTTTCGGATCGATATTCCAAAATCTGTGGGCAAACTTGATTTTATGGGGCTGCGAGCTCGATAAAAAATATCGCAGGCGAATAAGCAATTTCATTTGTTATCAAAAGCACTGAAAATTTCGTCACTCCGATGCGTTTTTTATTGCATGGTCGAACTTCGCGAAATAATTCCGATTCGTTCAACGCACGAATCGGAAAAGATTTGTGATTCTCTAAGACGTTCGTTAATTTCGATTACAGGGAAGGAAATATCTCGCCGAAACGGCGTATATACAAAAGTAGTCTACAAGAAAACACGTCGACGGAAACATTGAAAAGTACGTATAAAAACGTTTTAATTCTACTCAAAGTGAAATGCAATTAAAGGCGGACATTTCCTTTTTTTCACAACTTCTCCATCGCAATATGAAAAGCTTTACATGATTTTATTTTTCCCAATCGACAGGGATCACTACAAAGACAATTACCACTACCAACGGGCGGATTATCACTTCGGAACAGAAGAACGTCACTACCGGTGAGTACAATTCATGGGAATAATTGTCGACTTAAAATTACCTTCAGAACAAATCGAGTTACACCAAAATCTGCCGAACTGGATACGAAACTGTTCGCCCTATTTACGGACAATTGACGGTACGAGAAAATCAGAGCAGGTAATTGAACAAAAGATCGAGCTTTTGACCATAAAGCAAAAGGATTTTTGATGTCGTTAATCGATTACCTGGAACTCGCGACCGTTCGGCGTTTTTATAACAGCTAATTGCTATGCGCAGCACTTGGGCGTGATCGACATTCGCGAATACGTATAAGCACTGCGCTCCGCGATCTACTATCAAGGTCAGGTTGTATCAACAGTGGCATCGATCGAGCCCACGTTTGTGCGTATCGTTCGACGAACTTTACGGTACTCGGACCAATTCGCCATTGCGAGGAACGAATGATCGATGAGAAGAATAACTTATCAATGTACAATACACGATACGTAATGTATAACGCGCATCGATGGTTACGCATGCAAAACAAAGCGTGACTCACCTTGGTAGCGAGAATGTTCGTAGTCCTCCGGCCGAGAAACATTGGAACTCGCGTTCACTCGTGAATTAAACGTCGAGTCGAGGCGTGTAATTATTATTAAAAGCACTGTAATTAGATTCGCGAAATATCGGTTAACAAAGGAACCACAAATCACGACTGTGACAATTTGAATGATCATTGTTATCGCTCGATCGATTTGCGAGCCGAATTCTGCGAAAAGTCGACCGGGAAGCAGAGCTACTATGCAAGAATTATCGCAAAATGAAATGCAACAAATATATCAACGTTTCTCGTAGTCACCGCGATGCTAACACTCGATGATTGTACATCCGCTTGTTAATTACGCGATCAAGAGGCACGATTATTAGCGGGTTCACTAAAATCGCGACGCTGTATTTTGAAATCCACGATCGTGGATTCACACGTCCGTCCCGACCGAAAGCCGAAGCTCCTCTGTTCACGGCTGATAAGATTCGTCGTCGTTACCAGACCAATAAACACCTCGATGTCTTCGAGTCGTGTTTACAGTATTTTCCTCGAACGCGATACCTGCGTCTTGCCATAATACTCTGCATTGGGTATCGAAGTTAATCTCTCGAGCGAGCCTCCGGGAATTTGACCGCACGAAACTACGATATTATTTATGCCTACGCAGTAGTATGATCATAGTAGTGATACATAGTAGTATGATCACCGCGTTCGATACATCGGATGGTAAGCAAGTCGATTTCGAAAACAATTTTTTCGTAAATTTGGTGAATACGCTTCGGAGAAGCGAAGCGTTGTTGTTACGATGTTCCCAACGAGCGCGTTGAAATTAGACGGGATTTTTTGGACGTTTGGAGATGAAGAGTTTGGGTTAACTTATTGGTAGCCGAATAGTAAGGCTCGTCGAGTGGCAGCACCTCCAAATATGGGAGGCGAGTGGTTAGCGTCGTTATGCCCACGCGGATCTGGGAAAATTGGGCCGAATACACCTTCCGATCGATTTCGTAGCTGCCACAACCGATCGAGCTCCAATAACGAACCGACAGCACCGTTTTAATCCGCGACTTAATTCGCCTCCTTCCAACCATGTTTCGCCGTCTAATCGAGAGAAATGACGAGGGGGCGAAGTAACGAATTGACGCGAAGCGTGACAGTGCTTCGTTCTTTCGTGAAGGAGTCGCGGCTGAGCAGCCGCACCCTCCGCCTCGCGATTCGATCATTTAGACGTCCCGTGACCGTCAACGAAAGCGATCGCCTTTCGTTTACCGAAAGGCGAACGACGCCCGCCGCCCGATCTTCGCGTGTTCTTTTCAAATTTTTGGAGACAAAAAAAATCGAGATTCCGAACTTTGCCGATCTTTCGCGATAGAAAATCGGTATCATTTATTCATGAAATGACGACGGAATCGCATCGTGTCGAGGGCGGTAAAGCTATCAGCAGTGCCACGTGACAAATCGGTAGTCATATCGGTAACCGTTTTGCCGATCGAACAGATTTCCCGATTTTTCAATTGAAAGATTATTCGATTCGGGTGAGTTGACATGGAAATACTTCCTTCGGTTGGATAGAAACGATTATCGTGAAAATCGGTGAATATTTTGGCGATTTATCGCATCTTGAGATGAAGTAGAGTGTGGAACCGGATTGATTTCAACAAAAAATCGGCAACCGATCTGAAGACAACACGCTTCAAAAGATCGGCAGATTGATTTCGTTGTCTCATAGTTTGAGAGCGATCGCACTCTATTAGATCGGCGAGCTAATTGTTGTTGTATCGAAAATCGGTAACCGATCGACTGAAATATGAGGAAAATCGGGTTCCGGAAACTGAGACTGTGGGAATACCAACACACATATCGACAAACACAATCAAATCGGATGAATTGGGGAAATTGAGTGAAATCGGCAACCGATTTTTTTGGAAAGGCGAAATTTTCGAAATTGAAAATTCATTTTTGCCATGAAATGTACGTGGGACAGCGATAATAATAGTGACTGTAACGTGGAGAGATGACGATCGTGAGGTAATCGATGGACGATCGGTTGAAGATGAGGTTTCTGGCGTGCTCGCAATGTCTCGGGGGCATCGACGAGCCGGGAACGTCACGGAGACGCGTGAGATCCGAAACGGCGAGTCCCCTCGCAATGACGAGACCTGCTTCGGCGAACGTCGGTGGAAAAACGACGAGAAAATCGGTAACAAGCGTCTTTCAAAACCTTGGACTGCCGTGGAGATCGCGAAAGTCCAGAGTCAAGGTCAAAGCCGAGAAGAGGCACAAGATGAGGAAGCGTGATTTGGTCAGGGCGCGGCGATCGAGGGATGATGGTCAGTTGGAATCGGCAGAGAAGCGGAGGAAGAACGAGAAAAACGAGAGATCGGTAAGAAGATCGAGCAACGAATCGAGCATATTTTATCTGGAACCATTATCGCCGGAGAGGATCGAGAAGATCCAACTTCTCGACGAAGAAAACGAACGAATCTATCGTAGCGGTAAATCGGCACGGAATCTGGAGGAGGAATATCGGTATCACTTCGAAGCACTGAAATTCCTCGTGGACCCGCCACCTTCGTTCAGAAATGTGGATCACAAATACGCGAAGCTGGATCGGAAATCGGATCGGTTGGACTTGTGGAAATCGAACGACGCTGGCGCGCAGAAAATCGGCAGGATTTCAGGAGTAGAAAACGATTCGAGAGACAAATTGAGCACGTCAGATTTTTGCCGCATGAATACTGTGGGACTATCGATGGACGGAGCGACCGAAATCGGCAACGATATCGAGAAGTTCTGCTCCGAGCCGCTCGACGAAATAATTCAAGAACACGTGAAGATCGAACGGGCGATGATCGACTTGTTCAATACCGATCCGCCGATCTCGAAGAAAGAACCAAACGAATCTGGCGGGTGTCAGAATTCGAGGAAGGGAGGAAAATCGGTACGATTTCAGGACAATCCTTGCCACACAGAAAATTCCGAGGACATAGTCATAGGGAGTCTCCGAAGAGTGCAACGAGAAGCAGCAGGGCTGAACGAAGCTATGGAAAACAAGAGATCGAACCTCAAGCCCAGCGACAATAAATCGGTTACCGATTTCATTGACGAAATCAACGTCTTGGCGGAAGTCAGCAAATATTTAGGTACGTTTCACGACCCGATCTCTCGCATCCGCACGATCGATTTCCCAATTGCAGCCGGTCAATATTTCTCAAGCTCGGGTCGACGAAAAAAATCGTTTGCATCAAAATTTTCAAACTTGTCGCGCGAAAGTACTAAATTAATTCTCACATCGTATCACGATCAATTTTCCTCGTCACCGACATCGAGCAAACATTTGCAAAGGTGGGAATAGAAAAATCGGTTCAACCGATTTTTCACGATCTTCGTATTTTTCTCGGCCAAACCTCTCACGTGTTTCCGTATTTCAACGCTAAGCGTTTGTTTCCGAAATTTCTCTTCGCAATCACTGCAGGTGTAAAGTAGCTCGTAAACTAAGGATGAGGTTAACGAACCGCGGAGTGGAGCAACGACGGCGGAGATTTGCGTGTCCTACGGTATTTCAAAACGGACAATAGCTCCCGGAAATAGGTATCCCTGTTGTCGTTAAACAGGAAATTGTTTCTTTATCGTCTGAGTTACCAGGCCAGGAGAACGCCCGTGGGGTATATACAAACAAGCAACAATCGAGCGATGGGGTCATCAACACGAGGTTGACAGCCGAACCGACAAACAAATCGAGTCAAGAATTGAAATCGATGAAAACCCTCGTCAACTCATCCTATGCAAAACGTCGGTACGAAATAAGAATTTCCCCAGCGTTCCGCAAATTGTTTCACAAACTCTGCTACTGCGAGCAAAGTGCATCGCTGCATCAAACGTGGTAACACAACCAAGCATCGCGACACGCGTATATTTATGTCCAATCATAATCAAAAAATCCAATGCAACGAGAAATGTCGATCATTTATTCTTGGCTGTCAACCAGATTTTATCGTTGGACCACCCAGAACAGCGATTCGAGGAATAATCTGTAATTTCGAACCTTGACTCGTTTTGGCAAACCCCAACACGTTTCTAGATACACCGATGTGTACGTATCGTCACGTCAACTTATGTAATTCATCGGATCGCTCCGATCAATAATAGTCGTCCTTCGAATAAAGACGGAGAACATGTGTCATCCAACACGATTTATTGCCTAATGATGCTAATGCACAGTCCGACGAAGCCCTGAGGCCAGAATTAGCTGTTCTGCCGATCGCTGCCTGTGCGATCAAGATCTCCCATAAAGGTGAACGGTGCACCGCCGACTCGTAATGCGAATGCGAATGCAAAAGCATCTGTTCTCACCACGCGACCAACTTTTGATACGCCATGCAATGCGCATACACGGAACGGAGACGAAGCGTTTCAGGTGGCTGGAACACGAAATCGTGGTTCCGCGACGAGACCACCTGAGACGGGACGCGAGTCGCTGATACCAGCTCGTGAAAGGGCCGTTGCGTTATCAGCGAACGCTTACCGCACGTCGCGTCAGTTTCGAAGAGCCCGCAACGCTATAGCTGCAACGGGAGTGGAGAGCGAGGATGGAACGAGTCGAAGGAGAAGCGAGGAAACGTTCGTGGTAATAGTAAGAGTAGAACCAACGACAATAACAGAAATAGTAATAGAATCGGCGGTTGTAGTCGTAGGACCACGTCACATGGGTGCGTCGTCACGGGCCGAAGCATAGCCAAGCCCTCGTAGCTTCCGCAAAGCGTCATCCTTCGCTTCACCGCGTCAGCCCCAATATTTCTTCTCTCCTCTCTTCCGATTGCCAGAAGCATTCCTGATCCGTTACCTCACTCGGTAACTCTCCTCTATCTTCGCACTTTGTGCTGGTCGCGAGTCTCCCTTCGGCGAAGCTCATCGAAACGCAGAAGTGGACCACTGACGCCACGAAACGAATCCGCGTAGTGCGTGGTCCCACCGGTCTGCAGTCCGATTCTCGCGGGTAGGATAATCGGTTTCGGGTAGTCAAAACTCGGAGTTAATATCTTCTCCTCAGCACCGCAGACACACGTGCTGATTAGGAGACGCGTTTGGGTAGGATGCACGAACGTCATCGCGCGATATTTCCTAAAAAGAAGACTCGAAGGAGTAGCTATTTGCGTAGAATCGCGCAAATCTACATATTTTATGTCGATCCATGTAGCGCTAGTACGCGAAGCGAGGTGATCCGCCTGTTTCGCAGCGGAACACCGAAGGTGGCCTGGCTCGTGCGTGCCACTTATACAATCCCTACGCACTACGCGGCTAGGTACATACATTATACGCGACACCTCGACCGTAACGAGAATCACGCCACATTAACGACGATTTACAAATAACGCAATTAGTTGTGCTGGAACTTGTCGTTTAGAAAAAAAAACACGATCACTTCTCTGGTGATTCTCGTGCTAGGCTGCGAACACTCGTGCAAGCTTTCCATTGTCAGCTGTGTGGCTTGTCCGAAGGACCAATCGTTGAGGGAACCTGAAACCGGTGGGATTGTTTGGAAGGTTTTGATGATCGTTTTCGGGATCATCGACGACTGCGGGAAATTCGTAGAACACGTAGACGCGTCGTGTTGGGGGGAAGAAGAAAGGGATGAAGGTTTTTTCGCGAACGGGAGGAGAAGGGCTACGCGTCGCGCTTCTAGGCGGGATCTCCGTAATTTTCTGGGAAAGAAGCACGATGGGACGCGGATTCGAGGTGACATAACTCGAGTATCGTTGTTCGACGCAATCGCGAGTGGTCGCGTAACGAGCGAGGGACACGGTGGTCGATCACGGTGATGCGGGGAAGCGGGGGGAAGAACGAGAATAATGGAAGGCAGGGAATGCAAAGGGGAGCGGAGGATGGGAGTGGGAGTCGAACGAATCGTACGTTGAATACGGAGAGATATACGGAAGGAAGTGGAATCTCGTCGTCTCGCTCTTTTTCATCGGTCTTTCTCGCTCTCGGTCCCGCTGGATCTCTCCGCCGCGTCTGCTCGTCCGTCCGTCCGTCTGTCGTCGCTCGATCGCGCTGTCGAGGGTGGCGTTGGAGAGCCGTGGAAACCGCGTCGGGAGTGAGAGAGGAGACCGGTGCTAAAACGATGCTGGAAACTTGTCACCGACAGTTCGCAAACGTTTCGTTCACGATAGTTGCACTCGCGCATTCGGCATCGCTCGTCAGACATCACCGCGCGAGTCGCGAGTCATTTCGCTCGGAATCGTACCGTACGCGCGCGCGACTCGCACCAGAAGGATACGATATCGCGCGTGGATCGAGGTCCTGTCGAAGATAAAATAATCCCTCGCTCTTCTGTTTCTCCTCTTTTTCGTTTTCATTTCATTTCATTTTCGTTATCGTCTTCTTATTTTCGGTGTTCACGAAAGGTCATTCCTATCGCTTCGTTGTTCCAGATGATAAAAAAAATGACCAGAGTTACGTCAATCAAAACGGTGGCCTGAAACAATCGAGCCAAAGCAACGGTGTCGACGCAAAGAGTGAGTATCGAATCAGTAGCCGCATCATCGACTAACAAACGCTTCAACATTTTTTTTTCGCAATTCTTTCATATCTCATGTTATTCATAACGTTGCTCGCTGCGGAAAATTCATAATATTATCATTCCTCGTAACTCGATTTATGCAACTTTCTACGGAAACAAATTTTCCCGTAGAACATGTAATTTACGGATGAAATTTCGATTCGCGAATTGATTATCGCGTCGGGAATTTTTTTTTCGCGATGGTCGAAAAATTAATAGAACGCACATTTGTTGGGAATCTAGGAATTTCAGCGCTGAAGTGGATTTTTCAAATCTATAAGGGCATTTCTCTGACGATTCTAGAAATCTATTTTTTTTTCAACGGTATCGATGGAGAATATCCTTGAGGGTGGAACGCTCGTCGAAATTTATTTCCGTAAAAAGTTAACTAACCTTCGCTAACCGAGCAATATTTACGAGCTGAGAGGGGCACGCGGGAAGCATGACAGAATTGGAATAGTTGGCTTATTTTTATGCAAACACGCGTGGCGCGGAGTTCTTCGTCGGGGTCACGTGATACTTGATACACGGAGTCGTAGAGTTATCAGCGTCGCGACGACTCTTTGGTGATTCGTGGCGAGATATCGCGCGCGTCCAACGACGAGGAAGTATTCGAGCGGCAACGGTGCGGAAGATCGCGTTCGCGTGCAAGTCTTATCGTTTCTTTGCTTATCAGCGGACAGAGTCGATTCGCCGAGAAAGAAGACTCGCGCGTCTCCCGATGGTAGTCGCGTCACGACGAGCCAATATTATCGAGCGTGCTCGAGACCTATTAGTTCGAGAGCTCGATGCAGCGTGACCGAGGGCGTGTGGCGTGTGGTGCTCGTAGAAGTGTATCGTTTGTCGAGTGTTCGTCCGTAAGTTATTAACCCGGAGACTGGACCGAGATCCTAGGAAATTCGTTCGTTGTTTCGTTCTCTCGCATCCGCTTGCCGCGTGGCAAAATTTCTGCGAGACGAGGAACGACGCGTTCGTTTTTCCGAGGACTCGTTCGCTGATACCATTCTGATCTGACGTGGGACGTCGACGTTTCGACGGAGGGATGTTTAGGCCTCGACGGAGACGATTGTTTGGATTACGCGACAGACGCGGAGGATTCGTTCGGAATAATGCCGAACAATTCGCGATCGCGGAAGAATCGTCGTAACCGGAACCGGAAGCGAGGTCAGGGAAGCTCCGGTAAGTGGGGTCCTCGCGAGTCGGCGAGCCCTTCGGGTAAAGACGAATCCGAGCAGGAAAACGACGCCGTTCGAGACGGCGGAAATTCGAATGACCTTGAGAAAGGCGAAGACGAGGAGAGCATCGCGCCGACGGTGAGAATCGAGGTGGGCGAAGTGGTCGGGGATAGCGGGGATGCCGAGAAGGATGACGTGGTGTACGAGAACCTCGAGTTCCCGAAGAGGAGGCCGAAGAACAGATGCAGGATCGAGAAGAGGGAGATGGATGCTGGGATCAGAATCTGCGAGATCACGACTGTCACGAGCTTACCGTGCGCGGCGAGGATCGACCACGTGGCTGGGGTCGGGATCTTGGAGACGGGACACGCGAAGGACCTCGACGAGGCGAGGGTTACGGTTGTGGAGCCGATCGAACCGTTGTCCACGACGATCGCGTCGAAAGTGAAGACTTTGGGGGAGCAGAACTTCGCTTTGGCGTTGCTGACGAAGAACAATAGCCTGGACATACACGAGGTGAGCGACAGCGACGTAGAGCCGGACAACAGCAGGGTTGTCGTGGTGGAAGCCGAGTCGGACGTCGAGAAGGAGCCGATAGGAGAGCTGATAGTTATCGAGGGGGAAGGCAAAAGTCGCGTGGATGTGAGAGTGATCGAGGAGAACGTGTCCTTGGAACGGTATTACGAGAGGTTGAAGAGCGAGGAAGCGTCGAAACAAAATCCGGAAGCATCGAGGCCGGAGAAGGAAGAGGACGAGGGAAGGGGAGATACGGGTGTGAGGAGAGGAACGGAAGGGGGGAATGAAATTAATGGGCAACCGGTGAGGAGGGAGGAGATGGAGCTGCTGAAAACGGAAACATCGATGTCGAAGGAGGTCGAGGAAAAACTGAGGTGCTTCATCGAGGGCCTGAGATTGCCGGCTTCCCCCGAAGAGGCGAGAGACGCGTGTCAGAAAGTGGAGGATGAACGGGGCAAGGCGGAGAGCAAGGCTGCTCTGAAGGCGAAGAAACGAGCTATTTTGGAATCGTACTTCACCGAGACGCAAGCAGCGAACAGATTTCTGGGGATCATACAGGAAGAGTGCGAAAAGCTTTCCGAGGATGACGAGCAGCACATAAGAGATTTCATAAACGGGGAGATCAGTAAATACAGGAGGGAGGAGCGCGAGGCGAGAGAAGCGCAAGGCGAGGATACGGGAGAATTCCGAAGGGCTCAGTTCGAAGTGAGGATGGAAGCTCCCGAAGTAGTCTTCCTCAAGGATGACTCGGATTCGCCAATCACGAAGGACAGCGACTCCTCCAACCACGAGGAAAACGTTTACGAAAATGTGAACTTCGGAGGACGAGCAGCCGAAGTGGTCAAGGTCACAACTTCCACGACAGAACTACCAACGCCGAAAGTTCTGGAGAACCCCGCAACAATACCCTCGAGTGATCATTTGCACGATGTTAATTCTGCCAAAGTTTCCGCAGAAGCAGGGAAGACCGAAGAGCAGATTTCCGACGAAGTTTTGAGTGTTGAGCAAGAGATCTCGAAGAGCAGACAACCACCGCACCCGCCGAGGCGTTCCTCCAGCTTCAACAGCAATCCGGAACCGGCGCGCCCGCCCGTCCCACCGGACAATGATTACCCCGATGACCTTCCAGAAATTCCACCGCTACCAGAAACGTCCCAAAGTTTGCCCCCAGCACCTCCGATACGCCGGAAGAGCGTCCATTTCGCCGAAGAGAACATCATCGTCGATATTCCAGAACGACCCCCACTTCCAGACGAGGCCGATCCAAGCGAGGAAAACAAAGTCGAGTCCATTTACGAAAACGTACACGTGACTAGAAGCATCTGCGAGGGAACATCGCCCCGTGAATCGGGTGCTCCGCGATGCTTTCACAAGGTGAGAGTCTGCCAGTCCAACGTGAAGACCGAACGGAATACCGTAGAGTTCATCAAGACTCTACTGACGATCTTGACGCAACGGGACACGTCCTACCAGGACGTCCAGGCGTTTCTGTCGGGCTTCGATTTGGGGGTGCTGCCCAAGAACATTCGCGACATAATCGACGAGCTCATGGAACCTGCTTCAAGGGCGTCGAGTGAAAGTGACAGCGTCGACTTGCGCAGCTGCGAGGTGGTACAGGCGCCAAAGAATGCTGACGAGCTTTTTGGCAGTGGAGCGGATCTCAAAACGGCGCATGAGCAACAAGCGACTAAGGATTGTCAAAACTTGAACAACTTGAGTCACTCGATATTTGTAACTGCCAACGGTGAGAGCATCTCGCGAAATTCGATCGAGAAGGAAGAAGCTGGCGAGATACGAGATACGATCACGGGACAGTCGACAATTCCGTGTGGCGAGGAAGAGGGTGACGAGGGTAAAACGAGAGATCTTGCCGCGTCTTCGCGAAGTGTCGATCGAGTGGACGGTGCGCCGTGCGCTGAAAATACCACAAAGACGCGACCGGCTGATGAGGTCGTTATAATCGAGGGTCAACATCGGGCGGAAGCTCAATGCACCACGAACGCTGTTAGCCCAACAGACTTTTTGGGACAGGACTCTTCTAGTAGCTCGGCGACACCCAGCACGGCGCAATACAATCCCGCTGCTTCCTCTCTGCCCGACATAGCCGCGGTACTCGACGAAGAGGAGTCGAAGAAGCCGACTACACCGAAGAATTCCGGCTCGCCACATCCGGAAAGAAAACTGAAGCTTCTCAAGGACGATCAGGACTCGCGAAAAGAAGCCCTGGCCAAAGACGATCAGGACTCTCCTCAGCCCATCCCGTATTCCCCCGTCGAGGACTTCTACCACGACCCGAGGAGCACTCGCACCGAGGAGACTCGACCGTCTACCTGTCGAAGACTCGAGACTCTGAAGGAACTCTGCATCAAAAAGATCCTCTCGCTGCCCTACGGTCGTCGCATGATCGACGAGCTCGCGCTACCCAAGTTCAGTATTTTCAAGAGCTTGCAAACCATCGACCCCAACACCAGCTCCGCATCTGCTGCTCTCGACCCCAAGTTGCCTGGTACCACGAATCCTACCTCGGAAACTGAAAGCAAGGATACGAATCCTGATCAAATGAAGAACGCGAAATCGAACGATTGGATGGGTATACCCAGCTCCGAGGATCCAAAGGTTCTCCTCTGCCTGTCACCCTCGCAACAAACAGAGGTGGCGAGAACCAGTGCCGACAACCTACTGGACCTCCACAAGAAGTTTTCGGAGCGGCGTAGTTATATCGAGACGAATCGTGACTCGTCGATTCGCAAGTACCACTTGAAACTGCACGGTGAGGCACCATCGAAAGACGAGACACGTGGCTCGGAACGAAAAGCCGGTACGGTTCTGGCCGACGATACTAATAGCGGTTCGGGGTGTCCGACTCGCTGGAGTGGGGATTGGCACATTCCGATGTCGAGCAATCGGCTGTTGGAAATTATAAAAGAAAATCCGTTAGCGCCAGCAGCTGTCGGGGAAGCGCGGGTGGAGAAGAACGACGAAGCGGGCTGTAGGATAGTTCCGCGCAACCGAGAGGCTATTTACAATTATTACACCACGAAGAGCACCTCTTCGACGACCACGACGAGCATCTCCGCGACGAAGTCCGCGGACATGCGAAAAGTTATCGGTCGAGTTCCATCCGTGGAAGAGACGCAGGAGCGGCTGAGAGCGACGCGTCTCGCAGATTGGCTGAACTTGGCCAGACGGAATTCGTTCGAAAGCTCAACTACCAACGCCCCAAAGACGAGTAGCGACGTATTAATAGAAGAATCTACTAGACGCACGCTCGAAAGCACCGATAATCATTCCACCACGAAGGCGTCATCGGCTTTCCCGGTCAACAAACATCCAGTCCACGAAGTGGCCTCATCGGGGCTTCACAACTCTTCGGAGGAGACGCGAGGCGACAGCCAAATTACCGAAGATAACGATCGGAGGAGGGAAGCCAGCGAGAAGAACTCGACGATCCGCCATTCCGAGACGACAACAACGACGCAGAGAAAGTTTGGTGAACCGGTGCGTTACGTAAATAGTGCTCTCATCGACGACTCGCCAAGCTGCCCGGAGGTGCCACAGCGTCCTTCCGGTGCTCACACTCCGTTCGGAAGGAATCAGATCACGGTGAACAGCGCGATTATCGACAAATCACCGACGAGACAGGATTGCGAGAGGAAAGCTGTGGTCAGAAAAACGGAGCACAGGCACAACGCTGTCAATCCCGCGCTGATCAATGACAAGCCGGAGGTTCCACCGAAGGTGAAGAGAACGGTAGAGGTAGACAGATCTTGCATCGACACGACTAGCATCTTCGACAAGATGCCACCCAACCATCACCTCCCCAAGAGGAGTAACCAGGAGCACGAGAACGTGAAGCGTGCTACGGCAGTGGAGATAATGAACAATCTGAAACAGCTGCAATCCGACATGCGTCGACAGCTGGTGCTGGACGACCGGCGTCGCTACTCCTTGCCTCGCGAGTACTTCGATAAGCAGCTGGACTACATCGAGGCACTGGAGAACCAGCTGAGGAACGTGCTGGTTGCCGAGGAGGAGGAAGAGAAAGCTCGGGAGGAGGTGACGAGTCACGTGGAGAGGATGAAGAAGCAGAGACCGCACAGCGTAATCGGTGGGCCTGGGCTGACCTTCGAGTGTGCGAAGGCCGCGAGGAGCCCGACGGGCTGCTCGAGGGAGTCTGGTCGAAGCAGGCAGGGGGAGAGTGGCGAGAACGGATTTTCGCACAAGGATACGTGGCACGAAGAGTTCAAGGAGTCGACGGACGAAGGTTCGCAGTTTTCGAAGACTGACGGGTCTCGCGAGGAGTCGCGACGCGTGGTGCAGGAAAATGGCTGTAGGAGCGAGGAAACGTCGGTGAGGGAGAGCAGGCAAGAGACTAGGTCGACCCTGAAGCGAGGAGAGCTCGACGCTGGTTCTCCGGAGGCCAGGAGCCGGTGCTCCAGAGCCGAGCGACCGAAATCCGTGGCGATCGCTGCCGTCCCAACGAGCGGGGAGAAGTTTCGGGAACGAATGTACAACGAATACGTGAGCAAAGTGCTGGAGAGGGAGGAGCGCAAGCATCACAAGGTGATCAAGATCAGCTCTCATCCCGATTACGTCGAGTCCGGTGGCAGCGGGAAGGGTGGCACCATCGAGAGAGAATTTATGGAACGCGCGAGAGACAGATTGGACAAGTTCGGCATAAAGCTCGACGAGAGCGAGTCGGAAGTGGAAGGTCAAGACGGTGGCAAGGTCTCGGCGAAGACCTCGACGGACTCGGGCGTCGTGATCGATGGTAACGAGGTCGTCGATGCTAGAACTTTGCCGAAACACCTTCAGGAGTTCTTGAAGCTCGCTGCGGAGCCTGACGAGGGTGAGTGGGCGATGTGTCGGGTGTGAAATGGAAAGAAATGGATTGCAGTGTTACCCGTGCCAAAGAACTGAGTGTTACCTTGAGTGTTTATCGTCATAGTTTTTCGTTTTTCTTTTCTCTTTTTATCACCTCTTCTTTGCCGTAAAAATGATTTGTAGCCGACGTTTTCTTTGATGTAACGCTGTCGTGCGACGGTATTTACTAACAATAACACCGGAGTAACAAACGGACGATCACAGCGTCGATATTCTTCTTCTTCTTCTCACACTTCCTTCGCCTTAATCTTGCTCGTCGTCCGTCTTTCTTGTCGCTCGTCATCTTTTTCTGGTTTTTTCCAGCGTACCGGAACAGAAAGCGTTTTGTTCGTTGAATGTCGTGAAAAGAGGGGAAAAATTAACTCGTTGGACGACACGCCGCGCCGCTCGGTTCACTGCTGTTCATACGAACGTTTCGCTCTCACGATCGACTAAAAATACACGTAGCCGTGTGAACGTGATAGCAGCGACGAACATGGTGTCAATTCGATAACCAGCGAACAACACGACTGGTTCACCTTCAGAACACTTCTTTTCGTTGACGATAAGCCCACCGACTAAAATCAATTGCTCAAAATTAACTCAATTTCCATTGACTTCTCGAATCATTTATAAACTGTCTAATGAAAAAATTATTATCACCCTCGAAAAAAAAAACAACGTGCATGCAAATCTCCCCCCGAAATCGATGGTACCGATTCGTCAACATCTTTGGAAGTAAACGATTATTGGGAAAATGTGTAGTAAATCGCGGTGCGAAAAAATCGAGCACAGATCGCAGAAGAGAGGGTGGAATAGGAACGGAATTTGGAATCGGAGTTGATGAAACAACGACGCGCAGTGAAGTC
This sequence comes from Arge pagana, assembly GCA_963969455.1. Taxonomy (NCBI): domain Eukaryota; kingdom Metazoa; phylum Arthropoda; class Insecta; order Hymenoptera; family Argidae; genus Arge; species Arge pagana. The sequence continues at coordinate 3,800,211 of OZ018312.1, read as the reverse complement.
GCGCGGAATAACAACGAGGATTTCGAGTGTCGGTGAAGTTTCCCTGCCTAATAACCGTTTTTATTAACACGGGCTCGCTTATTTTGCTTGAAGCGTAAATGTTGAGTTTATCGCGGTCCAATGGTGATTCATAACCGGGAGTTCGTCTATATTTACGCGTTGGTTCGAAAAAATAGGCCAGCCACGTGACGTCATCGCGCAGCCTCCGCCTCCGAGACTCCAAACTCCGCGGATCTTACCGTCGTGTCGAATCCGCGGGTAGCAATAGGAAATTCTATTTCCGAGCCTTGCAACACTCGCACCTCCGGCATCTTCCACAGGTCGTGTCGTGTCGTGTCGTGTCGTGGTGTCGCGTCGCGTCGCGTGGCCCCGACCCCTCGTCGCAGCCGTAAAAAATCGTGATAGATCGTTAACGTCCGGAAAAACACGAGGCGATGTTCTCATCGGTCGATGATGGAGTTACTCCGATCATTTATTTCCAGCTCCGAAAACCTTCGATTCCGCCATTTTCACTCGCACGCAGCTTGCATCCAGCCTCTCGATTCCGCGGTAGCAGCTCTCGATTCGCAAGAACTCGACCACCGTATACATTTTCCAAAAAAGGCTGAAAAAGCTCTCCGATTCATTTCTGTTTCTGATTTCCAATTTCCAAGTTCTGAGCGGGAGAAAAAAAGTTCCTCGGGGCAAACGTTTCGGTTTCCTGGTTTTTTGAAAGCCATTTGTTTTTTTGGATTTACTGGGAATCGGGAGATCTTGCTGCTCGCATGTTTGGAAAATTCGATACTCGCGAGTAGGGAAAATGTAACCCGCATGAAAACTTTTTCGTAGGTACTCGTACATCCAGTGCTTGGTTGTGAAGGCATGCATTTAGTTTTAAAAAGTTGGCTATGGTATATTACAGCTCGACGAGATTGCAATGCGACTGACCTTCTGCACGAGATTGATAATGCGTTGAAATTTGGAAAAGGATTTCTGCTTGGCGAAGGTGCGTTTTTGCTTTATCCAATTAATCCTAAAACAAATTTTTGCCCCGTCTCGTTTCCCCCTCCGTATTCGTGTTCCAGGCTCGCGGTTGCATTTATTCGCGGACACCCGATTCCTCGCCACGCGCGCGATTACCATTTCACGTCTCGTTCCTCTCGAGAAATCCGGACGAAAATGAGAGATTTCAGCAGGAATTTCTGGATAATCGTAAAGGTCGACGTGCATCTGCGAATTTCTCGTGTCCTTGAACGAGGACATTTGTCGTCGTTGGCGAACGGTGTGGCGCGTATAGAGGTATTGGGTAACGAGGAAACTGTAGTTTCTCGTCGAGGTGGTTGCGCTTTTGGCGCTGGTTGTCTCGGCGCTGGGTGGTAGCGGAAAAACGGTTCGTGCCTTGCGCCGTCCAGTTCAACTCGATCGTTCGTCCGGACGAACGAACGGCCGCGATTTCTTTCGAGCTTGTATAAAAAGCCGCGCAGGTAACCCGCGAACGAAGCATAAATTATCGACGGAGCGTGCGAGAATACAATCGCGATAGGATGTTGGAAAAACGTGAGTGTATTCGCGTCAAAAAATCACACGCCCGAGAATATCGACCTCCACGTTGCAAAACCGTCAAAAAACTCGACTCCATCATACGTGCACACGAAAAACGATCCTGAAGCATCAATCTTCGTCATCTAAATCCTCGATTTCCCTCCACCGCTTCGTTCTCCTCGACCAAATGCGTTTTCGTATTTCTCGTATTTCCTCGTCGAAAAACGACGTTTTTTCCGGATTTTCTCACTCGCATCTCTCTGCGCAGAAAAGTAGGCCGTGAAAAACCCGTTGTTTTGCATTTCAAGAAACGTTGATCCCCTGACTCACGAGTCAGCTCGAAACAAACGGATCGCAGCCTAAAAATAACGACGATTCACTTTCGTATTCGCATCGTTTTTTGCATTGTTCGTAGCATTTCGTGGCCTGATCTCGTCTCTTCGCTGTATTTCCATCCGTTTTTCTGCATCAATACGGAAGAGAATATCCGTATAAATAATGTCCAATATCCGGAGAATAATTTCCGAATAAACGCGACTATATATTCGCTGGAGTGATAAATAGAATTTTAAAAATGTAACCGACCGACTCGGTAGCTCGAAGTTCCCGGAAATACGTGGATCGAAAAAGGAATGCATCGAAAGCAGGACGGAAACGTGGCTTGCGAGTCGCGGTGACGAAGGTTCTCCAACGAGAAACATTCGTCAGGAATATCGCGATCTCCGTCTCCGCGGTTCTCTCGAACGGTTACGCTGCTGCACCTGTTTACTCTCGTATTCTGGTCGCCGGTATAAAAGTTTCAGGAGGCTAGCCAAAGCCCATGACTAAGAAAGCAGCGCGGCGTCAGCGTCGTTAGCCGACTCTCGAGCTCGTTCGTCAACGCTGCCGCAATGTGTATTAATGAACTGCCTCTAAGTCCACCCAGCGCTACTTCCTTCGATTAATAACGAGTCGTAGACCCCGAAAGCTTCCACTCGAACCGCCCTCGAGGAAGCTCTCTCTCTCGAGACAACGGCACTCGGACTGCCCGCGGCATTTCGCCGCGACAATTTCGCTTCAATTTCGAATCCCCGCGCAAAAAACTACGACATTTACAAGTCAATCGTTGCAAACGGTATTCTTTCATTCGAGTAATTTCGCCAGCCTCGAATCTCATTTCTTTATCGTCGGTTTTCCCCGAACACTCGCGAAGATGTCGTTTTCAAGGTCATGAGAATGTGGGGTGAGAATTTATGGGCGGAAAAGTGAATCGTACGATCGAAAAAAACAACTGAACGTTTCGTGGTTACAGAAAACAACATGTTCTCGCCGACATTTAAGGCAACCGCATCGAAACCAGGTAACGAAACAAGTAAACGTCCGGATCTGTGTGTGATTGTTTGTCTTTCCTTGGGAGAACCTCGTTGGTGGTGAAAATTGTCGCGTCACGTGATGCCATATTTGTGTGCGTCTGCCTCTCCGTATCGTGCCAGCCCCCATGAACTATCGATGACCACGCTGCGGATATTCCTACGAAATCGTCTCGAGTTTCGATTGATGCGAGGCGGTCGAGTTGTCGCGCGAGCATCCCTCGTCTTGAGAATCGTGGGCGACGGTGAATTTCCACGACGCGACGGGATCTCGCGCTCCTCTCGATGGGATGGGAAGTGAATGAGAATAAAGATACAGCTAAATCGTGCAGCAGCGAGGCTTTATATCCGTCGGCGAGCGTCGCGACGCCGCCACGTGTGCAAACATAAACCACACGTAGAAAAGCGTCTCTTCCGGTCGTCCGTCCGGAGCCTAAATTTGGCCAAGTTCAGAAATAGATCCAATCCTTTTTTTCGCCACTTTTTCGGAAAAAATTCATCTCCCAATTTTATCCGTAGTAAAAGACACAAAATTGGTCCAGTTCCCCCGTAATCAACCTGCTTCCCACGAATCGAATGTTTCGTTACTCTTTTCCATCGGAAGATTTGAACACGACACATTTTCTTCCGTCAGACACTGAGATTTTTTTCAGTAGGGGAAAAAATTTCTCGAAAATTCTACCATCTAGCTTGATTTTCCTGCGAAATGCCACGTTTCTATCCGCTTTTTGTCGCATTTTCGTTTGCTTGCAAGCTCAGTTTCGGCTTCCTTGTCCCTTGGCTTGAGAATACACGATGTTCGCTGTTATCGTAAAACTAAGAAATTCGATCTCTTCGTATCACTTTTCCAATATTTTGAGTCAATTTTTTAAATAATATTCGAATTCCACTGGATTTTCGATTGGCAATTTTTTTCAATTCGCAAACTTGATTTTTTATGGCACGAAAAATGTTCTCGAGTGTCCGAAGCTCCCGAATTTTTTCGCTGCGCTTCTATTCATCGAAAGCTCGACGAGTGCGAAGAGTAGCATGGAATTGGCTTCGGTAATTCTTGGCACTCGGAGGCAACCGAATAATCCGCAATTCCAAGTAACGATTTCGTCAACGCAGATGCATCGTACGCATCATTTCGAGCAAGAAAAAGAAAGAAATTGGCACCTCAGCTCCGAATTGCATGGTCGCCGATTATTGTGTCATCTCTGAAACAGCACGCTGCGTTCTGGCGTTAATACATCGAAAATGCCTCTTCAATTATTTACAATTCCAGAAACGCATTCGTGCCAGTGATTTTTCCCCGCCATTCAGATTTCTCAAAGTCTATCGTCTATTCCCGTTTTCCGCCATTCTCATTCCTGTTTTCAGTGTTTTTTGTTCGTTCCAATAATGTTGTGGCCTGTTTTTGTCCGTGGTGGGAAAACGACAAGAAAACGACTCCTATAATCCGGGATGCTTTATTTGTTCGAAGGAGTTTGGAGTCCGGGCAGCGAACAGCCACCACCACCACCGAAACAATCGAGCCCAGAGCGCGGCAAAGAGGGTGAGTCCGCGGAAAAAGATGCTGGCATCCCTCCCGTCTGGAGTCCGAGTGCCAGCCCCGTCGTCGAACGAAAAGAATTTCGCCCAGTTCCCTTCGAAAGCCCTGTACTGAGTCGCAAAAACAAACCACAGTCGCAGGTAAGCATCTGCATTTATTTCACCTCGCCATTTCCCATTTTCCCTTCAAATATCGAATTCCTCCTCGAATTTATCAAGTATCCACTTCGTTTATCCGTAATAAGCCTCCGCACACACTGATCTTTTCGAACATTTCCTATACTCTGGGTCAATTTGACCCTGGCCACTTTTTGACCGTCTATAACTTCGGAACTGCTAAACCTTTTTACTCAAAAGGATCTTAAAAGTATAGTTTATATAATGTTTACGTACTTTTCAAGTATTAGAAGTGCCTTGAAGTTCTTCAACACACTTGACGCTCAACTGCCACTTTGGGGTGCGAGAGACCCCGGTCTCTTCAAGTGAAAATCAGAGTTTGTTGCTTTTTTTCATCAAGTTACCAGGTTTCTTGCAGTTATATTCAATTTATGGTTATGTAACTAATTTTTGTCGGTAGAGTAGTTCCAAAAGATGTTACCATACGATTTTCAATTCAATATCTAGGATAGATTTCTTTTACGACCATTTTTTTGGTTGGGGTTGGACACACCCCACTGTGGCAGGTCTGATAAACCAGGGAAGTGTGGCAGCTAAGGGTTGAGAAAACGCAAAATAAAATGTGTCTCTGTTGAGAAGAATGCAGAATCGTATGCGTAGAAGCCTACAGTGCTACTTTTTTTCATACGCCTGGGAGCTATTTTCGGTGAGAGTCGATCCTAGGGTCAAAATGACCCATCGCGTGCTGGAAGTGTTAACGGGGGCACATCGATCCTCTTTTAACGAATTTTGGGAAAGTTTTCTTTCCTGTATTCGAGATTATCGAGTCAATGATACGATTCTCAGACGCAGGGTTCCCTTTTTTTGGCATTAGCGAGTTCTCGAATTAACATTTGGCGGGTTAATTAATATCTGGGCGATGGAGTAGTCCGAGTCAGCAGTGTATTCCTATTGACCTCTGATTTTTGTCGTTAATGCAAAAAAAAAAAAACAGTCGTCCACGGAGGAAGCACCACCACCCTGGGAAGGGCTCGAGCTGAAGAGGGAAGCGAGTCAGACGTTGTCGCAGAACCTAACGACGCGCATCGTGAATTCTCACTCGGCTCCGAGTCAAGGTTTGAACAACTTGGCAAGCTTACCACGACTACCGCGAGCCCAGAACCCGACGATCACCTTACTCCAAAAAGCGAGAGGTGAGCGGCGATCGAACGTTTCGAAATTTCCGTGCCAAAGTTATATCATCGCTCTGCTAAAATTAAATGTTACGTTTGTGTTGTTTTTTTTCACTCCCTCCTGCGTTATTCGCAACGTTGATATCGAGCGTCGTTTGCAGAGGGACAACTTCCGAGGGGAGCCTCCTATCTGGAAGATGGCAGTCGCAACATCCCCATAACGATCGAGGACAAACCTACCATCAGTCCTGGTGAAATAAGTGAGTCTTCCATTTTCACGTGAACGTTTTCCGATAATTTCTTCATCTCCTCCCTCTCTCCTCATTTTTTCAAAGTCCTTTGCCTTTCTATTCTCTTCATTCTCGAATTATTTCCACGTGATCTCCATCCCTCCGTCGTTGTCCGGCAATTTTCTTCTTCCTCCTACTCGAATTCCTCTCTCTGCGAACCAGAAATTTGATTGCTCCCCATTTTCCACCTCGAACATTTTTCCACCGCTATTTTTTCGGTTCACCTTTGTCTTTTATCCCATCCCTCCTATTTCCTTCTCGCACTTCATATGTTCTTCCTCGAATTCGTGTTCGTTTGTTCGCAAATCGTGCGAATTTTTTGGTAATATTTTGGAAAAGTGCGGCGATTCGTCGCGAGTACGTGGAAAAAGGGTTTCGAAAATGATTCGAGAGTCTCGTTTGTGAGATTTTCTGTGAATTCGTTGGTTAGTTTACACGGTGAAGAAGGAATACGAAAGTGAGCCGGAGTCTGAGAAAGAAAAACCGAAGAAAATGGCTGACCTTGGCCCGAGGAAATTCGAGGGTATCGGACCGATCACGAAGGAGGGAATCCCTCTGGTTTTGAGATCGGTGAGTCGAAAATAGCCGAGTCGCGGACGATGGTAGATTTTCAGGAATGTCGAGTAAACGAAACACCGCGTCGATCTTTGCAGGAAGTGAAAGAGGATAATCAGGCTAAATGGTACAAGAAGATGTACGATTCGTTGCATCGCGCGGATAACGACGGTTAGTATACGGCACTGCCTAGTACGTCGAACGATGTTTCATCGTCACCGCATCGAAATCAACGTTTCATACGATTTTTTCTCCATTTTTCACAGACGATTACATTACGATCCGCTACAAACCGCGAAGAGGTGACTATTCGTCCGTTTTCTTCGACATCCCGACGCGCCGATTAACAATCGTTAACCCGCGACTAATGACCAATAACAATTTCTCTATTTTTCGTTCGTCGTAACAACAACGAAAAATCGGTTTTGGACGAAAATACGTCTAACGTATTTTTTTTTCAATTCCTCAAAGAGAGTGGATTTTGCACGAAATCGGTAACAATTGTGTGTGGCAGCTAATTTCTAACCAGGAGTTTTCCCACCGCGCGAAGAACTCGTCGAGAAGAACGAATTTGGATAGGAAATTAATGACCAACTCACGTGTTACTCATAATTCTAACCTACGTCGTTCGATATGCATCGCTGTTCACAGGAAAGCAGCCGAACGCTCGATGAATGTGATTTTATGGAATAACTGTGATTGACAAATAAATAATTTGGGATATTTTTGCAGTCATGTTTTCATCTAACTCCTAACTCGTAACCCTCGTGATTCGACTATCAGAGGTTTGCTCGGTAGCTACTTCGCGCATACGCCTTTACAAAAATGTTTCGACCAATGAGAAACGCGGATTTAACCCCTAATGGTCACACCTCCGGATTCTGACGTGATGGTCACATGGGGTGTCATCAACCCCACTCACTTTGGAAAGTGATAAATGACTAAAAAATAGAAAAAAAAATTATATCAAAACACTACAATGTAATGTCAACCTTTACGCGTAAGGCTATGTCAGTTATTTTCAAGTCGTGTAATTTTTAATACCAAAAAAGAAAAGTCGAAAAAAAAATTCGTAAAATATGACTTTTTTCATGAAAAGCCATGCAGAGACTTCAATTTTCAACGAAAAAAAATAAAAAAAATCGTTTCATAAATCTGAAATAGCATACTTTCAGGTGGGTGAGAATAAATTAGTGGCCGTTCCAAAAACTATATTTATTTGAACATCTGAAGTGCGGAAAAATGATACGCCAGATTTGTATTAACGAACGATATTTTATGATGGAAAATCGTTCAAACTACCCACAGATGACGACACATGTCCCATTTTCACAAATACTCTAGGAGGTAGCGCAGTTCGAAAAACCGCTGGGGTTGAATCAACCCCGAGTGACCAGTAAGGGTTAATACTGAGGCGCTGGTTTTCGGAAAATTAATATATTTAGCATTTTAAAAAACTAGGAATTATTCTCATCTGAGAATTATTAATTTGATTGAGAATCAATCAAGGGTGGGTTGTTTATACGCACATACGCGACATACACCCATGAATATATAGCAAGATGGCGGAACATTTTTATTTTGGTTCAAGGTCAAAGCTCTACCGAGCAAACCTCTAACAGTTGAATCATGGTAACCTTCGCGTTTTTCTTTTTCTTGTACGTTGTTTTTTTTAAGCATATTTTTTTCAACTCGACACTTATATTTCTGTGATATTACTTGGACGACGAATTTTTCTGCAAGTCTTCTAGCCTTTTTTCTAACGATATGCGTCGTTGCAAGTATATCAGTTACCTGGTTGAAATTTTCGTTCGAATTTCAGTTTACGGTTCGGGCAAATTTGATTCTCAATTGTTTTTTGCGTTCGTCAGGTGCCAGGTACGGATACGGAAGCGCCAGTGGATACCTGAGCGAGCCGGAACCACGCGGATACGCTGACCGAAGCGCAACCCTCGATAGTCGTCGCAGGCAATCGAATAAGGAGAATGAATTCGCGACATCAACTATTCCCAGAAAGTGAGTTTTCAGTTGCTGGGACGAAGCTTCTATTTTCCACGGAAACTATCCGAGGAGATTCGAGAAAATGGAAGCGAGAGAAAAATAGTGGAAAAGATGTATTGTGTGTTGGCTGGCTCTGAGGAGAATTTCACTGATTTCAATTTTCGCAGGAACGGAGCGGTCAAAAATTATCAGGAGCTTTATCGCAATCAGCCAGGTCGCATAGAGGACTACGAACCGGGTAGATCGTCGATCGCGGATCGAGAAACGAAAGAGGTAAATATCTCGGAATAAGGAGTAACCTTGAGATGTGAAAGGTTCTCAAAAAATTGAGGAATCAAGGTTCGCGAAAGAAGCGCAGCACGGAATTTTCACGTGGATATTGGAATGATCTGACGCTGTCTAACCGCATAACTTGGTTAACTCGCGAATCGAATCGATGATGATCGAAGCGTACTTTTTGCACATCGATGTCTCGTATTTTTCGTAATGATTAACAAACTGTTGTGAATTGTGACGAATAATCCGCATCGTGTCACGTGAAATGTTGGCCAGGCGACGAGAATATGACGACTGCGCCTCGTTTTTGCGATTAACAATGAGATCAGGGAGAGCAGGATGCTGGCGAAATTTGTTAGTGATAAAAATTGTGCCAAAATTCCGCACCGTTTGTATTGAATCGCGGCTTTGCTTCTAGCCGACGCGCGTATCTTGGACGAGACGCAAGGTAATGAAAAGCAAATGGCGAAAACCGAATTGGCTTGTCGTTTTATTTTGCGAGAACTCGAAATCGAAGGAACCGAAAAGGAGTTCTCGATCGTTTTACACGTCCGAAACGCATTTTTATCCTTATTTCATTCGCTTACGTAGAACGCTTTTGTAGTGGTCCTTATTTTCAACATCGATTGGCGACAAATTGACGAATAATTTTCTCGACTCTCTTTTTTTTTCAGAGCAGTTTTCAGTTTTATAGTTTTTGCTGGCAATTTTCGAACAGCTTAACTGATTTTTTATCGGGCTCGAGACTCTTGTGCTGCTGCTAGCTCGTGTTTTCCGATTTATTTTTGGTGGTTTTTTGGAGTTTATTTTCAACGATTCGCAGAGCTCGGTCTAATTCGTACTTCAAATGTACGAACAACGGTATAACGTAATATTTCTGTCTATTTTTCTAGTGGTGGGACGAAGTCATGGACATATTTGATGGGGTACGCCATTTTTATACTAGTGTAAATTAAGCTTTCCTATCCACTTTACTTTTCGACGATTCATCGTCCCACGAGTCGACGAGAAAACCGGAGAGAATTCACAAAGTGCCAGAAATAAACAGGATGATAAGAAAAATATAGAGGACTATTCTCAAAAAAAAAGTAGAAAATTGGAAACTGAAGAAAAATTGTTGCGAAGGCAACATTAACCAGATTCGATTCGCTTCAACCGATAGAATACAATTTCGAAATATTGTAAAGTACTCGAAAACAGATCAGAAATCGAATTGGAAACGAGACAAAATTTTTGGAAAACTAAATATTTTTTTTCAAAAAATCACCTAACAGTTGTGATAAAAAGTGTGAGAATGGCATAATTTAATTGGCATAATCGGCGTCGAGTTCGTAGCATTTTGTTTAATTAGTCAAAGATCAAGGAAATGGTTGAGCAAAGTGAATTCTTTGTGGTTTTCGAGGTGCGACTCTTCGGGTGACGAATCATCGGTGGTGTGAATCTTTTCGGGTATATCGAATTTCTTTTTGGGGAGCAAACTATTTCTCTCGCCTCTGACCTTGAACGAGATCGAGCAGTGGAGGGAGAATCAGCACGCTTTGTACAAAGTTTCATTGGCTGGTAATTTCTCGAGATTCGGGGGCGATCGGTGTGGATTGAGGGGATCGAGGGGATCCAAAGATGGGATCGTGGCCGCGAAGCGAATCCCCCCCAAGTTTCACCGATGACTCGAATCTTCGGAGAGGAATTTCTGCAAGATCGAAATTGAAAACAAAAAATACATAGTCGAGTGTTGAAGAAAACAATCTACTAACGATCCGTTGCTATTAGTTCGGCACTAGATTCACCATATCATTAACATCCTCGTGTGCTCAGCGTGTCTCACTCGTCACTTTCCGTCAGAACGAAAAACGTGTCGTATCGTCTCGCTTATTCCTTGTGAAACGTACGCGCGTTAGTACCTACCTGTACGAATGCGTCGACTCAGTTGATTATTTTTCGTTTCGGTTCATTTTATTTTCCATGGATCTCAAAATTTGCGACCGACTCACCGATAATCGACGAGAAAACGATGCTTCTTCGTCGTTGCTCGTCGGAGGAGCATCGTCTCTGTCGCGTCGTGTGATCGCGCGTTGATATCTTTCTGTGGTCCCAAAAAAAAATGAAAAAAACAATTCACCGGCATCCCGACGTTGACACGATCGGTTTCCAACGATTCGACCCCCGTCGTCGCCCTGTCGCATCTCCTGCCGCGCGCACCCCGATCAGTGGTTGGACCAGAACGTCGGGCCGCCGCCGACCCTCGAGGAGTCATCGCCGCTGAAGGAGCACCGGAAGTCGGATCGATGGCGCGGGCGCCCCACCTCCGAGAAATCGCATCGCGCGACGAGAAAATCCGAGGAGAACGTCCAAGGTCAAAGCGTAAGGGTAACAGCAAGTTGTTCCGCCCTCAAACTTCCGCCCCCAAACCCGTCACCGGAGGTCGCGCGTTTTCCCGATGCCGAGTTCTCGCCACGGAATTTCGCCCGGGCCGGCAGTCAGCCGAGCATTTACCGCGCGCTGGCGCAGGACCGTGTCCCGAGGCCGGAAAGGTCGGTGCAACCGAGAGCGAGTCAGCCGAGGCGCGACGAGACTACGCCGAGAAGATCGGCTGCGAAATCCCGATCGAGATCGGTCCTCGATCTCGAGAGGACGGGAAAATTTCATTCGCTGAGGCTCGAGCGATCGATGCACAAAGCAAAGGCCAACGTCTACTCCTCTCAGCGCGGTCTCGACCAACCCGCGCGGGCCTCGCGAGAAGAAGACCCCGAGGAGCCGGCGAACCTCCCCAAAAACGGGGTCAGACTGCCCGAGGGAAGATCGAGGAGTTTCGTTATACCCGGCAGCCCCGATGCATGGGTCAACAACGATCGGCAATCCCACGCGCAACATCCGCTGCATCTTCATCCGAAGCCTCCCGCGCGTCCCAAGCGCTTCGCATCGGCCACGGAACGAAATAGCACCTCGCAGAGCTCGCATCTTGCCAATTCTCGACAACTCCACAACCGACGACACTGCATCGAACCGCCTTCTTCTGCTACCAATCCTACTACTTCTACTAATCACGGCACCAATCATAACCTACCACAAAACTCTTCAGCGTCACCTTCCGCTAAGACTACAGCACTGTTTCCACGGGTTAGACCGAACTTTCGGCTGCACTCTCACCTTCTATTCTTGTATTGCCTTTCGAAACTTCGTTTTACCCTCTGAATGTCGTATCTACCACGACACACGCACACGACACACGCTGACATTCACCGTAATTAGTAATAAATACACCAAAAACACCCGGTTCTCATTCTTCACAGTGGTCGTCGTTTTGCCGTTGCAGAATATTTCCAAATTCACGGGAAACGAGTTAAAGTATGACGTAGCTTTGGAGAATATTTTCCAACCTCGAGACGACATTTTTTCGCGAAGCATTGTAACGAGAAAAATTTGGTCCTGCATTGTCAAATTCAATTTCACCAACGAGCGTCTAGTCGCGAACCGCGGGGAGAATACTCGACACTGACACGAAAACACGTCGATTGTTGTATATTTTCATAAGTATGTACGGTATTGAGTGGATTTTTATTGATCTAGATTTGGAAAGACGAGATTTTCAAGTTTTGTTCTGCAAGGATTCTGTATGAGATTTGATGGTAGGAGGTGATTCGCTGGAATGTTCACCCGTAAGGGACGTTTCATTCGTGCATTGGACATTTATCAAGTTTCTTTCCCTTCGTTACGATCGTCTAGATGAATGTGGCGATTTTTGGCATGTTGTTGCTACTACTAATAACGATCTGTATGTTCGTGTTCCTCGTATCCTATCGCTGCTGGGCTCGGAGCGTCCATTCGAACGATCCAATTCGCATGGGCGCATCGGGGCCTCCGATTGCTGGTCGTTTGTAATGATGATGAGAAAAAAGCACGCGCGTCGCATGTTGTTGATGGTGTCGATACCGTTTCTCGACGTTGGATCCTCGACGGGTTACCGATCCTTTCGTTCTTGTATTTACAGCCGTTCGAGCAGCACAGCACCCACACGGCGAGACCCTACATGTCACAGTGAGTTTATCCCTCGCGATTCGTTCTACAGCAGACTTTCCGTCGAAATTCGGACGATTGGGCAGAAAAATTGATCGGCAATTGTTTGCAGCGCTCTGAAGGAATCTGGATACGAAAGTGACTCGACGCTGGTCTTCCGAAGACGAGAAGACGCCAGTCCGCTCAGTCCTTTGGAACAAAGACTCGCCTACAAGACAGTGCAGCGCGGCGGCGACGTGCCTCTTCACGGCCTCCGAAAACCAGCACCCGAGCGTCCCAAGGGTAAGCGACGTCGTCGTGTTTTTTTCGTTTTTCGATCCTATCATTTTTCGAAATATCTTCGTTTTCCGATCGCTTGTTTTACCAATTTTTTCTCTCTCACTCGATCATCGCCGTATCATTCACGACCACCTGTCACAATTTCGTACAGATGATCACGACGATTCGTCGCAGGAACTAACGAATCCGCTGGTAAAAACGAGTAGAAACATGATTTTCACGCAGCAGGCAGCATTTTTTTTTCAATGGTTTGTCAGCTTTTTTGAAGCGTTCGATAACTCCAGCATGGTTTTGCATTCGCAGCATGATTATTTTATCGTTGAGAAGTTCGAATTTCGGGTGACTTCAACGACTGGGGGGCAGTTTTTCGGGGGGATGGAGCGATCCCCGTCGCAGTCGATGGTGTCACTCGTGAGACGATTTTTATTCACGCACGTAGGAGATTTATGTAGCTTGGAGTAGTTTCCAAAAACGTGCACCGCTATCACAAGTCTATCGATATTGGAATGCAGTTGAATTATTTCCACACGATTTTTAAAGCTCTCGGCACGCCGCGAAGGATAAAACAAACTAAGGACGTCGAAGGTGTCGTCCACACGCTGAAGCTCGAATGAAATGCTCGAGAAACACCCAGCTTGTCTTTTGGTGACAGGGTTCGTAATTGGGGTCTTTGCTCGAGGCATCATCGAATCTAAACGTTCTCGATGTGTCGGGTATCTGTCCACAGACGACTCGACGGTTCAATACTTCCCGATATCACCCACGCTGACGCGTATCCACATACGTAGGAGGAACGCGTCGTCGAAGGATTCGTTGCTCGCAGCCGCGGAAGTAGTCTCTTCGGCTCCGATTCCGAGTAACCCGATGTATTTTGCTCGTTACAAGCGCTCAGCACCGTCGCTGCAGCTTCCACCGCGAAGCGACAGCAGATCACCCCAGAGGCCCGTGACACGTTCACGATCGGCCTCCTCCACAATCGAGTCACCCACGGCGACTGAACAGCCTTTTCTCAGCGCCAACCCCCCGTCAAGGCCCCCCTCGCCACCGCGCAGGAGATCCTCGCGGAACAATTCGACCTTGAAGTTGTACTCGAAGATGCAGGTATCTGACAATCCACAGGCCCCAGCGAACCGACGGCACGAGCAGTGCTTCAGCGCCGACAGAGTGTCCAACATAAGATTCCTCAGGGACAGATTGTCCGGCAACCTCGAGAGGCACCGCAAAGACAAGGAGGAGGCTCACCAGCAAAGAGCGAAGATCTCGAGAACGCTGTCGAATAGCCCGGTGACGTCGCGGACGAAGATTACGTCGACTGTAACCGCAGATCTGCCGGGTCGACTTCGAGACGCTTCGAGAAGTGCGTCGAGTTCTGACCGTGCGAAGGTGAGATCCAGCCTGTCTTCGCCAAGGCCTCGACAGTCCAGGGAAGAGGAGCGCAAGGACGCTGCTCTGGGAAGAGGTGACGAGGACAAATCGAGTACGAAGAGAGTTCCATCCAAAAGCCCGATGTCTACTAGTTCTAGAGAGTCTACGGTGGATCGGTTGTATTCTCCGGAACGAACCTGCCAGCACGGTAGTCGCGCCAGGATTTTGGACGCCGGCCCGAAGAAGGACAGGGGCAAGCTGAAGAGGACTAAGAAGGAGCAGGACGAGGCCTGTAAGAGGCTGAGTCGGTCACCGGATCTGTCCTCTCCCGTGGAAGTACGAAGGGTTTTGCAGAAACAACGCGATAAGGACAGTAGAGACGTGCAAACGAAGGTGCTGCCGTCTGGGACTGTGGTGAAGAGCTCGACTACTCTGTATTCGACTGGACGCAACGCGAAACCGAATACCCCGGAGGACAAGTCACTGAGAGTAACGGTGGCGATATCTTCGAAAGGGCGAGAGCTTCTGCGGAAAACCACGGAGACGACGACTTCCAATCGTGGTCAGGTGTCGAAGACGTCCTCGGTCACGACTTCGCCGATGGCCGCTCGTAAGACTACCTTTGCCGATCCGCCGCAGCCTGAAAAAGAGAAGGGAAAGATGCAGCGCGAGAATCTGAGATCCTTCGACAGCCGAGAGTCGTTGAGATCTGCTTCGTCCTTCGACACTGAGCTGCTGACGCTCAGCGATACGAGCAGACGAAAGCGGACGCGCGAGAAGCCCCAAACGATCGTGGGAACGGCTAACAGAAGACCGGAGGTGATCAGTGTGAATCCTGAAACGACGGAGCGGAAGGATGAGAAGCGAAAGTCGAGGAAAGATAGGAACGGCGAGGTGCTGAAGAGCAGATCTGCTGCTGGCAAGAAACACGAGCCTGAGAGGAGAAGACCGAAGAAGGCGCTCGGGAAGGCGGCTGGGTCGGAGATCGCGAAGGAGTTGAGAAAGATGGAGCCTCGAGACGCGACACCTCAGACTTTAACGGTAGATCGCATCAAGCGGCATCAGGAGATCGTGAAATCTGATACCTTTTTCCAAAATCTGTTCCTGAGGAATATCTCTTCCCCGACGCCTTCGCAAGTCAGTGCACTCGGGCGATACTCCGTTATGGAGAAGGCCAGACTGTTCCAGAGAGAAAATCCGGATAACTTCAAGTCGGAGCCCTCGTTGAGATCCCTGAACATATACCTCTCCAGCAAGAGACCGGTTTCCAATTCGAAATTCAAGAACTGGGAGCGCGAGAGTATTTCTTCGAGGTGTTCCAGTCCGTACGGCGTCAGCTGGCCAGGACGTTCCGTGTTTCGGAAGATCAGCAAGTTTGACAGTTTGTTGAGCATCGAAGACTACCCCGAAGAGTTCGGGTTCGCGTCCTCGTCCCGAGGACGCAGCCCCGATGTGACGAGGGAGTGCTACAAGGAGAGGAGCCTCAGCGAACCACCCTTGAAAGTATTGCCAGAAAACGAGGACGAGTTCGGAGCTCTGCAGCAGACTCCACCGCGGCCAGCATCACCGTCGCCGATCCGTTCACCGGCTTCCCGCAGGATACAAAGCCTCAGGCATCACAGAGATACCCCTGGCACAACGATCGTGGGTAAAGCTCGTGCGAGAAGCGCCGAAGAAGTTGATCAGCGCCGGAAGATCGGATCCTCGAGGTCGAATCTGTCCACCTGCAGAAGCACGAGTTCCCTGAGCTTGTCGCAGGCCGATAGAGAAGAGTATCAGCGATACGTCCTCGAGATGCTGCACTGCAAGCGTAAATCCAAACGGTACAAGGATCTCCACGACTTCTACGCGAGCTTAGAGCGTATGGGTGAGCTGGAGCGAACCGCCTCGACCGGTGACTTGAGACCCCGACACAGGAACGAAGAGATCATCGACTACGATCGTTGGAAAGAGGTCAGATCGAAGGAACGTGCGGAAAAGGAGCTGCAGGTTCTTTACGGAAAATTGAAGAGCGCTCAGAAGGAGAAGGACTTTCTGTTCAGGCCCAAAGAAGTGGATCAGTTTCGGTGGAAAGGAGATTCTGGACTGCGATGCAAAGAAAAGTCCGTGGAGAACATTCGTGAGCAGTTTCAGATGCTGAAGAATCGGGAAAGCGATCTGGAATGTTCCAGGCGACGAGATCTGGAAGCTCGCAAAGACGTGTACAAGCCTTTGTGGCGTGGTAGTTCGGTCGCAACGGTTGCCAACACCCTCGACAGAAGAGCCACTATGTCTGGGACTCCGGGACACTCGATAAAGCCAGAGCTACCGAAGTATCTTGGTGTCAGTAGGAAGCTCTGGAGCAGTTTGTCGGTGGAACAAGTGAACGCCTTGAAGAACCAGCTGAACGAGATCTATAGCAGTGACAGTCCAAGGCCAGAAGTGGAGCGAGGTAAGAAGACGAATCACAAAACCACAACCGACTACGAAATAGTCGTACCCCCTTCGCGCGAGGAGTTCGGGGATGACGTTCACGACGACAGCAACAAGGCACTCCACGTTCGGTGTCACTCCATGGTTACGCCAGATATTTGCAGGATGACGGAAAAAGTGGATGGGAGGTCCACAGCGCCGGAGAGTGCTCCGTCTCTGAAGCGGAGTGGCTCCATTAGTCACGTAGGAACCGTGGAGCGCTCTCAGTCCGACAGATCCGTCTTTCCACAAATGTCGGAACTCGAGAAGAAGCGACTGTCTCTCACGCTGAGCAAGGAAGTTCTGGATAAGGTGACCCAAAGGAGATCCTCGTCGTCCGTTCTCGGATCCGTTTCTCCGCGCGAGACGAGAGGAGCTATCGCAGCGGCATCCGCTCAACGGAAAGCTGTACAGACAAGCGCCAGTATCTCGAGTGCTTCACCGAGGACGTGCTATTCGTTGGAAATGTCCGAGGAGGGTGCGAACAAGCAGAAAGACAGGAGCGACTTCCTGTTAGTTCTGACACCCAGCGACGAGACTCCGAGTGGAAAGCGCAGAGTGGAGAACGTTCTGGAACAATGGTCGAAGAAGGCACCGGAACTGGCGATGGTTGTGCCCATCGAAGAAGAGAACAAGAAGACGAAGACGGGGTCGAGCGTGAGGACGGAGGAGCAGGACAGCGCTACCGAGAGCTCGGAGGCATCGGTGAAGACGGTGATATATCAACAGGGTAGCAGCACCGAAAATATAGGCAAGAAGGTGGAGTTCTTCGAGCAATTCGACAACGCATCCGGTGATAAGAGTACTTTGGCGATGGGGGATGTGGAGGAATTTTCCAAGCATGAAGGGAGGCTCGACCAGGCATCCGGCTTCTCGCAGAGCTTCGCCGACCTGAAGGAACTCTTCGGAGAATCGGAATCTGCGAGGTACGCGGTGCTGCCAACATATGCGACGCGTCCTCGTAGTACTTCGCCCAAAAGAAGTCCTCCAGCCACGCCAGAAGTGCGTTGCCGTCAACCGAGAGCAGCGGAGAGCTTTCGATCGAGAAGTGCTAGTCCTCGTAACGCAGTTTCGAATGCCTCGAGCGTCGACAGTATCTGGAGACGGAGCGATTCTCCGGATCCCGAAAGATACTGGCGCGCTTATCTGAAGCTCGTGAGAAGCGGGGCCGTGAAAAAGCTCCGTGCGAAGTTCGAAAGCCTCGAGGAGTTGTCTGGAGGCAGGACAAAGCTGAGCCCAGTACCGAAGCGATTTCAGAGTGATCCGGAACTGACGAGAAATCTGTTGAAGAAGGGAGTGGACAAGGTCATCGTGAAGGGTCAAGAAATCGCGGATGTCAACTGGCTCAGGCGGAGGTACGAGTCGGTGCGAGGTCGGGCGAGAAGAAGAGGAGCTTCTCCCCCGATCCCGAGAATTCCTCTGCGCATGGAGGACCTCGGAATGCCTCGCATAAACGTGATCAGCAAGTTAGCGGAGCTACGAGAAGATCGCCGCAAGCAGCATCAGCCGCGTTCGGAGCAGCGATCGTCCTCGGGATCAGGACTCTGTGCTCGCAGCTTGGAGAGAAGGGAACTGGAAACTAAGAAAGTGGTGGGACAAATTCGGAGGAAATTTGAAAAGGACGAAAACGTTTCTATTCTGGGGGAGATGTTCACCTCTGCCCCGAACGTTCACGAGCTTCGAGACATAGCTCCGTATCTGGCGGGCGAATGGGTCGCGCACAGATATCCAAGTCGCTCGGACAACGCCAGATGCCTGTCCTCTCCGGAACTAGTCCAGTCTCGCCTGGACGAAGCTTCTCTCGAATGCTCGTTGGGGGATACCCTGACCGGAAGGCCGAGAGCTACTTCGTCCTCTCCGGTGAGGCCTCGAAGACCACCTTCCATCCTGAAACAACCTAACCCAAGAATTTCCGCGACATCGCACGACAAAGATCCGTTCGCCGACCAAGTGTTCGACCCTAGCAAACACAGACCGAGGTACAGATACCAGCCGCCGCAACCACCGATGCAACCACCGCCGCCGCCACCACCTCAATCCTCCAAATCTGTCCGCAAAGAAATGACACCCTGGTGGCCACCGATCCCGACCTACACTGCTCGGCCAACCGTCACGTTCGAAGGTCACTATCTGGCCAGATCGCTCTCCGAGCCAAGTTTCGTGATGCTTTCTCTCTGAATCGAATCAGACCTCCGGGAAAATGAGGAAGAACCATAGGAAGTTTGAAAGATGTGATGTTTGCTACAACAACGGGAACATCACGTAGACTCCGACGCCGATTCGATTTTCTGAGCGGCACGTATGAGATTGTCTTCGGAGGCCTGTCCGTTACAGCAGATCACATCTTTCATCGTATGAAAAAAACTCCTCATTTTCGCTCGGAGGTTGCGACGTTGTTGCTAATATCGATAGATCTGTCATAGAAGAGTACGCGTAGTTGGAAGAATCTGCGAATTAGTGCTTCGTTACGCTCAGCCTCAGAGGCTTCTGAAGGTGGAAACGATCGGTAGCCTTTAGAGCTTGAGATGTTCTCAGGCTTGTTATCTTAGTTATAGATTAGCTTGGCTAATTGTTCACATTATTTTCATTTTGTTTGGCTGATATATAGAGTACGACGGTGCACCCCCACCCCCGCCAAAAGCTCCACACTACAAAGGCGATCGCCAAGGTAATGCAACATCAACAACATCCAGCTAGTCCATAAGAAATCGCCGCTTGTCACTCATCCGAAAAACGAATGCTCGTTTCCGTTTACCGTTTGTTCTTGTTCCTCCATAGAATTCGCGAATGCACGTACCCGAAGCGTTTGCAAGAAGATTCTCAAGCGAATGTATCCTAAAAAACAGGCATGATGTCGGCACGATTCTTTTTTGTTTCTTTTTTTTCCTCTTTAGAAATTTGCAATCGCATGAGCAGTGCAACTCGTTAGATACGACCACTTCGAAGAGAGTATACGTACAGGGCGTATCACCTAACGTGTCCAGGATGGGCGGGACTTGGTCGACGCGAAGCCGACTTTACAAGCACGTTAAATCGTTGCTGACATATTTCTCTCGTTTCCTGTTCTCTTCTCGTGAGAATTTCAAATTAATGAAAATCTGATGCTCGCTGAGTGGCTGAAGGGGCGCGGCTTCGCGTCGACTGAGTCCCTCCCATTCTGGACACACCAGGCGATACACCCTGTATACCTCCCAAACAAAATTCCAAAGCCATGCTGGTGCGAGAAAGGCGTCATGGGAGCTTCACTTCGAATAAACGTTTTCATCTCGATTCCATACGTTGTTTTTCGTTGTTTCAACACGTGACCATGGACTTTTCTCATTTGCTCATCGATCACGCTTGTTATTTGTCATCCACGGGCTCGAGCTGTTATTATTTATCATCTACGGACTCGGAGAGACTATGTGATAAGTAGATTGAATTTATTGAGGTTAAGTAGCGGATACCTCGACCTGAAATCGTCTCGTTCCTCCGCGATATCCTATAAATTATTCCGACCGCTCGTGCGTTGAAAATGTCAATTGAGCACCAGCAAGAACAGCGAACGAGCATCTCTAACGACGTCATTTCTCGCATATCAGACATCCACGACTCCGAAACGTCGTGCTATCATACCGAAGTAATTCCTAAAAAAACAAAAATTAAAAAAACACTTTGTCGCGGCTATTTCTTCGCGCAGGTATTTTTTGCTCGTCCTTTTTTCAAGTTTTTCACAAAGATTTCTAAGCTCCCGAAACTTGTGGGCATTCCCAGCGAAATCGGCCAGATGAAACGTTGGCAATTCAGTCGAAAGTACAGTACAGCGAAATTGGACGATAATCCCGTCGATATAAAATCGTAGTTCTACAATTTCTGAACAGTCGAATAACGGCACTCCAATAAACATCAACAACACTCCCATTATTCCATTCGCCTATCAATTTCATCGCATCAAAAACGCTCGCATCCACGTTCATTGGCGAAATCTCACGATAAGACAACGATCGTCGTTGTTATTATTCGCGTATCGTCGACGCTTATCAGAGAGTAAATTCGAAAGATTTTCCCCTCGATCTAATCCCTTCGCCAGTGACGCGATGAATTTCTCCATCTTGCCAATCTTCAAAATTATTCGACATTCTTCGTCCAACGAATACAACGATACTATCGCCATTCGAATACACTTCCACGATTCGACAGACACGAATGATTCGCCCATTCGGAAATTATCTGAAATATTTGCCGCATTTTCGAACACGATGATAATGACCAACGTCAACGATGTAGATAGCGTAGGAGCAAAATACTCGGCGGTACCCCAGATACGTTCGGGGATAAGGAAAGATGGTATCGGGAAGTCGTTGGAGTTAAACGCGAAATACCGTAAAAGGCTCGCTCGTTTCACGGTCACGATTCGCACGCGAAGGAAAACACCTGACTCGTTTCCTAATCGCGAGGTCGCCGGTCGCGATGTACGCGCGCGCGAGGCCTAAGCAGCGAGAAACTTGGCGCGTCAGGTCCGCCGACGAATCGTTGCTCGAATAAAATTGCCCCGTTACCATTTAACGGTTGCGTAACAATCGGCAAACAGCCGAAGCTCGGAGCCGCGCGTTAATAAGACCTTGGGATAAAAAGCGAGCGCCAGTTGTTCGGTGAGAGATGAAAGAGCAGGCGACGGAGTCACGGCGCGACGGGAGCGAAATCGAAATCGGTTTTATCGGATTTCGACGAATGAATCAGCGTCGTTCCGATCCCTCGCGATGTCCGTTCACCGCGGTTTCTTCGTTCGTCGCGGCCGTCTTCGCCGCGGCGATCGTTGCATTCGTCGCGATACAAAGTTCTCGCGTTTGTTACAGCTTCGTACTTTATCTAATCTATCCGCAATGATAATTCCGCCCGAGTAACGTATCGCCAGGAGCCTCGGACAGTACTCGAACGACGATCGGGCTCGTAGCACCGTCGCGCGAACGGGATCGCGAGAGAATCGAGCGTCGATAATCGGTCTCGTAAGTTCGACGAGGATATTGGAAACGCATACGCGCGCGTATTCCAATGTTCGAGTAACGGTAGCGAATACTCGAAGAAAACGTCATCGGCTGTCTGAACCGCGTACCGTGGTAAACGGTTTGGAATTGAAAACTGTACGTCGTCGAGCGTGTATGATTAACGCGACCGAGCGTCGCGTTCGTATAGCGACAGCTGTTTCCTCGATCGCGGCGAACGAATAGACGTCGTCGTCGTCGTCGTCGTGTTACGCGGAGAACTTCGACCCGCGAATAAAGCTCGGAAGTCCGCGCGGATCTGGGGCCTCGGATGCGTGCTTTTCAATTAATAAACGGATGGCATCATCGCGCGATTATAGGTGACCTTGAACCGTTGTCGCGGCAAAGAAACGACTGCCAGCTCGCTGATACGAACGTCGAGGGTGAATGGGGAACGAACGCGATGCGAGTGAAATTTAATGGAGTTACAATGAAAACGAGTGACGCAAGTTGGCGGTGTCGGAGAATAGAAGGGAACGCGGAGGAATTTTGGAACGAATGATTGATAGTCGATGGAAAGCGAATCGAATCGAATGGATAACAACGACGAGGCAGTCGAGCGTGTGACCTTGACGCGACTGAGTACCAGTTAGAATGCACGACAGAAGCGACGACGAATGGTAATTTCGAGTGAAATGTGATGGAGGATGCGCAATAACGATGAGAATGAATGCGATTGATATTGAAAGTATTGCAGAAGTGCGAAGTTTTGGAGTTTGACTGGTAGTAGTTTTGGGAAATAGGGGCGACGAGTGAGAGTGTCGGAGAACGAAGGAAGGTGTTTGACGATTGGATGTTGCGAGAATGAATGAGAGGCGAATGGTGGAAGTAGCGGAAAATGAATGCGATGGAAGGTGAGTGAGAAACGAGTCGAATGGAAAGTGGCGAGAGGGGAGTGGATGGTAAAAAAATTGGGGTCCAAGAAGAAGAGAAGTGAAGGGAAGCGAATAAAATGGAATGGATATGAATTCGACCGCGAGATATTGTTTTTATTCGCTTTCGTCGATTTCGAGGAGGCGGGAGTAGCTGAGCCGTGTAAAGTAATTCCTGGAGAGGAACGCGCGTTCGAGTCGGAGGATAAGCGATCTGTGGCTAGTGCTACTACGAGGTTCAGACAGCGTGACGTTTTCGTAACGATCGTAAGAAGTGGCCGTAGAGTGTGTTCCGCCGCTTCGAAAAACCATTGTCTTCGAGCAATGTCCGAAGGTCTGACGTGACGAAGGTCCGGCGCGCGCGCGATTCGTTTGGTCGACGGTCGAAAATAACAGAAGTGAAACGACAACCGTTCGGTTTACAGTTCGAGCGTTCGGAGATCGGCGGAAGCGTTGGGAACGATTTTCCAGCCGGAGTGTTGAGTGATGAGCGCGAGGTGTGATTCGCCGGAGTACGAATGAGAGATCGGTAGTGCGGGATCGGTAAGAGATGGAGCGCTACAGCGTGCCGAGACGACCGGCGCCGAGTTATTACAGCAGCATCAACGATCTCGAGCGGAGTGAGCAGTGGGAAAGTTTGGCGGCGGACATCGATGACCTTGAGCGTGAAAGAGCGATAAATCGGTCGCGGGACGAGGCGAGAAAACAGACGTTGCGTCGCCGATCGATGCCCGAGCCTCAGCACACCTCGTTGTTGTACGTGGACGTGAATTTCGAGGGAGACGGTGACGAGATCGGCGCGAGAAACGCGACGACGATCGATTACCAAGGTCGGGAGATCGGTAACGATTACTTCTTGCCGATCGATTCGGGATCGGTCGACGAGAGCGTGGAGAGTTGGAGTTGGACGTCGAGAAACGACTCGGCGCCGGTGAAGCAGGGTTACGAAAATCGGTATGACGCGATAGATCGGTATCGGTCGGGCGATTTTCACAGATCGGATTCGATCGTCTACGAGGAACCGATTCGGCCGGACGTGGTTGCCGCGAGACGCAGACAGACCGGTCGACCTGGGGAAGATCGGTACGGAGACGAGACGGCGAAAAATGGGGGAAATGTCGAAAATCGGCAGGTGATCGGTGGGGAAGAGAATCGGGGGGCTTGGGAGACTCGGGAGAACGTTTTGAATCGGGGGTACGCGGAAAATCGGGAAGATCGGTTGGACGACAAGGAGAGCTACCGGCACAGCCGGGAAAAACTGCACGAGATCTTCCGACGCAACCAGATTTTGCGCAGGGAATTCTTCGCCGAGACACCCAAGAGCGCTGATTCCAGCCCGTTGAGATCTGCTAGCGGAAACGATCGGTTCGGCAGCGTGGAGACCGTGCGAAGTCAGAGCAACAATTCCGAATCGAGTTTTCCACCGAATCAGAAGACCGAAACCGATCGTCAGGCCGACATTATCGACGCGAGAGGTAGCTTCGTTGACCTGATCGTCGGCCGAGGCAAGGACTTGAAGTACGCCTCGGTGAAGAACCAAACACCGAATCTCGAAGAATTCGGGAGATCGGCATGCGACAAGAAGCCAGGCTACTACTTCAGTCTACCCAGAAACTCGGGATCCCGATCTAATGGATATCGCGGCACACCGGAACCATCCGACATCGAGTTGGTTCCCACGAATCGATCTCCTCTGTTGCATCGGGAAAATATTCCCACTCCGGTTCCTCCGCTACCAGAATCCGATCCTCCGTTATCGCTATCCTCTCACCAATCATTCGTCGGATCCGTCGATCCGATCGCGATTTCCGATCAACTACCCACTGCTTCCACGGACTCAACATCAACTTCCGTCCCATTTTCTACAGTCACGCGACAACCCTCCTCGATTTCCACCGATTCCTCGTCGATTTTTCACCACCGGACGATTTATGGCGCGGAAAAAACGACCCCCGACCGATTTTCTTCCACCTCCATCGATCCCCAATCATCTTCTGTCCCCTTCTATTCGGCGATCGTCTCCGATCGTTCAGCATTCGTACCTCAAGCTCAAGTACCTTTCGATCCCCCAGCACTTACTTCCGACCGATTTTCTTCTACTTCCACCGATCCACCTCCGATTTCTAACCGATTCTCGTCACTTCCGCCCAACTCGACCAATCCTGGCACCCACTCGTCGTCTGCAACTCAACTCCAAACACGTTATAACCCATCAACAACGATCACCGATGACTTTTCGCAGAAATCCTCCAATCCCCCGCCGATTTCCAACCGATTTTCGTCACTTCCACGAAACTCGACCGGATCTAACGCTCACTCGTCACCTGCAACTCAGCTCCAGACAAATTATAACCCATCAACAACTATCTCGGATGATTTTTCGCTGAAATCTTCCAATCCACCACCGATTTCCAACCGATTTTCGTCACTCCCGCGAAAATCCTCTGCTCACTCGACGCGCATCGCTCGTCGAGATTCCGACGTCCTAGCAAACGCTTCGAACCAGCAAATCGACGTACCGATTTCCAGCTCGCGTCCGCAACGATCTTTGGCAAATACCGATCTTCCCAGCCGTAACGTCGAAGCTCCCTTCCCGCAACGACCAGTCTTCGGCGATTCACCCGCCTACACCCCAGATTCCGAGGGACTCCGAATGCTCGACAAGTTCGAAGCTTGCATCGAGAACCGAAAGCTGACCTCTGCTCATCTGAGCTCGCCCAAGGTCACTGCGCATGATTCCATGAGCGCAAATCGGAAATCGAACGTATACAAGTCCATGCCAGATCTGGCCAACCTCGACGCTAGCAGAAATCGTCACGGATCGTCGATTCCCAGGCTCGCAGCCAACAGCTCCATGCTCGATTTGCATCCAGATGCGTCTCGAGGTTTCGAAGACTTGGACCAATATCCGGGAGCGTCGTCGAGCTACTTGGAAGAGGCGAGACGATTGTACGCCGCTCAGCTCGATCTTTCCGACAGAACTTCCAAGCTCGCGCAGAGACGACGCGGCGTCCCGCCTCCGCTCGATCTCAGCAGGGTGTCCGAAGCTCTGAGGGTCGACAATGTCAGACAGGATCGGCGAGTCCTCCGCAATTATATGGAGGAAGACGCGACTCCGCTGCAAGCTCAACCGGTCAAGTACAAAGTGACGATCGTCGAGGATCACAAGAAGTTGATGCCGAAGAAGGAGACCGAGCTCGAAACCGTCAGACGCGAAGCTCTGTTACGCGAGACTCGAAATTTACTCAACGATTTCTCTCGAACGCGATCGGAGGATCCGCCGAGGAACGACGAGCAACGCGCGAGGCGACACTCTACCGGTGCCAACAGATACAAAAGCTCGCTCATCGTTTGGTGCGATGGAAATTCCACCAAGAGGACCGACAACAACGACCTCGCCACGGACCACGGAAACTCGTCGCTCGCCTCTGATCTTTCCACCGGAAGCACGGATCCATCCGTTTACGGTCCAATTCCATACAGTCAGTAGAAACGAGTCCCTTTTTTTCCTCGCACAATCGTCGCTGCATTGTTGCCTGTCGCCTAATTGCGGGGGATCAATTAATCACAAAAACATACGACGAAACACCGTTACGCGCTCTCCGGAAACGACCTAGAAAAATTCAAACAATCGAGTTCATTTTTCGGCTTACGTAACCGTAGAAAAACAAAGAGAACACCCTCCAAATAAATTGGCCAACCGATCGACTGTTCTGCTCCTCGCGATAATTGAAGAATTAACAAGTGACGCGCCGTTGAACATCCAATTGAAATAATGATTACGAACAAAGTTTCGCGAAATAATTCTCCGAATTGGCTAATATGGCTTCCGGTGTCGTTGGCAAGAAACTTGGAATAATTTTCCTCCGATTTATATGCATAGTTTTGCAAAATGAGATATCCGAATTTTACTTTTGAGATTTAGAAAAGAAAAAAATTGTCTCTCGTCGGTCGGTTATTTGTTCGTTGGGCAGGAATGTCCGATCGGCGGTATCAATAGTCGAAAACAGTAGGATAGAGGCGCGATAAGTGACGGTGAGTCATCGATAAGGGATAAGAGCACCGAAATCGATGCGACGAGGTGAAAAGAACGTAGCTTACTTATCAACGCCTCGTTACATCGTCCGAGATCGTTGATCGGAAGCCGATAGAAATTTGTTGTTTACAATCCAATTTAACGACTCGATACTCGGCGGCGCGTACGATTCTGGGGTCAAATCCATCGTGAAACTGGAACAACGGCCCCGTTTCACTACGCGCGACAGATGAATGTCCCTCCTCGCTTTCCACGCGAGAAACGCATGCGCCGATCGTTTCACTTTGCTGCGAGCGCGCGATCCTCGTTTGTACGATGACACGTCTCGCGTGTCAGTCGTATTCGCGGCACGCTTTGCTTTTCCCTCCGAAACGAATCGATCCGACGACAACTAAAACCGCGCGAAATATTCGGCAAACTTTGATAATCGATAGTCTCATCGAACGGACAGAAATCCGAGAAATACGAAAAAAATACGAGAAATCGAGTGCAGTCGACTAACAATCTGTTCGCGGCCTCGCCGATCGGGTGGCCCAATTTTTCCGTGATCTCCAGCTACGAAATTCGTAGTCGGGCCCGTCTTTCGCTAGCTACGGCGTTGAGTTCGTGCCACGCTACTGGTCGGCGCGGCGCGCGTCACGCCTCCGCGCTACCCCGAGCCAATCCAAGTCTCGCGCGCAGTACCGTAGTCTCTTGGCGCTCTCCGCTTTCAAGCTCATCGCTGTTGGTGAAACCGAACGTGAAATGAAAACGGGTAACAACGAAGTGATTTTCGGCTCGTTTTCGTACTCTCTACAGTTGGTTCGCCATTTTTGCGCGAAATCGTGATTGAAACGACTAGAGTCCCGGAATCAAATCAGAGATGAGGATCGAGGTCGATGTCTAGCGGAATAGAAATGCAGCTGTGGCAAGAAACCTTAGAATTTCAGCCAGACTAACGAATCAAATAAGCGCGAGCTGCATTGCAAGTAGGGCAAATCTCGTTAACCAGCCGCATCACTCGTCATTTTAACCGTTTCTTGCGAGCAATATACGTATAATGCACGCGGCACCAGATTGATCTTGTGGGGGCAGTTTCGATCGAATTCCATTTCACAAATGTCCAGGCACATTTCTGCTCGGGGTGAAATTTAATAACGATAAATCAGTCATCGAGAATTGTCCACGCGTAAGAAAAATTGGTTCACGACGCTGGGTGAAAATATGATGCGAGGTCGCGATACATCGGGTTGAAATTGTTCTACAAGAAGGATTTTCCCTTCAAAATTGTACATCGCGCCGGAAATGCCAGTTTTTTCCATCGACTCGTACCACGTGCGAGCGTGGATCAACAACGCTTTACAACGCTTTGATTACACTCTGGGAAAAACGAACAATTGGCGCTTTTTTCATGGACGGGAGTCATTGCCGAGCGAAATCCCAAAAGTTTCGAAAATACATTACGCAACGATTTCTCGCGTATCTCTCGACAGACTAATTCGGATAATTACAACCGCCTCGTTGATTTCGCGGCTCGTCGAGAGGGAAAGTTTTTTTGTTCGCGGAAAGCCAATGGCCGCGCGTGCGAACATTGCGTAAACTCATTCGGGACGAGCAAAACGAGGCGGATAAAAAAAAAAACAACAAGGCGACTCCGCGATTGTTTCACCGATCGTTGTTCGTTCGCAGAGTCGCCGAGGCGATACGTCGAGGGCGAAGTTACGATTCATTATCGTTCGCCGGTCCGCACCGAAGCCAAGGAAGTTCTGAGCGAAGCTGAACTGGCGCGAAGGAGCGCCGAAAATATGCGACGCGTTTATCAAGAGGAAAGGCGTCGCAAGTATCTGCAAGAATTGCACGACATCGACTCGCGTCGTCACACCGATAATTTCACGTGAGAATAATCATTTCACCGCGAATTTCCGATCTCCGGAAATTAAAAAATATTTTGTGCGAATCTTTCAAAAATTTGGTTGCAAATTTGAGAATAACGGAGGCAAATTTCTGCGTATACAGGCCTTCGCAAAAGTCGCCGATCCCGCTGAACAGATACGACGATTTCGTGGACGATCTCAGCCAGAGAAGTCGCTCCCAGGAGCAAACGCCGGAGCCACGACTCGTTGCCAAGGCACTCTACAATTTCGTGGGTCAATCGTCGCGCGAATTGACCTTCAGGCGCGGCGACATCATCTTCGTGCGTCGACAGGTCGACAAGAATTGGTACGAAGGCGAACACAACGCGATGATCGGTCTCTTCCCGCTGAACTACGTCGAGGTAACTCAACACCACTCGCAACTCACGTTTTTTAGTAGCTCAGAAAAACTCGAATCGAACGATTCGGATGATTTTTTCATGCTCTGCCAACGAGAAATAACAAAGAAAAGGACAAAGATGTGGAATACGTTCATACTCCTCTACGTTTCAGATTCTCCCTTACGATGGAATCAAGACGACAGCTACGCCGAAGAAACCGCACGAAGGACAAGCTCGCGCGAAATTCAACTTCGTTGCACAAACGACGCACGAATTATCGCTCGCCAAAGGTGAGTCGACTTTCGCGTTGAGGACTTTCATAAAAATGTGCCACCGATTGTTCCTCGTGGCGGAAACCGAAAGTTGGGCCGAAATTTGGAACAACGAAACTATGTACAAAATTGTAACGCGCACCATCGAATTTCGTAACGCATTTTTATTTGCACGAACCATTAATTCAAGTTTCCTAATGAAACGAAAGTTCGAATCATCATTGAATTTATTTCTTCAATGGACAAAATGTTCATCGACCATTGAATCAAGTTTTTCGATGAAATACATCTCCATTCGTCGCTGAATTTATTTTTTTAATGGAATACATTTTCATTCGATATTGAATTTGACTTTTCATTTTTTAGGCGATCTCGTCGTACTCACGCGACGCGTTGATGAAAACTGGTACGAGGGACGCATCGGCGGTCGGAAGGGAATTTTCCCGATCTCCTACGTCGAAGTTATGCACGAGCCCGGCGCGAGGCCAGGTAAGTCGAAGATTCCTTCGATTGAAATTACTCGGAAGATTTCAACTTCCCGCAATTAAATCGACTCTGAGTCAATTTTCCACCGGGTCAACGCAGCTTAATTTTCAGTTAACACGGTTGATTCGACTGCGTTTTAGGAGAAATGGAAATATATTCGCGAAAATGTTCGATTGAATTTTCTTCGATTTTAGAAACGATAGCGCAAAACAAGCCGGTCGCGGCGCCGGCTGCGCACAGTCTATTGTCGAATGGCTCGGCCGGTGGCAAGCTCAGCATGGGTCCCCATCACTACACACCAACGATTCCAACGAATACGAACATATCTCAGCCCCACTACAACTCACTGGTAAGAAAAACTCGAGCGAAAATAAATACGATTCCGTCGACTTTGTCGAAAGTACGAAACGTTTGCTACGAAAGCTCTATACTCCGACGCTTGTTGCAGCCAAGAATGGGAGGATCGAAGCTGCGCGTGGCGCCCATGAGCGAGACTCTCCACATCGATACCCATTCGGAACCCATGAGGTGAGCTTCCCACGATTCGTTCCACAACTCAACCAAGCCTCGGGTATCGAGGTAGAAAAAACGAAATTGACATCCGATTAGGACGATGAGAAATAGATCGTTGTAAAGCGAGTAAAAATTCGCGACACGTCGCAGCGATGGCTTTGCCATGATTTTGGGGGGAAAACGAGTGTTCGCATGTATGAACGAGTGGTTCGTGATTGCAGGTATCGTGCGTTGTACAACTACAGGCCTCAGAACGACGACGAGTTGGAACTGAAGGAGAACGACACCGTTTACGTGATGGAGAAGTGCGACGACGGCTGGTTCGTTGGCTCGAGTCAGCGAACAGGATTTTTCGGGACCTTCCCGGGAAATTACGTGGAGCGATTGTGAATCCCGATCGACGGGTCGTGGAAATCGTTGCGAGAGAGAGAGAGAGAGAATAACGTGAACAAAGGCGTCTCGAGTACGAAGCAAACGAAACGGTGCGTCGCGCCTGGCAAGATCGAACGTTATCGGAGGTGGAAGAAACGTGCCCGTTCTTTCTTCTTCCCCGACCCGGGGATACGCCGTTGTGTAATCGTGTCTATCGTCTTCCGTACAGCTAAGAAATATAAATGAACAGCGGAGAAATGGAGAATACGTGTATTATATACACAGAAATCGGCACCGAATGCGCGTGGATACTCGAGAGCCGGAAAAATATATAATACTGCATAGAAACGCGTCATATTAATACAAAGCGTAATATAAATAACGTTGCATCTACCAAAAAATAATAATTAACTAATAAATTGATTAGAGTATTATTTAATTAGCGTATAATAACCATAGTAATTTATTCACGAAACAAAGGAAACTGCGAGCCGGATGCTGTGGTCCATTTCGAGAGCGCCCAATTTTTTCCGCTCAGTTTTCACGCCGCGCTAAATTTTCCAGATCCGATCGGCGAGTGGATCGCGAAGGCGAACGAGATGGCAGCAGCCGACTCGCGTTTCCAACGTGAGAATCAAATTCTAACGGAAGTTGACGTAGAGATCCGTAAAGAAGGAGATCTGGACCGAAAAACGAAATTCCGATGTCGAATTCCTGTCCTTCGTCGAAATCCAATTTTCCCGAGAAAAAAACTGGTCGAGAATCGCATCGAATCGGAAAGGGCAATAAATCAAAACGCGAGGAGGAAACTCGGCGAGAATAGATTTTCCGGCTTGCAGACGTAGGAAAATAAAATTAGTTCCGAACTCGGATGCAGAATGGGCTCCCTGCGATTGGGAACTAGATGCGAAGGGATAGAATGTACTTGGAAGAAAACTTCGTTGAAATCGGTCGATCGACCTCCCGAAAATTCATATTTTTGTAAACATTATTTATAACGATATGATTGTTATATTGTACGGATATATATGAAACGCGAGTCACAGCACCGCGTCTAATTACAGTTTCGACCGATGCGAAAATTACGTGCGCTTCTCCCGCGTGATCGTAGGCTCTTTCCCTCATCGATGATGTTCGCGACGCTGAGAAAAATTCTCAAGCACGCACAAAGCTCGCATCGATGGAAATATCGCGGCTATGATAGAATCTGGCTGGAGACTTCGAAGGGACGTCGCGACAATGCGAAAGACTTCGCCAAAATAATCGTAATAATCGCAGAGGGCGTAAATGCAGTTCAAAATCAGACAATACTAATAGTTGTAACGAATACGATAACTGTCGTGCGACGGACGATTGTCTGAAAGCTCTGAGCCTCGCGTGAGCGTGGAGCATCTCTCGTTCTTCAGGATCATTGCCTAAATCCGTAGATCTACCGTGTACTAACGCCACCTTGCAGAAGAATGTCAATGTATTCGAATTATTATATGCGAAAATATTGTACAGAATTGAAATAAACACCAAATATGAACGTACGCGGAGTCTAGCAACTTTCAGACCCCCGGGAACGCGCAACTTTCGGATAAACCTATCGCGTTCGAATGAAGTAGCGAGGGACGATGAGATTTTCTCACGAAGTTTCGCCCAATTTGCGAAAATGTTACAAACTGCTGCAACACCGCGGTATCAATGATCAACGAGCTTCGGATGCCTCGGCAGGTTAAAGCTCGCGGGATCCCACAGAAGTCCAGGCACGGTTTGTACGAAGTCCGTGTATGTGGCACGCGCGAGGCCGAATAGCTTGACATGAGTCGTTATTTCGAGTTATGAGAGTATTATTGTCCAACGAATGCATTGGATATAAAACGATACTGTTGCTGTTGCTGTTGCTCCCCGTTGCTGCTGACAAGCACGCCGTTTTTCCTGAATTCCCAGTATACTTGTGAGTTTGTTTACACAGTTTCACAGACGACTCGTCGTTTATGTCGGATTCGTGGGGATTGAAAGTCGATGTGAGAAAAATTGTGGACAGGTACACGCGGATGATGGGAAGATAACACCCACGTGCTGATACTCGTTACGAAACGGGCAGCTGCAGCAAATAATCGAACCACGACTCATCCAGCCTCGAGAATAGGAAGCGTAGTGGAAGCGAACAGAATGTGGTGGTATAGTATTATATGACAGACGTATGTAGCTGCGGCGAACTCGAGATCACATTGGAAGCACGCTGAGACCTGGAAACGACCGATAACTGGGGGAAATGATTATGTCAACGGAAGTTGAGGTCAGGGTGACTATAATTGGTCGTGAGAAAGCAAACGGATGTAGCGCGGTGAAGTTTACCGCGAAGCGATATCTTACGCGGCACTGATTGGCTATCGCATGGCGGAGTAAAGAGCCTCGAAAGGATACACAGAGATGTATGAATCACGACCGAATAATTCAGCGACAATTAGCGAAAGAAAGTTGGGGATACTGAGGCGAGCTTGAACGAACACGCAGTCGTGAGAGAAGCTCGCATCTGTAAGAAGACGGACAACGAGGCGTTGGTCGCGCGCGTGGCTCCGATTATTGGTAAGTGTTACTCCGAATCCGGGAACAGGCGAAAAAGACTAGTTGTTTAGACAGAAAAACGTCCCTTCTATGCCACCGAATACGATTCATCGACTGGGATATCTACTTTTCCGTTATATTCTTATTGCTCGATGAATCCTAGTGGGAAATTTTGCTCCCGACAAAGATGAGGCCAATACAGAAATTTCTGTTGCTTTTCACGTGCGAGTAGATGGTATCGGCAATTTGAGAAACGAATGATCTTCCGTCAGCCTCTGCTGAATTTTCCTTGGCGTTTACAATCAGCTCGTTGGGACGGGAGATACCTATCGTGATGCTTGCCATTCGCGTTCGGAACGCGCAATCATGAGAACATTTCCAAATCATAGTCGCGAACTGCAAAGTCGATGAATGATTTACAGTGGGACCGGAAGACCCAAGTTGTCGAGAGCAAAAAATATCGGTGCGAGGACGTGCAGAGATTATGGGCCGACGATCCATTATTGCAAAGGCGAGAAGCTGCACCGCAATTGTCGCGATGCTTTCCTAATCCGATTTTCCCCACATTTCAAAGACTGCATTCGATGCAGTCTGTCGCGACAAGCATCCGTTTATCAGTGTTTCGCGTGCCTCAGCGAGCGACATCCTACGAATCATTTCACGGTTTCAGATACGTCGCGCGGACCACAACGATCTGAGGACGCTGAACGCGACGACGGTGACTGCTGTGATGGAGTCACCGTGCCTCAGAGAAGTGGATCTCCGGGGAACCCCTGGAACTGCGATGGCGAGACTCGGGACCGTTTAGCCTCCCTCGAGGAGAAATTCGGAGACAACGTGCGATATTCATTCGACACGCGGATTTGTCTGGATTCGCGGCCAGCGACGGGTTACGGGAAGAATGATAGATTGTGCATCAGCTTCACCCGTTTCTGAGGTCAATTTTACGACTGTTCGGTTAGTGGAAACAAAATCATCGCAAACGTGACGATTCTCGTGGAATTCGGATCTCTTTGTCTCTTTGCGAAGCGCGAGTGGAAAATCTGAGTACAGTACAATCTCTCGATGTCGTCACTCTCGGAACTTCCGTTTTCTCTAATGCAATCTCGGACGCTACTCCCACTCCTTAAGTACGCTCCGGTGTTCTCCGCATTTCCTGTCAATATCGCCGTTCGTGAGATGCGGTACAGATTATACAATTTCTACGCTTTCTCCATGAAATTACCCCTGTAATCGCGCGCGCTACTCAGCGGACAACTAATTCCAGAGTTTGATCATTTGCCGAAACAGTGGGGGAACCGAGATTCCAAGAAATATATTCCCCTAACCGCCCAAGGCCGGCGGTATTTGGGGGTTGCACCGTATTGAGATTTGACGTTACTTTTTAATAATTTCCATTCGTCAATAAGTCAATTAGCTATGTTTTGAAGGCATCCCACAATTGTTTCCAGCAACGGTCATTAGTGTATATGATATAAATATAATCGTCAGACGACACGAGTGTGGTGGGAAGTCCGTCAGTTGGACCGCAAAGGATGCCGCGCGCTTGATTCCTTCGGGAGCTGAGATCCACTTCGAAGGCTCGACTGACGGGTGTTCCACTATTCCCATAACGTCTGACGATTAATTTTGTATTGCGTTAGCTGTAAGCTGTCAACTGAATAAATTTCAGACTGCATATCATATTTTTTTTCGACTTCCGTCACCCACCGAATACCAAAAAAACACCCACGATGTACATCAGCTACACAGTTTTCTGAACTTCGTCGTTGAATAGTAATAACATCCGCGCTGAGAGATCGTAACGGCGATAATTTCAGTAACCGACTACGTAACTTGCCATGGCACTTCCAATTCGCACAGTTCGGTTGTAGTTCGGGATAACAGATACACCTGCAGCGGCCTAAAGATCACCTTCGAACCAGACTAAGCTCACGGAGATATCGACTGATGAAAGAGAAACACTGGGGAGCGGAAGGTGGATTCACGTTGGATTGAATTGATCGAAGGCCAACCAACGGATCTGGCAAGAAAAGTTTATCGCAGACTCCTATGTTGTGCGGCACTGGATGCTTGGGCATAACTCTGCCTCGCTAATCATTTGCCTGTGATAATTATACGTTCATCCACACCTCGGAAGATCCCTCTCCTCGTTCCATGGTAATTACGGGAAATAAAACAGCTCAACTAACCACGAATGCGCAGTCAAGATCGAGCCTCAGACCTATACGAGGGCGGGCAACGAGTCGTTGATCGTGCCTGTAGCTCTGACCTTCATCGAGTGTTGTTCCAAATCTGTGAGATAAAAATACCAGTTCTTTGCAAAGTAACGTGTCTTCTGTGTAGAATCGAGAAAAACGCGTTTTCCTCGCGTAGTAACTGCTTGTCCAGTTCTATTGAGTGTGCTATCGTCGGTTCAGACAGCTTGGGTAGAGGAGTTGCTCGTGCACCGGTGAAGTGTTTACGATTGCAGATAAGAC
This sequence comes from Arge pagana, assembly GCA_963969455.1. NCBI lineage: Eukaryota > Metazoa > Arthropoda > Insecta > Hymenoptera > Argidae > Arge > Arge pagana. The sequence continues at coordinate 3,764,450 of OZ018312.1, read as the reverse complement.
GAGATTTCAGAATCGCATTCGGCGAATGTGACTGTAGATAGATGATCGCGAGGGTAATGCCTCGTAGTTATGTTTATCGAGGGGATAAATTTAACCCTTACTTGACACACTTCCGCTGTGTGACATAGTTGACACACTGGGGTTTCTTGCACCCCAGCCAAAAAACTGTTATAAAAACTTAACGCTCGTGTATTTTGACCTACCAATTTTTTCACAGCTTCTTTGGATATCACTTTCCAAAGGAATATTGGTCTATCAACAAAGAAATTAACTCAAGTGGGCCAAAAAATTATTTTTAAAAAAAGTTCGCGTACACAAAATTAACTTGGGGTGTGCTGCACCCCGTATGTCGAGCAAGGGTCGATAAAAAGGATAGAGAAATTGGACGCATCACTCGCAAACTTTTCACGCGAATCATGATTCACATTCGTATTCTTTTCACTATTGCCGCAATTTCATAATTCGTTCGTCACTGGTTCGTGAGCCTCGCTGAACGACGTTGGCATCCTACGAGCTGCGGACGACGAGCGAAGGGATGAAGTGGTTGCTGCTACCGATGCTGGTCGCATTGAGCGACGGATCCGTCTGCACTAACAGCGGAAACTGTAGTTGCCTGGACGTCGACTACTGGAGGGGCGAAATTCGATGCCCGAGTGATTCGAACCCGAGATTTTTCGCTCGTTTCGACGCCCTTGCGGAAGAGGCTAAATTGGAATGCCGGAACGCGACTTCGTGGTCGGAGTTCGGATACCGGTCGACTTTTTCGTTGATTCGTCACTGGAAGACACTCCTCACGATCGAGCGATGCCCGTTGCCGGATGAACCCTTCAACCACATCTCCAGAAGATTCGGAATGATGCCGCCGGAACACTTGATTTTCTCCTCGCGCATGAATCTGAGTTCCACGTTGACGCGGCGACACTTATCGACGTCTTATCGAATCTTCAGATTGGGTCTGCCCTCCAACGGATTAACAGAGCTACCTTCGGACCTGTTTCAAGAGGTGGGCGGCCTCGAGCAGCTCGATTTGTCCACCAATGAAATAGCGGTGCTGCCGCGCGACATTTTTCAAGGTCTCCCAAAATTGTGGGAACTCGACTTGAGCTACAATGTCATCGAGTTCGTCGACTGGAGGTTGTTCGATAACTGCACGAGTTTGAGAAGATTACTACTGAGAGGCAATCTCATCACGAGTCTGGACCATCGCACGTTCCGCGATATATACCAACCCTACCAAGAGATCGACCTCGCTGAAAATCATTTGGAAACCTTACCGCTCGACGCGTTCGGCAACGCGAAAGCGCTGACGCTCGACATTTCTGGAAACAGGTTCTCCACGCTACCCGAGGAGCTCTTCGCACAGACCAATTTGACGGAACTAAAGTTGAGTCACAATCGCGCGAGCTTGAAGACTCTGCCGACGAACTTTCTGAACAATTTGACCAAACTCGAGAGAGTTATCTTGATGCGAAACAACTTGACTTCTCTACCGGAAAACGTTTTCTGGGATAGCTTTTCCGTGAAGAGCATCGATTTACGTGGAAATGCTCTGACTACGCTGCCGGAAAATATATTCAGGGATTCGACGGCGCTCGTTTCTCTGAACCTCTCCGAAAATTTACTGAGTTATTTGCCGGAGGGCCTGTTTGGCGCGCTGAGCAGCTTGCGGGAACTGAATTTGGCGAGAAACGGCCTACTCTCGCTTTCCGAGTGAGTACGATTGACCCGAAACGATATTCCCTCGAATCGCGTTGTTCATTTTGCCTCTCTTCACCTTTGCAGAAATATTTTTGGAAATTTGGATTCTCTGCTCGAGTTGAACCTCGAAATCAACAACATCACCAGCATCCATCCGGAAACGTTTCACAAGCTGCAAAAAATACGCACGATACGACTATCGCGCAATTCCGTCAACCTCACAGTTTCGAACTTCTTTATACTACAGAACTATTTCCACGGATCGACGATCCAGAAAATTTTCTTGGATCACAATAATTTGTCGGGGCAGCTCGAAACTACGGTGCTCGACTATGAAATGCCGGCGAATCTTCAGCTCGTAGATTTGACCTACAATCAGATTTCCACAGTGTCGGTGAGTTGAACTCTCCAAGGATTAGTCAATAACACGATTCGGAAGAGACCAAATTTGCAAGTGTCGAGGTTTTTCTTCGATGCATGCCGTTTTCGTAACTCGATATCGCTCGAATCCACTTCACATGTCTCTCGTCATTATTCACCGCATTATTTTTCAATTAGAAAAAATCAAAGAGCACGTTACTTCTCATTTTTACTTACAGTCCAAATATTACTGGACTGCAATGGATACTCGAGATATTTCACAATAATATTTCACACGTTGCTTTGCATCAGCAGACTATATCAACGTGTTCCATTCGTAGTAATCAGAACGACGATCAATGTAGAAGAAGTCTAACTCCTTTATAGCTGTAACCAAAGTTGCGAATATTGCGTATTTTTTTAACGCATCATCGAAATGTTTCATTCTCACTTTGAAAGTTTGTCAGCATTGAATACTGAAAATTTTCATCCACGTATATTTTCGAGTACGTATAGTTTTTTATTCCGAATGTCAATGAACTCGAATCGAATGGTACGATTGAATTGTGAATTCAATATTTTTCATTGATGAGATCATGAAATATTGTAGTATCAGTAGCGTTGGAGATGCATTAGTAGTTCGAGCAATCTTCAACGATATATTTTGCAGTTCGGGAATCCGCCGGCGGGATCCCGCGACGTCGAATACGACTTGAGGCACAACAACATACGGAGAATCGAGATATCGAAAAAGAATACACCGAAGATGAGTATTCTCGTCGATGACAATCCGCTCGATTGCGGATGCGCGATCTACGATCCGCTGACGTATCGGCACGAGACCACAGATCCGCGACCCGGAAAGAATATGAAGATTATTTTCGGGAACGCGTCGTGCAACGAACCGTACGAGATGTTGGGTACACCGGTAGCTGGTCTGACATTGGAAACATTCACTTGCCTCCCAGCAAACGATCGTTGTAACGTGCAGTGCACCGAGGGATGCGGTTGCCTGTGGCGACCTCACGATAAAACGCGAATCGTGGACTGTTCTTCCCGAAATCTAAGCGAGCTGCCCGACACAGTGATCAGATTCGTTTCCCCGAGCGAGAGCGGCGGGAATTGCACGTGGTTCAACTCCGAGAGTTGGCCCAGCACGGTCGTCCTGCTCGATCTCCGGAATAATTCGCTCACCGAAATACCGACTCTCAATGGATCCGTATACGGACACGTGACATCGCTCGTTCTATCGCACAACAACATTTCCAGACTGTCGTTCGTCGTGCTGCCGCCAAAATTGCAGGTCGGAGGGGGCAAAAGCTCGGTAGATAAGAAAGCTCGGCGGGGTACAATCGTGCTTTCACGTTTCAGATACTTCGCGTTGACCACAACGAGCTGAGGACGCTGGCCGCGACTACCGTGAAGGCCATGATCGATTCCCCAACCCTCAGAGAAGTGGATCTCTGGGGGAACCCCTGGAACTGCGACGCGGACACTCGGAACGGTCTCGCCACGCTTAGAGAGAAATTCGGCAAGCAGGCGCGATATTCGTTCGACATGCGAACTTGTCTGGATCCGCGTCAGTCGACGAGCTCCGAAGGGACCGATAGATTGTACATCAGCTTCGCTCGTTTCTGAGACCATCCGTCAGATTGTACGCGAGGCGAAAGCTCGCGATAGGTCCGTCGCGTTCGAATAAAGCAGCCAAAACCCGATACACGTCCTTTTCTCCAGATGTGGCTAAATAGCTGGACATAGAACGTAAATGTAAGCTGCGATGAGTATTGTTTCCCAAGGCGTAGTTTCAGTAACGCGTTCCAGATGAACACGCGGCTGCTCTCGACTTTGCAACGAATCGACAGCTCGAAGGCTGTTGCTCCGCGTCATCGTTCTTCTGCGTCGTTCGGGAAATGTGTTCTCCTGATTTCTTCGGGAAACCCGCGAGCACCGTAGACTCGCGATGAGAAGATGTCATTCATGGCGACGCGCGAAGAATTGGCGGCTAACGAGTTATCATGAAGGAAAACCGAGCAGATATTTCGCGCTACAGAGCTACGACAGATTATCAAATCTCAACTGATGCACTGACGCAGTGTGGTAATTACGTAGCGCAGAAGTAACGCGTTCCCGTTGTTAATCATCTGCCTCTTCCATCTGCGATTTCGAGACTCGACGCGCCCCGAACTCGATGGAAAACAAACTCGCACCGAATCTGCGATATTCGACGAAGGAGTGTCTGCATCACCGCCACCCACCGAATATTGGGGAAAAAAGTACTCTGTACATAAGGGATCGTCTCAGTGTGAAATTTTCGAAAAATCGATTTTTTTTTATTGCATTATCGGATAGTATACACTGTAATAAACATTCTCTCAAATTTTCAAATCGAAATTCAAAGTATTACGGTCGCTACAGCGTTTCTGGTAGAAAGGGAACGGAGCGAGACAGCTGCCTCGTCCGCCGCTCCGCTCGACCGTTATTCCCTTTGTTTATTTTTCTACCTGCGTGTGTATCCTTCTAGGTACCTACGTTCTATAACTTTCGAAAATAAACTTGCCAAGCATTTCAGTTCGTTTTCGACATCGACCACGTGTAGGCATAAGAGTGAAACCTCCAAGAAAAAATAAAAATGGATAGAAAAGGCAAAAGAGACATGAAACCTCGACGTGATAGGAAAAGACCCGCAAAATTCAAAGGCACAAATCGACATTGTATTGAGACAGATACATCATTTGCAAGTACTTCGGCGGCGAAAATAGGGAGAAAGAGTCCGGAGTTTGAGGTCAAAATCGGTCCAACGTTCAGCTACGTTTTGATCGAATTTGCCTTGGTTTTCGGCGCTCTTCAACAACTCGTGAAATGTAAAAAGTGTGATGGTGATGTGCGATTCTATAAAAAATCTATTCGAGGGTTGGGATTTAAAATTTGTGTTGAGTGTTTGTGTTCGGACCCGGCCGAGATCAACTCTTGTCCGTTGATAAAGAATGCGTACGAAATCAACCGTCGTTTCTGTTTCGTCATGCGAATACTCGGCATCGGCATACATGGCATCAGAAATTTTACCGCATTAATGGATCTAAGTTCAACTTTCAACAGCACAACGTATTACGGAATCATGAAAACGCTGCACATTGTTGTGAAATCGGTATACGAGGCCGTTATCCGAAAAGCAGGCTCCGAAGAAAAAAAAAAAAATTTGGAAGCGGAAAATCGAGCGGATATTCTCACGGTGTCTGGTGATGGATCCTGGTCGAAGCGCGGTTTTACTTCGCGCATGGGTATCGTCTCTGTGATTGGAAAATACACCAATAAAATCCTGGACGTTGCTGTTCGGTCAAGCTTTTGCAGAGCTTGTTCACTTTGGAAGGGAAGCGAAAACACGGTCGAATACAATGCATGGTATGCGACGCATGAACCGGAGTGCAACGTAAATCACGAAGGCAGCGCTGGAAAAATGGAGGTTGATGGTATGCTCGAAATTTTCAAGAGATCTGAAGAAATCCACAATGCAAAATACGGATTTTATATTGGAGATGGAGATACAAAGACCTTCAAAATGTTGTTAGAAGCCAAGCCTTATGGCGACGAGCTCACGATAAAATTTCAGGAAACATATTCTCATCCACCAGCGCTCGATGACGATGTCCAAGAGGTTTTAAAGCCAATCTACGAAGATTTGACCACCGACGATTTGTTAGAGAGATGTACGGGCGCAAATACTCAAAATAATAACGAGAGTTTTAATCATTGCGTGTGGCAACTCGCTCCCAAACACATATTCTGTGGGAAGCAAACCGTAGAAATCGCGACGTATTGTGCAGCCTGTACGTTCAACGAAGGGTTCGATCCACTTTTAAAAATCATGGAGACAATGGGATGCACCATAGGGCCGATAGCCGCAGACTTCGCTGCAAAATATAAAGCAGAGCGCATCAAAACTGCAGATCGCCGAAGCTCTCTGGACAGAAAAGAAGCCAGGACAGCCCGTCGAAACGAAATTTCAGCCGAAAATGAGCAGTTCGAGGAAGCAGAAGGAATATTGTATGGACCTGGCATCGCCGATTGATTGTAAGTAAACGATTTCTCTAAAATTTTCGTACTGTAATCTTTAAACGCGTTTTTCTCAGAATGGTGTTTTTCAAAACGGTTTCCACTCTCAAAGGAAGAGTTTTAAAGATATCTAGTTCCAATTTCGCGAGAACATTTTTAACGTCATTCTTTATCGCGCTATGGAAGCTTTTTTTTTTTTTTTGAAAACTTCCTATTTTTTTTTAGGAAAAACTGTCGAAAAAAAGGGCCAAATTCGACACTTTTTGTTCAAACCGCCGCCATTTTGTCAAATTTGAAAAAAAAAAAAAACCCTCCATAGCGCGATAGCGACTTTCCTACAGATCAATAATCTTTTTGAAATTTTTTTTTCAGATCAAAATTGCGGCCGTCATCGTGGAAACCGTGCAGCACCTTTTTTTTCACGTGAAATTACAACAATTTTTACAACAATGATGCACTCAATAAATAAACTTAAAAAAAATCATTTTGTATTCTTCATAAACGTATTTATTTATAAAAAAAAAACCGAACCGATTAGTTTATTTGAACATTAAAAAAAAAATTCGCGAAAATCAGTGATTTTTCGGAGGGTCACACTGAGACGATCCCATAAGCTACACTGTCTTTTGATCAACTTCGTTCGATGTCAAAACTCGCGTACTCGGATTTTCGTGGGACAAATTTGACCAACAATAATAAAAACGCGCTGCGGCGACGCGACCATCGTTCATTTCCATTATCGGATTTTGCGTACGACGATATCAATCGTCGCGAAGCATAAGAAAATAAACTTGCAATTTTCGCACTGACTAGTTGTGTTGTTTTTGTAAAAGAGACGCGGTCAGTCTTATCGTTCTTCCGCCGTTGACGAGGCTTTACCGCAAGGCGATGATGAACAAGCGCGATATCTCGCGACTCTGGACGAGGCCGCGGGTCGTGGACGTGGGTCATTCGAAATTCGAAATAATTCGCAACACTACACCCAAGATGAGTATTCTCGCACGATATACGATGCGCTCAAGTATATGCACAATATCAGAGAGCCGCGAGTTGGAGATAGTGTTGAGATTATTTTGGGAACCGCCTCGGATGATGGGGACATCCGTTGCTAGTCTGCAATCGGAAACATCCACTTGCCGCCCCGAAAAAGATGAATATGCTGCGCGGTGCACCGAGGGATGTGATTGCTGGTGTAGATCTCGCGATAAAACGCGAATCGTTGACTGCTCTTCCAGAAATTTCGGAAAAATGCCCGACAGAGTTATCGAATACGTAAGCACGGGTAGCGATCTCGGGAGTTGCGTCCCTTATAGCTCCGAGCGATGGCTCAGCACGCGCTTCGTGCTTGATCTCGCAAAAACAACTCGCGAACGGATCTTTGAAAGAAAAACTACAAACGGCATCGAGATACAATCATTTGGAATGATCCATTCGATCGAATTTGAATCGTCCGACGTGTCCATATTAACGAAAATTGATAATTTCCCTCTCGCACGTCAACAACGAGCCAGTATTCGAAATCGATGAGAAATTCGATAAAAGGATAATTATCAACCTGATATGAACCGATGTTACACGTACTGAAGATGTTTGTTTCGAAAACCGTGAATTGTCTAGCTAATTTGAAGTAGAAATGTTTGCGGAAAATCGATTAGGATAAGCATGTTCTTTTAAGATTAAAACTGTCGAAGAGTGATTTTCGGAATGTGTTCTCGTCAGTCGAAAGCGACGTCGATCTGACGTGACACAGGTCACGAAATTGTCAGTGCAATAATTTCAATAAATGACCATGAAAATGACAATAGTACTGTTAATTCGCCAAGTTTGGTGTTAATTCTGAATAACGGAAAAAGCTGCAGAAAACTCGAGGCCACGTTTAAAAACAAGGCTGGATTTTGAAGCCGACGAACTGCTGAAAAACCAATTATGCCGAAGGAAGGTTGATTTAAATTGGTGAAAAACCGGAAGTGGGCCGAGCAGGTTATCGCCGACTAGGTGGTTATGCCAAACCGATGGCCTACCGCGGCACGTGAAGCGGAAACGGCGAGCGATACGTATGCGTATAAAAATATCAGGAAATAATAAAATATCAGGATAAAAATATCAGGATCAACTAGTCCGGCGACACTATAAGAAGGCAGGTTACGGAACACCGACTCGAGCTAGTGCGAAATTGGTTGCCTACGAATCCGCAGTCAAGATCGGAGCTTGCGTCTATACGAAAACCGGGAACGGGGTGTTCATCGCGCGTGTAGCTTCGAGCTTTGGTGAGTTCTGTACCGAATCTGGAAAAAGAGAAGGAGTGATTGAGGGCAACGAGAGAAGAAACACGTCTTTTCCGTGGGATTGGAAGGAATTCACCGGAATCGTATATCATTGTTATAATTCGTTTATCATTGTTCCGTGTGACTCGGTGCGCGACGTTGGCATCCTACGAGATGCGCACGATGAGCGGAGGGATGAAGTTGTTGCTGTTGTCCATGCTGGTCTCGTTGTGCAGAGTCAGAGGCTGCCCTGACAGGAGTGCCTGTGCATGTCAGATGATCGGCTACTGGGAACGGACAATTCAATGTCCGAGTGATACGAATCCAAAATTTATCGTTCGTTCCAACATCTTTGCGCAAAAACACAGAATAGAATGTCGGGACGCCACTCCGTGGTCCGAGTTTGGATACCATACGGTCCGGTCAACCAAACCTACTGCTTGGACTGCCGACCTACAGTTACATGATTTCACGATCGAGCGATGCGCATTGCCTGACGAATCCTTCCACGAACTCGCCGAGAGACTCGGTTCGCAGTCGGTAAGAAACTTGGCATTCACCTCGCACATGAACTTGAGCTCTGCCTTGAATCGACGGTATTTTTCGATGCTCCATAATCTCCGCGGGTTAAATCTGTCGTCGAATGGGTTAACCGAGCTACCTTCAGACCTGTTTCGAGATCTTACCAACCTTGGACAGCTCGATTTGTCATTCAATATGATAGCGGTGCTGCCGCCCGACATTTTCCAAGGTCTTCAGTTATTGCAACGATTATATTTGAGTTACAACGCAATTAAGTTTTTTGACCGGCGCTTACTGAGTAACTGCAAGATATTGAATAAGTTATCACTGAGGGAAAATCTCCTCACGAGGCTGGACCCTCTAGACTTTCATAGGTTTCGCAATTTATCCCGAAATTACGAAAATCTCGTCTTCGAACCATTTGTATTGGAAAGCCTGGATGACGATTCAGACGTAAATAAAGTGCTTCGGCTCGACATTTCCGGCAACAGGTTCCTCACTCTACCCGAGGAGCTTTTTTCCCAAGTCGAACTGGCGGAATTAACGTTGAGTCATAATCACGGTAACCTCACGACTCTGCCGAGGAGCTTTCTGAGCAATTCAACCCATCTCAAAAGAGTTATCATCATACAAAACAACTTGGCTTCTTTACCAGAGAACATTTTCTGGTATAGTTTTTCTGTGCGAAGCATCGATTTACATGGAAATGCTCTGACTACACTCCCGAAAGATATATTCCGGGATTCAAGGGCGTTGCTTTCGTTGGATCTTTCCGAAAATCGACTGAATTATTTGCCGGAAGGTTTATTCGGTGCACTAAGCGATTTGCAGGATCTAAATTTAGCAAGGAATGGCATTCACCAGCTGCAAGAGTGAGTATGATTAAACTGAAACGATACCCCCTCGAAAGGCGTCGTTCATTCTTTCCCCGTCTTCTTTTCAGAAATATATTTGAAAATTTAGATTCTCTGCTCAAATTGAACCTGGAGGTCAATAGCTTGACCAACATACATCCGACAGCGTTTCGCAAGCTACCAAAAATACAAATCATACGACTGTCGCACAATTTCATCAGCCTAGAAGGTCGGGTCTTGAAGCAACCGGGGGAATATTTCAGTCCGTCGACGATCCAAGTTTTCTTGGATCACAACAAGCTGCGAGGACACATGACCATCAACAAATTCGTCTACGATTTCAACAGTAATATTCAATTCGTAGACCTGAGCTACAATCAGTTTTTCCATATTGAGGTAAGTTGTACGTCCCAAGGTAAAGTCAATGCCACGTTGTATATAAAACGATGCTCACTTGCATTATTTCAAGCCACTGTGTGAAATCTCCAACAACGTATGTCGCAGGCATCCAGTTCGTGGATCAGACTAAAAAACATAGAATACGACTTCAGGCACAACAACATAAGCACTCTTCAAATATTCGACGGGAAGTTTCCCAAAGTGAGCATTCTTGTCGATGATAATCCGTTATATTGCGGATGTGAATTATACTTTTCGCTCAGCTATGTGCGCGAGATTCGAAAACAGCAATCTGACAGGAATATTGAGCTCATTGCGGGGAACGCGTCGTGCAGTGAACCGAATTGGATGAAAGGAACGCCCATAGCTAGTCTGCAATTGGAAACCTTCACTTGCCGCTCTCGATACGATGATCGTATTGTGCTGTGTACCGAAGCGTGCACATGCTGGTGGAGACCCAACGATCAAACGCGAATTATCAACTGCTCTCGCGGAAATTTTTCAGAAATGCCCGACAAAATTATCGAATACACTAATGGGAGTACCGATCGGAAAGACGCGACGTTCAACGTTTACGCAGTATACCAAATCCAGTGGAACGATTGGAACATCACTAACGTCGAACTCGATCTCGCGAATAATTCGCTCACGGAAATACCGACTCTCGATGGAACCGGAAACGAACACGTGGTATCCCTCGTTTTATCGCACAACAACATTTCGAGACTGACGTTCGAAGTCCTACCTTCTCGATTAAAGGTTGGACCGACGTAGAAACACGGTGAAAACCGATCTACGCTCGGCTTTGGCACGCGATAATGTTTCTCCGCTTTCAGATACTTCGTCTGGACCACAACGATCTGAGGACGTTGAATGCGACGACCGTGAAGGCCATGTTGAACTCAAGATCCCTCAGCGAGCTGGATCTCCGGGGGAACCCGTGGGACTGCGATGCCGAGACTCGGAACCGTCTCGCCGCGCTCGGCGAGAAATTCGGGGAAAATGTGCGATACTCGTTCGACAAGCGGACATGTCTGGATTCGCGTCAGCCGACAAGTTCCGGAGAAATCGAGAGATTATACATCACCTTCGATCGGTTCTAAAACCAATTTCACGACTGCGAGGTTCGTGGAGACGCATTCATTGGAGCATATGATCATTCGGGGCGATATTTTGCTGACCTGACGACGCTACGCTTCTCCAAGATTCCTAAATCTTCTACCATTTGTTGGACTTGCGATCGTGTCTCTCGTTGCCGGTCGAGTTTCGAAGCATCAGTTCACTTCAGACGTTCGATGAAAGGCTATTTTCAGGAGGATCGTTTGACGCTGGCACGATAGATGTTCGCTCGAAGGTCGTTGGGCTCGATAAACGCACTCTTAAAACATATTGACAAAAAATTCTTCGATATTTTTCACTGGATGCTTATTTGAAAAAATAGTAAACCACAGCGAACCACTAAGCCCCGCATAAGCGTTGTCATCTCCCGGTTTTCGGGATCATTGCATGTAAATCTCAAGATCTACTCGATACTAGCGCCACCTCGCAAAAGTACGTCAAAGTATTTGGAATATTATATACGATAATATTGTAGAGAATTGAAATATACACCAAATATGAAGGTACCTATACATAAGTCTAACACCCCTCGGATCGTATGTAAGGCAAAACTTTGCGAATAGACCCATCGCCTTCGCGTAAGTAGCGAGGAACCAAGGTGAGTCCGTTTCCCTCCATGTGGCTAAATAGCTCGACATCGGTCGTATTCGAGAGCTACGGTCAGTATTGAGTATTCTCCAACGAGTATTTCCACAAACGCGTTCGATATGGACTTGTGATCGTACACCGTTGCTGTTTACAAACACACAATTGCTCTCGACTTTGAACGCGGTGGGAAACAAACTCGGGCCGAATCTGCGATATCCCAAGAAGACGTGTCTCGATTATCGTAACCCACCGAATACTGAAGAGAACAGTGCTCTGTACATAAGCTACACTGTCTGTTGAATCACATCTGTCGATGCGAAAATTCGCGCAGCGGGATTATCGTACAAATTTTGTGTATAATTGTGAGAATACACTTCTGCGACGTAACCATCAGTTATTTTCGATATTGAATGTTGCCGACGGCGATGTCATACATGGCGGAGTAGAAAATAATTAACTTTACATTTCCAGACCGACCTATTTTATTCGTGTAAAGGAAACGCGGTTAGTTTCATCGTCCTTCAGCTAGCGTTCGGAAAGCTTCACCAGAAGGCGATGACTGACAAACGCGATAAATGTGGTCTTGCGATACCGAACGCAGACCTAGCTGCGCGACTATTCGTTGATGATGATCCCGATTGATTATCAGGGATTATCTCTATCATTTTCATGCCCGCATGTATAAGAGAGAATTTTATTGTTGGAATTGGAGATTTTACTGTTCTAGCATCGTAGTCTGTACTGGGTGCTAGCAGTATTTTTCATTTAAAATTCACGGTAAGAATTACCATCTGTTTTGTAAAGTTTGCTACGTTAGATTCGTTAACATACCACGCGGAAAAAACCTCGAAATAAAGAAAAAACCTCCGTTACGTCGCAGCGAACCTATTCAAAAAACAGCTGAAAATACATATGACAAAAAATAATACATGCGAGTAACAACATGATGCAACCATACCACGAAATAGAAAAAAGAGAGGAAGATAGATAGATAGATAGGCAACGGACAGTCTAACAATTCGTACCATAGTGTTCATTGTTAGAAAACCGAAGTATTGCAGTCATGCGACTTACGAAAACTCGAACGCAGTTGAAGATGATAGAAGATCCTGAAAAGTCTGCATGTTTGTGGAATGCACCAGTAATGTGACACTGAAGCGTTTCTTATGACTTTTTCAGGCAGACTTACGGATTCGGATAAGCACACCTGGAAAATGCCAAAAAAAACATGTCACGTCCGCCACAGAACAAATGTAGAATTATATGAACGAAACTGTTTTGTCTAACGCAATGGGATCGCCAGTGCCTAGGCGGCGTTTGTTCGTGCACCACCATGAGAACTCGCGCAGTTCGTTTCGGCATAGCCCGATATCAATATCAAATGAATATCGAACGTTCTGGAAAGGATGTTTAGAAGTAAAATTCTCGCGAGATCATGCGACAGTACTCGGTGAGAAATCCCAATGAGAACAACAATGACATCGGCTTACTCAAGAACTCAAGGGCAGCAATATGCATCAGGTGATTCTAACATATACATTCTTTCTCTCTCTTGCAACACGTGTCATCTTATTCATTTGCAAACGAGGGTCGACTTCGATCAATTGCGCACAGTCCCGATGGCGTCCGATGGCCAGAACTCGTCAAAAATGGCAAAATTGGACTTTTCAGCGGTCCGTTTTGGACCTTTTTCGTGTTTTCCGGGTTTCTCGACTTCTAGTGAGCGTAGATGCATCTTCAGGTACTGTTTGGAATACGCGAGGGTCGACTTCGACCGATTGCACACAGTCCCGATGGCGTCCGATGGCCAGAACACGGTGAAAATGGCAAAATTGGACTTTTCAGCGGTCCGTTTTGGACCTTTTTCGTGTTTTTCGGGTTTCTCGACTTCTAGTGAGCATAGATGCATCTTCAGGTACTGTTTGGAATACGCGAGGGTCGACTTCGATCGATTGCGTATAGTCCCGATGGCGTCCGATGGCCAGAACACGGTGAAAATGGCAAAATTGGACTTTTCAGCGGTCCGTTTTGGACCTTTTTCGTGTTTTTCGGGTTTCTCGACTTCTAGTAAGCATAGATGCATCTTCAGGTACTGTTTGGAATACGCGAGGGTCGACTTCGATCGATTGCGTATAGTCCCGATGGCGTCCGATGGCCAGAACTCGTCAAAAATGACAAAATTGGACTTTTCAGCGGTCCGTTTTGGACCTTTTTCGTGTTTTCCGGGCTTCTCGACTTCTAGTGAGCGTAGATGCATCTTCAGGTACTGTTTGGAATACGCGAGGGTCGACTTCGACCGATTGCACACAGTCCCGATGGCGTCCGATGGCCAGAACACGGTGAAAATGGCAAAATTGGACTTTTCAGCGGTCCGTTTTGGACCTTTTTCGTGTTTTTCGGGTTTCTCGACTTCTAGTGAGCATAGATGCATCTTCAGGTACTGTTTGGAATACGCGAGGGTCGACTTCGATCGATTGCGTATAGTCCCGATGGCGTCCGATGGCCAGAACACGGTGAAAATGGCAAAATTGGACTTTTCAGCGGTCCGTTTTGGACCTTTTTCGTGTTTTCCGGGTTTCTCGACTTCTAGTGAGCGTAGATGCATCTTCAGGTACTGTTTGGAATACGCGAGGGTCGACTTCGACCGATTGCACACAGTCCCGATGGCGTCCGACGGCCAGAACACGGTGAAAATGACAAAATTGGACTTTTCAGCGGTCCGTTTTGGACCTTTTTCGTGTTTTTCGGGTTTCTCGACTTCTAGGGAGCGTAGATGCATCTTCAGGTACTGTTTGGAATACGCGAGGGTCGACTTCGATCGATTGCGCATAGTCCCGATGGCGTCCGATGGCCAGAACTCGTCAAAAATGGCAAAATTGGACTTTTCAGCGGTCCGTTTTGGACCTTTTTCGTGTTCTCCGGGTTTCTCGACTTCTAGTGAGCGTAGATGCATCTTCAGGTACTGTTTGGAATACGCGAGGGTCGACTTCGACCGATTGCACACAGTCCCGATGGCGTCCGACGGCCAGAACACGGTGAAAATGACAAAATTGGACTTTTCAGCGGTCCGTTTTGGACCTTTTTCGTGTTTTTCGGGTTTCTCGACTTCTAGGGAGCGTAGATGCATCCTCAGGTACTGTTTGGAATACGCGAGGGTCGACTTCGATCGATTGCGCATAGTCCCGATGGCGTCCGATGGCCAGAACTCGTCAAAAATGGCAAAATTGGACTTTTCAGCGGTCCGTTTGGGACCTTTTTTGTGTTTTCCGGGTTTCTCGACTTCTAGTGAGCGTAGATGCATCTTCAGGTACTGTTTGGAATACGCGAGGGTCGACTTCGATCGATTGCGCATAGTCCCGATGGCGTCCGATGGCCAGAACTCGTCAAAAATGGCAAAATTGGACTTTTCAGCGGTCCGTTTGGGACCTTTTTTGTGTTTTCCGGGTTTCTTGACTTCTGGTGAGCGTAGATGCATCTTCAGGTACTGTTTGGAATACGCGAGGGTCGACTTGGAACGATTGCGCACAGTCCCGATGGCGTCCGATGGCCAGAACACAGTGAAAATGGCAAAATTGGACTTTTCAGCGGTCCGTTTTGGACCTTTTTCGTGTTTTCCGGGTTTCTCGACTTCTAGTGAGCGTAGATGCATCTTCAGGTACTGTTTGGAATACGCGAGGGTCGACTTGGAACGATTGCGCACAGTCCCGATGGCGTCCGATGGCCAGAACACAGTGAAAATGGCAAAATTGGACTTTTCAGCGGTCCGTTTTGGACCTTTTTCGTGTTTTCCGGGTTTCTCGACTTCTAGTGAGCGTAGATGCATCTTCAGGTACTGTTTGGAATACGCGAGGGTCGACTTCGACCGATTGCACACAGTCCCGATGGCGTCCGATGGCCAGAACACGGTGAAAATGACAAAATTGGACTTTTCAGCGGTCCGTTTTGGACCTTTTTCGTGTTTTCCGGGTTTCTCGACTTCTAGGGAGCGTTGATGCATCTTCAGGTACTGTTTGGAATACGCGAGGGTCGACTTCGACCGATTGCACACAGTCCCGATGGCGTCCGACGGCCAGAACACGGTGAAAATGACAAAATTGGACTTTTCAGCGGTCCGTTTTGGACCTTTTTCGTGTTTTTCGGGTTTCTCGACTTCTAGTAAGCGTAGATGCATCTTCAGGTACTGTTTGGAATACGCGAGGGTCGACTTGGAACGATTGCGCACAGTCCCGATGGCGTCCGATGGCCAGAACACAGTGAAAATGGCAAAATTGGACTTTTCAGCGGTCCGTTTTGGACCTTTTTCGTGTTTTCCGGGTTTCTCGACTTCTAGTGAGCGTAGATGCATCTTCAGGTACTGTTTGGAATACGCGAGGGTCGACTTCGACCGATTGCACACAGTCCCGATGGCGTCCGATGGCCAGAACACGGTGAAAATGACAAAATTGGACTTTTCAGCGGTCCGTTTTGGACCTTTTTCGTGTTTTCCGGGTTTCTCGACTTCTAGTGAGCGTAGATGCATCTTCAGGTACTGTTTGGAATACGCGAGGGTCGACTTCGGCCGATTGCACACAGTCCCGATGGCGTCCGACGGCCAGAACACGGTGAAAATGACAAAATTGGACTTTTCAGCGGTCCGTTTTGGACCTTTTTCGTGTTTTTCGGGTTTCTCGACTTCTAGGGAGCGTAGATGCATCTTCAGGTACTGTTTGGAATACGCGAGGGTCGACTTCGATCGATTGCGCATAGTCCCGATGGCGTCCGATGGCCAGAACTCGTCAAAAATGGCAAAATTGGACTTTTCAGCGGTCCGTTTTGGACCTTTTTCGTGTTTTTCGGGTTTCTCGACTTCTAGGGAGCGTAGATGCATCTTCAGGTACTGTTTGGAATACGCGAGGGTCGACTTCGATCGATTGCGCATAGTCCCGATGGCGTCCGATGGCCAGAACTCGTCAAAAATGGCAAAATTGGACTTTTCAGCGGTCCGTTTTGGACCTTTTTTGTGTTTTCCGGGTTTCTTGACTTCTAGTGAGCGTAGATGCATCTTCAGGTACTGTTTGGAATACGCGAGGGTCGACTTGGAACGATTGCGCACAGTCCCGATGGCGTCCGATGGCCAGAACACAGTGAAAATGGCAAAATTGGACTTTTCAGCGGTCCGTTTTGGACCTTTTTCGTGTTTTCCGGGTTTCTCGACTTCTAGTGAGGGTAGATGCATCTTCAGGTACTGTTTGGAATACGCGAGGGTCGACTTCGACCGATTGCACACAGTCCCGATGGCGTCCGATGGCCAGAACACGGTGAAAATGACAAAATTGGACTTTTCAGCGGTCCGTTTTGGACCTTTTTCGTGTTTTCCGGGTTTCTTGACTTCTAGTGAGCGTAGATGCATCTTCAGGTACTGTTTGGAATACGCGAGGGTCGACTTGGAACGATTGCGCACAGTGCCGATGGCGTCCGATGGCCAGAACACAGTGAAAATGGCAAAATTGGACTTTTCAGCGGTCCGTTTTGGACCTTTTTCGTGTTTTCCGGGTTTCTTGACTTCTAGTGAGCGTAGATGCATCTTCAGGTACTGTTTGGAATACGCGAGGGTCGACTTCGATCGATTGCGCATAGTCCCGATGGCGTCCGATGGCCAGAACTCGTCAAAAATGGCAAAATTGGACTTTTCAGCGGTCCGTTTTGGACCTTTTTTGTGTTTTCCGGGTTTCTTGACTTCTAGTAAGCATAGATGCATCTTCAGGTACTGTTTGGAATACGCGAGGGTCGACTTCGATCGATTGCGTATAGTCCCGATGGCGTCCGATGGCCAGAACTCGTCAAAAATGACAAAAGTGGACTTTTCAGCGGTCCGTTTTGGACCTTTTTCGTGTGTTGCGGGTTTCTCGACTTCTAGTAAGCATAGATGCATCTTCAGGTACTGTTTGGAATACGCGAGGGTCGACTTCGATCGATTGCGCATAGTCCTGATGGCGTCCGATGGCCAGAACTCGTGAAAAATGGCGAAAAGGGAGTTTTCAGGGGTTCGTCAGGTATCTTTTCCGTGTTTTCCGGATTGCTCGACTTCTAGTGAGCTATATTTGTCTATCTAAGTTGTCTTTTTACGAATTTTCATGATCGCTTTTATAATTTCCCTCAAATTCATTTGTTCATTAAACATTATATTAAACCAATTTTCGCACATTTTTGCACTCACATAGTCTTCGTATGAGCTGGTACCCTCACTACGCTATCCTATTTGACCCAAACCAACAATTGCCGCCTCCTGTATCCCCATGGAAACATGTCCAGGGAGGCGGAACAAAAATAGTATAGTAGGGTGATAGCGGATCAACTAGATGTTCCGTCATCTTATTGAAACGTGACAAACAATATGGTATAATTTACAACGTATATATCAGTTTCAGATCAATATCACAAGCATTCAATCGCAACGATATCTGTTTGTTCAATTTATGAATACAATTTCCACCAGAAAACAAATACAAACGTGAGAGTCCAAGCATGAAAGAAATAATTCAAAATTTGAAATATATGTATTTTGCTACTGATATTCAATGTTAAACAAATAAGAATACAGAAAATATAACAATACTTACATTTTTGGTAGTACCAAAGATGATAACTGCAGTCGATACTGTTTAGATAGTTTGTTTTTAGCAACCCCAGTTGTGGGACCACGAGGACGCGTGTGTCGAATAATTCACAAATCACTATCGTTGGATCTGAAAATATAAAAAAACAATATAATGAGTGATAACGCAATAATACGTCCTACCTTCGATTGGACAAAGGAGGAAAGGTAAATATCGAAAATTTAATCAAAATGATCTAATTAAATCACAACTAAAAAGCTACATTCAAGTGTTATGCTAAATGATAAATTCACTAATTATAATTATGTGTGAATGACTATTATACAGAAAGAATGAAATATGTATAAGAGTAATAAAATATAACAATGGTATCAGAGAAGCAAACGTTCAAATTTCGTCCAGTGTTAGGAAAAAGTGACGAGAAAGATATTTAAAATTACGTTTTCACATGTAACCAAGTTGTTTAAGGATGAATCCAAATCATCTTCTAAATTCGTAGATTCGATTCCAAATTTCTCGAGCGCAGCACTGTAACATCCTGAAACCATGGAAGGAAATTCAGAAATAAAGTGAACTCGAATTAAAAAGTATTCAAAGTTCATTCTTTGAAGAAAGAAAAATAGAAAACAAAGTTGGAAAAAAAAATATTTGCCTTTCGAGACACATATAATATAAATGGGAATAAACTTACAGTTTTGTAGGCACCAGAGCTCACTTTCATGCTATGCAATAAATTCATGAATATGATTTCCACCAGCGATCAAATAGAAACCTGGAAGTTCAAGCATGAAAGAATTAATTTGAAATCTTCAACAGCTGTATTTTGCGACCAATATTCAATGAGAATCGAGTAAACATACAGAAAATATAAAAATACTTACATTCTTGCTGATATCGAAGATGATAACTACAGTCGTTACTGTTCAGCTAGTTTGTTTTTCGACAACCCCAGTCGTGGGGTGACGACGATGTCTGCGTCAAACAATGCACAAGATACCATCATTGGATCTGAACATATACGATGAAAATATATTTAGTGACAACGAAATAATAGATCCTACCTTCAATTGAAAAAAAAAAGGTGAAGAATATCGACGAAGAAAATTCACGAACTGTAATTATGTGTGAATGGCTATTTATATGAAGAATGAAATATGTGAAACAATAATATGCATAACAATAATACAATATGGAATTGTATGAAATTGTTGAAATCATAAAAATAATAAAAATTAAAATAATAAAATAGTAAAATAAATTAATAAAATACAAGAAGATGGATCGATGATGTGGGAAAATGAAGACCAATTTCGTAAATGTGATGTCGAATAGGATATACTGTAAGAATATATAAATACAAACCAGAAAACTCGAATAAAATAACGACAAAAAACTGTATCAGGCAGGATTTCGCGTTCGCAGAAACTATGAAACCTCGACAATTCACTGCCGGTAAATTTATAATTAATAGCTGATACAAATGCCTATACGATTTGAGGAATAAATAAATACGTAGAATAATTGAAAGCGCAACGGTAAATAATCAGGCGTCGAATCCAATAAGCCGCGTAGTTTAGATGAGGGTAACGTTGAAAAACAAACGCGGATCGCGAGCGCGATTGCATCATGTTACAAAGAAGCGAGCATCGAAGACGCGAACCGTAACGGCCGAACGAAAACAAAAGACGATCCGGCGAAGATTGAAGAGAAACGCTAGGAAAGGTCGACGCTACAAGTCGAATATCCACGAAATCCGTGGAAAATCATGCAAATTCTAATCTCGTACGCACGGTACGTCAACATTGGTTCGTGGCAATGAAAGAAAAACAACTAGATGCGCGTAAAATGTGATGCAACGGACCGCGGTGTCACGCGATTATCAGATCATACATGACTAAAATGTTAAAAATATGACGATGTATTTACTCACTCAATTATCGAGAGTGGCTCTGCGCGTTCGTAGATTGTACAGATTCCGTATTCTGCAGAAAATCCGTACACGAAAATGCGAGGCGTCGAGCAACTGGAGCAACACACGTCCGAACCATTCGACTGCTAACAAGCGAATGACGATCGCGGAGTCGCTTCGCTGGGGGTGCCGGTTCAAACCTGCAACGAGCGCCGATTCCACGAATCGCGATGCAGCACGATCCTCGAGTTGTCGGCTCGTTTGGAGGCGTCCTCGACTGATCGTACCAAGAGCGATGCCAAGACTCCAGAAATTGAAAAATCTTTCAGTGCAGGGCTGGAATTTTAACAGCGTTTTTTTGACAGCGTTTTTGAAAATATGCAATCACCAAACTTTGTAAGAGGATGTCTCTCATAATCCACTGTACTCGGTAATTGTTTTGATTTTGAGTCTCCACAAATAATCAAATCTCGACTCATGCAGCCTCGAAATTACCTGGCGCGGAAGTAGAACGTTCCACGTTTCTCGTGGAGATAGTGCAATTATTGAATACGTATCACGTACTCGAATGAGAAAGAAACCACGATACAATAACCACACTATGACGGTGGACTGAGCCGTGAGTTGTTCATTCCAGACAATTCATCCGACTTTCCCAGTCATCGCTGTGCAATCCGACGAGACTCACGCGACTGTGATCGGAATCTGAGAGTCGTGGGGTCTTCACGAAGGTGCAAATTTGTTTCACGTGCGGTGTCGGTTATATTCAGTGCCCTATAGCAGTATAGTAGCAATCGAATTTCGAAGTTCCATAGTTCACGGGCAGTTAGAAACGCTAGTTTCTTTGCATTCACGGCGCAATTTTGCGAATTATCAACAGACTTCGCATCAACGCGTGATATTTTTCCGGTAAGGATTATAGCTGTTTCATTTTTGAACTGAACGGCATGCCGAGTGATTCTCATCCGAACTTGTTCCCTTTTTGCGAAGATCTCGACGAATATCGGAAGTGCTGTAGCGAGGAATCCAAATGAACGCGGTACAGGAATGGGACGGCGAAATCAAACCGCCGAAGATGAGTTGGCTACTACTGATGACGCTGCTCCCTTACAGCAGCGGTTACGACTTATCATACAAGAACGAAACTTGCAGTAGTCTTGGAAACGGTTGGAGAGACTGGTTGATCTATTGCCCGAATAAAACGAACAAGGAATTCACCTTGGAGTTGTATACGCCAGACTTCGAAGTTTCGAAGTATGGCTATCTGGAATGCTGGGACGCGAGCTCGTGGTGGTCCGATTTCGAAGTGGAACCTGGCGAATCGCTGTACGAAGTGGATTCCCTGGAAATCCATTGGTGTCCACTGCCCGACGCGACAATCGCAGAAATTGTCCGAAAGCTTGGTTTGAGAAACGTGAGAAACGTCACTTTTTCGTCGGGCGTGAATTTGAATTCCAGCATGATGAATCGGCATCTGCTGAACCTTGGAACGATCGAATACTTGTATCTGCCGTGGAACGGATTCACCGAGTTGCCGTCGGATCTACGGCGCGATGTGCGAGAAATCCGAGAGATTGAATTAGCATTGAACGACATAGCGACGCTGCCGTTAGATTTGTTCGAGGGACTTCGAAATTTATTTATAATCAATTTGAATTACAACAAAATAGAGACGATCGACTGGAGGATGTTTGAGAACTGTCGGAGTCTGGAATCTTTACATCTCGTGGGAAATCTTCTCGCGACGCTAGGTGACGAGATATTCAGCAATGCAGGACTCTTATATCTCGACGTCGCTGAGAATCAGCTTGAAACTCTTCCGAATCATATCTCCGAGGCAGCGGAACGGCTGACTTTAGATATTTCTGCGAACAAATTCGCTCTACTGCCCGAAAAACTCTTCGTCGGCGTCTCGATGACGGATATAATATTCTCCGATAATTCCGGAAATTTAACGACACTGCCGGACTATTGGTTGAGCAACTTGACCCAGCTCGAAACGGTCGACCTGGCCAGGAACGCGCTGACGGATCTGCCAGAAACGATTTTTTGGGGCGACGTTCAGCTACAAGTCGTCGATTTAGCTGGAAATGCTCTATCTTCGATTCCAGCGGACATGTTCAGAGACACGAAGGAACTGGCTTTCTTGGATCTTTCGGGGAATATGCTGAACGTTCTTCCGGAAAACTTGTTTCGGGACTTGTCTAAGCTGGAAGAGATAAACCTGGAGAATAACAGTTT
Source organism: Arge pagana (assembly GCA_963969455.1). Lineage (NCBI taxonomy): Eukaryota > Metazoa > Arthropoda > Insecta > Hymenoptera > Argidae > Arge > Arge pagana. The sequence continues at coordinate 3,741,850 of OZ018312.1, read as the reverse complement.
AACCAGCATTTCAGAGTGAGTATTCGAGGACTGTGACCTTGAGGGAACTACGACGTTGACGCAATGCTCTCTTTTTCTTTCAGAAACCTCTTTTCAGGACTATCGTCCTTGGCGGACTTGAATCTTGGATCCAATAGCATCGCTACGATACACCAAGCAGCCTTCGAAGATCTTTTCAGCCTAAGAGTCGTACGCTTGTCGCATAATTTCGTCTCCTTGTCGGAAAATTTCTACGCAGGGCGGCGACGTTTCAAGGAATTCTCGAATATGCAGGAAATTTTCTTGGATCACAACCATTTGGACGGATGGTTTAACTTCGGCACACTGCTGCACGACATGCCAGCGAACTTACGATTCGTAGACGTGTCTCACAACCAAATCGAACGGGTCACGGTGAGGTTTCATTCCAGTACAAAGCGTTGTCCGCCATTAGAGCTACAATTCGGAATAATGATCGGATATTTCCGTTCATGCGTTCACTTGCGTCTCGTTCTTTGCACACTCCACAAGCTTGCGTTGTGTTGCAGTTGACGGAGATAACAGCCGGATCCCGAAATGTTGTGTGCGACTTCAGTCACAACAAGTTATACCAAATAGTTATTCCGGGGGATTCGCCGAGAAGAATCGACATTCGCATAGACAACAATACATTGTCCTGCGGATGTCCATTCTACGACATCCTTGGATATCTGGAAGGAAAGGCGCGGACGCGGTCTCGAAAAAATATTCGAGTTGTTCCGGGAAAGGCAGTTTGCGGGGAGCCCTTCCGGATGACGAAGGTACACGTTGCTGACGTGAGACCAGAAGCGTTCGTGTGCCGTCCGGTAGACGATGACAGATACGCCTACTGTGCAGAGAGATGCGATTGCTGGTGGATACCACACAACACAACACGACTGGTGAACTGCACTTCCAGAAATCTCCGTGGAGTACCCGAGCGAGTGATCGAATTCCGTGACGACAAAAACGAGAAAGAAAGCCCGATTCCGGGTCGGTATATCAACGGTGGTAATCGATGGTTCGAGTGGAAGAGGAGCCCCGTCAAACTCGATCTCGCTGATAATTCCCTCGTAGAAATACCACCTCTGGATGTCTCTAGATACGAATACGTGGACACGCTCATCCTATCGCGCAACAACATCTCCAAATTGTCATTCGAAGTCCTGCCTCCGAGATTGAAGGTAAGACAAATTCCAGGTACGGCTCATTTCGGAAGTTTGTTGATCGACCCCCAAAAGCTCGCAGTAATGCGTCCTGCGTTTCAGGTGCTGGATTTGGGCCACAACAATCTGAAGAGACTCGACTCAGTGGCCTGGAATGCTCTACTGAATTCAGCGACCCTGAGGAAGCTCAACTTCGAGGGGAACCCCTGGAGCTGCGATTCCGAGACTCGACGCGCCCTGGACTCGATGATAAACAAACTCGGACCGGATATGCGATATCCCACTAAGAAGTGTCTCGATCATCGTGACCCATCAAACATCGAGAAGAAAAAGACTTTGTACATAAGCTACAGTATCTTTTGAGAAGCATCGTTCGATGCCAATAAGTATGTGAATAGTAATTAAAACACTCTGCCGCGACGTGATCATTATTTAATCCATCATTGAATGTCCACAACGACGATGTCACCCGAAGCGAAGTATGGAAAAATGAGTATCGCATTTTTAGACTGAACCGTTGGCATCGTCCGAAGGAAACCCGGATAGTCTTATCGTTCTTCAGCTGACGTTTGCAAGGCTTTACCACAAGGCGATGACGAACAAACGCGGTAATTACGTACTCGCGATAATCGATGCAGTCGTAGCTGAGCGGCTTTCGATTGACTCCAGTTATTCCGGACAATCCAAGAACTCCTGCTTCTCGCCGCGAGCACATCGATGGAATTGGAAAAGCGAGACAAACTCTTTTTCTCCATTCACGAGATTATATTTTCGCCCTTTTGCTGCAGCCTTCACAGGTATAGACGTTTGTGGTACGCATCCGTGAAACAATTTGCTAATCGTATCCTACAAATGGAGCTGTGAATGAATGACGTCTGTGGAGACGACGGTCGAGATTGTTGGACAGGAATAGATGTCGGTGCGAGGACGCTCGAGAATTGTGAGCTGACGATTCATGGCAAAACCGGAGATCTGCGGTCGAATTATTGACGTATTCTGACTGCGGTTTGCTTTTTGAAACGATAACAGGAGTAAATGTCTTATATTGTCCTTACTATCGTTCCAATTGCGTAATTCGTTTACCACTGTTTCCTGATGCCTCGGTAAGCGAAGTTGGCATCGTTAGAGCTGTGCGAAATGTTCGGAGGGATGCGGTAATTGCTGTTGTGGATTCTGTAGCGGCTGCGGTGATAGCAGTAAGTGTAGATACGTGGCGGGCAGCTACAGGACCTGAGATATCCGATGCCCGAGTGGTTCGGGCCCAAATCTCAAGGTCAAAGTGGGTATTTTGTCGATGATGATCCGCTTTGTCGCCGATGCGAGGTACACTGTTCGTATGAATCTATGCGCGCGGTTGGAGAACAGCAATCTGGAAGTAATTTCGAGATTGTCTTGGAAAACGGGTCGTGCAGTGGACCGTATTGGATGATAGAAACACACGTAGCTGGACTGCAATTTCAAACCTTCACTCGCAGCGCCAAATACGATCGTCGTCACGTGCTGTGCGCCGAGGGATGCTCTCCCAGTAATTTTTCGAAAATGCCCGATGGAATTGTCGAACTGAAGTGAAACTCCGCTGAGACAGAAAACCACGATACAGTAACCACACTATGACGGCGGACTATGCCGTTAGTAGCTCATTCGAGAGGCTGGTGCACGAACACAATTCATCTGACTTCCCAGTCAACGCTGTGCAATGCTACGAGACCCACGCGTTTGTGAACGGAATCTGAGAGACGTGAAGTCTTCATGGAGGAGTAAACTCGCGACTTCTCAACAAATTTCGCTATGAACGCGTGATACCTTACGCGTGATTTGATTTATGAACGTAAAGTCGTGCCGAGTGATTACCATAGGAACTTATCCCTAATCCGCGAAGATCTTGACAAATATCGACGATACTGGTGAGACAAACGAAAATGAGGGCGGTACAGGAATGGTATGGCGGAATCAAGCTCAAGACAAGCCACGCAAAGATGAGTTGGCTACTTGTGTTGACGGTGTTTCCTTATAGCAACGGTTACAGCTTATCGTACAAGAACGAAACTTGCAATGGCTTCGAGAGAGATTGGAAATACTGGGAAATCTCTTGCCCAAATGAAACGAACAGGGAATTCAAATTGGAGTTGTATATGCCAGAAGCCGCAGATTGGACACTGTGCCATCTGGAATGCCGGGACGCGAGCTCGTGGTGGTCCGATTTCGAAGTGGAACCTGGCGAATCGCCGTACGAAGTGGATTTCTTGGAGATTCGTTGGTGTCCACTTCCCGACGCGACGTTCGGCGAAATTGTCCGAAAGCTTGGGCTGAGAAACGTGAGAAACGTCACTTTTTCGTCGGGCGTGAATTTGAATTCCAGCATGATGCATCGGCATCTGCTGAACCTCGAGACGATCGAATACTTGTATCTACCGTGGAACGGATTCACCGAGTTGCCGTCGGATCTACTGCGCGATGTGACGGAAATCCGAGAGGTTGATTTGTCATTCAATGAAATAACGACGTTGCCGTTAGATTTGTTCGAAGGTCTTCGAAATTTATCGATAGTTAATTTGAATTACAACAAAATAGACACGATCGACTGGAGGATGTTTGGAAACTGTCGGAGTCTCACATTTTTGTATCTCAAAGGAAATCTCCTCGCGACGCTGGGTGATCGGATGAACAGAAATGCAGGGCTCTTATACCTCGACGTCGCTGAGAATCAGCTGGAAACTCTTCCGTATCGTATCTCGGAACCAACGAAACGTCTGACTTTAAATATTTCCGCGAACAAATTCGCTCTGCTGCCCGAAAAACCCTTCGACGGCGTCTCGATGACGGACGTAATATTCTCCGATAATTCCGGAAATTTAACGACACTGCCGGACTATTGGTTGAGCAACTTGACCCAGCTAGAAACGGTCGACCTGGCCAGGAACGCGCTGACGGATCTGCCAGAAACGATTTTTTGGGGCGACGTTCAGCTGCAAGTCGTGGATTTGAGTGGGAATGATCTAACTTCGATTCCGGCGGACATATTCAGGGACGCGAAAGAACTGGCTTTCTTGGATCTTTCGGGGAATATGCTCGACTCTCTTCCGGAAAACTTGTTTCGGGGCTTGTCCAAGCTGGGAATGATAAATCTGGAGAATAACAGTTTAACCAGCATTTCAGAGTGAGTATTCGAGGACTGTGACCTTGAGGGAACTACGACGTTGACGCAATGCTCTCTTTTTCTTTCAGAAACCTCTTCTCAGGACTGTCGTCCTTGGCGGACTTGAATCTTGGATCCAATAGCATCGCTACGATACACCAAGCAGCCTTCGAGGACCTTTTCGGCTTACGAGTCGTACGCTTGTCGCATAATTTCGTCTCCTTGTCAGAAAATTTTTACGCCGGGCAACGAGAGTTCGGAGAATTCTCAAATATGCAGGAAATTTTCTTGGATCACAACCATTTGGGCGGATGGGTTGACTTTACAAAACTGATGCACGATATGCCAGCGAACTTTCGATTCCTGGATATGTCTCACAATTCCATCAAAGGGATGCAGGTGAGGTTCAATTCCAGAACCAAACATCAGAGCTGTGGGTTGGAAAAATGATCGGATATTTCCGTCCATCCGTATATTTGCATATCGTTATTCGCACGCTCTACGAGTTTACATTTCGTTGCAGTTTCCGGAGATGGCAGCCGGATCTCAAGATATCGTGTACGATTTCCGTCACAACAAGCTATTTGATATAGGTCTTCCGGAGGAGTCGCCGAGAAGAATCGATATCTATATCGGTAACAACTCTTTCTACTGCGGATGTCCACTTTACAGCATCCTGGGATATCTGCAAGGAAACACGCAGACGCAATCTCAGAATATTCGAGTGTTTCCGGGAGAGGCAGTTTGTGAGTGGCCCTCCTGGATGACGAACGTGTATGTGGCTGACGTGAAACCGGAAACGTTCACGTGCCGTCCATTGATCGCTGACACGCTCATCTACTGTGCAGAGGGATGCGATTGCTGGTGGATACCACACAACGAGACACGGCTGGTGAACTGCACGTCCAGAAATCTCGAGGCAGTACCCGAACGACTGATCGAGCTCCTGGGGCACAATGACGAGATACAAGACCCGATGTTTGGTTATACTATCAGCCCTGGCTACGAATTTTATCACTGGACAAAAAGCTCCGTCAAACTCGATCTCGCTGATAATTCTCTCGTGAAAATACCAACCCTCGATGTCACTGGATACGAATTCGTGGACACGCTCGTCCTATCGCGCAACAACATCTCGCAATTGGCATTCGATGTCCTGCCTCCAAACTTGAGAGTTCGACACGTTTTAGATATACCTTGACGCGAAAGCATCTTGATAGATCACCGACAGCTCGCAGTATACATCTCTTGTTCCAGGTGCTATATTTGGACGACAACAATCTGAAGAGACTCGACTCAGTGGCCTGGAATGCTTTAATGAATTCAGCGACCCTGACGGAACTCAATTTCGAGGGGAACCCGTGGAGCTGCGATTCCGATACTCGACGCGCCCTGGACTCGATGATAAACAAACTAGGACCGAATCTGCGATATTCCCCAAAGACGTGTCTCGATTATCGTAGCTCACCGAATACTGAAAGAAAAAGTACTCTGTACATAAGCTACACTATCTTTTGAGTAACATCGTGGATTTTCGTGGGACAAATTCTATAAATGATACTAGAAATACGCTGCCGCAACGCGACCATAATTCATTCTCATTACCAAATGTGGCGTACGACAATTTCAACCGTCGCTGAGCATAGAAAAATAAACTTCGTATTTCGAGACTGACCAGTTTGCATCGTGACAAGGGAATGCGATCAGTCTTATCTCTCTCGAGCCACCGTTCGAGAGAAAGAGCTCTCATAGCTCTTCGATGAAGCTGAATGATTCCCTCGATCTCAAGTGCTCACAAGTACCGCTACGATGGCTCTCCGCTCCGGCAGAACTCCGGAGCTTCGAAACACGGGGCTTCAGGAATTGAACAACGCCAATTTACGATTAACGCGCAACTAACGAAAACAAAAAATCACTCGTTTTCTGAAAATCGTTTATTTTTCTTCCCCCCACCGCGAGCAGGGAGCATTTGAAAAGTCTCTACCTTGCCGAACATCAAATTTCATCGAGTTCCATTCCAACGCTCGTGTCACACGTGTCATACGTGTGCACGGACACGTACCAAAGTACCAAATAAGATATGCCATAGTTTCACGCTGATCGTGACGAATAAGGAGATTTATTTCGGATTTGCATACAATGTAGACGTATTTTCGAGTCATCGTCGTCAACCCCGACAGCTCAGGCAGCATCGTTTCTTGAATTCTGGTATCTCGCAGTAGCGTTTGAGCACGGAAAGCGCGCAATATTCGCTGCTGTCGATTCCACAGGAGTAATTCGAGCACGGTTCGTACTCTTCGCTGTGATATTTGCAAGATCGTTGCTCGATTCTCGCGAAAGGCTCGCAGCTGAACGGTGTCTCCGCCACATCGAAGGGCTCACAGCGCGCCACCCGACTCTGCACTCCTCTGCCGCAAGTTCGAGAACACTGAAGATACGATATAAAAGTACTAATGAACAGCGTTAACGATCTCTCTAGAATGGCCAGGCGAGAGGAGGAACCTTGACAAATCGATGAAAGTGAAGTTCCGATCAGACATACTCACGGAAGACCAATCACCGAGCACTCGATGACCTGGGCACGGAACGCGGTTACATTCCTCCTCGGTTCTCGGCGATGGGCCACATCTGTCCGGTGGTACCATTTTCCTGTAAGCCGTAGCAGCGTTCTCCTCGTCAACTCTCGTCAAGTTCTCCAAAACGTGGACGCAATAAATTTGACGCCGTCTGGTACCCCGCGAGCCGCAAGTCTCGTTGCATTCTTCCCAGGAAGCTGCGATCCACTTGAACTCACAGCTGAAAGTCGAACGAGCATGAGCATCCAGACTCGGACGAACTCTGATTCAGATCCTACCTCAACGTGTTGCATTTTTCATTCTCTTGAGCTGGTTTCATCCTCAGAGGACACTTCCTCTTCGGCACGATTCTCCCGGTCATGTTATCCCTGCAAGCGAAAGTCTTCTGTCGCGTGCCGCCACCGCAGCTGGCTGAACATGGACCCCAACCACCGCGGAGCCAAGAATATCTCGACGTAGCGTTCGCGTCCTTACGATTTGTGGAGTATTTCAAACTTATTGCCACCAAAATACCGAGCCTCGTTGCCTCGTCAGGTACGCCTATCTAACGAGTCGAATCGTTACTTTCAGGAACTCTCACATCCACAAAAACTTCAGCAATGCAATTCTTCAGAAACCGATCAATATTCGAAACCTTTGCTTTGCCCTGTTTTTCTGCTTGTCGAATGGCTATTTATAGTTTCTAATCCCAAAAATCAGCTACCTATTTGACCATCTAACATTGTTGATGCAGCTACCGGTATTATAATTACCAATATATCGGCGTGTTAATAGTTTGCTAGCCTACAATAGTGATAAATGCCAGCAGAGGGTAGATTGGTGTGAGATTGTTTTAGAAACCAGCGTATGAACAGACCTACGGCAACCACGATTTCTGAAAAGAGGGACCCTTTTGTCGATATCTCGTAAGTATCTCCTGTTTTCTTTCCATAAAAAGCTGCGCCCTCGACAACGATGATTCGCGCGTGAGACGAAAATTTGGGAAAATCGTTCCGTCTTCGTCTTCTGTCACGAATCGTGACGACAACGTTGTTCGCGTAGATTGACGGTAAATTCGAAATGCTCACTAGGACTCGCGCGTTGCTGCCTCCTTCGGGAATCACGGCGACGCGTGTCATACCTAAAAAGCGAAGGTAACACCCCGTAATTATTGTCGGATTGAGTTTTCGATTATTTTCTTACCTGGGCGCAATTTTCGCTGATATCTGCTCTCAATTTTCTTGCAATTCACGTTGAGCCCGTCGCACTCGCCGCAATCGTCGAGCGCTTTGGTCGAATTCAGCACACCGTCGCATCCCATGGCTCTACATTGACCCTGAATTTGATTAAGACCGTAAGATTTCGGTTGTGATAGAATCTAGTCGATAGAAAACCACGAATCGTATGCACATCGATATTTCTCCCGATTAGCACTCGAACAGTAAGACAGTAAGACAGACTTCTTTTTTGAAAACTTCCAATTCCAAAATCTGCAGATTCTCGAATCTTTTCTTCACGATCAATTTCGTCGACCAGAAATTTTTTTCCTACCTGCACGCAGATGTTAGTCGTTCCGTAGGAACACGGAGTCCCGTCGACCAGATTGGCTGCAGTTTTATACAATTCCTCCGGGTTTTGTCGATTCCGACAAATCAGCTTACACTTCAGTCCGTCATCTTCGGATTCGTGTGCCAGCCAGGTGCGATTTTGTCTCGAAGAAGACCCTGGTAATTGGCTGCCGAGTCGACTGCACTGTTGAGCCCGAGGGTCGGTTTGACCCGGACACGCCGCGCTCCGACAGATTTTAAACTCTTCCACGTCCCCCTCGCAGGCTGCTCCACCGTGCACCAGTCTGCAAGAAATCGGCGTTCTGAAAGTCTTGCGTCGTTTCTGAATCGGTTACGATTCAGAGGTACGCGATGTACACTCACGTTGGTCCGTTGCATCGCCTCGATCGAAATTGAACACCGATCCCACACGACCTCGAGCACTTACCCCAAGCACTCCAAGCCGACCAGCCGCCGTTCCTCCCGTTGTGGACGACGGGTCCGAGCCCGAATCTCCGTCGATCCACGAACTCGCAGTACCCATTGACGCACCACTGCAATCAGAAGTGAGAAAATCATTCGCCCCACCGTTAACTTTCATGAAACTCTGCTAACCTTGTCGCGACCACACTGCGTGCCCTCCAACGGCGGTCCTTTCTTCGTCTTGCAAATCTGAGCGGAATCGTTGTGCCCGCACCAAAGATGGGAACAAGGTTGTGGAAGATCGATGCTTCTGCATAAACCGTACCTGCATTGACAATTACCCATACGTTTACGGTCACAATACGAGCCCTAATTACAAAACGTTGCCTCGCACTCTCATCATAGACTCATGGCTCTGTTTCTATTTCCAGAAGTATTCAACGCCAATTCTGTTTTTGCCAATTTCAGGATATTTGCACTTATCACTAGAAGATTCCATCGCGACTAGGTTCCTCAGGCAACGCGAGACCACCTAATTTTTTTAGACCCACGAGCTTTGACAGTGAAATAGACTAGGGGAAATAATTGATGAGATACCCGTCGCCAAACTCCATTCGACACTGCTCATCCATCGTGAAGGTTTCCTGTACCGTCGCCTTCAGATGCGTGGCGTCTTCGCTGTCCGGTTGGTTCAGCAAACATGTCCATTTCCTGTAAATCGGACGAGGAGTGAGAAATTCTTCCTGCTTCGCTGGCTCGCAGGTTCGAATTAAATACTTGTTAAATATTCTTTTCAATATTTCCACTCGGAACTCTCGACTCGAAGCGAGCTAAAGCTCATTTTAACGCCTGAAAAATTCCCATGCGAGATAGAGTTTCTGAAAAAACGTGCGGAGACGTGAATGCAACGAACTTGGCGCTGCGATGGAATTCTCTTCGAGAACAAGACGACCAGTGGAATCGATGGAAAGTTGCAGCCACCATCGGCGCCATGACACTGCCAATGAAAGCTTCCTTGCCGCAAAAATTCCCGGCATTTTCATCCCCGTCGTGCGTCAATCCCAATCTAAACGATTCGAGTAATATATTAAAAATTCGATGAATTCGCCGTTACTCCGTAATATCTATCGCGATACTCACACGTGGGCCACCTCGTGCGCAATTATGAATGCACTGGTCAAACCCTCGTCGCGATTCAGGGCGCAGGATCTTGCTGGGTCGCAGACGCCGGAAACCGGCGCGTAACCGGAAGGTCCACCGAGATCTTGTCGCGTCAGCCAAACAGCCACGTCGTGATGTTCCCCCGATGCCGCGAGAAACTTCCTGTTCCATCGATTCACGTTCTCCAGCGACGTCCTCGCGTTTCCTTTTCGCACCTTCAACGTGGAAAATTCCCCAAGACTGATAAATTTCTACACGAGTGGCTGGAAGATTCGTCATCGTCTCCATTTGTGATATTTGTACGAACCATTCCGTCTTTTTTCTCGGCGTAGAAAACCATCCTCACGATGACCAGTTTCAAATTTGATTCCAGCGACGCATCCTTGTATATCGCGCTCACCTGTCAACATTCACTCGTCAGAAGTAACGGAGAAACGCGCGACACCCGAAACTACTTGTCTAGCGTCAGGTGCTTCTGACTGCCCTTTTTGCCAAAGCTCTGGTTCATCGTAGACGATCGACTATTTCTTCACGATTTTCTGGTTCTGTCACGGTTGACCTGCTGTAGTGGGTAATTCGGTTCACCGAGTCCGTACCTGTTGCTCGGGGCGAAAGAACTTTCGAAAGCTCTGGCTAACTTCACCCTGTTTGTCACCCTCACCTGATTCAATGGTCAGCCAAGTTTGTTTCGATCCCCTTATCACGTTGACTCGGCCCTTCGAAGTGTGATTCCACCGCGAAAAAAAATTCTCAACCTCCACGCGACGCGTAAGTCGATGCTTCGGTGATGAATTTACCATGATTCAATCTCGCAACTCGAATATCTCAACTTTGTTTTCAATCATAGATTCAAATTATTTTCCCTGCGCGAAGTGGATTCGGCATGCACGCATGCAACGGTCCAGGGAAATACTTACTATATTGAAAAGCGCCATGATGTATTGTCGCACTCTGGGGCCGTGAAATTCGACGACGGAGTAATCCGCAGCAACGGCAATTTCCATCCATCGATTCGAAGCCTCGTTCGTCATGCTCTTCTTCTCTGTGTCGATTCATTCATTGTCGTTGATGTTTGTTCCTTTTTTAATTTTTTTCATCCAAGTGCCAGAAAAAGTTACATGCAACGAGTAGTACTGACGAAAGGGATAAAGACAGCAGAAAATTGGCGAAGGAGAAAAAACCGAGAACTCACTTGGCGTTCCTTTCCTTTCCCAATTCTTGTCGAGGAAATATCCAATCCGTTCGGAGTCCTCGTCCACGACGAGTTCCTCGACCCGATCGGTCCCGTCGTTTTTTCGAGTGTTCCCAGAGTCGGTTTTCACGTCGATGACGTCACCGGTCAAATTATAGAACTCGTGAGCCGAGTAAGTCATGAAAGCTCGTCTGAGTCTGCTCGCATGCCCCGAGTCGTCGTCGAGGGAAGCTTCTCTGTGCCCCCGCCGCCGACTCGTCGCGAAATTATCGTGAAAGCTCCTACTTTCGTCGAGTGTCTCCTCGAATTCTGGGCGAAATAAATTTCGGAGCCTCCACGTATCGTTGGTAAATTCGTTTCCACCGAATATATTCAAATTGTTGCCCGAATCGACGCCCTCCGGGTTGTCGGCCCCTTCGGCGCTATTTTTTTCATCAGCCTCCGAATCTTTTTTCTCAACTACGGCAGCGGCTGGCTCCCACAACACGTGGCGTCCGTCGGGCAGTGGTTGGAGGTAGAACAAAATTTCACCGACGCGGATCAACCCGTAAACGACGGAACTTTCGCAGACCGTGAGAGCCACGAGCGAATCTTCATTCCCAACCACCTTGCCGTGTCTCGACTCGCACTCGCCGATATTCCCGGCCTCAAAATCACTCCCGTCGTCCGAGGATTCCTTGAACCTCGGTGAAACGATCAGATGCTCGTTCAAAATTGTATCCAACATCCAATTTTCCACACCGATGAGCAAAGGCTTCATCTTCGACCCCGATCTCCGCGAACGTCTCACATGCATCGAGCCAATTTTTGGCATCACCACTCTGTACTGACCGATCTTTGCAGACGACCCAAGAAAATCTCGCAACTCCTGCATCGACATCGATTCCACGACTGTCGACGTCCACAACAAGATAACAAACCAAACTCTGCTCCGAACCATCGCTCCGATAACCACAACGAAATCCACCGTAACTTCCAAATAAATGTTCGCAACTGAATCGCAAGCTTTTCACTCTACTCGTTCATTTTTTATTCTCGTTGCACATATTTCTAACGCCAAATCGCATAATTCAGTTTATTTGTTGGCGCATTATTTTCAATTTCCGCAATTTCCCGTGGTCAACGACATTAATTATCACTCGAATTTAACTATACAATTATTCCTCATTTCCCACTTGCGATTAGTTTTTCACAAGCAACGCTATAAAACAGAGAGGTCATTGCTTTCTATTCAGTCAGTGATTCTACGAACTTCATTAGTAATCTGCAGAGAGATGCAATTGTGGAGGCGATGCTGTGGCGATCGCGGTACAACTGGCAGCCACATGGACCGGTCTACAAATATAGTCGCGTTACTTCCATGGGTTGGCGGTGTGTGCATCGCGACAGCCACGCGAGCGCGTAAACTATATAAAGCACGGAGAGATTCTAATAATGGATCCCTTATTCGACGACGACTCACAGCGGAAACGATGTTGGCTTTTCGTTCTCATTACGATGAACAGCAACGAGACTGAGCGTAGAGTCCGTGCACCTCTTTTCACGATCCCAGTCATTAAATTCCGCTTCTCGAGGTCTGCAATAAAAAACGCGACGGCGCAGTCAAGATTCTCGAATTTCGATTATTCAACGTGTTCCCGACCCAGAGCTCCAATTACAGATGGTATGTGATTTATCGAAATACTGAACAGTCTGGAACCGCTACAAAAGCTATTGATTGCTCGTGCTATTGACCATAGCTTCGTGAGGTCAGTGAAAGCTCTATAATTTGTTTCAACGAACCGATCGCACCTACTAATCAACGATGCCGACCTGTCACTTATGCAGCGATAAAAAGCATTCGTAAAGTATTTTGCAGGAGCTTTATGGCTCCGCGGTAATTATGCAAATGCTGAGACTTGCGTGATCTCGTTTCTGCGAGACTAATTGGTCAGTTCCCAGAACAAGATATTTGCTAGTATCTTGAAATGTTGATATAGTAACACAGCTCTGCGTGAAAAGTAACGCAAACCGAAGTTGAAGTAACATTCACGGTGTTACTCTTCCACCAAATATCATAAATGTGTGCTGCAAAATGGACTGTGAGATCAACACTTACGATTGTGTCGAATCAATATACTAAAATGTTCACTATTCTACAAATAAGTTTCGTACTCTACACGACGAGGGACATTCTTTGACGCGTACTTCGATCACTATACGAACGTGGGAAAGCTTCGAACGAAGCTTGAACTCAAGCTCAATTACAGTGGGTTGCCCAATGACGAGGGACGATACAAAGATTTTGGTATTCTCCACTTTGAATTCATTACGAGAGCTGAAGAATCGGTTCACTTGAAAGTTATTCAAGTGGTATAGATGCTGATATCGTTATTATTAACCTGAATGAGTGGCAGCACTGTTGCTGTGGATCGTTCGCTAGAATAACTAAGGTTACTCCTCGATTGGTGTTATTTAGATATTACTTCTGCGAAATAGGTGTTGGAGGCATTACCGAATATCAGGTTGATTTGACGACATTTTTTTTACAAAAACAGATTTTTTTTCGCTGAAATTTTTTTTTCCTGAGAGAAAATAAATAACTTGGCTGTCGTGAGTGATCGTAGGAGGAATTGATGGGCAGAGAGGAAAGAAACGTACGATGAATGTTGTACAGTATCAGACACACGTTTATTAGTCACAGTATTCGAACAAGACTAACTTTTGTTCGGCTCTCTCTGAAGCGTTGCAGTTGAAATTTTAGATTGCAGTTTCATCTTGAAATGGTGATCAAAGGACGTCGCGACGATGAGATTTTGTCAAACGCTACAAAGTTACTACGCTGAATGCAAACATCGTTGAGCTGGCTCAATTTCCACGGTATCGTTTCCAAAGTAGTTCGATGACGAGGACGACGAAACTGCACGACCAGCCGACGTACAATATCGAGAATGTATTCCGAACATTTGAGATTATCATGTTTTGAGGAGTATCTTCGACGATCGGCGATATTTTCTGGCGTGCGAAGGTATCAAACCAATGCGGCGTAATTCCACTCTCGACGAGATGATGCATTAACGAGACCATATTTCGAACAAGAGGAACCGTACCGTTCCCAGCGTAGAGCATGCTGTGCCGATATCCAGAACCTTGCGCTAAAATGCGACCTTTTCTCAGAATAGGATGAGATCGCGCTACCTGATGAATCGTTAGCACCGCGAACGTTTCTTCGCGTGAACTCGAATGAGAATTGTCAATGAATTTCTGCCATTTCGAATTATTCGCGAATTTCATGCAGTTCTTGCAAATATACTGATCAGCCTTCGATTCCAGATCGCAATAAAACTGCTTGCCAGCTTGTCCGCAGTACAATTGTACACCGTATACCTGAAAGTCATCGAGGCTCTGGATCCTTGACTCGTCGTGAAAATGGACTAGATAACTCGTAATCGAAGCCAGATAGGCCTGGGTCAAATAGTAGGTACTAATGCACCATAAGAACACAACAGCGCGCAGCACGGTCCTCTTTGGCCACCAGCCGATACCGTTCGAGAAGCACAAGCCGAACAGATGTAGAACCATTTTTATCTTATCGGATCTCTTGTAAAGGAAAAGTATGATCATCGCGTGGATGACGAACTGAATCATGGGAGCCCATAACGAAGATTGTTTGAGTGGTTTCCAAAACGAGAAGGGTACTGATCTCTCGTTCACGACCACCCAAACGACAGGGTCCGACAACGGAGTCAATACGTGAGTTTTGTCAGTAGTTTTCGTTAACGACAAAAAGTTGATCGATATGCTCTCGTTGTGATTCTCGGCAAACTTTTCCGTTTCCTTCGCACTTAAAGCCGGTACGTATTTCGTTTTCACGTGGAATTTATCTGTCAGAATCTGTTCCATATATCCAAGTATTCCACCCAACCGACCGTTCTGGATTTCGGCGTACGGGTGAACCGGCGGAAACGCCATGAGCTGTATCTCGCGATATGGTTTCTGAGGTGATGCTCCGGTCGCGTTCTGCAGCTCGACCTTTTCACATAAATGTAGCTGGGAAAATTCATTGGGTCCCGACTTTCGCTTCGTCGTGCCAACGACCTGGACTTGGCCGTTGCGCAAGCTCGCGAAGACAACGTTTCCAAATCTCTGCCATCTCACCTTGATGAAACTCCAGACGTACTCGAAAAGGTCGCCATCGAAGTCGTGAGCCAGCAGCACTACGGATCGTCTCTTCGATCTGTCCCGGTAGGTCCGACTCAAGGCCGCTCTGAAATCTCGCTCGTCGATGATCAGATACAGCGCGAGGTAATGGAAGGAGAAATCGCGCTGTCCAGCTTGATCTATCGTCGAGATGACCAGCGCGTACATGGGGTCCCCGTTCATCAAGAGTTCTGCTAACGCGTCCGACTGCCAAACTGGCGCCAACGGCAGGACCAGATGCACGGTCGTGCATTCGGGACACTCCTTCCCGATCACCGTCGCAAGACACGAGGTCAAATCTTCGCTCAACGCTTCGTTTCCGCCGATTTCGAGGCCTACAACCGAACTTTGCCAACGAACCCAAAAGAGAAGACACGACAGACGAAGATACATTCCGACCGCTTCATGCAGGACGCGTGCAAACACTGCGGTGCGAGGAGTCTCACCTGCGCTCAAAATTTCCAAGTCAAAGGTCGAGCACAGCTGTTTTAGTAGGTGCAGTAGACCTTACTGCCCGTATTGTCAGGAACGTACGAAATTCGCTGACATCGAAACTGTGCACCAAATCTTCATCGGCTGCTTCATCGTGCATCCATCGTTCCGATGAACGAAAACGTCCAAACGAATCATCATCATTCATACGTGTTGCGACAAATACGAAATCCATGGTTCGCGCTCTGGATGGCGATTGGAGAGGCGCGTTGGATGCGCCTACAACTCGTACGTCCCTGAATTCTCGCGTGCACATGGTGATTCCATAACCCATGATTAGTTGAAACGATAAAACCTAACTCTGGGTCAGAACATCGAAGCATTTTCTAGGTACCCATGGGTGTTTTCAAGATCTACAAACAACTGTAGTAGGCCGGGCATAATTCTGGTGTGCACCAGCCAGGTATGATTTTGTCTTGCAAAAGATACTGGTGATTGTCGGGCAAGGCGACTTCACTGTTGTACTCGAGAGTCGATTTGTACCTGACACGCGACGCTCCGACAGATTTTAAACGCTTCGACGTCCCCCTTGCAGTTCACTCCATCATGCGCCGGTCTGCAAGAAATCGATGTTCTGGAAGTCTTACGTGATTTCTGAATCGGTTACAATTTCTTTCTTCGTCTTGCAAATCTGAGGGAAATCGTTGTGAAATCGACTATGTCTTCATAATTCTGTGGTTTCGTTCCGGTTGACCAGCTATAGCGGGTGATTCGGTTCACGAAGTCCGTACCTGTTGCTCGGGGTGAAAGAACTTTCGGAAGCTCTGGGAAACTTCATCATGTTTGTCATCCTCGCCTGATTCAATGCTCAGCCAAGTTTGTTTTAATCCCATTATCACGTTGACTTGGCACTTTGGCGTATGATTGCACATCGGGGATGCTTTTTTTTTTTGATGAAAATAAATCTCAACCTCGAGCCGATGACGTCACCGGTCAAATTATAGAATTCGTGAGCCGAGTAAGTCATGAAAGCTCGTCTGAGTCTGCTCGCATGCCCCGAGTCGTCGTCGAGGGAAGCTTCTCTGTGCCCCCGTCGACGACTCGTCGCGAAATTATCGTGAAGGCTCCTACTTTCGTCGAGTGTCTCCTCGAATTCTGGGCGAAATAAATTTCGGAGCCTCCACGTATCGTTGGTAAATTCGTTTCCACCGAATATATTCAAATTGTTGCCCGAATCGACGCCCTCCGGGTTGTCGGCCCCTTCGGCGCTATTTTTTTCATCAGCCTCCGAATCTTTTTTCTCAACTACGGCAGCGGCTGGCTCCCACAACACGTGGCGTCCGTCGGGCAGTGGTTGGAGGTAGAACAAAAATTCACCGACGCGGATCAACCCGTAAACGACGGAGCTTTCGCAGAACGTGAGAGCCACGAGCGAATCTTCATTTCGAACCACCCTCCCGTGTCTCGACAATAATCAACTAGTCAATTTCGGTCCTAGATCAATTTGTTCCGCGTATGTTTGTAACAGAACCCAAAAGTCGAAATTCAATCTCTTCTTTATTCTCCAATAACCGACAAATAGTCGAAATCTCGTAACATATCGTTCATCACCACAATTAAATGCTTTTTCATTCTTAAAAAAAAGTACGAGAAAACCTATTATCAATTTCTCGCCGAAGAAAAAAAACTAGCTCCACTAGAAAATACAAAAATCTGTGTTCTATCTCTAATAATTTGGCAACCTACCGTAAATGACACTGATGCTCTAATTTATGCGAATGCATAAAGATGCGCGATTCGTTTCGTTCTAAACATTTCGAAGCTGAGGCTACAAAATCACTATCTGTGATTTGGAAATGTTAGATTCAGTAGTTTCGGTTTTTACGCGCTGCATGTTTATTGAGTATAAAGCAAGTGTCTACAATATTCGGTTACATTGAACACACATTCGCACACGTGTGATTGGTACTGCACTCTGCGATGATCTTTGAAGTCTAGACCAGAAATTTCATGAGCGGAACTCATCGCCAGCTTCTTAATCCGCGACGAAGTCTGTAAGATTAAAAATTCCTTTAGCGCACGTGAATGTCTCTCGCGACGGCTAAGAAAGTGCGAAGGCGGTTTATGGACTGCTGCCAAGTACACCAAAGAGAAATTCATGGGCCGAAGGGAGTGAAACGTACGAGGAACTCTGTACAGTATTAGAAACGCGTTTATTACTCACAGTATTCGAATTCGGATGACTTCCGTCCAGTTCTCCCTAAGGCGTTGCAGTTGAAATTTTATTATACGGAACACTACTATTTCTCAATTTCCACGGTACCGTTTCCAGAGTATTTCGATGACGAACGCAACGAAACTGCACGACCAGCCGACGTACAATATTGAGAATACACTCCGGACATTTGGGATCATCATGTTTTGAGAAGCACCGTCGGCGATCGGCGTTCTATTCTGGTATGCGAAGGTATCGAACCAATGCTTCGTGATTCCAGTCTCGACGAGACGATGCATGGATAAGATAATGTTTCGAACCAGAGAAACCGTACCGTTCCCAGCATAGAGCACGCCATGCCGATACCCAGAACCTTGCGCTAATATGCGACCTTGTCTCAAAACAGGATTAGAACGCACCGTCTGCAAGCTCGTGAGCACCGCGAACGATTCCTCCAGTACACTCGGATCAGAATCGTCGATGAATTTCCGCCAGCTCGTATCGATCTCGAGTTCCCTGCAGGTCTCGCAAATATACCGATCAGCCTTGGATTCCAGATCGCAATGAAACTGCTTGCCAGCTTGACCGCAATACAATTGCATGCCAGATTCCACGAGGTCATCGAGGCTCTCGATCATTGCCTGGCTCCCGAAATCGATCAGGTAACTCGTAAGCGAGGCGAGGTAAGCTTGGGTCAGGAAGTAGGAACCGATGCACCATAAAAATACCAGAGCACGCAGCAGGGTCTTCTTAGGCCACCAGCCGATACCGTTCGAGAAGCACAAGCCGAACAGATGTAGAACCATTTTTATCTTATCGGAGCTATTGTAGAGGAAAAGTATGATCATCGCGTGGACGACGAACTGAATCATGGGAACCCATAACGAACCTCGCTCGAGTGGTTTCCAAAATGTGAAAGGTTTCGCTTTCTCGTTCACGACCACCCAAACGTCGAGGTCCGACAACGGAGTCAATACGTGAGTTTTGTCAGTCGTTTTCGTTAACGACAAAAAGTTGATCGATATGCTCTCGTTGTGATTCTCGGCAAACTCTTCCGTTTCCTTGTGAGTTGAACCCGGCACGTATTTCGTTGTCACGTGGAATTTATCTGTCAGAATCTGTTCGATATTTTCAAGGATTCCACCCGATCGACCGTTCCGGGCTTCGACGTACGGGTGAACCGGCGGAAACGCCATGAGCTGTACCTCGCGATATGGTTTCTGCGGTGATTCCCCGGTCGCTTCCTGCAGCTCGACCTTTTCACATAAATGTAGCTGGGAAAATTCATTGGGTCCCGACTTTCGCCTCGTCGTGCCAACGACTTGGACTTGGCCGTTGCGCAAGCTCGCGAAGACAACGTTTCCAAATCTCTTCCATCTCGCCTCGATGAAACTCCAGACGTACTCGAAAAGGTCGCCATCGAAGTCGTGAGCCAGCAGCACTACGGATCGTCTCTTCGATCTGTCCCGGTATGTCCGACTCAAGGCCGCTCTGAAATCTCGCTCGTCGATGATCAGATACAGCGTGAGGTAATGGAAGGAGAAATCGCGCTGTCCAGCTTGATCTATCGTCGAGATGACCAGCGCGTACATGGGGTCCCCGTTCATCAAGAGTTCTGCTAACGCGTCCGACTGCCAAACTGGCGCCAACGGCAGGACCAGATGCACGGTCGTGCATTCGGGACACTTCTTCCCGATCACCGTCGCGAGACACGAGGTCAAATCTTCGCTCAACGCTTCGTTTCCGCCAATTTCGAGGCCTACAACCGAACTTTGCCAACGAACCCAAAAGAGGAGACACGACAGACGAAGATACATTCCGACCGCTTCATGCAGGACGCGTGCAAACACTGCGGTGCGAGGAGTCTCACCTGCGCTCGAAATTTCCCAGTCGAAGGTCGAGCGCAGCTGTTTTAACGGGTGCAATAAACATAAACGCTTATCTCTATTGCCAGGAACGTGCGAATTTCACCGATATCGCAACCCTGCAGCACATTTTCCTCGTTGGCTGCGTCGCGCATTAATCGTTTCGGCGAACCGAAACGTCGCGACGAATCACCGTTATTCTTATCAACCGTGACAACCAGGAAATCTATGGCTCGCGCTCTCCAAGGCAATTGGAGAGGCGCGCACACGTTCCCGTTTTCCATCGTCCACGTGGCCATTCCAAAGCAGACGAATAGTGGAAACGATAAAACCTCAACTTTATTTCCGAACGCCGAAGCGTTTTCTCGGTACCTATCGCTGTGGAAACAATCCACAACCAGCCCCAGTAAATCGGAAGCAGTTCGGAGCTAATAACGAAGATAAAACAAATTTACGATCTCGAGCTTTTTTACGACACGTGATGGGTGAACCAATTCTCATTGTCGGAGGTTCGAAATTTTATTCGAAACGTCACGATGGATACAGCGTTACCGTCAACGTAATCTCGAGTATCAAACCGAGAATGAAAACCGAATTTTTCGACAATTCCGAAGCGCTGCCCTTCCCGGTGTTGCAAAATGATTTCTCGCAACACGCCGTACACGCGTAGAGCTTCGTGCGTTCGCCGATAACGATGCAACCCGCCTCGCATTTGTTCGTGCAGTTTCTCTCCAAGGACCACATCATCGGCACGGAAGTTGAATTCTCGGTGCTCGTCGTGTAAGAGAATCGCTTCACCTGTCATCGAAATTCCTTTCATCATACATCGTTCGCACGCCGATCGACTGCGTCCTCGACCGTTCGAACGCGCCGAACAACTCTCAATAATCGTAATCGATTGTGGAATGATTCCGCAAGCTCGCTCACTCACCATACAAATCCGTTTGTCATCCTTGCACTTTTGTATCAGGGAGCTTTGGTTGCCCCGCAAATCGACGCACTTCTCACCGATCTCCATGGTGTCGCATTGATAACACCACAAGTCGTTTGCTCTCTCGGTTGCTGCGTGCGTTCGATGCACGTGCGTTGTGAATTGGGCTGCGGACAAAACGACAATTTTTCTCGTCAGCAGCCAAAAATAATTCGCCCGTGATCGATCGACCAATCGATTCCCGTTTATTCCACCAAGCGGTAAAAAAATTCGAAAAATCTTCCTCGCATTGTTGCAAGAACAAATCAGGAAAGACGAATCGTTTTCGCTTATTAGAAGCACGAGAAGAAGTTCTTTTCGGCTTCCAATGACACCGCTTCGCGTCTATTCGTGTTGACAAATACGCTCATGAAAATTAGGTCAAACTTACCGTACGAGAGCGAGACGAGAGTCGCGATCAGCGGTATGATGAGAACGACGCGATTGTCAGTTTCCATGCTGCTCCTCGCGTTCCAGCTCTCGGGAGACGTTTGTCAAGTCATTTTTACCAATGTTAACCGTGATTTCGATGTTTTCACGCGAATCACCTCCGAACCCTCGGAACCACCGCAGCCATCTTGGTACGATGCGCGCATGAGCCGCGTGACGGCGGCGCGGACCATCTCTACGCAGCATCCGAGACATCTCGCGTGTTCGGCCCTCAACATCTGACAAAATCGATCGCAGCCTCGACATTTCGGGTCGCAGCCTATCGTTTCTCGGACAGACGCGAGATGTGATCTCGAATCTAGCGAAATTCACACTCCGAGTCTTATTTTAACCCCTCGAATCGTACATGCGTAGCATTATTGATCGCCACTTCCGAGGTCACTGCACCGAATTTAGAGCTCATCTCGTCGCGATTCGATAACGTCAACGAATTCGCGGTAATTTCCAACTGCGACATAGTTTCGAGATCAACAGTTGAGTTTTTCCACAAAAAAAAATCTTCCTCTCTTTCGATTTTGCCGAAATTCGAATGACCTTGCTCATAGCCAAACAAGTTCACAAATTTCACTTTACTCTTCTCTACTTTATCGTTATGTTCTCTTCCATTTATTCTTTTGTCTTGTCACCTAACTCTTTTATTTGCTCACACTCGTCGTCTATTCTTAACCGCAGGTTGACTCTCTGCTGCGATTCGGCAGTATTTCTTCCAGATTACTGTTTGTAGTCTCTGAATCAAATGACTGAATGGATGTAGGACTTTAATTTGGATAAAGGGATTGGCTAACAGGACTCGAGCTCGTGTCTCTTTACGTACGTAGCCACTACACGTACGCAATACATGTCTCTCGCTTACGAAGCTTCTACGTAACTCCAAGTACCTTTCTACTTATCTATTGAATAGGCGCTGAAAGCCCCTATCGAGCTCCCTATCTACCTCGTTTCCAACGCAACTTCTGTCCGTGTATTTTAGTTAATTACCAACTTTTATCCTCACCGTCGTCGATAATGTTCTCAACAGCCTCCGCAAAACGTACGTTTCGCAACAGAATACCCAAGTTTTGAATCATAGCGCTCCGCCACAACTCCGCTCTCGCGTGAAGCATTACGCCACGGTAAAACTTCAGAGTTTTGTTCGAGCAGAAAAAAACGAGCGAAGAAACTACTCGCTTCGGGGAGAAAATGTTGGTTAAAATAGGAAAAAGATTTATTATCGCGTCGACGGCTCTTGATTGTTTGCAAATAGTACGCTTTGCTCGGACGATATCTGCGGCTAGCCGCTTACTCTCGTCGACTAAAACAATGCTGACGGAATCTCGCGAAAAATGGCAGATCTGCTGCGCAAAACGCGACGTATGGGTGAAAAAGTTTGGCAAGAAACATGAGAAGTGTAGAATTTAGCCACATCGGTTTACGATGGTAAATGAGATGTAATTCGAAACGAGTGTTCCGCGTGTACGTTATATACAAATATAAAATTTGTACGTTTTGTTCGAACACGCACGGTATCACTCGACGCTATTTGACTAACGCGTTCGTGCTCCAATTGCACGACCTCCAAACGTGCGAACTGATCGTCGGCGCAATTAATCACCGATGAGAGCACCGAACGATACGATGCAGCACGCGAATCAATCTCGAGGAATTCATTGCGTTGGAAATGAATAATAAATATTATCGTTTCATTGCAAAACGCGTGATTGTCATTCACCCTCGCGTTTTTCACCTTTCCGGTGATATTCATCAACCGCTCGCGACACTCGCGCGAATAACCTTCGCATTGGTAACAAAAAACGACGTAATTTCTAAATATGCACCATCATCTATGCTCCTCGTGGTGAAAATAGGTCGTTTCGTCAGAAACAAGCGGGCAAACGAGTCGCGAATCGACGTTTAATCGGGCGTCGCGATGCTGGGGACGATAAAATTGTCGGGGAAATTCAAAGGTCAGCTGCGAATTACCGGATCCGCGGATTCCAACTCCCATTTCTGGAGGGTAAACGTAACATTTATAAATCAACTCCCCAATAATATCACCGCCTCAGGGCTCAGTTAGGGATGCTGATTCGGCTACGTTCGCAGATTATATCATCCGATTGTAACCGTCGCCGATTGAGTATACGATGAAAACGTGGGACGAGAATACCGAGGACCGATTCGCGTCGTATGCCCGTGGTTCACGGATCGCTTGTTCGTCGATTACGACGCGTATTCGCCTATCGAAAAAGTTTCGTCGC